>JAJFDH010000024.1:0-607651 GCA_028637635.1 Xylariaceae sp. X802
GGGATGGAGGTAGTGTACCAGTAAGGTAGATCTGTCGTGGGGAGATGATGTTAAGGTCCTGGCGGATATTCTGTAGATGTCGGCGGTAGTTTCCTTCTGCTAGGAGAACTTCCTGAGCCTCATCCAGAACCACTCTGTCGATGAGCATACGAGACTGGTGACGAGTAATAAAGTCTAGCCAGTCCCGCTGCTTCATAGCCTCAGGGGAGACCAAGATAACGGAAGCACCAGCACCATGGTCTTCACCCCATATCGACACACTTATACCCAAGTTCTCGAGACGGTGCTTGGTGTCCTCCTGTAGGGAACATAGGGGCTGAACAACGATGGTGCAGCCCTCAGGCTGAACATATGCTGGGAGTGCATATATAACAGACTTTCCTGAACCTGTGCCGGCCACCTGAACAACTATGCTATGTTTTCCCATAGCATCCAGAACTTCAGCTTGGTGCTTGCGGAGTTTCATGTCATGCCGTCCGTACATGGACTGCAGACTCTTGTCGTTCAGAAGGGTCGGCAGTGTCAGGAGTCGAGATTCCTGTATAAGTGACATGGGGTCCAGATCACCCAGCTCATCACGGCCACGCTTTCGAGATTGTCGTCGAGATATCCCCTGATCGAGCTCCCAGAGGGCGTGCCACTGTAGAGAGATAGCATGGAACTGGTTGAACAGTTCGCCACTATCATGCTCAAGCGCATATACCAGACGGGCTACATGACTTCCGTGAGCTGCTTGACGGTCCATGATGTTATCCTCAGGTCCGCTATCTTCATCATTGTCTTCCAAGTTGTCCTTGTGGCTCGCCTCATAACCCATAACCTGATCGATCAGCCTGCCGTTCAGGTACCTGCGGCCAAAGGCTATAGCGACATGGCGCCATGTGTGGATGTTGATGGCAGCCCCTATAGTTGCTGAGGAGAGGGATACCAGGCGTTCCGTGATCTTCCGGTCTTCCAAGTTGTCTACCTTGTCAGTTATCAGATCTCGAGAAAAGAGGAACGCGGAAATATCTCCCTTCTTGTCCATGTTAGCTTCAAGGCCCTCGGCAAAGGGCTGAACGATAGCCAGATATATGATGATCATCCGAGAAAGTCGAGAAGGCACAAAACGCCAAACTGGCTTTTCCCCTGTGATTCTCCAGCGTGCCTTGTGCCAGACTGTCCGGATCCCAACTAGGTCCTGATATATCATGAGGTTGCGAGGGGCCCCTTGACGAGTATTCACAGTTCGGATGTTGATGAGCTCTGTCCTTCTAGCGGGCTGACCTGCCGTGAGGTGGATGGCTACCGCAAGGTTCACGAGAAACTCCTGTCGTATGCGTAGGTAGTTGTTGGCCTCCCTTATCACTATGCCAGCCCCATGCGACCACCTGACATTAAGCTGCTTGTCAGTATCGAGCTTGCAGAAAAGATACTTTGCGGCCTCCTGAACCCAGACTTCATTGTTGGGATGCTGTAGAAAGCTATACCCCAAGACATGGTTGCGGCGATCGTCCTGGATTTCTTGAGTTGGCGGGATGGGCAGCTCGTTAGGGGTACTACCCAGGAGTAGCTGGCTGAGCTTGTCAGATACCGCATCCATGGCAGATATCATCATGGTTTCGATATTCTCTCGACTTATACGCATTCCCTGACATAGCAAGACTGGGGGGCTATCTTGTGTCCACTCGACGTTAGCCTCGCGAGGTGTAGCTTGCTGGATTTGGTTGAGAACCCCTTGGCCATGACTGATCCAGGACATAGGGGTCTGATATGAAGCTCCTAGCTGGGGGTACATAGTGTCGGACATGAGGACTGTGATCATCCCAAGGAGATCGTCAGCTTCATGAAGCTTGCCGGAAATGTCTGAACATAGGTTAGCTATTATATCCCATGCTAAAGGGGTGATAAGGGTATACCAGGGGGCGGCGACTTGTCCCCATCCTGAGAGGCACGAAAAGCCTTTGCATGCTCATAAGTGATGTAGAGAAACAGCTTGACGATACCAGAGAAGCACTGGTAGTTGGTAGCTTGAGCCCAGGAAGCATCCCTCTCATTAAGGGCTGAAAGGGCAAGGCCAGAAAGTAGGATGCTGTCGAAAACATCTGAGGACAGTACCTGTCTTGTGAGAGCTTGCACAAGCTCGAACACGAGGTTGTCCTTCTCCTCCTCTGAGCTGTGGTCCCAGTCATGCGCTATGATCTTTATGAAGGCATCCCTCTGAGCAGGAAGCAACCGTCCTGGGTAAAGCTCAGGCTGCTCTTCATGAGTGAGAATGTATGCCATGTAGCGGAAGACCTTATGCCAAGGCAGAAGATAGTTTGATAGCGAGTTGTCTGTAATCTCGAAATAGAATTTCGTAGTTGCGAGAGTATCAGCCCTTCGTCTGTTGAGCTGAACGAGGTGTGTAAAGCTCTCGTAGTTCAGCCCTTCACGAGCTCGGATAGCCAGAACTCGGATGTGCTGAATCAGGTGTTCAAGTTGCGAGCTATGAACGTTGTTCGTCACGAGCATCACGAGGTGTTGGGGATCAAAGCCAGCAGTATGAGCATCAAACTTGAGCTCCTCCAGAAACCGGTTAGGCTCAACAGCCTTGTCGACACGGGTTATGACATGATTCTGGCTCAGGAGATTCTTCAGTCTGCTATCGTGAAGCTTGGCACCTAGGGACTGGGCTGCAGAAGTTCCCGCTGTGTTGACGCGGACGTAGCGTTTCATATCTCCAGAGCCAAAGGCCTGAGCATGGACTGTAGACCAGCTGGCAGCAGGATCATGCTTGTCCTTTGCGTGAGCTCGAATTCTCGTGGCAGATACCACACAGTAGACGCATGCATCACAGCCCTTGACTTGGAGTGTAGGAAGGAAGGGGAGGGGATCGATCTCGTGAGGGAAGCCAAGGTCGAACAGCCAGGTGCGGTAGGCTGGAGTAGTCGTAATAGGGGTAGCTTGAAGGCCTAGTTCTTGAAGGATGGGGTTGACATCAAGTTGTGGGAAGCAAGTCTTCAGATGGGTCGAGACAGCTTGGGTATGATCTTGAAGCAAAGTCAGGCACCGGCTGCAGAAGCGTAAGTTGTAGCCATTACGCTCAGCTGTGAGGATGGGCTGGGAGATGGAAGCCATGTTGGTAGCCCTAAAAGATCCCAGATATGTTAGCTATATGTCATCTCGCAACTTGGAAGAAAAGAGATATACCGCGATGGTAGGACGTAACGGCAATGATGTACGAGGTTGAGGGTCTGTAGGAGGTGGTATGAGGGTGCAGGACAGATGGTTGGGTGCACTTCAGGAAAGTGTAAGTGTGGGAGGGTGGGAGGTAGGCTTAAGTTTGGGAGGGAATTGTGGGCTGGGAAATACACGGAATTCCTGCCTGCATGGCAGAATCACGTGCGTACGCATTGAATTACTTGGGGCATATCCCAGGTAGCTGCCCATTTAATGTGTTGCGTACTAATGTGTTGTGCTGGTAGTAGTGTTGGGCATACTGGAAAAAAAAGATGTTGTGGTGATCACATGATGTGGGGTGGGCAGGCTAGTGCAGCCAAGGTTGTGGGGTCTCAGACAAAGGTCCCTGCATTGGTTCAGCCCATGGTGTAGGGCTGAGCACTGGTGTGTGGGCTGTGGGGTAGGAGGGGTAGGTGACCCCATGTTTGCAATTACATAACTTTGTCGAAAAAAATCGGAAAAATGCGCGGTTTTCTGATAATTACAGAGCGCGACGAGACAAGTCGAATGCAGGTTTCCGTTTTCCGACAGCTGCACTGGTTGTGGCAATGCACCAGTTTGAAAATCGCGAACCTAGTTTTTAGCTGGCAGCCAATGAGAATTCAGGTAGGATGGGGGCTGTAGGCACCTGGTGGGCCTAGGACCAACTAACTAGGACCTAGAGCACCCCCACAGCCCACCCAGCTGACTTAGTAAGTAGGACTGGTCCTTCCCACTTCCCAACCACTTTGATAGCTTGAAATAAATCGGAAAAATGCGCGGTTTTCTGATAATTATAGAACGCGACGAGACGAGTCGAATGCATATTTCCGTTTCCCGACAGCTGCATTGGTTGTTGCAATGCACCAGTTTGAAAATCGCGAAACTAGTTTTTAGCTGGCAGCCAATAGGAATTTAGGTAGGTTAGGGGCTGTAGGCACCTGGTAGGCTCAGGACCAACTAACTAGGACCTAGAGCACCCCCACAGCCCACCTAGCTGACTTAGTGAGAATTCCTGGTCCCTCCCACTTCCCACCTACTTGATAAAGTCAGAATAAATCGGAAAAATGCGCGGTTTTCTGATAATTACAGAGCGCGACGAGACGAGTCGAATGCATGTTTCCGTTTCCCGACAGCTGCACTGGTTGTTGCAATGCACCAGTTTGAAAATCGCGAACCTAGATTTTAGCTGGCAGCCAATAGGAATTCAGGTAGGTTAGGGGCTGTAGGCACCTGGTAGGCCCAAGACCAACTAGATAGGACCTGCAGCACCACCACAGGCCAGACACCCCACAGCACCCAGCTGACTTAGTGAGAATTCCTGTTCCCTCCCACTTCCCACCTACTTAATAAAGTCAGAATAAATCGGAAAAATACGCGGTCTTCTGATAATTATAGAGCGCAACGAGACGACTCTAACGCATATTTCCGATTTCCGACACCTGCACTGGTTGTTGCAATGCACCAGTTTGAAAATCGCGAACCTAGTTTTTAGCTGGCAGCCAATAGGAATTCAGGTAGGATAGGGGCTGTAGGCACCTGGTAGGCCCAGGACCAACTAAATAGGCCCTGCACCACCACTCCAGCCCACCCAGCTGACATTACAACCAGTTCTGGGACTCTACACTTTCCAACCACTTAGTTAATTGAAAAAAAATCGGAAAAATGCGCTTTCTTCTGATTAATTGAAATTACTCGAATGCGAATCGAACGGTGCCAGGTGCATGCTCACAGCTGATATATAAGTTCCAGTGCAGGGCTGCAACTCTCAAAAGTCGCCAAGTACCTTTTGACACTAGTGGGAACCTCAGCACCTTATTGGCTGCACACATAGGGTGCACCTCACTAGTAGGAGGTTCAGCCCCACAGCACCCCAACACTAAGTGGGTGCCAACCCCCAGGGCCTGGGGTGCGCAGCCCCACAAAAACCCTCTGCAGGAGATTTGCATCATTTGTATACTAGAGATTCCCATAAATTGTATACTAGTTTCCTACTAGTTGCATACACTACCCAACCCACACTGGACATACCACCTAATCCTAACCACCAACTCTAATCCTAACCCTAACTCTAATCCTAACCACTAATCCTAACCCGCCTGAGGGTGGTGCGGTCCCTGTCCCTGTGCCTAATACCAATCTATGCCTGACACTTGCTACTGACCACCCCCATTTTGACCTGTTATGCAACTGTGAAATTTCATTTTTATTACACTGATGCGATCTCCTTGCTTTTCTGATCATAACAATCCTACATGGTGCAGGGAGGCATGTGGTGGGTTGCAGGTAGTGAAGTCAGCTGTCTCATGGAATGCACCCCCCAGTTTGGTATTGATGCACCCCTCTGCACACTTGTTTTGGTGAGACCCACACTCGGATTTTGCAAAAACCACTCCCGGATTCTTTTAACACTACACCCGGATTTTTGTTAGGACCCATAAAAATCCCTTCATACAAAATCCCATGACCCCATAAAAATCCCTTGCAAGAGATTCTGATGACCCACAGAAATCCCTTGCAAGAGATTCCCATCCTTTGTATACTAGATGTCTTAACCTGCACCTAGGCTGCACACCACCCACACCCAGGTTGCACACCACCCATACACAAGTTGCACACCACCCGTACTATGACATAATGCGTAGGACCTGAAATCAGAGTGCTTGATTCTATGCATCTGTAAAAATAGCAAAAAATAACTCGTCAGTCCTGGATCCGTGCATGCACATAGATCTCATGCATACCTGTAGATTTACAAAGCTCACACCCAGGTTGCCTAATGCCTACACCCAGGTTGCCCAAAGCCCACACCCAGGTTGCCCTCAATGCACACCCAGGTTGCCAGACCAAATCCTGCATTTTAATTGGCCCAATTCATAGGACCCATAAAAACCCCTACCCCCAGCCCCATAAAACCCCTTGCAAGAGATCCAGATCAATTGTATACTAGGTGTAAGGGGACTCCAAGCAAAAGCTGGGTCAACTTGGTTTCAACATTGTCCATAGCCAGATTAATGACATCCCTGATATTGGCTATGGCAATACGAACCCCACGGCATATTAGGATAGGGGGGTGGTCCTGGGTCCATTCAACGTTTGATTGCCGAGTAGTTGATTCCTGAATCTGGTTCAAGACACCTTGGCCATATGTAATCCATGACATAGGGGTCTGATAAGTAGTACCCTGACGAGGATACATACTATCATCCATGAGGGCAGTGACCATAGCTAAGAGATCAGTGGCATTGCTGAGCTCACCTGTCATATCTGGGTTCTGGGTCAGCCAATCATCATAAAGATGAAGGAAAATATACATACCTGGTGGCATACTTCTTTGGCCTTCTTTGAAGAGGCTGTAAGCTCTAGCATGCTCATAGACCACATAAAGAAAAATCTTGACTATGCCAGAGAAACATTGATAGTTTGTTGCATGAGCCCAGGATGCATCTCTTTCATTCAGAGCTGACAAAGCCAGACCTGAGATGACAATGCTTTCATAAGCATCTCCCCTTAGCACGTGTTTCATAAGGGTCTGTACTAGCCCAAACACAAGGTTATCCTTCTCTTCCTCAGAGGTTTGGGCCCAGTCGCAAGCAAGAATCTTGATGATCGCATCTTCTTGCTGTATAGTCATGGAGCCTGGGTATAACTCAGGCTGATCTTCATGGTTGATAATATAAGCCATATACCGGAAGAGTTTATGCCATGGAAGAAGGTATTGTGACAATGATTTGTCAGTAATCTCATAATAGAATTTAGTCGTGGCAACAGTGTCTGCCTTGCGACGATTGAGTTGCGTGAGGATGGTGAAACTCTCCTGACCCATGGCCACTCGTGCTCTTACTGCCATACTCTTTAGGTGTTTCATAAGAGGATCCAGCTGTTTATCACTTGAGGTATCGGTAGTGATGGTGATGAGATGGCGAGGGTCAAACCCAGCAGTATGAACATGAAACTTGAGCTCTTCCAGGAACCTGTTGGGCTCCATGTTCTTGGAGGTCCTTGTAATAACGTGAGTTTGCTGTAAAAGGTTTTTCTCACGACTCTGAAATAGCTTGCTACCCAAGGACTGTTGGACCAGCAGGTTTTTCTTGCTCACTCGTATGTATCAGGTCACTTCCCCAGCCCGAAATGCTTGGGTTGTGACTATGTCCCAGGTAGCTGGAAGGTCATGTTTGTTCTTGCAATGCAATCTCATACGGCTGACTGCATTTACACTGTAAAGGCAAGCATTGCATCCTTTAGCCTCTACTGTAGGGAGGAAGGGGATTTGCTCAATGACTCTAGAAAACTCTAGATTATAAAGCCATTGACGGAATGTCTGGTTGTTGGGTGACTGGATAGATGGCTGAGGGTCTAGCTGCTGAAGGATAGGCTGAATGGGCAGCAGTGGAAAGCAGATTCGTAGGTGGGACTCGATGGACTCGTGAGTGTCTTGCATGATGCAAAGGCATTTGCCACAGAAATATAGCTGATGGCCATCTCTATTGATGACCAACAGAGGTTCTTGGCTGCTTGCCATCTCAGGATGCACTGTCTGTGACAAATAGCATTAGCATGATATTAACAAAAGGATAGGGTGAAGGGTTACAGAGTGCAAAAATATAAGAAGCAGATTCAGAATTCTGTGATATAGAGTGTAGAGTGCAAAGTGCAAAGTGCAGGGTGCAGAATGCAGAGTGCAGGGTGCAGAATGCAGAGTGAAAAGTGTAAAGATGCAAGGTACAGAGATATGGAGAAAAGAAGCTTCATAGAAATAGCTAAGCATGGTGGGGGACAAGAATTACATAATATCAGGTGATATCGATTACCTAATATTTGATAACCAATACAATCTAAAGTACCTAAAGCCCACTATTATGCAATACCTAGCACTAACTTACAGCACTTGACATCTACTACTACCAAGTACCCATCAGCACTTAATACTAACTCGTACTCCCTCCCCAGATCTCTCCCGCAATTGTGAAACTGGATTTTTATTACACTGATGCGATCATCTTGCTGTTCTGATTCCAACCATGGTCTCGGATTTTTCCCCCAGTGCATCGTTATCTCTAACGCTGTAGGGGTCCCAATATACACTCTTCACCACCTACAACTCACCACTCCAGGACCTATCCACAGCCCACAGCACCTAATACTCAGTATATTGGAACCCAGTACCACTCATGACACCTGATACTTAACATCCTCCAGCACCCAACACCACCTGTGGTACCTAAAACCCAGTACTCCCTAGCACCCATCACCACCTCCTCCTCACTACTCCTCAGTACCTGTCAGTACCTATCACCCATTACCATCTAGTACTCTAGGCCACTACACCCCACTGCCACATGGAATCAACTCTTAAATAACCAACTCCCCAGTTTCTTTCCGCAATTGTGAAACTGGGATTTTATTATACTGATGCGATCGTCTTGCTTTTCTGATTCCAACCATGGTCTCGGATTTCTCCCCTGGTGCATCGTTGTCTCTAACGCTGTAGGGGTCCCAATGTACACTCTTCACCACCTACAACTCACCACTCCAGGACCCATCCACAGCCCACAGCACCTAATACTCAGTATATTGGAACCCAGTACCACTCATGACACCTGATACTTAACATCCTCCAGCACCCAATACCACCTGTGGTACCTAAAACCCAGTACTCCCTAGCACCCATCACCATCACATTTTCACTACTTCCCAGCATCTGTAAGCACCTATAATCCACACCCACCTAGTACTCATGATCACTACAACCTACTGCCACTCAATACCAACTCTCAAGTACTCCGCTCCCCAGTTTCTTCCCGTAATTGTGAAACTAGAATTTTATTGCACCAGTGTGATCATCTTGCTTTTCTGATTCTAACTATATCCTCGGACTTTTCCCGCAGTGCACCATTGTCCCCAACGATGTAGTAGCTTTGACTTACACCCGTAACCACCTGCAACCTACACTTCCAGCACTCTCAGCAAACTTATAGCACCTGGTACCCACTATTCCCTAGCACCTTCAGTAGCCTATAGTATCTAATGCACACTACTTCCTAGCACCTATCACCACCTAATCCTCACTACTGTATAGCACTCAATAACACCTATAACACCTGAGTATTGGTACTGTCCAGCACCTAATACTACCTACAGTATCTAAAACCAACTACTGTCTGGTACACATCACAACTCACAGTACCTGATACTTGCCACAATATAGTACTCATCACTACTTCATACTAATTTGTGCCCCCTCCACGGATCTCTCCCGCAATTGTGAAACTGGGATTTTATTGCACCAATGCGACCGTCTTGCTTTTCCGATTCCAACCATACCCTCGGATCTTTCCCCCCATACATTGTTGTCTCTAACAGTGTAGTGCCCTGACTTACACCCGTCATTACCAACAGCCCACTACTCTAGCACCCTCAACAGCCTACAGCACCCAATACCCACTACTCTCTAGTATCCTACACTTCTTATGGGGCTTAGTACCCACTGCTTTTCAGTACTGAACACCACTGACAGTACCTACTACTTACTATCACAGGGTATCCAATATCACCCTTAACACCTAAAACCCAGTACTCTCTACAAGTCATCAGTAAGCTAGTGTACTTAAGAGGCATCACTATCTAATATCTAATACTCACACCCGGATTTCCACAACCTACACCCGGATTTTCAGGATCCACACCCGGATTTCCAGGATCCACACCCGGATTTCTAGGATCTACACCCGGATTTCCACAACCCACACCCGGATTTCCAGGATCCACACCCGGATTTCTACAACCCACGCCCAGATTTCCATAACTCACACTCGGATTTCTAGGATCCACACCCGGATTTCCACAACTCACACCCAGATTTCTAACACCTACACCTATATACTCAATACTAAGACGTGCATTTCCACAATAGATACCCAAACCCACTATGCCTGCACCTGAATTCCTACAAATTGTTTGTAATAGATACCTTGATAACCAAGTATCATACTTAGATTGACTTGAATACCTATCACTTAGGTCTTAAGGTACATAGTAGGTTGGGTGAAGTGGATTAAAGTGTATTACAGAATGTACCCCCAGATTGACACTCATATACCTGTTTGCACACTCAAATTGCAGAGACCCACACCTGGATTCAGCAAGATCCACACCCGGATTTTTTTAATGCTACACCCGGATTTTTTGGTAGGACCCACAAAAATCCCTCCATACAAAATTTCATGACCCCACAAAAATCTCTTGCAAGAGATTCTGAGGACCCACAGAAATCCCTTGCAAGAGATTTCCATAAATTGTATACTAGGATGTCCTGCATCTCGTTTACAAAGGCCACAACTGCGGCCGACCAAGCATCGAAGCCCCAGTCATATGGCTCCAGTCGCAACATAGTGTTGCGCTGGTACTTCTGTCGAGCCTCTAATGACTAAATCTATAATGAGCGCTCCGAATCGTCAGCGAATAATGGGCGAATACTCACGGCATCGGGAGCCAAGGGTCCATATTGGCCCTGGCGAACACGCCGGCGACGGGCGACGAGCTGCTCATACGTGGTACGAGCGGGACCAGAATCGGAGACATTCTGGTTAAGGCGATGCTCGCTACGGTGGATAGTAACGAGGTGAGAAAAGGCGAGGGCAAAACGGAGCTGGGCACCAGCGAATCGCACCCGAATCTCCTCCTCTGTTTCAAAGACAGAGGCGGTATCCGATGAGTCATCTTGGACCTCATCGTCAGGGACGTGGTGGAAGAAGACGGTGGACCATTTAACCAACTCCTCAAAGCGGACTTGCTTAAAGACCATCGCTCCGGGAATCTAGGAACATTAGTGAATCGCTAACGAAAACAGGACGAATGAAGAAGAACTTACTGGCTCACACTTGTCGCGAAGCTTGGCACAGGAACGACAAGCCATCGAGTTGGGATTCTCGAACTTGCAGTCCGAGGAAATGGGCTTGCCAGCTTCTGGGTTGAAGCCGTTGGCGATCCGACTGTAACAGTTCCGACAGGCGAAGTCGAAGACCTGACGAAACGGGGTCGGACGCTCGGTGAGAGGACCGGTATACGCGTGGTTCTGCAAGGCTTTCGGCATCTTGATGACCTGAGGTTATTAGCAAAGGACTAAGCAAGGAAGGCAAGACTTACAGTTACTAAACAGGGCGAAGAGGGGCCGAAAAGGGGGTGAGAACAGGACGAAGGTAGACCAAGGGGCGACCAACCGAAACCAACGAAGAAGAGGGCTGCGTGGTTGGCTAAGGAAAAAAGAGAAAAGGAAAAGGAAACGAAGGAGGGGAGGAGAAGAAGAGGTCCAGTATTTGTAGGAGGAAACGCACTAGCGATTCGGGGCCGAATCAGCCAGCGTGCACACTATACCCTTTCGGGCGATTCCCAGAAACGTTATGGCAGCCAATCACATCAGTGCGAGACTGTGTTGGCTTGGAAAATCAGAACTAACCTGCGATTATACGCCGGAATCACTGCGATCTGTGATATTGACCAGAATGTGGCGAACTCCACTAACCAATCAACGGGCCGCATTCGCTAGTGGTTCGCTAGCCTTTCGCAGCCTCGCTTTCTGATTGGCTGATCCGAATTCCGACGTTGCGCACGGACCACACCACCTGCAGGATCAGGAACACAGGGCACACGCTAGTCCAATTATAGCCACATCGTATGCAGGATCAGTGACGTAGGGGGTGCACTAAGCCCCTTTTGGCCAGAATCAACAACCGAATTGGCAGCCGAATCAACTGCTGAAATAGCACCTGAATCAACAGCGATTATAGGGATCAGGGCCGATCCCCTTGGAAGAAGAGGGCAGTTGTCACGTACGTCACGTAGGGCTAATAGGATTGGTGGAATCGGGACCGATTCGGTGGCTATACGTCGGGAAATCCTTAGTCATCTATGACGTGTGTAGTTACCATATATATAGCCGTACGGCCACCCGCCGCCTACGGCTACGAACCTTGGTCCTCCAAGGTTCAGTCGTTGTATGGACCTATATACTGCGTTCCGCTATATCGCTATATTGCACCTAGTTGCCGTAGACCTTGTCGGCACCTATTCGTCAACGATTCGGCCCGCCGTCCCGATTCCGTAGTTCGCACCTAGCCGTACCCGCCGTACGCCGTATATACGTATATTACACGAAACTAGTTTTTAGCTGGCAGCCAATAGGAATTCAGGTAGGTTAGGGGCTGTAGGCACCTGGTAGGCTCAGGACCAACTAACTAGGACCTAGAGCACCCCCGCAGCCCACCTAGCTGACTTAGTGAGAATTCCTGGTCCCTCCCACTTCCTACCTACTTGATAAAGTCAGAATAAATCGGAAAAATACGCGGTCTTCTGATAATTATAGAGCGCGACGAGACGACTCTAACACATGTTTCCGATTTCTGACACCTGCATTGGTTGTTGCAATGCACCAGTTTGAAAATTGCGAACCTAGTTTTTAGCTGGCAGCCAATAGGAATTCAGGTAGGTTAGGGGCTGTAGGCACCTGGTAGGCCTAGGACCAACTAAATAGGCCCTGCACCACCACTCCAGCCCACTCAGCTGACATTACAACCAGTTCTGGGACTCTACACTTTCCAACCACTTAGTTAATTGAAAAAAAATCGGAAAAATGCGCTTTCTTCTGATTAATTGAAATTACTCAAATGCGAATCGAACGGTGCCAGGTGCATGCTCACAGCTGATATATAAGTTCCAGTGCAGGGCTGCAACTCTCAAAAGTCGCCAAGTACCTTTTGACACTAGTGGGAACCTCAGCACCTTATTGGCTGCACACATAGGGTGCACCTCACTAGTAGGAGGTTTAGCCCCACAGCACCCCAACACTAAGTGGGTGCCAACCCCCAGGGCCTGGGGTGCGCAGCCCCACAAAAACCCTCTGCAGGAGATTTGCATCATCTGTATACTAGGATTCTCTGGGTTTGCAGCTTGGTGGCCATTTTCTATTGATAAACGCTGCTATGGGTCTTGAGGCTTAATTTTTAACAGATATACCTCCGTAAGTCAGTGTCTGCCACTGTTTTACAAGTCTAACACTTTGGATTGCAGGCGGACTAACACGGAAGAATATTGGCTCAGAATCGCTAGCCGTGGAGGTTACTTTACAAGGACTTCGGCAAGTCCCTTCTATACCAGCCAAATCGACCCTGACCGTTGTCTTTAGTCTTCCAAGGGCTCTCTATACACCAAGGAGTGAATCGGATCTTTATTCACAATCCCGGGAGTTGAAAGGAAACCTCACTCGCTAACAGTGTATGTCGCTTAGGAAAGTCGGAAAACAGCCGATCTGTTAACCGTGAAAACGGTCAATTAAGAGCGCATAATTGACAACGCCCAAGCCGAACCCAAAGCCCTATGTGTAGTAAGGAAGAAGACGGTAAAAAATGACTATTTTACAGTATAAACGAGGTAGTAGAAGTCCGGGTAGTGCCGACGACCAGGCGGAGTGTGGGATGAAGGAAAGGCTGCGGGATTCGTGAAGGAAGTGAAGGTAACAGCGGAGACCTAGCTAGGTCGACAGCCACATCAATTCCACCTTGGAAGACCTAGAATAGCGTGCGAAGTGCGTTGTGAATAGCTTCATTTTCGGACCGAACAGCGGCGGATTCCTGCTGACTAAGCGTTTTTGGTGATCCATTGCGCTGTGCGATCCACTAGCCGGTAAGGGGCTCTAGGTCACAGTTGAAGTTAACAATGTGACACGCAAGCCGCCAGGAAATACGGGCCGTCGGCAGAGGTGACAGCTGTTTGCGGCTGGGAAGGTGCCCTTATAGAATATGGGTGCCCTGATAGGTGCGCTCTTCTTGGGGGGCGGGTTACCTGACCAAAGCGGCGACGAGACCCTTGTGAGTGCGCCAACCGCCAACCGTCGCCAACCGTCGACAGCCGCGTCCAGCCGGCATCGTATCTGGACTATCTAATCTTATCCGGTAATCTTATCCGGTAATCTTATCGGTCTACCTAGGTAGTGTGGCTTGGCGCAGTGGACAGCTGCATGATGCGACGACGTCGACCGGCACCGAAAAAAATCATGAGAACGTTAGCAGCGCTACCAGTAGCCCGCCCACATGCCACAACGCCGTCGCGAGCTTTCTTCCCTCAGAGAGAATGCATATTTCCAAGTTCTATCATTGTATTTAATGGTTTTTACGCTGCCATAGGCTTCGATTTCTTTTGAACTCGGACGAACCCTCTTCCGGCGCCCGTCGAGGATCGATAGACACGAGACGTATCTGCTGTCCTAGACAGGACTCGACGCGCTTCACCCAAAGACATGAGATCAATACCGTTGTAACCACATATTTCCACCCTGTATTCCAACGTCGCTCGCCAACCGCTCTCACGGGCGCCCTCGCGAATACCTCGCACATCCTCGAAATGGAAACGCGATAACGACGTCGTGGGCCGGGGGGCCAACACATCACTTTCTACCTCATCCATCACCGCCCAGCGTGTATCGACACCTTCCTACAAGCGATCCCACCCGTCCCCGGGCCCTTTCCCTCGCCGCTACAACCGCCATACCACATCTCTCTCCCAGGCCACCTTGGGCCCAGAAACAGCGTCGAGGGTCCCAACAGGCACGAATATGGAAGGGGCTGCAAAATCGTCGGCAGCCGCAGGCAATGGCCCGTCTCCCACTGCGGCTATCAGCTCAAGAATTCCAATACTTGAAAAGATAACACCAGTCGCGAAGTTCAAGATGGCTGCGGCGGGCAGCAGAGGCGCTTCCTTTGCGACGACTTGGAGCCAGTCGGAACCGGGGGAGTTAGCAAGATCCACGCCCGCCGCGGCAGCCAAGCCAGACACTGCTGTATCTACCGCTATTGCTACCCCTTTCATGGGCGAAACTGGTTCACAAACGCGTGTGGCCGAAGATACCAAAGGGGAAAGCCGGGGCATAGAAAATGGTGGAAGCGCTTCCGGCACTGAAACGCGGTCTTTCCAAACCCCAAGCAGATCTCCGGAGCAACCTCAGGCACAGCCATTGTCTCCCCAGGGCGATTCAGAACCGGGACAAAGCCCCAAACACGATCCCTTTGAGGACCACTTCCAGGACGCGAAAACAGGCGGGCCATTCTCCGATCGGTTGCACGTTGTGGGCGTCACCTCGTTCGCCCGATTCCTTGCCCATGCCTTTGCATCCACACCCAGGCGCCCCCCTCCGGGCATCTACGCCCATCACCCTACGATTTTGACCCGATGGGGCCAAGAGGGCAGGACTTTGGTGCTGTATAATGCACAAGGCCGGCAGATGTCTGCCGCTCGAATAGGCTGCCCAGAGCTGGTATTCAACCGCCGCAAGCGCCTCGTAGCCCCTAATGACGAGGACTACCTAGATAATGTGGTTGTCGACATCGCTTCCGAGTCAATCATACCCGCCCTGAAAGAATTAAAACATCGCATAGACGGCCGGACTACGATCTGTCTGATGCACCCGGGGCTCGGGCTTGTAGAGCAGATCAACAATGAGGTTTTCTTGGACCGGGATACGATTGATCGGCCGAATTTCATAATTGCGCAGAGCACCTATAGCGTCGGCAAGGTCTCTAAATTGATTTACTCAGTACAGTTGAAGAGGACGGGCACTCTGTATGTATGCGGCATTTCGAAATGGGACGACGATCCCCACTCGACTCCGGCCGCCGCGCGCGAGAGTCTCGAGCTCACCCGACATATGATAGAACTGCTGTCGTCGACGTCCGGCCTCAAGGTGGTCCAGTTGCCCCTCCTCAGGTTTCTGTACGTGAAACTTCCCCGGTTCGTGTTCTGCTCCCTGGCCGATACCATATCCGTCGTGCTAGGCTGCAATTACAGCCAGATTCGCTGGAACTCGTATGCGCAGGACTTGTGGGAGAACCTCTACCGCGAGTCGGTAAGCATCATCGCGGCGCTGCCGGAGCTGCAGCCGCTGCCGCACCGGATCGAGTATTTCATGCGCCTCTCGTTCCAGCGGCAACTGCGGACGTACCTCATAGCCCAGGGCGTCAATACGAGCCCCTGGATCCGTCGCGTGCGCATGGGCAACTACCCGCCCATCGATTACTTCAACGGGTATCTCGTTCGCAGAGCCCGGGAGCTCGGGTTGGATCACAAGTACAATAGCATGGCGGTACGCATCGTGAAAGCGCGAGCGAACGCCCGACGAGCAGAAATTAGAAGCGGTGTGCGGCTGGGCCACACCCCGTACATGAGCGATACAGACCTCATTGGCGGGGGACAACGCGCCCCAACCCTGGAGGAGTTGATGGAGATTGGGGAGGTTTAGCGATACCCCGTTGCCCCCATTGTATATACCCCCATAAGCGCACCCTCGGCCATCCAAGCCGGATATGTATACCAAATCTAGCATGCAATAAAGGATAGTCCCAACTTTTTTGCTTAGGCACTCAGCCAAGTTGTCTCGTAGTCCTTCCTCCCCTTTTGATTATGAAGGATGAGATAGACCAATATATCTTACGTTAAGACCATGTATCGTGGCACGTCCAAGACGATGCAGGATTATGAATTTCTATTATTTCTTCCAGACCCCGGAGCGGCAGGTGGCACACTGGTGCGGCAACAACACCAGAGCTGACAGGTAGATCTGCATTGTAGGCATAACGGTCGAAAGCAAAAATGATGTCGCAGACGCCAGCTTTCCGCAAATGAGAAGGAAAAGAATGTTGAGACGAGATCATGTGATATGTATACATGGGAAGCAGAGGCCTGAGCAGCAGTGCTCGAACCCGCGATCTAACCTCCCCGTCTCTTCTCTCCTCCCACTTTCTTCCTTTCTCAGCATCTATATTCGCTTGTGCTCGTCATCGCTCATCCCCGTATCTATCCATTCAAACTCCAGCCTTCAGTGCATGCCAAGCCCAGGAATTGTAGACCGTCAAGAACCAGACAGCCTAGAGACACCTATCCCGGGGGTAACCGCACGGCTCTGCGCAGCGTCGCAGCCTAGTACTGTTTGGCAGCCTGCTGGCAAGCCTTGAGCTGCTCGAGATACCAGTTGCAGATCTGCATGTTGCCATTGTTGTCGTCCATGCACTTGGTGAAGCTCTCGGCGGCACCGGCGCAGTTGGTCTGGGCATGGTTCTGGTTCGCCATGTTGGTCTGCTGGGGCGCGGCCTCGGCGGGCGTAGAGCTACCGCCGAAGAGGCCACCGATGGCGTGGCCGATTGTCGAGCCTATCGCAACACCGCTGTGGGCATGTTAGTCGAGTCTGTCAAGATCGCAAGTAAAGAAAGGCAGGAGGCAAAGCGAAGAAGACGGGCACGAACGCAGCAGTGCTGGCGACCTGGCCTAGGAGACCGGGGCCCTGCGAGGCCTGGGGCGCAGAGGCAGGGGGGGCCTGAGTGGCCGCGGGAGCATATGTGGTTGCGGGACGAGATTGTTGCTGCGAAGGGGCGGGCGCCGCGCGAGCCGGAACGGTAGGACGAGAAGGGGCGGGGCGGGCGGCAGGGCGTTGGCGAGGCATCTTGGATCAATATCTTCCGATTGACTGGTGAATGCGACAAGCGGTACAGAGGCGTTTTCTGGTTGGAGTCGTTGTTCTTGATTGACGAGACAGAGAAGATGCCGACGAGAAAGTTGGAGCGGGATTTGAAGGAACGGTGAAAGTCAAGTCGGCCGGAAGAAAAACGGGTCAGGAATCCGTGGCCCACTTCTTAACGGGGCAATTCTAAAGCTCCGATTGGGCAGATGCCCTTAGCCTTACTAACTCTGGCTTAGGACGAGGCACGTCTTGTGGGTCCTGTCGGATTCCGACAGCCGACGCAGTGCGTGAGGTCCTGCTAGGCCACCCACAGGCACTCGGCCAATGGTTGAATTCAGCCGAGGCCCGTGCTGTTTCTAGTGGATTCTTTAGGCGTTGTGGCCGAGCTGAACAGGCGGCCTGGCCTGGCTGGTGGCTTCATGAGAACTGCTCTGCGCACCCAATCAGCTGTGCGATCAGCCACAGCAGGACGGGCGGGATTCATGACACAGACCCGGCCTCACTCGCTTGATCTCCAGAACCCGTTCCCTTTGGAGGATCTGTAGCCCAGTCCGTGCAAGGTATCATTCAACAGACAATATGAGGCTTGGCTCCTTTTCTCACACAATCAAGTCAAGATGAAAGCCCTCCCGTCAGCGTTAACTGCTGCACGCCGCTTCGCCATTCCACCGCGCTCCCAGCCAACAATTCTCTCTGTACTGATAGCTCCGTCCTGGTCCTCGTCCTCACCCTCGCCCTCGCCCTCAAGCTCCACGGGATCCCGTCCCTTCTCCGTCCTCAGCCGGCCGCCCCCCAACTACCCAGGCCATGTTCCTCTCACAACCCTCGAGCGCATCGCCCTAGCTGTCGGCTCAAGCATCCTCTCCCTTCGCGACCCCCGGCGCGGTGACTTAATAGCAGCGCTAGGAGAGGCAACCGCGACGCCGTACTTCGCCAACCGGCTCCGAAACGCAATGCTCTCCAACAGCACCGGCCGGCGAATCCTGCGCGACAGGCCACGCATAACCTCAACAAGCCTCGACCTGCCGCGCCTGCGCTCCCTGCCGGCGTCAACCGTGGGCGCCACATACGTAGCCTGGCTCGACCGCGAGGGCGTGACGCCCGACACGCGCGCAAGCGTGCGCTACGTCGACGACGAGGAGTGCGCCTACGTGATCCAGAGGTACCGAGAATCGCACGACTTCTACCACGCGCTGACGGGGCTGCCGGTCGTGCGCGAGGGCGAGGTGGCGCTCAAGGCCTTCGAGTTTGCCAACACGTTGCTGCCCATGACGGGCCTGTCCGTGTTCGCCGTCGCCACGCTCAAGCCCGCCGAGCGCCGCCGTTTCTGGTCCACATACGGTCCCTGGGCCGTAAAGAATGGCCTGCGCAGCGAGGAAGTCATCAATGTGTACTGGGAGGAAGAGCTCGAGACTGACGTGAACGTGTTGCGCGCGAGGTTGAACATCGAGGCGCCGCCGGACCTGAGGGATGCCCGGAAGAGGGCGCGGGCCGAGAAGAAGAGGGCTGAGCAGGCGACACCGCCATCATCCCACAAGGGGACGGAGCCAAGCTGAACTGATCCATGCCTAGGTATAGACCAGTCGACGATATTCACTTGGACACGCACAGACACGCACACACATGCACACACATACACGCAGAGGTAGGCACAAGGCAGCGGATGTTGTAGAATTAGATGTACCACCACGTTACCGCAAACCAAACAGAGTCATGAAACCCCCCAGCGAAACGCCATACCATGCAGTCTTTCCCCATCCCGGCATCCCCGTCATCCCAACTCGAAGGGCGACGGTCTTCAGGGACCACTCCCCGCCCCCCAGAGCCAGCACGACCCCAAACTCTTCAAAGATCAAGCAGGTCATCATCCTCGTCGTCCCATCCTTTCCGCCTGTCGACCACAATCTTCTCCTCCTCTTTGTTCTCCGCCACGGCCGACAGGAGCTCCTTGAGCTGGGCCTCGGTGACCTTCTGGCGCAGCTGCCCCGTGCGCGCAAGCGTGATGAGCCGGTTCTCGATGTCGGTGGCGCGCGACTCCTTCACAAGACGGATGCGGCCGAGGCGGTCGGCGGCCTCGGGGTGCAGAATCTGGTTGAGCATAGACTGGCGGGCTTCGGCTATAAGTAGCAATAGTCAATTACTTAGTCAGGTTGTCCAATCTAGGGGTCAGTTTGCAACGACGCAGATTGGAACCCGTCGATCTCGGAGCGACAGCGATATGGACAGATAGATAGTACCTTCTTGTCTATTATGGAGCGAATTCGTTAGCAAAGTACACATACACAAATCCCACCACAATCGAGTTCACGCTGCGAATTCAGTAGATAAGTGAAGAGGCAAAAGCAACCCAGGAACCGGTTGATCTGGGTTGCTAGCCACCTCACCTTCCGGAGCATATGACACGTGCCATACGCCGTAAATACGCAGACGAGTAGAAACCACGACATGAACCAAGCCAAATATAAAAACCGAGAAAAGTGAAAAAACCTACTGTTTCTGCATCTCAGCCTGCTCGGCGCCTCCTCCCCCACCAGACGCAGCACCCCGCTGCGCCTTCAACTGCTCAAGCCGAGCTTTTCGAATCTGTGCTGCAGTCAGCAACCAACACGGCTACCCAGCCCGGATACACCAGAACAGACAACACGTCCAAGCGACAACAGAAACACAAAGAGAAAGCGAGAAACGCACTTGTTCCAGCTCAGCGTCCGCCATATCTTCCCGGTCGTTGAGGCTTCAAAGATTCCGTTATCGTTCCCGACTTCCCAAAGTCCGCCGTCTCCCTATCACACCAGAAAGGGAACCCCAAACAAAAGCAGCCAGGCGTAGTATTCCGGCTCCGGTCGCGTGAGGTCCCAAAGCCGTCAAGTCACAAAACGGGAGGGACAAGATCGAGTTCCAGATAGGTATACGTAAGTAAAGTACGGACGCGGTAGATTTAGGTACGGATCAACCAGCAAGGAAGAATGAAACGTGCCGAGTAAAGAGTTGGAAACGAGGAGGTTATCTGCAGACGACTATCATGCGATCTTGGAGATGCGGTGCTCGATGCAGGTAGAGGAGGTTATGGAAATATGGGGGACCCAAACGTCCCGTTGCATTACCTATCTAATGCGAATGTACCGGAATAGCGGGGTAGCCACATGCAATGCAATTCGTCCGCATTCCATACCTACGTCGTGTAGGTAGGCATGTACTTGCTACCCATCACCAGACTCCAAATGTTACCGCCAATGCAACTGGCAAGAAGCACACCTGTCTGTGGAATGTTATACATATCAACCATACTTCTGACCAGAAGCGTCCTGTACCACTGCCAATCAAGTTCCAGTGACCACGGGGGAGCCAGTATGATATACATAATACGATTAAAGCTTCCCCCCAAAACCGCACGCCACCAGATACTGACTAGTCAGGAAAAGAATCGTATTAAGGAGCAACACTCTACCGCCTCCGGATGAGCCCCTGTTCGCTTAGACTAATCTAAAACCGTGACGCGCTTATATCTTCGTATTCTAATTCATGAACGTCTTTCTTTATCCATTCGTCCAAGGTCGACAGACAACCACGAGACTTTGCCTCTCTACCTACCAGATCGTCTGGAGGCGCCGTGTGAGGGGGCTGTGAAACTCCGAGTCCGGTAGTGAGAACACCCGGCGCCGGAACATCCACTCCGATTCCGCGTCCGGCCCCGGCCCTTGCGCTAGCGGTTGGGGCGAGAGGCACCGGACGCTCTACATCACAGCACATTCCCCTTCCTGCTGCTTGTCGCCCATCTTGCCGCGGGTAATGCGCTCGCGCTGCCGGGGTGCGTTCCGACCGGACCGTTTAAGATCCTCGAGCCGTTCCCGCGCTTTGGGGAAGTCCTGCGCTACAAGTCCCATGTTAGCCGTGTCACGTTTTGCCATGTATCGTCCTGTGGCATCGTCCTCATGGACCACACCGGTGCCACACTTACCAGCAGCCCGCCAGTACCACCGCTTCGCATCCTCGAGGTTGGCCGGCACGCCGATGCCAACTTCCGTAAAATACCCCATCGCATACTCCGCCTTGGCCAGACCTGCCTGCGCCGCTTTGCGAGCCCATAGGTACGCCTCCGTGTCGCTTTGTTGTAACACCCCATCGCTTCCCGTCAGGTACCAGCCGCTGAGCGCCAGCTCCGATTGGTGTTCCTCTTGCGTGGCAGCACGACTGTACCACATAATCGATTGTCTGGGGTCGATCGGGGTGTTCATGGAGCCGTATTCGTAGACGCATCCTAGACGGAACTGGCTGAATTTGTAGCCGAGGTGAGCCGCCTGCTCGAACAGCTGCAGTGCGTAAGCCTCGTCCCGGATGATCACATCGTTGGGCTGCGCCGACTCGTACAAGAGGCCGAGTTCGTGGAGAGCATGTGGGTTCTCCGCATCTGCTCGCTCAGCAGCTCGCTTGAGCCATCCGATAGCTTCGCGTGGGTTCTTTGCCTGCCCGAGCAGGCCCTTGAGAAGAATCATGCCGACCTTATACATGGCCGGCGTGTCCCCCAGCGTAGCCGCGCGCTTGTACCACTGGATCGCCTTCAAGGGGTCCTTGCGTGTGCCGCCGCCATCATCGTTCCCAAGTTCGCAGCAGACCGCCGTGCGATAGGCGGCAGCAGCATGCCCCAATTTCGCCGCAGACTGGTAGAGTGTGAATGCCTCCTTCGGGTCAGGTTCATGGCCAAGGGTGCCCCGGCCGAAGCAGTCCGCGAGAAAGAACATGGCGTCCGGGTTTTGCGCGGCTGTCAGTTTCTTCAAAATCTTGTGCGCATCCATGATATAGCGCTCGCGAGACCTCGCCCTGGTCTTCGGATCTGGGAGTCTCGGTACGAGGACGTCGGCCGCCTCGATCAATTTCTTAGCCAGCGTAAGCGCAGAGTGCTGGTCGTTTGGATCGTTCTTGATGGTTGCACGTAGCTGCTCAAGTTCTTCGATAGTCACCGGTGACTTTTCTGCTACCGATGAAATCCTGGCGCTCAGGGGTATGTTCTGAGGCGCGATCTGCGGCGCCGGCGTGGGACGTCCTTGAGCGCCAGTAGCAGCGGCGGGCGCGCCACCATTGTAGTTCCGGACAGGGGCGGGTTTGTCGTTCATATTATTGACGATGGAATTCGGCATCAGGCCTGGGCGAACGGGTGTCGGATGTCCAGAGTTGTGTCGACTCCCCGGTGGACTGGTCTGCACAGGCGGGGGAGGTGGCCTTGTCACGCCAGGATTGTAAGCCTGGAATCCACCCGAGGGCAAGGGAGGATGCTCGTTGGCCATCTCAAATACAGCCGACTGAGGCTCACGCAAATTGGGTTGTGACTTGGTCCGTGACATTTCAGGATATCGAGCCGGCCCAGGCTGATGAGGCACGCCCACCTGAGGCAGTGGTGCTCGCATCTGGTGATCGAAGGGCGACCGAGGCCCCTGACCAGAGCGCGCAGCATTGAAGTCAGGCATGGCCTCCTGCGGTCGGTTGGGCGGATACGGTTCACCACTCATACCTTGATCGTAGTAAGGATCATATGCCCCATCAACTGATTTCCGACCAGGTTCCTCACCCCATCCCGCAGATTGCATGGCATGGCTATTCGTGGGCAGAGGGGGTGCATCATCTGGATATACCCTGTGAGGGGGTGGCCGATTGCTCTGTGACGTAGCTGGCCGCGAAGGGGGCATTTGCTGTCCATTGTGATGACCACTGTCTTGCCGAGGCGGCGGCATGGCATTGCGCGATGGATATTCGTGGTTTGCAGGCATAGTCATGCTGCGCGATGGCGGGCCAAAATTATGGTGTTCAGGTGACATGGGCTGGCCGTAGCCATCATGGTCATAATCGTAGCCTTGATGCTGGGCCGTAGCTGGACCTCTCCGCTGATCGGGGTAGCCTTGAGGCGCAAAACCACGTCCGTCGTCCATAGGCGGGTGGCCACGGTAGTCATCCAGCGAAGATGCGTGCCTCGGCCCAGGTCCCGGTCCTCTGTTTGGGGGTGCCCGTCCATTCATATCCAATGCAGCCATACGGTCGACAATCTGGTTTCCTTGGTCGGCCTCTGCCTGTGGGTTATGCCCAGGAAATGCAGCATACGGACGAGCAAAATCTTGTTCACGTGGACTCGCAGGATTCATAGGACTTGGCTGGTGAGCTAGACGTCGTCAGCGGGGTCGATCATCGTCTTTCACTGACGCGCTTACCATTTGGATCCGACAAGGCAGTCCCATCAGGCGGCCCAGGGCGAAGCACGCGGTTTTGGGGTGGGTACCCCCTGCCAGGCCCGGGCGGCGTAGGTCCTCCTCTTGCGCCTCCGCCTCGGGGTCCCGGTCCCGGTCCCGGTCCAGGTCCAGGTCCAGGTCCAGGTCCATGGCCAGGCCTGAACCCAGGTCCTGGTGCCAGTCTAGGTCCCGGTCCTAGCCCTGATCCAGGTCCCGGTCCTGGTCCTGGGCGCATAGGCCCGCCTCTTCCTCGCGGCGGCGGCAGACGGCCTCTTGGGGGACCCGGAGGCCCTCGGTACATGTCTTGCGGCGGGTAACCCTGTTGATTAGGCGGTGGACCTCCGCGACCATAGTCCATAGTTTGCGGTGGCGGACGGTAGTCTTGGCCGTATGCATCATCATACTGCTGGTCATAAGCACCGTAGCCGTAATCGTCCTGATATTGGTCGTACTGCGGTTGCTGCGGTTGCTGCGGCTGCGGCGGCTGCTGCGGCTGGTATGGACCTCCTGGACCCTCACGGGGAGGTCGTGCAGCAGGCCCGTTGTAGGGTCGTTCCGCGTATCTGCTATCGTACGCCATCGTACCGAAAGGAAGTGGCTGACGGAATCGCCTGTTGTCGCAACTTTGCAGCACGCAGGGCAGCGATCAATGTAGTACTGTAGTGAATGCGAGTTGGACGCCTCCACGGACTACCAGACGTCCTCGTAGTCGTGGTCCTCTACCGCGAAGTCAGATGTCTCGAAGGTCATGAAATGGGCGGCGGTTGGAACCGGTCTTCTGCGGTCGGCAGAGAGATGGGCGCTCGCCGACAAAGCCAAGGACAAGGAGTGTGATCAGGCAACGTGGTGATCGGAAAGAATGTTAGCGCTTCGACCCGATAACGGCGGGCAGTCCGGCGCAGTGGTGATATAAAGGCAAAAAGACGACACGGCTAGTGGAAGCGGGTTGCAAGCGGCCCGATTATCGAGTGTTGGTTGATATGATGTGGATGTGGGTGTTGATGTTGATGTTGCAGATGCGCTGGCAGATTGGAAATGCGAAGTGCGAAGTGCGAAGTAGGGATGTCGAGATTGGCGAGTACCGCGGATTGTGCCACGAGACCTCAGAGGCGGCTTCGGCACGGATACTTTGGGCCCAAGCGGGACCCGAGGTACGAATTTCAGAGGGCCTCGAGAATCATGAAGGAGGTCGGCCTGCCAAGTACGAGTCAGAGAGAGGGAGGAGATGGACGAGTCCGGCGCAGGTACGGCGGATTTATGTACTCGCTACCTCCTCGGCCGTTGCTTCCTCATTTCGCTCTGCAGGTTAGCGCCGCGAAAGCGTCACAGCGCTTCGGGGTTTTGCCGCGTTTTAAGCGTTCTAAGCGTTTAAGCGTTGATTCAGCCCTAGCGCGGCTCGCCGCTTTTGCATTCGCCGTTTGCACATGCTGCGCTGCATTATATGCATAATACGTCATTACCTGCATAATGTACATATGCAGGTACGGAAAGCGCGATGTGAAAGTAATGTGCCTCTCGTACGGTCCTCTGGTGACCCACTACCTACATGCACTGTAGGTCAGGTCTGTTCAGAAGTGTGTACGTAGAGTCTTGATTGATAGGAAGAAGTCTATGGATACCGGCTATAGAAGTGCGGTTATTTATGCACCTTAGCGTAGTGGCTCGCCACTGCTTCGCCACTGCTTCGCCACCTGTTATCCCCGGCTGTTATCTATACTCGAGTCATACCAAGTGTAACCTGAGTCGTAGCTAAGTCATGTGTGCCACCCGAGGTGCCACATAGGTGCCACAACCACTCCCCTTGTTCCAGATAACTGTCCCAGTTATCGCCAGTACGTCGCTTCTAGCTCGAAGCTTAGTTGTCATTACCTAGTCCCGCGGACTCTCTCAATCTCGCCCGTTCTCTTTCCAGCATCGACTTACTAGCGTACCAGAGGCTACGTACCGGGTGTCCATCGTCGCTGAAGGCAGGGAACAGGTTGCTACCGTTATACTTGCTTGGTAGTGTGATGCCTCCAGGACTGCGCAGACGGTAGGTATTACCGTGGTGGCAGCTAGCTATACTCCAAGGACCATCGTAGTAGGGTTCGCTTTTATCTCCCCGTTGCCTCACACGTAGGACCCAGTCACCGGTCCCGTAGGTTCGAATGAGACCTTTCTTTTCTTGGAGATAGGCACGTATCTGGTCCCTTGAAGTGCGGATGCTGTTGAATCGCTGTCGGCTCGCAGGTGCCTCGTGGTGAGTGGCTAGGAATTGTTGGAATTCGATCTCCTCCCCCTCGGTCGGCTCACGAACATACTGCGAGCTCTCTGCTACCTCGACCTGAGGTGGCTGAGTGCCAAACATGAGGTAGTAGCTACTGTAGCCGCTCGGCATGGGAACGCGATTGTGAATTCGTACTGCTGCCTCAAGGAGGAGCGCGAAGTTAGGGTACCGGTGCATCGCTGCTTCTCTCAACATAACGCGCTTGATGTCAGCGTTCGCACGTTCTACCCTACCGTTACTTCGCGGCCTGCTCGGCGTGATCGGCTTAACTACCGAGCCGTTTGACTTATGCCACGCAGTAGCGTCGTCACTGGTGAATGCACCACCATTGTCGCTAATCCACTCCCTTGGGTAGCCGAACGTATGACCTATCTTGTTGATCAGAGGCTTCGTCATCTCGAATGTGCGGTCTGGTACGACCGCAGCTTCTACCCAAGAAGTAGCGTACTCCACGCAGACGAGAACATGTATACCTCCAATCGAGGTGTGGTCGATGCCCCAGCGAGTTAACGGCGAAGGAGGGGTGATGGGCTGCAAATCTGAAAGTCGTTGCAGCGGTGGCTTCATCAACTGACATTTAGGACACTCAGCAACAACCTGCTGAGCGACCAGTGTGATATCTGGATGCCAGTAGCGTTTACCTACTTCTCGCAACGTGGTCCCTACTGTAGCGTGACCGTAGTCGCTGTGAACCTCCTTCGAGTAGAGTAGCAACTCGTCAGCATTAGGCACACGTCGTAACGTGGTTATTTGCAAAGCCAGCCCGGCAGCATGTGGAGGGTCGCCGGGAGTTCGCTGTAGCTTCACCACTTTGTAGAGATTGTCTTGGTATGCGGCAAAGTGCTCATATGCCCACACTGGGTCGATGTTGTCTGGTAGGTCTGCACCAAATCTGAGGAATTCCGAAATTGCCTGAAGATCCAGTGTATTCAGCTGCTGGGGTCGAGTTACCTTCGAGGTAGTGTCGAGGCCAGAGGGAAATACATCCTCCTTCTCAGGTGGTCTCGACAACCAGTCTGCTAACACATTCGATTTACCAGTGCGGTATACGATACGTATCCCGTAATGTTCAATTGCATCCAAAAAACGAACGATGCGAGCTGGTTGCTCCATCTTGGTACGCAAGGTCAACAGTGATTGATGATCCGTCCTCACTGTTACCTCGCCGCCTTCTACCCAGTGGCGCCAGTGTTGCAACGCCAGCATGATAGCTAACAGTTCACGTTCTTGAGCTGAGTAGCGGGCTTGGGTCGCGGTGAGCTTCTTGGAGAAGTATGCGATAGGATGCAAAGCTGACTTGCTACCGTGTAGTCGTGGCTGTAGAAGGCATGCGCCAACGTGCTGCTGGCTCGAATCTGCGTCGATGATAGACGGTAGTCGCCAATCAAAAGAACGAACTACTGGCATAGTAGTAATGGCGTCTCTGATTGTCAACCATGCTTGCTTCGCCTCAGGAGTGAGAACGACAGGTTGATTCTTCGAACCACCAGTGAGGGAGGTGAGAGGCGCAGCGATCAGAGAATAATTCTCGATCAAGTGTCTGAAATAACCAGCTGCGTTGACGAAACCACGCACCTCCGACGTCGTAGCTGGTTCACGCCTACTTCGAACGGCGTCGACTTTAACAGGGTCGGCTTTGATACCATTTGCAGATATGTGGAATCCTAGAAAGATGCCTTCCCGTACGAACATTTGGGACTTCTGAGTGTTGATAGTCATACCGTATTGTCGTAATCGCTTGAAAAGTTCGAGGCAGCGGCGATGTAGAAGCTCCCTCGAATCAGCCCAGATAGCGATATCATCGAGAAGACATGCTAGCCAATCTGTGAAGGGCTCAGTGATCTCTTCAACCAATGCCTGAAACGTAGCGGGCGCGTTGCAAAGACCCATTGGCATGACGAGCCATTCATACACACCAAAGGGAGTAACAAAGGCGGTCTTCTCCCTCGAAGCGTCGTCGACACGAATGTGCCAGTACCCATCCTTAAAGTCGATGAATATGTAGTACTGATGGCCCGCAGCCTTCTGTATCTGATCCATGGCGTTAGGTAAGGGGTGAGCACGCTTCTTGGTGCGTTTATTGACTTCACGAAAATCGCAGCAGATACGCCAGATGACATGCTCCATCGCTTCTGCCTCCCTTCGAGTTGGCATGATAGTCTGTCCTGGGGCCTTCTTCGGTGTCAGTAAGGCTGGCGCAGCCCATGGACTCATACTTTTCTGTATATGAATCTTGTCATGTGCGCGGACAAAATCTCGAAGTGCCTTCTCCTGCGAAGGGCTGTAGCGGCGAGGTGGCAGCTTAATAGGGGCGGCATCACCTGTGTCAATGTGATGCTTCGTCTTCATCTCTACCTCGACCTTGCGCTTAGCTGGGTCGAAGAGTTCGGGAAAATCACGCTCATATTCCCTTAGACGTTGTTGCACCCACGGGTCGGTAGGAGTATCCTTGTGCCAAATGACCTGCGAGTTCGCAGTGGGGTAGACGGTCTCAGTTGCTGAAGCGTTATAACTTTGTTGTATAGGGATGAGCATAGGCATCCCTTCGAACTTCGACAACTTCAATGTCTCTTGCCCTGCGGCGAGGTCGAAGATACCTCCCCACTCATGGAACTTGCCTTTACCGATCGTCAGATCACCAGGAAATGTCTTGTCGGGTACCACCCCGGCGGTGACCTGCCAGGTTGCAGACAGCGAAGTATCTGCTGTTTCGAACCTGCCTCGAACTTCGCAATCATGAGTGATGCGCGGACCCGTTCCACCAACTCCCTGCATTGTGCCAGGTCGTCGTGACTTGTATGGCGTTAACTTGTCTGCTAGCGATTGGGCTACGTAGCAACTGGTACAGCCATAGTCCCAAAAAATGGTGAACTCGCTGTCAGTTCGCAGTAGCTTCGCCAAAAAGAGGTTGTGATGGTCCCAGTAACCATCACGTAGCTTGCCTCTCTCGGGTAGGGGTTTAGTCTTGCGGCCCACGTTCATCTCGACTAGATGAACGGGGCTGTCCTAGGCCTCTTCGACTTCGAAGCCTTCGAACAGTTCGCGCAATTCCTCTTCTACCATGGCATTGTCGTCTTCATAGCGGTCCCCTGCACTAGGGTCGAACTCACTGTTACCTAGTGTCGAGTCTTCGGTGAAGTGAACTCGACCTTGGTTCTTCTGAGTGCGGATAGGGGCCCTGGACCTGAAAGATTTGTACCTAGTACGGAAGCGATCAGCGAGGTCACTTCGAAATAGCTTCCCCTTGATGGTGATTTCTTGACCGCGATCAGGGGTCTTTCTGGGCCATTGCGGTGCCTTATCACAGTCCTTGGCGAAGTGCCCAATCTTTCCACAGTTGAAGCACTTGTTATCATCAGCTTTGGCCGCAAATCCTTGGTCGACTTCGAGGACACGGTGAACCTCCCGTTCATTAGTGCGAGGGTCAGCAATGACGGACTGCAAGGCCTGTGGGGTAGTAGCGAGCGCGCTGGTAGGTTGGATCTGGCCTACACCTGGTTGGCTGGGAGTCGCAGCTGTGATGTTGTAGTCGTAGAATGGTGCTGAGGTACCCTGCAACTGGACAGTAACTTCAGGGGTACCGTAGATCTTATTTTCAATAGCGGCGCGGGCAACTGACTTAGATAGGCGCGTCGCTTCTTCGATGATCTGCCCATTATTGAGTTCGCTGCTACCTCGCTCCAAGTTCAACCAGATAGTCGGGGTGTAAGTGTTCAACTTGTCGATAATGACATCCCGAGTCTGCTGAGTGTCGCGCTGGCTGCTAGGTAGCTGATAGAACGCCTCCCGAACACGCCACAAGTAGTTGACGTAGGACTCGTTGTGTGCTGGTAGCAAACCAACAAAAAGCGTTAATGGAGAATGGAGTGCGCTGTGAGCTCGAAGGACCTGAATAACAGCCTCCAAGAAATCCATCCACGTAGCACCACGAGTGCGCCTGATGAATTGGCTAACTACCTGGAAGTCACCAGCGAGTTCGATGGCAACTCGCATAGGCCACAACTCGTAGGGGACAAGTGCTTGGATGAGACGATTCTGAAGATCGCGGACCTTGTCAAGTGCCTTCGAGTCAGCGGTGAACAAGCGGCACGCGGTCGGGAATGTGACTTTGTTCTTGGCTTCGCAGGTTCCCAATTTGGCGATGTCACTCGGGAATACTGCTTCAGGGAAGACTAGCTGAACACGTCGTTCCTGTTCAGTCTGGGTCGCAGATGGGCGCTGATAGCGTTGAAGGTTGAGACTCTCGTCAGGTAGCCTCTTGCTCGCTGTGACGTTGGCGGGAGCTCGCATGTAGCTCGCAGCGTTGGCGGTAGGCTTGGCTGGCTGCGTAGCTAGAGGGTCTTCGTTGGCGGGCTCCTCACTAGCATGACTGCCTCCATGATCAGACAGTGGCTTCGCTGGTACCTCGCCGGTCTGACCATCGATCAGTCGGTTGACAGCCTGCGTGATAAGGTCGAGAGTGGCTTGGACGTTGCTGAACCGTTCATTGATAGACGCTGTCATTTCCTTGAAATGCTTGTCGACGTTGACAGCGAGGGCATTGGTTCTTGCATTCGAGCTAACCACGCTAGGACCGTCAGGGATACCGATGAACCGATCCACAGCGGTAGGCGAAGGCGGAGTCTCTTCATCCGACATGATGATGATGTTGCGACAGTGAGCTCGCTTCGAGTTCGAATAGAATAAGAGAAAGAACTGCTGTGTAGCTGCAGCAAATAGCTATTTGTGCCTCTCGTACGGTCCTCTGGTGACCCACTACCTACATGCACTGTAGGTCAGGTCTGTTCAGAAGTGTGTACGTAGAGTCTTGATTGATAGGAAGAAGTCTATGGATACCGGCTATAGAAGTGCGGTTATTTATGCACCTTAGCGTAGTGGCTCGCCACTGCTTCGCCACTGCTTCGCCACCTGTTATCCCCGGCTGTTATCTATACTCGAGTCATACCAAGTGTAACCTGAGTCGTAGCTAAGTCATGTGTGCCACCCGAGGTGCCACATAGGTGCCACAGTAATGCGCCCCGTTGCGGACTTGTAGTGGGGTTACAGTGGATATCAGAGGTCTTGGTGGCGCATTATTATTCAATCGAATCTCCTGCGGCTGGCCTGCGTAGACGTGCACTTCGCTCAATCATCATCAAACTTGCTCGAGAATCCCTCCACCAACAGCACCCCATCTCCAGAACGATCGCACCTAATGGAGTATCCGAGAATCTGGCCGCGCGAAATGCTGCACACTCAGATGGCCAATACTCGGCAAAGTCTGTAGTCGTGAGATACCGCCTTTCCCCGAGCGAGTCGCCATGGTCCTGTTCAGCAACCTAGTACCGCCGCATCACCAAAGACACGCTCACCAAGGCCCGACGAAACCAGCTCTACCAACTCCTAACGGGGCCACCTATTCGACAATTGCGCACTCGGTTTAATGCCACGAATCTCCATGGCTAGGTACCATAGCTGTAAGATGGGGCATTCGTGGCTCAATTATACCTACCTCCTTATCGAAGCATTCATGCCTGCGGTATACCCCTTGCCCGGTAGCAGCCACCCAAGATGCCCGGCACCATTCAGTCTCCAAGGGCAGTATTGAAGCAGGCAGAGTGCCTGACTTGACTCCAGGAATCCATCCGCGCGCGTAAAGGTTGAATTCTCTATACACTTCTATGTGCATGACTACGGACTAGAGATCCATTCAAGTAGCTGCGGTTTGTCTAGCTCCAATTCCACGACTCTTTTCTATGTTCGCTCGATAGAAACCCACGCGACGCTGTGCTGGTTTATCGCGATACTGGTCCCACGCACGGTATAAACCACAAGAACCTCGCCGAAAGTATAATACCGGTAAGGCAGCACCGGGCCCGGGGCAGTCTTCCCGGTCCTAGTCCGGGCTCCTTGGAGATTGACGAAAACCTTCAACCGAGTCATGGCGCGGCTGCGGCCCGATTTACTACAACGCTAGGAGTGTAATGGAAGCATCCGGTTAGGGTCTCATAAGTATCGAGACTTGGCAAGCAGCAGGCCCAGGTTCTCCGGTCTTTTGCGCTGACATTCAGCTCATATTTCTCAACTCAGCGTTTCACTCGGTGAATAACTTGCCTGACGCTTTTACCAACTGGATAGCCGTCCACACTTCTGAATCCGAACATGGCCGCTTTGCGTACATCACGGTATACTGTAACTTACAATAACAGCTCATGCAGGTCCCTCCGTTTATTTTTGGGTCATGTGAAATCACGAAGCACTGCTCAGACGGGACCCAGGCTAAAGGCGGCACCGCGGCTCGGGTCACACGATAGTAAAGGCCTACGAGGTTGCTTGGATGGCATAACGCCGGGTACCTACAGACGTCGTATTACTCAGGCACGCAGTAGAGTAAGCCATCGCACTCCGGCTGTCCGGTTTGGGCGGCTGCGGATGAGTGGTAGGCATCTAACCCAACAGCAATCTCCCACCAAAAACAAGAAAAGAAAAGCTGTCTCGTAAATTGCAGTTCAGGCACCCCCTCCAATTGTAACAAGACTCGATGCTATGCAAGTCGAAAAGCAACCGTTACCTTCGTGCCTGAATGCGAAAAGCCACGACATAATAGCTACATCATGCGAGTAAAATGTGCTACGAAGTGCTGTAACCCCAGAGTCATCGCAGGGCTGCGGGTGCGAAGTTTGGCTTTACAAAAGTTTACATACACGCAGTAATACTCGAGGTTCCCAAATAACCACAGATCAGCCAACAAGCTAGCTCAAATGGCATCGTGCTCTTTGTTACCCGAAGTCCCAGCTCAAAAGTTCGGAGTATTAAATAATGTAGGTAGGCAATACAAATACACAGCCGCAGCAGCCAGCCGATGCACGACACATAACAAAGCCCCGTCACACACCAGCAAATGTGTCACAGCAATTGGAAACTGGATATCAGTCTCAGCCCGTATGCAGCCTGTGTCAGACTCTAGCCGTGAAGGACGAAACCCAGCCCGACATTCATTGGTCCTTACCAGGCGTGTCCTCAAAGCCTCGCCCAAGCGCCCTAGACACGAGATTCAAAAAGCAGATTTCAAAGAACCAAGCATCCATCTGGCCAATCCAGACAATATGAAAGTTTCCAAGAAAAGACCAACAGTCAATACGATTCTGTAACCGAGGGGGGGATCCTACGCTGCTAAACGCCATTGATTGTAGGACACCACCTCGGGATGCAAGGGACTATCTATCTACCCGGGCGTAGGGGGTATGTCGCGAACAGGTCAGCCAATGGCCATACAAGGCTCCATGGCCCCCAAGCGACCAACGTGGCTGCCATGCCATGATGAGAAATAGTCGAGCATAAACTACGAGACGTGCCGTCGCCTACCACGCCCGTGGTAAGACAAGCCCGGATCCCCAGATTCAAATGTCAAAATGTAGTTTTAAGGCATATTGATAACTGCCCGGCCTAGACCGGTCATCCACAAGAGTACATCACACTTGGGCGCTAAACTCGAATAGAAGAAGTCAACCAGATCGTACCTTTCGCGTGCGGATTGATGACATCGTGTAGTAGCCTAGGTGCATAATGCCGAGATCGCTGACTTGATTTAAAAGACCCTTGATTAATCCAACCTATTCGCCCCTGAATCTATGTCTGAGCGCAGCTACAGCCGCTCAGTGACTTCCACGATGGATGCATGTTCAGCCTCCCTGACGCTGAGCGACAAAGTATGCTTCTCCCCAAAGGATACATACGCAATTTCTTTCTCGAATTTGCCTGATAACAAAGCCTGGTCGTGCTGGGTTGTCTGCTCACGTATGTCTCCTTTCTTGGCACGATGACCTCGTTTTTTGATGGTCATGGTAGCGTCAATTCCGGCTTCGTGGTCTGATGATCTGATGCATATGGCGAGATGCTTGTCCCACATGCGGTATATGGCGGCGAGAGGCTTGCCCTCGCGAAACCGGATAGAGACGGTGCCGTTCTCCTGAAGATCGGCCGCGACTCCTATACCGTTCAATCGGACGGCACGCTCAAACTTGAAATGCTCCAAATTCCCTATTGTAGGTAGCCCCTGGATTATGACGAGTCTCCCGGGTTCTTCATTCATGATTGTAACGTTGTCCCAGGAGACATTTCCGCCGGTGGCCACTAAGACTCGCTTCGGCGTAGCTCGACCGACCACATCGTCGATAGACACCTTAACGGGCCCAATCTTCCCGTCGCGCATGTAGCGATCACTGGGAATGTCGTGGTTCAAGACGATGGCTATGCGTGAGTTGGCATCGGTACCGGATTGACAATTCAGGATTGCGAGGACCCTCTTCTGCACATTCGGCTGTAGATGCGGTGGATCAGGCATGAGATATTGCGCAGATGACTCTCGAGTCAACGAGAACAAGGGAACTGTGTGGCAATCTTCCACTATCAGCAGGGACATCCGAACGCCCCTGTTAGTAATCGCGAAGGGTTCGACAGCTGCATCATCACCGGGTAGACGTTCGACGCATTTGCGCACCGACTGGGAGAAGGCGAATTGAGCAGCACACGAAGCCAGCAACCCGTGGTCGGTTCCTCCTTGCCACGCGAATATGGAGTCATCGTCGTATTCCTTTATTATTTCCTCCTGCAGTCTGCGGAATGCTTTTCTCCCTTCGCCGTAGAGAAGGGGCATTGACACGCCGAAGATACCAAGCAGGCAGTAGGCTTCATCCTCTATCCTGGTTGTTTGTCTCCGCCAAGCCCACTGAATCACCTATTTCAGCATCTGAGCCCTCCGGAAAGGTGCCGGTAGTATCCATGCTCGGCTGCAAACAAAGGAACAGTCATCATCACTCACAGACATCTTTTGACTCACGCTGTAGTCTTTCAGATTGCGGAATCGAAGCACCGGCTTGGGGATGTTGGTAGCTTCGGCAACGGCTTCTCGCAAGTCCATCCGAGTGCCAATTCGCAACCAGTCAGAGGAAAAGAAGATCACGATGTTGGGGGCGATCAGTTCCTGCAGCGTCCATCCACGAGTCCAGTATCGACTCCGCTTGAAACTCTCCATTCCATCACGCTCGATGTCGTTGACATCGGCGAGATACGTGTAGCAGAGCGTCGCATTCTCATACCATGAGTACATGGAATTGATAGCTTCGGACAGCTCAGTGGAGCTTCGCCTGTCGATACAGCAGGTGTCAATCCACTATCACCACCATGTCCTATCCATCAGTGAAAGTCCAGTGGGAATCACTCGGCAGCGAAACGAGCTGGCGTACAACGTAAGGAAGTCCATCGAAGCGAGCCTGTTCGCAGGATGCAGTGATCTTCCGGTATCCCTTGAGCGACGTTGCCACGCCGTCCTTGATATCTTGCAGAGTCGCCTCCTCGTCACCCCAAGTGTGGGACAGGATGGCATAGAGCGGGATCTGGTCGCCATGAAACTCGCTGATAACGAGGGTATGAACATTCATGAGTCGCATGATGCAATGCGAGTGAACCGTCGACCGCGATACTTTCTCTGGCACGAATACAGGTTGCCGTACGCCAGCTACAGCAAGGTCTCAAGAAGCATAAGCATGGCTTGGATGTTACCAGCCAGTAGGATCCATAACCTGGCCAGGCGGAGACCGAGTTCGCCACGCCCAGCCTCTCAGGGCCCCCCAGTCGGCTCAAATTTTCGGGGTCGAACCAAAGAAAAGATGTCAGGATTGGAGCCCTGGACTAACTTCGGGGGCTGACATCGATTTCCCCGTATTCCCAACACCCGTGAGACCGTCTTTCCCCTCAAATCGCACATTATTGCTCGTGCTTTTCTTTTGTTCTACCTACAGGCTACAGGTATAGCGGGAGAGTGGCCTGGAGCGGTGGTCCAGCAGACTGCAGGTGTAATTTATAGGGAGAGAAGTGCGCGACGAGAACGGCAAGGGTTGTTGAATGCGGAAGACCCTCTTTTGGTACCAATCGCGCGCAACCTGACATCACTGCCCGTAGTTATGGTTAAGTGCATACGGCTGGTCAATCCATGATACGTACATACCTGTGGGTCCACGGTATAAGTCAACCCACACGCTGCCCAGGTGCGCTTCCCGTCTTTTATATCGTACACCCACAGACAATCCGGGAGACAAAGCCTCCTCGCCGTCGCCTGCCTCTCCGCAAGAGCCCAGTCTTCTCTTTCGCACCACACCACGCACACAATGGCATCTTCACGGGTAATCATGTGGGTGAAGATGATCACCGTGTAAGCCACCGTTCCCTCCCGCCACAGCAAGCCATAACCCGCCGCCCGGCGCAAGTGCTGTCATCCGACATAGCTGACCGCGCTGTGCGCAAACAGGGGCGGCGCCGTATGTGTCGGCGGTCCAGCATTCGTCAATTGGATCCGGCCAACCGACGAGGAGCTCTTCCAGCGATACAACCCGGATCTGCAGAAGAAGAGTCTCGAGCGCCGCTATGAGAAGGAGAAGGAATTCGACGACTTCGTTATGCGTCTGAAGGAGTATTCCAAGTCCGACAAGCCGAGTGCGTCCATTCCTCCCGATCCTTGTCCCGTCATCGCCCCTCGTACTTCGGCGAGCTGACCGTTAGTTACAGTATGGATAGTGCAAGCAGAAGCGATCAAAAAAGAGAAGGAGGAGAAGCGACGGCAAGAACTCAAGGATGCTGAGGAGACGAAGGCTCGACAGGAAGCTCTGAGGAAGGAGGCTGGACTACCAGGGAAGGCTGGACCATCAAAGAAGGCCGAACCATCAGAGAAGGCTAAAGAGCCCGAGAGCAAATAAAGTCGAAACTGGTGACCTTGTAATCCCATATCACAAAAACAAGGGGCTTCGGGATTTGTACACGTACTCGGGTGTCCAGGAACTTGGCGTTTGGCGGATCGGGCACCGACAGCACGCAGTGGCCATTGTGCCCTCGGCCGCACTCTTCATATATTGTACATCACCAACGGCGGACTGCTGGAGATCTGGAATACTAAGGACTTAGATTCCAACGAGCACACATAGAATAGGCCATTTACAGAACACCTCAAGCTCAGCGATCAGGACCAGCTTCTACAATCGTGTCACGTTCTCTGTTCTTTCACTAAGCTGGCTATTCTCAGGTCAAGCAACCGCCCAATCTGCTCCCACCTTTCCATGAGGATATCCCTCTGCGCCTGTTCGCCAACATGCAGCCCGCGGACCTCGTCAACCGTCACGGCAACTCTACGCCTATACTCTCTCAATATCTCCAAGAGCAGAGCATCGACAGCAGCCTGGCTCCCCTCGCCCCCATCGCTCCCATCGACAAACCGCATCCACTCGCCCACGCGACAACAGAGAAGCCGTAGCGCAACCTCGGTCCGATGGCAAACCGTCTCGGAATCCAGCACGTACCCGCCAAGAAACCCAATCGCTTCCAGGCGCTCCCTCGCACTCTCGTCCAATCGTTCCAGCAGAACCTCATCCAAAAGCACCTCGTCCCAGCAGTTGCCGTCCATGACAAACCCGTACTCCACAAGCAAGAAGTCGCCCCCGTGCCTCCCATAGCAAATCCTCACCTCGTCGCCCTCGCGACAAGGCACCGTAGCCCGGAACGTGAACCCATCGCCGCCAAAGGCAACATGGCACCCGCCCTCGTCGGTATGGTTGAACAAATCCGCAACGGGCATCAAAGCCAGGCAATCGTCCCGGCTGAGACCATGACGGCGCTTCAGCGTCGCATCGAGGTAATAAAACGTGCGCGAGTTGACGAGGAGCCACGCATGTCTGTACTCGTCGCTCCCCTCCCCGTGCCCCTCGGTACCACCCAGCCCTGGGAACGCGGCAGCGACCAGCTCCCAGTCGCGGGCACACTTCGCGGCTTGCTTATGGAGCAGCTCGCGGGCGCGCGGCGGGAGGAGCGCCTGCAACTCGCGTGGCCAGAGCAGAGGCATGGTAACGAGGTCTTGGGGCCGCGGACAGATGGCGGACCAGGGGGCGTACTTCTGGCTCTTGTCGAGCGCGAGGTCGGCGGCCAGGATGCCGTGGACGGAGATGGCGGAGGTTGCGGTCGTGGCGTCGCCGGACAGTTTGCGCAGACGGGGCTTGGGGACGGTGGAGAGAGTGCGCAGGCACGTTGTCGGGACTTCCAGAACGATCTCGTCTGCCTTTTTCATTTTGAGGGAAGAGGTAATGCGGGCGTTGGGGCGTCAGGTGTTGGTTGGACGGACTTACCTGTATGTCTCTAGTGGCCAGCACGCCTACGCCGCGACCCGGAATACGGCTTGGTGCAATGCCATTGAGCTTGACCTGGGGGGTTGCCCAGTCGACGAGTTCATGGAGAGGGTCCATGGCTTTATCGTTTGGCTCGGATGAGACGGAGAGGCGGTCATAGATTCATTTTGGGGCGGTCATTTCGGTCGGTCATTTCGGTACCGTTTACGAAGATGGTCATTTTGACAGAGGCATTGTAATGGGGCTATCGTGAGGATGCGTTGGACTCGGCTCGCACTGAATCTGTGGCGCAAACACAGTGCCGGTTCTTCGAAACAGTGCCCCGCTGCCACGGTGAGGCTTATGTACAAATAGCGCGGGCAGCAACCACATGCAGCAACCACGTATGCAGAACACCAGTTTCTGCCTATGACATGCACTTATTCACGTTGGAACCTAACCTTCTAACGCAGATAAACTTCGTATATGCCGACGGACGAAGGAAACACTGGTTTTCAGGAGACAACTGTACACCACATACCCTACTTTGATGGCAGGTCATACTAATAACAACAGCCTGCCCACCAGGAGGCTTGATGTTGTCCAATTTGAACCAAACAATGACGTCGGCAGATAGAGTCGGGATGACAGGGTCAGTGTTCATAAGTGCACTTATACAGACGCTCACAAGTACGACCAGTCCGTTGGTAACATCCGATACGGAGGCATTTAGTCACCCAGGGGTGCCATTACAGCCACTAAGCCCGACGACGACTCAAACAAGATCGTACAATGCCTTCTGCAGAAGCATCTGGGACTCATGCATGGCATTAACGAGGCTGTCGGAAAATCAACACTCTTCATTTGCAAGTGAGAATGACAAATGGGATTTCTCATGCTCGGGGGCGGTCGGGCTCTCACTTCACGATTTTGAGGAGAAATGGCAAAGACTCGCCATTCGACCCTACCAAGGGCCTCCCACAGGCCTGGACCAAGACCCCCGATGCGGAACAAAAGGGGACGTGGATGGGGAGGGAAAAGGAAAAGAGAAGGTAGCCTACGGCGGCGTGGAAGCCGTGGATCATATAATTACCACGTTGAGGACCTGCCTAGAAAGTGGTGACGTGCAAACACTCGCGGGAGTGTTTGTGAAATACGCCTGCCCCGGAGACTGGTGCCGTGGCCGCAACGGAGCATATCGGACCATACTGCTCGAGTGTGCCGAGGGGACACGACCCGGCCGGATCAAAGAGGAAGAGTGGGAGGCTGGATCCGATTCAGACGACGAGTATGGCTGCCTAGATGAAATCGACATACACGCGTCGATTCTGTACCGATGGGAACTATGCAACTTTGTGCATTTCCTACTGCGAAAGTTCCATCTCGAGATGCCCAATGGTCAGAGCTGTCTGTTCTGGGATCGAAACGAGTGGGAGCAATCGCTGTCGCAAGATGAGGGAGCAGCGACGACATATGAAAACGTACACAGCGCACTTTATTTCGCCAACTTCCCTCATAAAACCACACCAGAGCAGGGCCCATCATTCGAAAGGCCTTTCGAATACTTGGCGGCGGCGGTCACGATGGCAGGACTGGCCGCAGAAGCGAGAGCAGATCTACTTCGCGATATTCTTACATTAGTAGAAGAGATCACACGAAGTGAGAGGGAACGGCTGGGGCGAGCGGTCCTGGATGACACTCAAATAAGGAGGCAGGCCCAGCATTGGCTGCGGACTATAGGGAAGGCTGCACGGCCATCGTCAGGGGGATAAAGAAACAAGAGATCTTCGGGTCACTAGGTGCAGTATAAGGACTACGCGAAAGCTGTAAGTATTTACTATTTACGGTCTGCTGGGTTTTGTCGGTCCGCCAACTGTAGCCGTCCAGGACGACCTCGGTCCCAAACGCAGCCATACTACCAGCTACCAGCTTCAACAGCATCCCTAGACGTCATCAAAGATCCCAGTTGTCGCACTACCTAGATCCCCAACTCCCGCTTCGATCCGGGCGAAAAGACCTCGTCATGCTTACAAACCGCACCGTACACGGTACCAAGCATACCTATGCCGGCCGGCGGCAATCCGCAACTCTAACCGTGCTGCCAGCCAGTCGATTACGTACGAGACATTCATTCCGGTATATTACCTCCTGGAACCCCTCTTCTGCCCTTCACCTCCAGGCATTCTGATATCCCACGGTCACCGATCACCGATTATCGTACTGTTTGTTGACTTTGACTACCGGTAGCCATGGAAAGCCGCGTAGAAAGGCTCGGTCTTGCAGAGCTACCAAGACCACCAAAGATACCGAAAGCGTTCTTTGTCCCATTCCTCAGCGACGAGCAAATGGAGGGCCGTCCTCCTTGTTCTGCGAGGGACTTTAAGAAACCACGACTGCGGAAGTGCTGCCTGGACCTGGCCACGATGAACTTTAAGCGCTCTCGCTATATTGGCGGTGGACTCGACGGCTGTGTCTGGAAGATCCGGGTTGGAGGACAGACGTACGCATTGAAAGTGGTAAGTTCATTGCTGACCTCACACACTCATCGTCGCCAGGTATCTTCTTCACTGTCCGAAGACACCAACTTGGTAACTGACGGCAGCACGGGGTGATAATGTAAAGCAAGTGAGCGAGTTAGTGTCTTCGGGCAGTCAAAGAGAGATAGGTACTTCGTAGCTCTGCCTGCTGACTCTTACCTGGAATAGTTCTGGGATACAGAGCCGGAATTATTTACCTACTTCGCTGCTCAGCGAGAATGCCAGAATGCTGCACTCCTCCAGATGATGGAGGCCGCCGTGGAGGATGTCGCATCAGGATCGATGTTTCCGATCCTGCTCAACCCGAACCCAACCACAAGGGACGAGGCTAAGGACAACACCCTCGCCTTTTCCGACCAAGTCCGTCAAGGCCAGCTATCCCGCCAAACCCCCGAGGGGGCCGAGACTATGCGCATATCATCGATCCCTCGCATGCGGAAATGCTACGGATGGACGAAAATCCACGGCCGCACGATCAGTGCTTGGCCCAGAAAAATGCGGCCTGAGGTTCTCAAATTCAGTAAGGTCACCCGCAGCATCTCATCAGACGAAGAGTACACAGCTATTGTTTACGAGTATGTCGAGAATGGCGACAATGACGACGCTACCGTCGAGCAAGCTGCGGACTTCCTTTGGCGCGCTGGATTCGGCTACACCTGGTCCTCGCTAGCGAGGAACTGGAAGAGCAGTGTCTTGGTAGATCTTTCGGACATCATCCACGTCCGCGGTTTCGGATGGCACGTGAAGTTGTATGGGCCAAGACGCGCAGAGCGCATCCTGATTTCTTGAGCTACCTGCCACCAGGGGCCGCCGATGACTGATAGCTCGCATTCTTATGCGCGTGAATTTAACTTGATGATATGGTTTTCCGCCTATGGCAATCACTGCCCGATGCTTGAACGAGATCATGATTGTGAATACATTATGTACCGGTATTGACCGCACTACGAAGATAAAGTACACTACATCCCCTGGCTGGCAGCCTGGCGCAGTCTCGCCCAAGCACCCTGGAGCCAGCCCTAAGTCTAAACAGTCTATCCAACGCCGACCATGCCTGATTGTTCAGCCTGCGTAAGAAGCAGGCTTCGCTGCAAGCTCAGTCACGTTTTCTCTTCGCCTTCATCGCGGCCTCCTCCTCCTTGAGCTTCTGCGCTTCTTTATTGCCGAACATCTCGCGCCATTCTTGTGCTTTCTCAGGTGGGATGCGACTGAATAAGTGTTTCGCGTTGCCGATTTCATGGCCGGGCTGGATGGAATCCGCATTCCAACGATCTGGGATCGGAAGTGGGTTCGTACGGAGCTGCGTGTTTATCGATTCCGCTGTTCCCGGCATGAACGGCGCGATGACAGAAGCGAGAAGATGTACCAGGTTGACTGCTTGGCCAACCACTGCCGCACATTTCAAAGGTTCCTTCTCATAAAGGGTGTTACTCAGCTTATTTCTCTGAATAAACGAGTTGCCTTGCTGCGAGATGTGGAGGACCGTGAATAAGCCAGCACGGAGCTTGACGGCGTCAAGTTCCTCGACGTATTGGGCGAGAAGCTTGTTGACTTCTCCCTTCCACTCATCGAAAGAGGGCTCGTGGTACTCTGTCCAGTCCGGCACGATATTGTTATAGTGCCGTGAGTTAACAAATTTCAGAACACGACTGACGAAATTGCCCAGGTTATTGAGGAGCAGGTTATTGTTCGAACTGATAAACGACTCCCAAGTGAACTCGCTGTCGCCAGTCTCGGGCCGCTGGGAGATCAAATAGAAGCGCCACACATCCGAAGGAACGCCGGTCTTCTGAGCCGAGTCTCCGAATACGCCAATGCCGCGAGATTTGGAAAACTTGCCACCCTCGTAGGTCAAGTAATCCGTGGTCGAGAGGTGATGGAGCTTCGTCCATGTATCTCCGGTGCCGATCTGAGTCGCAGGAAACATAACCGAATGGAAAACGACGTTGTCTTTTCCGATGAACTGATGGAGTTGAACCTCACTAGGATTCCGCCACCACTTCTCCCACTGATCCGTGTACCGAGCGGTAATCGATACATAACCGATACAAGCGTCGAACCACGAATATATGACCTTCTCCTCATAGCCCGTTAGAGGAACTGCCGTTCCCCATCTCATGTCCCGAGTGATGCTTCGTGGTTGCAAGCCTTCATTCAACCAGGCCGAAGTAATGGACTTGCCGTTCGTTGACCAACGACCATTATCAGCGGCGTCTCGGAAAAAACCCTCGATCTCAGGCTGCAACTTGTCCAATTCAAAGAAAATGTGTTTGGTCTCTTTGGTGATCGGCGTGGCACCGTCCACTTTACACCGGGGGTGTTTGAGCTCGAGGGGCTCCAGAAGATGACCACATAGATCGCATTGGTCCCCACGGGCATCAACATAACCGCACATTGGGCACTCGCCCTCTACAAGCCGATCTGCAAGAAACGAGTGATGCTCCGGGCAGTAAAGCTGACTCGTCATGCGCTCCTTTAGATAGCCATTATCGTTCAGCTTGCGGAAGATATCCTGCGTGATATCTGTCTGAAGCTGGGTCGTGGTACGGCCAAATATATCGAAGCTGATGTCGAACCACTTATAGATATCCGCGTGAACCACATGGAACTTGTCGCAAAGCTCCTGGGGCGTGCATTTCTCAAGAAGGGCCTTTGTCTCCGTTGTCGTCCCGTACTCGTCGGTCCCTATAGACGACCAGACTTAATCCTCATGTTCGTGATGACACACATGTGAGAATGAATACACAGCGCAAACTTACCACCGACATACAGGGTGTTGAACCCTCGACCTCTACAGAACCTCGCAAACACGTCTCCCGACAGGACCGACCCAATGATGTTTCCCAGATGCGGTACGTTGTTCACATACGGCAGCGCGCTGGTGACTAGTATGTTCCGTTGTCCGGGCTGCGGGAGGACAATGCCGCGTTGTGATTCTTGAGGCATGTTTATTGAGGACGGGCTGCCTGAAGTGCTAGGAACTCGGAAGACGCGTGGTGGTTATGACTTATTATAACTTATCACCAAGTGAAGGGAGAAGCAGAAGCTATAGCTAGAAAGGACGATGTTCGGCGTGCGAGACGAGGTAGTCCCGGGAGTATATACCGGCTGTGAGTCACTCGCTGCACATTGAACCCTCCGGTCCACGGCGACCAATGAAAGCGATATTGCAACTTTGAACTGAGGCTGCAGGCAGAAGTTCGAAATACCGGTACCCGCTGGGGTTCTGCAGGTCCTCGACTGGTTGGTTCGTAATGCGCATGCCGCGGAAACAAACGCAGCACGGAAAACAAGCACAACAGCGCAGCCCTCGCTCCATTCTGGCGGTCGCCTTTGCGGGGCATGATGCCTCACCATCCGGCCATCACCGTTTGCCTCGCTGCCTCGTTGGGCTGCGTCAAACGAAAGGCCTGTGCCGTGCCGACTTGGCTGTGTTAGACTTCGAAAGCCCCTCAAGAGACCCCAGATAATCCTTGCGGAGTCTCCGAGTCGCTGCACTGCCCAGTGCCCACTCACGATGTCAATCTGGGACTCCAACGTTTGTCTTGTTGACATATCCACATGCACACCAACGCCAGTACCATAATCGGGTCGCATAATTGGCTTGAACGCACAGCCCGTCCCGGGCCGAGCATCATTTTGCCCCGGCTTCCACTCGGCTACCCGCGATGACTCTGTAGGCTATCATAGCCCTTATATCGTCGCCTCTGGGTTTGAAAATCCGCGCTCGCCTTATTCTGTCAGATGCTGAGACCTGGGAAATTTCAACCGTCATGCATCTAGTAAGTAGGTAGCTTTGACAATGCCTCCCTGGTGCTGGGCAACAAGCAATCTTGCTTTCCCTCGGCATGCGTGCGGCACCTTAATAGTATTGCGCTTCTGGTCCTGGGAATAGCTTCTCCCATGCTTCCCGACGGCAGCGCGAAAACAAGGTCTAATACATATCCGTCTACAGGTCATATACGTGGGCAATATTCTACTCGGTCGCATACTCGTTGATCAATCAATTTCTGGAAAAGGTTCTTGAAGAAGCACGTTAAATTCTCACTTATAATGGATGTTTTAGACGAACTTGAGTCCATGGCGCAGATCACTGCCCAGCAGTCAGGACAAGCCGACGAGCCAGCCCACGCAGACATCAAAAGATGGCAGTCGCTGTGAGCCGCTGTTGGATTTCCGTATGTCCAGGCTGCGAAAGGACAGCGCCGTATCACGATTCTTCAGGATGTGCTTTCCTATGCCGACGAGGGAATCGGAAGGAACTTCGAAAGCTTCTAGATAGCAGATGGCGGTTACAACTCAGTGGCGATTACAAAACGCAGGATTTAGCTAAGACAGCGAGAATCAAAGAGAAGGGGGTAGGTACCTAGGTAGTTCCGAGGCGGAATATGATTCCCCATCCCGATTCCCTCTCTACGCCAAATTCACCAAGCAAAGTAGTAGTATATATGCCAAGGCACGCAACACACCTGGGAATAGCCTCACTACACACTCCCGAACTGTCGCTCGCCACACTCATCACTTCGGTCTGTCGGCCAATACCTCTTGACCGGTGAATAGCGGTCGGTTGGTCGATTCGTGGGTATTGACTGACAGGACCGACCGATGTGCAGCTCTGCCATCAGGTCTGCTACAGATAATCCGTACTAATCGACGATAATCGACGAATCGACGAATCGACGAATCGACGGATCGACGAATCGACGATACTCGACGATATACTCGATGATGTCGGCGACAACACTAGAAACTCCTCGCCGAAAGAACCCCTCAACTTTCAAGTTACGTCAAGTGTCGCCGAGCCATATCAAGCTCACTCGCTAAGAATTGATCGATATTCACCTTGATATCACCAATAAGATCGATGGTTAACCCCGCAGGCCGAGTGGCTGTATACGGAAATTAAATTTCCGTACGGGGTTTCAGAGTGTCTCCCAGCTTAGAGATGTGGATTTGAAGTCTTTTTGTCTTGTTTATAGATCTCAAGGCAAGGCACACGGGAAGTGGTCCAGAACCTACGCAACCCAGTTTCCATTTTGCCTTCGGCCTTTCGCTCTCCCATTCGGTCTCTACACTCTGCTCTACACCTAATTCGAATGCCTAGGCACGTGAGAAACCCACATGCACGCCCTGGTTCTGGTAATGACTCTTTACCCAACTTCCTTTGCCTTGCTCTACAGCGAACCCCCGTCAGACTGGGAATGTAAACAAGAAAACAACCGGAATATAGTTACGCGGGCTACAATACCTGTTTACAGTCAGTCCCTCATCTTGTTTCCACTGTCGGACTCTGTATCTTTCTTGATAATCACGCGCCGCTTCCCTGGCTTTTACTTTCTAGTTCGGGTCCCCGGGACTGAGTTGTCCCACGCTCTCTATCTATATAAAGGTCTAACACGTCCGGCTAATAGCCTTCTCCCCTGAGAAGACCTACCCAAAGACATTCCCACCCCAAAGCCTTAAACCCAAAAAAAAGAAAAGAAAAAAAAAAACACATACACTATCGCTACTTCCAATCCGTCGCACACTCGTTATTTGATCCCTCATTTCTTGGAGAAGCAAATTGAATTCTCGCCTATCATGGATTTCTTCAGCGAACTTGAGTCTATGGCCCAGGCCGCCGCCGAGCAATCAGGGCAACCCGACGAGCCAACCCACGAAGACGTCAAAAGATGGCAGTCGCTATTTGGGTTTTCGTATGCCCAGGCGCTGAAGGAGATTCAGGACCACAGGTCAGATCTATCGAGGCCAAGAGTGTCCGAGTCGCACTGGGAGATAGTGCGCGCCCAAAAAGAAGCAGAGGGGTTCGACAAAGAGGCGTACGAGTTTTCGGGAAAGCTCAGGTCTCTCACGCCATCGACGATCCCGGCCACGGGAAACAACCAGCACTTTCTTCTGCGGCTCGAAGGTCCGATTGAGACCCTAGAGGTGGTGAAGCTGGCTTCGCAGCTCAAAGGAGACCCACCGATCTATCATGGCACTGACGACGATGGCAAGCCCGCCAAATTTGTACGTAGTAACAGCTTTTGTTTCCCCCTTTTTTGGTCGATTTCGGACTATGATCAGGTACCTGAATCTCGCAGGCGCGGATGTCCCGATGCCCAGAGCTGACATCTAAATTCAACCTTCCCACTCCAGATCGTTGTATTCATTCCGTCACGGTGTGACTTACTAATACTTGATTGTAGTGCAAAGTCGACATGGCCGCCAAAACCAACATCTTTGCGTACCTATCTGGAAAGGAGTTACGCTTTCAGCCCACGTTTGTCCCATACTCCATGGCGGCCAAAGAACTCTCAACTATCTCTGCCTATCCCACACTAGGAAAAGATACGACAATGCCACAGTTCCGCCCCAACTCGCCAACGGAGCCAATTCTTGAGCCTTCCCAAAGCCAATGCCCAGTCTGGTACTTCTTCTACGGGACACTCGCAGACCCGGCAGTACTAGGCCGCCTCTTAGGCGTGGAACCGTCATACAAAGATGCTTCTGTTCAGGGAGGTATTCTCAGAACATGGGGAGGAAAATACAAGGCGCTGGTCGACAGCCCCGGAGGAACTGTGCATGGCAGCGCCTTCTTGGTCGAGAACAAGGACCAGGAGGACATTCTTCGCTGCTACGAGACAGAGAAGTACGAGGTTGTGAGATGCGAAATACACACCGGAGCCACAAAAGTCAGAGGCCTCACATTTCGTTTTGCCGGCGACACTTAGCGAGTCACTGCGGGGCGTTGTGAATGGAAGGAGAGGAAGGAAATGGGCAGTAATAAGGTATTCATGTTGGCACTTCACTTATATCTGTCGAGCCTCGAGGCTGGTATTCATAAAAATGGGCAATGAGTACGAAGTGGAAAGAAAGGGGCGGGTATAACGGCATTCGGCTTGGCACTTCCCTTATGCCTTTCGAGTCCTAGCTAGACATGGGAATTACTACAACAAATAACACTCTTCTTGCCTGTTTTATGCGTTGGAGCTTATACTGTGCCTATCGCAGTTGTTTTGGTATAGTATTTAGTATTTACTCCACCGCAGTACACTGGGCTTTTGTTTACTCCCGGACACGTATCGCCATACCAGCATTTTGTTTGTTTACTTCTAGAAGTACTGATTAATAATTCGCTTTCGAAGAGTACTTACTTTTAAATGGATAATTATAACGGTGAACCGCTGAGACAATGGGATTCAGAGACCCAATGGCGCCGCCCGAACCCGAGCCGCGATCCCGAGGTTGTCGAGAACATTCAAGGTAACGCGCCATTTCGATTTGGCGCGGAACTAGAAGTCTTGGTCCGTCCGAGGCCGTCTAGCGGCCTGCAAGTTCCCCCTGAAGGCGCAACAGCCCTCCAACAGCGCCGATATAATTTCTACATCCTCGAAACCATGGCAAAATTGTTGACCGACTCGGGAATGAAGTGCACTGTCTTCGATCAGGCAGAAGACGGCCATCCAGATTACTCAGGATGGACGGTTATGTTAGATGCTTCCATTAGCAAGCATCACATGCGCCAGGGCTTTTGTAATAAACATTGATCCTGAACATGAAAGCGATGGATATTCCTAATAATAATGTAACAGACCCTGTCGAAATCGTAACCCCTGTCAGTGACGCAAGTCACAATTGGACCCTCACGATTGATACGTTGTACAATACGATCAACCGATACTTCGAACTGCGCCAGGATACCTCATGCGCGTTTCACGTCCATGTATCCTTCCAGAAAGGATACTTTACACTACAGCAATTGCGTCGGGTTGCGCAAGCAGTCGCCTTCTAGGAACCGGCGACAGCACGGTGCGCGCCGTTGTCAAGACAAGATCGAGTTTCCGAGTTTTGTAAATCAAATCTTAAGGCGCCAAAAGCACGCGCAATGATAGCCCAGAATGGGCCCCTCGGTGGCTTAAGAAAGATCCTTAGGACTATTGACCAGCTCGACCGCGACGCCATCGCGGAGTTTATGTCCCCGAGCCGATTCTACGCATGGAACTTTCGACCCTCTAAAGAGGGAGGGACAGGTTCCGTTGAGTTCAGGAGACCACCCTGCGTTGTCACGGCAAAAAAAGCTAAGCATTGGATCGCTTTCGTTATGGCATTCATGTGGATGTCTGTCAAATTTGATCCTAGTGAATTCATCGATGCTTGGGCGAACGCAGAGCGGAAATACTGGAGGGTAACCCATCCCGACTTTGAGCGTCAGTTAGTAAGTTCCGCTAAAGAAATTGGCGTATATTGGATTTTAGATCCTCGCCTGGTGCAAGAGGACAACGTGGAAGATTTACATATCACAATGATGGCACAGGAGAAGTTTAACTGGCTGCGTGCGAACAAGCCTGGATACCATTGGAGTATCAATCATTGAATCGATGTTGGGGCTGATCACGGACTCTGTTGTAACTTGTCCAGCGTACATACCTCGTAGATAGGGACGGTAATTGAGTCATTGGCCGTAGGCCGCTCAATGTCTTGGGCCTTATGAACTTCCCCATCTGGATGTCATCCTTTCCAAACGATGAAAGTTGGGCCAGACACGATGGGTGTTGGAGGCTGGGTCAATGAACCAAAAGGAGAGTCCGGGCTGAGAATGCCGAACGTAGAAGGGCCAGATAATAGATTGAGGTCCATCCCAGGCCTACGCGTTGATATGCCGCAATGTACGGTAGTCCACCGACATCAGGGGGCTTCAGCAAAAGGCTTGGATCCCCTCTCTTCTGTCTGAAAATCATCATTGCTGGCTAGCAGACAAGGACGGTTACCTGAGGTCATCGATTGTGACGCCCGGAAAAAACATCGAGTACCCCAGATGTGCAGGGACGGTCTCCAGCAACTTCAGATGGACTGTCCCGGATACTTACGGTTATGTGCTCGAAACAAAGGCCCAAAGGGAGGTAAAAAGAGAAGTTTATGTACCTGGGTATATAGCTACGGTTAGTTGCGTACAAAACAAGAGGAAAAATAAAAAAACCGGCGACTATCATTAGACCGTCGACAGCTTGTAGAGACGAGGGAGTCTTGGGATTTACGTGGGAAGAAGAGGCTGCTGGACAGCTGGAGAGCTCCCGCCCCTAGGGACAGTGTCTACTGCACTGTATGGACTGTAGCCTAAGTCCGCCAACAAAGCCGAGGCGCGCTTAGTAATCGGATGCAAGGCGCGGCGGGAGTCGGGCTTGTCCATTGCGCCTTCCGTCTTCCGTGGACAGAAATATCAGGACACACTGGAATCATCCGGAAGTATTGGGACAGTGCGTAATGGAGGAAGCTTACTCGTCTGAGTCGTCTCTGACTCTCTGCAACACGATTTGGGATGCTCTGTCCTCTAAATACACTGTATCAGTACCTCTATTCTGGCTAGAGTCGTCTTGTCCTTTCTGTCTCCGCCTTCGCACGACCCTGCATACCTTATTCCCCTCGAACAACCGTGGCGTCATGCTGCCTTCCGTGCTTCCCATTTAACCATTCATGCCACAATCTGTACATCCGTACAACAGCAAATGCTCATAATTGCCCCGCCAGCTCTCACCCTCATCTACACAAGGCGCCCAGTTGCCTTGCATCAGATTTTGGACAGTCCGAGCTCCTGTTGTTAGTGCCAAGATGAGTAGCTCGAGGTCGCAGTCGGAGGATCCGGAGGACCAGCACACCGACCCCTACTTCGACGCCGAAGAGGGCGATGACAACGAGGATGATCCCGACTATGTTGACGAAGAGGGCGACGAAGATGAAGATCACGAACACGGCGACGACGATGACCAGTTTCACGGTATGTGCTCGTCTTTATATATAGCCGTAGCCGATGGGACGTGCTGACCCGACCGTGCTAGATCCCGATGACGGACAGCTCCGCTTCATTGTACAGGTAGAAGGCGGCGACGAGGGCGAGGCGTCTGAACACGCCACCGCCGCCAGCAATCACATAGAACGCCGGGTTTTGGCCCTGCTAGCAAGTGCGTGCTCTCTAGCATCGCTAATGCTCCCTGCTAACTGGCGCCTGTGTAGGTGTAAGTCGCCGCGCCGGCTGGGCCTCGCAACGCGAGATCTTGAATCTGCTGCGGAGTCGCCACCTGGGTATCCTGCTGGATGGTGACGGCGACGATGATAACGACAATTCGGGCCACAACCACAGATTACGGAGACAGCGGGCCGCCGACCCCAACAGATTTCCCAAAGTCCCTAGTGACCAGGGAAGAGAGCTGATGAACTCGGGAACCTTCGGCACCAGTGATGTCTCCTCCCCCGTGAGAAAGAGAAAGCAGCTAGCACGTCGCATACTGGATCGCGAGCTGGGCTTAGGTGGGAGATCGTACCGTAGAATGAACCAGGGCATGATCGCTCAGGTAAGTCGCACCGGGGCCCGGCGCTCGCCCACGTCGCCCGCTAACCTCGGGCAGTCTATGATCCCCCGTACCGACGCGGATATGATCATCAACTACAACGACAGCGTCTACTCTGGCCAGTTCTCCGCCGACGGCAACTTCTTCTATGCCTGTGTCAAGGATTTCCGCGTGCGCATGTACAATACCTCCAATCCCTATGATTGGCGACACTATAAGACCGTGACATTTCCATTTGGGTCCTGGACCCTGACGGACGCATCCCTGAGTCCGGACAACAAATGGCTGGCGTACACCTCCATCCAGAGTAATGTCTGCTTAGCACCCACAGATCCAAACGACACCGGCGACCCGTACACGCTGAGCTTATCCCAGCACGGTCAGCAAACCGGCGGTTGGCGTAGCTCATTTGGTATCTGGTCCATTCGCTTCTCCGGAGACGGCCGTGAGTTAGTAGCTGGAACCAACGCAAATTCGATTATTGTTTACGACATTGAGTCGCGGAGAGTCCTACATCACATTGAGGGCCACGATAATGATGTGAATGCCGTCTGTTTTGCTGACAAGTCCTCGCCGCACATCCTGTACTCGGGTAGCGACGATTCGACTATCAAGGTCTGGGATAGGCGCAGCATGGGTGATGGGCGCGAAGCCGGCGCATTCTTGGGTCATATCGAAGGCTTGACTTACATAGACAGCAAGGATGACGGACGATACTTGCTGAGCAACGGCAAGGACCAGTCTATGAAGCTGTGGGATCTGAAAATGATGTATACGTCGGCGCAGTTCCGTACGAAAACCCCGCTCCCCTATAGCGACTTTGACTACCGATTGAACTCGTTCGACGACGCCGACTGGTTCCCGCACCCCGACGACAACTCGGTCGTAACCTTCCGGGGCCACAAGGTGCTACGGACTCTGATCCGCTGCCACTTCTCGCCGCCGAGCAGTACCAACTCGCGCTACGTCTATTCTGGGTCTCACGACGGCAAGGTCTACGTCTGGAACTTGGACGCCACGATCGCCGGCATCATCGACGTCAAGAAGACGACGTCAGCCAGCAAGTCACGACAGAGGAGCGGTCGCCCGTATCCGTCATACTACGAAGGTCATGGCGGACATGCTATCGTCCGAGATGCCAGTTGGCATCCCACCGCGCCGTTCATAGCAGGTAAGTGAAAGCCCCACCCGTGGGCATAGACGTCGTGTGACGGGGCTGGCTATGGGCTAACTAGAAGATAATAGCATCTGCCTTGAACGGCTGGGACAATGCGCTCGGCACCGTCTCGTTGCACGGGTACAATGAGGGAAGTTTCGACGAGGGTTTCCCTGCGATGGGTACTACGTATGACGAGAAGCTGCGGCAAGCGAGCGGCTTGAGTGATAGCGATGATGAATATAACGACGATGACGACGACGACGACGATGATCGTGAATACGGGTTCGGGGCACTATCATGAAACCGTATGGGAAACAAACAATCGAGGCTCTGGCGTCTCACGATGGTCTACGATAAATTCAGACACTTGATGGAGGGCAAGGTCGCTCATTCTCTATCCTTCCATATACATACATCCATACCTAGGGAACATAGCAGAATCGTTATGAGGCCATGTGGCTGGTAGGTAGTCTCAGGAGGCGTTGGCGCACGATGGTTATCAGGTTCAGTTTTTGGAATTTATTCTCTAAACCGCTCTCATGGCCGCAATGCAATTTTGAAGTTGTACAGTAACATGACATGACGCAGTAAAAGCCAAGATAGGAGACGATAATTCGCGCCGGTGCTGTTCCCGAAACCGGAACCCATTTTATCCCTCGAGCCCAGCCGTCAATCGGACCAGAGATTTTCCTTTCTTTCAGACTTGGGATACCGTAGCTGCCGTTGCTGTTGCTTTTGGTGCTGTTGTCATGGGAATTACGTATCTTGCCACGGTTGCCGTCGCGCTCGGTCGATATCGGTGATAGTCCACACCGTCATCAGTTCGTTTCTTCGCCGACCATCCCCAGTCATATAAACAAATATATCCCGGTATCGATTTGCCTGTTTCTCTGCATCTCGTCCCCCTCCCCGGAGTCTATGCGCCTCCTACCAGCACGTTGTTCACGGGGATGTGAACTGTAGAAGCATCGAGTTAGTTCCGATTAGCAGCGTAGGAGACATCGCATAGCGTCATGTTGACCACTGGAAAGGCGTGGGTATATACGCACTTAGCTTGACCAGGTAGCCGATGGCACCCATAACCTGGCATCGCATGTTAGTTCGGGCAACGTAGGAGAGGTGAGCAGAGTCTACATACGACGAAGCCGACACCGACGGCTTGGCAGATCTTGATGTACTCGTTGCGGTCGGGCTTGGTGCAGCGGTTGATGAATTGCGTGCCGTCCTTGACGAAGTCCTTCTGGACGTCGAAGAACTCTGTTATTTGGTCGGCCATGTCGAAGGTATGTGGATGTGGTTGTTTGGTTGGAGGGATTGGAGTAAGTTCCAGATGAATTAGGTAGGTAATAGTTTGCTGAAAGTGAAACCGCGGAATGGGAAGAGTAGCAGGATCTCCAATGTGTGTAGTGGTGATTAAGAAGCAGGCAGTAATTATTAGAAAGTTGGTTGATCGTACGTGATGCGCTGTCCTCCAGAGCAGCTCGATAAAAGGATGCGGCCAGATTTCCCCTGGCTTCTGGCTTCTGCCCTGGCGCTGGCGTCTCTCCAGCCATTGGGGAGCTGCGCTAGGTACAGCGCTGCCAGGCCAATCAGCATTTGAAGCTGCCGCCTGTGCCACAAATAGGGATCACTTCGCCGGCACCCCCTTCTCATTATCCAGCACCCCAAAAGTGGGGCTCGCAGCTCTGCATGTCAACGCAGGTACCAGTATACCGGCAGCTTCTATAACTGGCATCATCGTCCAAGCCAAATCATAGACTCCAGGTAACTCGTCTGTATGCCTACCGTACTTGGTTACTGTGATTGACGTTTGGAAGCCTCGTGCAGCCGATTGGTATAGCCGTAGTGTATAGGTAGGTACCTGATAGTCCGTACTTGGGGATGTTGAACGGCCGACGGTCTGTACACCACATATGATACCTAGGTAGCTGTCGGTCACCTTCATTATCAGCCACTTAACCTACGTACGAAGTACTTAAACACAAAATCCGGGGGCTATATGTAGTTAATCTACCTACGTAGTTGAGACTTCGAAGCATCCTTTCATCGTGGCCAAGAATATGGCAGGCTGATCAGTAAGATAACCACAGCGATGGTACAGCAGTTGGGTACTTGTGGTGACATGTCGGGTCGGCCCACAAAACCTAAGTCTCGACCCACAAAATCCCGTTTTGGGCAATGCGCCCCACTTCGGGGGTGCTGGATAATGAGAAGGGGGTGCCGGCGAAGTGATCCCCACAAATATTGAGCTCGGCGCAGAGTGGGCCTCGGGACAGTCCAGACTCCAGACTCCACAGCAGAGCGAGCTCAGCCACAGCCCAGGCTAGAGCCCCACTATAGCTAGCGTGATACGTGTGACGTTAGCGTGTCCCGACTCCCGAGTCCCGAGTCGCAGTGGATCATCCCACCTGAGCAGGCGCCTAAGCCGCGACCTGCCAGCCCAGAGACGCCCTAAAATAGGTACCTGCCTGCGCTGTGCCTCTCCTGCTACAAATTGAGCCTCCCAGACCTTGCCTCGCAATTCCGTCTTTTCTCGCAGCACCGAAAACCATGCCATCAACCTCATCTCGACCCTCTTCCTTTTCGTGCTGCCTGCCCCGATCTCGAGAACCCTAACCGCCTCCGCTCCCCCGTTTCCATCTCTCGTCCGCACCGGCTCCAAGCCTGCCATACCGCGCCCTCTCGCCGCTGCTAGCTCGTCATCGTTCGCGCGACCTCGCCGCCAGGAGGCTTGGCTGGATAGCACGTCGACAACCAACGCCTCTCAATGCGACCACCCGCTGTTACGTTGACCTGACACGCCTCTCTCGGCTAACCGAAGCAATCACGCACATACAGACGCCCACGCCGAGGTGATTGTCGACAAAGGACATTCGGGCTCGCTGTCATAGACATTCCTGCCCGCCTCGGTGTTTCTTTTCTCAAGCTCTACTCTTTAATTTTTTTCTGGTCTCTTCTATTTCTCTGCGGCAACAGGATATCGCGTTGCCCGCCTGTAATTCTTCGCATCATACTCTCACGTCCCAACAAGCTGGACGCTATACACCGGATCGCGTGTATCTAGGGAGACTTGGCCGAGATTGCGAGCACAGAGCTTCGTCTTGACATCTTTACTTCTAAAGTCGTGCTACCGGTGACCTGGCATTGGTCCCGCGTTATTTCTGCCACTACACGGGTTCGGAAAAGGCTGGACACTCAGAGCAAGCCTGAGCAAGGAGTGGACGCGATCGACGGCTCAACATGTACGTATCGGACTATTCTGTGAGATATCTTCTCTCCATTTCCTCTCGCCTGCCTTTCTTTGCTGGGTCGTTTCTATCTATCCGCTTGCTTTTCCTGTTACATGTATTCATCTGGATGACTGATACAATGGACCAAAAGACGCCAGGCACTTCTTGTACACATCTTGCTCTGAATACACTGAGTTGATAGATCCCATTCATCCATCCATCGTACTGCATAACACGTTTGAAGCTCCATAACATACAGCCGTACACTGTCCCGCAACATGGCCGACGAGGATTTCGAGATTGACGTCTATGGCGACGCCACCGATGGCGACGCCAAGATCGAGGATGCGAACGCCCAGGCCTACGATAGCAACTCTAGTATCACCATCGCCAACGGCTCCAATCCACCGGAACCCAGTCATGAGACCAACGCAAACCATCACGGCAACTACGAGTCGCACCAGAACATGGAGGGCCACGATGGCCACGACGGCGCGCCGCGACAACACCAGCAGGGCGTCAAGCGGAAGGGAGAGTCCGATGACAGGCCCATCGACCCCGGTGCGACCACCTGTCTCCTGCTCTCCGACTTGAACTGGTGGTCGACGGATGACGACATTCGCGGCTGGGTCGCCCAGGCCGCGTGCGAAGACGAGTTGAAAGACATTACGTTTAGCGAACATAAGGTGAATGGGAAAAGCAAAGGGTGCGTTCCTTTCTTTCATGAGATTCGGCAATATCTGTACTGACATCCGATGATAGACAAGCCTATCTTGAATTCTCGTCCCAGCAAGCAGCCACTGCCGCCAAGCATCAGATCGAATCAGCGGGATTGGAGGGCGCCCAGCCCGGCGGAAAGAAGCACAGCGTAATATATTCCAGCCCCGTCACCAACCCGTTCCGCACTCTGCCCAAGGATGCGCCTGCTAGGGGCAAGGATAACCCGGCTTCGCGTGGGGGTGCCAGCGGCGGCTTCAACGACAGGGGCGGTGGCAGTTTCCGCGGCCGAGGCAATTTCAGTGGACCTCGTGGCGGCTTCAATCGAAACTTCACTGGGGGGAACATGGCTGGCGGCAGCGGCGGCGGTGGCGGCGGCGGTGGCTTCCACCCTAATAGCAATATGGGCGGAGGTGGCTTTGGCAACGGCATGGCTGGCGCAGGCAACTTCGGCTTCGGCAACATGGCCGGCGGCGGGGGTGGATTCGGCTTCCGCGGGGGCATGATGGGCGGAAACATGGGCGGAGGCATGCGAGGCGGCGGCATGCGTGGCGGCCGAGGTGGCGGCGGCATGGGTCCCGGGATGGGCCCTGGCATGAACCCGGGCGTCGGCGCGGGCATGGGCGGCGGCATGATGGGCGGCATGGGAGGCATGGGCATGCCGATGATGGGGTTCCAGCAGCCTCACTTCAACCCAGCCTTCTTCGGGGCCAACCAGCAGTCGGACTGGCAGAACCCGCACGGCGCGAAACGACCGCGAGGGGAGTAGTATTCGCCATCACAAAACCAATGCCCATGCCCATGCCCATGCTCAAGCCCGCCCGGTCTAAAAGTAACCTACCTACTTCATCACACGCGCTGCGCTGCTATTACCTGCGCGATCCCTCTGATATCAGGAATATGATAAAAAACCCACGCCCGAGAATAAAAATAAAACCGGGCATCCTGTATTTCCAACACCGGTTTTGTTTCTTTCCCGCTTACTGATTTAAGAAAGAAAAAATCATAATTTAATCGATTTCGTTACCCAAGCAAAGGGAAAAGGGGGGCAAAGGGTAGGGTTAGGGAATGGAATAAAAAGGATTACCGGCTTCAGGGAGTTTTAGTTTTCTTTTGCTTGTTTTTTTCGCTGATACTCGCCGGTTTGTAGATTTGGTTTTTTTTACGTATTTACCTCACCTACGTACACCTCGTAGGTAGGTGTTTTGAATCATTTCTTGCCGCCTTTGTGTCCGACTTGTTTCGGTGAGGTTGTCGGGCGTAGAAACCGGAATGACGTGCCTTCACTTTATTTACTCAATTGAGTTTCATGTGAGTTTAGTTCACTTGTTGAATGAATGGATCTGTGACGGGCTGGTTACCCGGTTCACTAACTATTGGAATAGCTATCTGTTCTTGTCTATCTGTCTGTCTACATGTCTGATTCCGAAACAATACCGTGTGAGCAACCTTGATAATAACTTTGAAGGAATGGGGAACCCGAGATGAGGTTATGCATCCAACTGTACACTACAGCGTCTTCTTAATAGGGGCCTTGGTAACTTGAGCATCGGGCCCGAAGAAGCCGAGAAGGTAGGCCGTGCGGGTGAGGCCAAGGAAGACCTGGTGAATTCCCTGGGTGTCAGGTAAATTGCTTTCGCGCCGGGGAGGTTGGATACGAAAACAAGCGAGAGACAGTATGAAAATGCAGGCAGAGAGAAGAGAGAGGTGACTACGTGTGGCGGCTAACTCACTGTGAAGCCGATATTACCCCATGTCACGGGATTCCACGCGGCTATGTCCGCCGTCTTCTCATAGCCCAGGGCGTAGATGGTGAGAGATACGTGAGTGATGTCAGCTATGCTTTCAGGGGGTCAATTGAATGCTCATGTTCTAAAATCTCGGAGACATCGCGAGAATAACAGAGAAACGACAGCGAGATTGCACATGGTAGGACGGGATGGATGGACAAGACGATAGCGAGATAGGGTAGGGACCCGGTTAACGCACAGCAGGGCAACGAGATAATTGCGCACAACCCTGATCTCGGTTGTGGTATAGAGCACGGCGACGCCCACGAGGAAGAGCAGGCCGTACGCGTTGCCGAGCTGCAGTGCGACGAGGCGAGCGTTGTCGTCGGATGGCGACGAGGGCGGGCTGGAGTTGGTCTGGCTGGCGATGAACCAGTCCGTGTTGACGAGGGGGCCCAGGCAGCCTGCTATGCTGTTCCGGGGAGGGGATGCTGTTAATTGACTCTGGCCGGATAGAGAGCGTGTCGGGCCGACCTACAGCGAGATGGGCTCCAGCACGGTAAAGATGGCGCGCGGGAAGACGGGGAGCTGGGAAGCCATTGCGAGCGCGCGTTGGTGATGTAGGCAAGTAAGGTAGCAGACAGGTCGAGCGCTACGAGGTGGCGCAGGTATTGGCTACATGGCCCATGGCCCATCTCATTTCCAGTGATCGGATCGGCTCAGGCTCATGGCATGGATCGCGGGCTCTACCGGTAAGGGCCGACGTTGCACCCCGTCACGGTCGGCGGGCAAATGGGACGGCGGGCACTGTTTCATGCTTCTGGCCCTTCTCATTAACATGTGCATCTGCATGCATTCTTCTCCAACCAACGACACCACCACCATGCAGCACCACGAGTTGATCCAGATTGCTGCGACCTGACGAGAGAGGGAGAGGGGAGGGAGAGGGGAGGGAGGGAGAGGTGACAGAGGCTGCAATCCTGGGGGGGTTCTGTGTCTTCTAAGTTGACAGTGGTCCTGCAGCCGGCTGGTAGGCAGCTTCAGGCAGCCTGGACCTGCTAGTAGCAGGTATAGGGGGGCACTTTAGGCCAGCACCACCGCTATTGTCAGTAACCTACCTACCTAGTAGGGTAAAGTAGGTCAATTGATAGCAGTTGGTTATCGGTCGTTATCGTCGGAGCGCTATACCTAGCCTATCGTACCTATCGTGCTGGTAACTGGGGGAGCCATAACCTTACCTAAATCTTGGCTCAAGTAACAGGTTACCGCGCTGCTACGAGGCATGAACAGGTCTCTATAGGCGTATGCGATCAACCTTGGAATGGAGTCGGGGTTGCCTGCTGTCGGTCTGCTTTTTTTAAGTTAACCTATTCCTTCCATCTTATGCAATCCACCCACACCCACACTCTCACCACTCTCGCCCGCTCTCACTCACCCCATCCCATCACTTACTCCCACCACTGCTCGCCCACTCAGCACCCGGTAGCCCCAAAGACCAGACTGCCCTGTGCGCTGCACGCACCGTCGCACTCTCGACGGCATTCTTGTCACTCGCGCCTCAATTGGTCCCGGCAATCTCTTCTGCTGTCTGCTTCCTGCTCCCTGTCTCCTGCCCAGAGCTCTGCCGACCCATCGTCCTGCATGGCCGGGCTTCCGCGTCTACATTCCACAATTGCGTCTGGCTGCTGCAGCTCGTCCTGCATTGGGACAGCGTCGCTTCTGCTTGATAATCGCTGGCCTGCCCCATTGTCATCTCTGCCGCTGCCGCTGCCGCTGCCGCTGCCGCTGTCGCTGTCGCTGCCGTCCTCGGCTTTGCCCAGGTAATCTCTCCGTCTACTATCTAGGTAATTGGCCTGCTACCTGCCTGCTGTCACTGTCACTGTCACTACCGTCACCACCGTCACCACCGTCACCCACCTCACCACCACAACCTGTCGCTGCTGTCTCGACTCCTGCTCCTCTCTTGACTTCGCCGTTGCCGGTCCAGCCTTGCCATTTCTCCCCATTCCACGATATATGCGTCTTGCGCCGCCTCTCAGAACCCTAACCGGAATCGCCTACCCTTGCTGCCATGTTGCCTTGAGGGGTTCCCTTGGCCACTCTCCTCGGCTTGACTCTTCTTACCTACCCCTCCACCCGCCTATTTCCTCTCCTCTTGCTCCTCTCTTCCTCTCTTCCTCTCTTCTTTCGCTTAGCTCCTCATGTTTACTTTCTCCTGTCTCCTGTTCCTCCAGGATGGCCACCATCGAGCCGCGATTGATCCACCTGCTGAATGAGTCAACCAACACACCAAAGCCACACAGTGCCGGCCTGCCTCCCATCAAGGTGCTTCCTCCGCCCCAGCCTTTAACCAGGCCCCATCCTCTCGAGCCCGGTGCCGGCCAGCGACCTGATGCCCTGGATGCGAATGCCGGGCCTCAGTCTATACCCTCTCTGTACTCTATAACCGACGATGCCCTAGCGGGTCCCTCGTCAAGGAAGGATGCCTACGCCGCCATAGACCGCTCGTTCCCGACTCATCTCATGTCCCAGGACCTGCGCATGATCCTCGACGATACGCCAGCCGACAATGCCGAGGACGTTTGCACCAAGAAGCGCCCGGTCAAGGAGGACTTTCCTCAACTACCCCAGCCTCTGAAAAAGCAGAAAGCCGCCACACACCTGTTTCCCCCCATCATCGTAGGTCTGCTTGAGCCACCATCGAATGCCTCCCTGTTCCCCCCTATCTCGTCTGCGTCTTTCGAGAACCGGCCGCGTTCCGAACCCCCGCAAGCACCCAGTCTCTCAAAGCCGCTCGAGCTCGCGCATGGTTTCCCGGAGGACACCACTGTCCCGAGCCCCCCGACTGATGTCGAACGAACACCGACGGGCAAGGTGAAGCGGAGAGCCGCGAAGCCACGTCGGAAGTGGTCTGAGGAGGAGACTAATCATTTGTTATTAGGCGTCAGTAAACATGGCGTTGGTAGATGGACCGACATTCTTGAAGATTCCGGCTACCGGTTCAATGAACGAACCGCCGGGGATCTCAAGGATAGATTCCGGACATGCTGCCCTGAGGAGCTTCGCAGCAGCGCTGCCGCCAAGGGCGACGGACGGGAACCGCTAACGGTGCTCAAGAATGAGAAGAGGCCCAAGAAGGGTCTCATGTCGGAGAACATCCTTAATGACACCGATGAGGACGTCGAACCAGACAAGGTCTCACCGGTCCAGAACGATTCGGAATTGCTGCCGAAGCAACGGAAAAGTCGGGCACATCGGAAGAAGCTCGAAGACCTAGTTGAGCTCGGCATCAAGGGTCCCTTTAAGAAGTCTCAACGGAGAGAGAGGAGGCCATTTTCCGAACAAGATGATCGAGAAATACTGCGAGGATTTGAACAGTACGGCCCTCATTGGACGAAAATCCAAAGGGACCCCAGGTTCAACCTCTCCAGCAGGCAACCCACAGATCTGCGGGATCGGCTGCGTAACAAATACCCTGAAAAGTTTGTGAGCACGGAAAGGACGGCTATGCAAGTTCGGGAGCCTGGCGGCCGGGGCAATGGCCTGCTAGAGCCCTCAGTCAACATGGCTATCGAGAATTCACTGAACCTCTCCAAGACGTCCCTTCTCGAACCCCAGCTGAACAGAACTGGTTCCCGGGAGGATATCCCCAAATGGCCCTTATTGAACGGCCTCGTGGAGCTTGGAGAGCCAATACAGCCTCAACCAGGACTGTATTGGGGTGAGGGTGGTGGAAGTGGTTTTCCATCAGGCGAGATGGATATCTCACGACTTCTGCTCGACGATAACCAGACTATGAACGAACCGCTTTCTACCGACCGGAGAGGTTTGGGCTGAGCGAGATACCTCCACCACTTATCTGTATTTCATTCCAGTGGAGGCTCGGCATATTTCTTTGGGCGGAAACAAGGACGCCACGGGAAGTCTCACGCGGTACGAAAAAGTATCATCTACGAGGCTGGTAACAAATGAACGAGCACACGGGCTATTCCTAAGCCATTGAAAGTTACTCGGTATGTATAGCGAGCTCACCTGCGACGATGACGACAGGGCGATTCGGCAAAAAACAAATAGTATAATAGACCTAGTTTGGGTGGAGACAACCAACACCACTGAATAAGGAAGGAGGGTGGAAAGGTCATGTTTGCCTTCGCTCTGTCGTCCGGTCCAACTCGCGGACCAAAGTCCTTGTTCTCACGGCATTGGAAAGCTATTGTATGAACACAAATACGGAGTTGCCGGTCTGTTATGATGTTCCAAAATGTGTTATAGAGAAGAGGGAAAAAAAACGAGAAATACAGCCAGTAAATTGCGCAAAGCATTCAAAAGCCGCAGATGCCCTGGTGCGGACAGTCTTATTATCCTTGGCCGTATGAGAGGATAGATGCTGTTGGAGGGTGCGATGGGCAATGGGTCTAGAATGGTCCCTCATGGAGTAGCCCAGGTTTTTCCACCATTCCCCAATACCACAACATCACTGCAGGATTTCATCTTCGCGCAGCTTCCCATGGCGGGAATAAGACATGCCCCCGAGAGAAAACCGCGGGTATATCATGTTGTTTATTATTTTTCTTCATGAAGCGCTACAACGAAGATACTCCGCGAGTTGCCTGATTGAGCCCATGTTATGAAATAGAAGCTTGTGATTCATCTGAATGATGCCTAGTTTGAAATCCAGGGCTTCTATTGCTCGTGGTGTTAATGGATACAACCGTTGTACTGTAAGGTTCGGCTTCATCGGTGGGGGACGTGGGTACGAAGGTATGGTGTCTCGCGGACTAGCACCCGACCGGGTTCTCTCCCCGAGTCCCGTCCTACCGGTCCCCGGTCGATGAGCCGGACGGTGTCATCCAATTGGTCCGCTTCGTCAGCTGGCCGGAGGTCCCGCCAGCTGACAGATGACCAGCGCTCAGCTGGCACGTGAGCTTGGACCACGCATGCTATCAGCCCTATCGCCCACAACCAGCGCACCCTTTTTTGCTGTGCGTAATTGATCATCTCCAAACCCACGGCTAACGACGACAGACCCCCGACGACGCATTCTTCCACAGGATCGTCAACATGCCGACTCGGTTTTCGAAAACACGCAAGCACCGTGGCCATGTCAGCGCCGGACATGGTCGTGTAGGAAAGCACAGGAAGCACCCCGGTGGTCGTGGTATGGCTGGTGGTCAGGTAAGGCGAATGAAGAGAGGCACTTAGTTCCGACCGCTGACCCGCCTGGCGACAGCACCACCACCGCACGAACATCGACAAGTACCACCCCGGTTACTTCGGTAAGGTTGGTATGCGACACTTCCATCTGTCGAGAAATCATCAATGGAAGCCCACCGTCAACATCGACAAGGTAAATGCTCACTGCAACCACAACAACAATCATTGCGGTCGCGGAAACAGTACAGCTAACAATTCATGGCTCTAGCTCGCCTCTCTGCTCCCCCAAGACGTGCGTGAGAAGTACGTCTCTGGCGAAGCCAAAGACACAGCCCCCGTCGTCGACCTGTTGGCTCTCGGATACTCCAAGCTACTCGGAAAGGGACGATGCCCTGAGATTCCCTTCGTCGTGCGAGCCAGATATGTCAGCAAAGATGCCGAACGCAAGATTACAGAGGCCGGTGGTGTCATCGAGTTGGTGGCATAGAGTGGACGGCTAGCGTGTAGGAAACGGGAAATGGCAAACGGGAACGATAGCATGAATGGAAAATCCGATGATCTGAACCAAACACCTCGGGCGGGACTGGACAACACACTACTTTGATGATGGCGCACCAAACTAATACCCAATACACAAACACACACAAACCTGACATCAAGTTATACTACTCATGGCCCTGGGTCAGCGCATGTTAGCTCGCTGAGTCCCTACTGGGCTGTCTTCGACGACCACGTTGGGTTATTCCATACTCGAGTCTCAAGAGATGGATTGCGTCCTCGTCACCTGGTGTCTGTGCATTCGCGGATATTTCTATTCCGGTTTGGTACCCAAGGACTTCTAGACTATTGTACCGGTACTGGAAGTGCCTCTGGACATACGTTCACGTATGCGTACGAAGTGCAGAGAAGGGATAGCGACGCCTTGCATCATATTTGACTTGGGCCCAGAGGAGCCGAATAAACCATGCTATATATCCCACCAATGGCGCGTCTTGAGAAAAATAAGTGAACTCGCGATTCTATTACATCTGCGTAGGTATGCTAGGTATCGGAATGTTTTCTCAGCGGGGAGTTGTCGGCGCTGAGGCAATTGAATGTGCTTGAGAGGAAACTGTGCTTCAATATGGATGTATACATGTGAGGCATGCGTATCCTGTTTGACTACAACTGAGATTCGTTGACTTATTTATACAATATGGACATAGAGCGTCTACAATGAGGCATGTATCTGCCCGCGATGAGTGCAAACTGCTACAGTTGAAACGGTGTTATTTGATTGGCCTGCATGAGGTGGATTTGGCTCCACTATGCAGTTGCATTATGTAAGCGGGAAAGTGATTGCTGCCTGGGGCATCGAGATCCTTATCTTATCAATTTGTGCTAGGGCACAACAGCCCTTTTCGCTTCCCTCCAAAACTCTGGACCCTCTCCAGTTCTACTTTTTGCAGCGTCCCAAACCGAGTCGTCAGTCGCCCATCGCCCATCACCTTCACGACCACCCATCTACTTGTAAATCGCCAACATGGGTCGCGGACCGTAAGTTACCTTTCCCAAGAGACGTCGATGCACTCGTCAATTACGATGGCCGTGCATTGGCCGCGTAATCCACCATCCCGTTCCATCGAGGGACCATACCGGCACACCACACGCACCGCCATCACGGGATGCTTCGTACTAACATAACGTCTTCTCCACAGGAAGAAGCACCAGAAGCGCCTGAGCGCGCCCTCCCACTGGCTTCTCGACAAGCTCTCGGGTAGCTACGCCCCCAAGGCGTCGCCCGGTCCTCACAAGCAGCGAGAGTGCCTGCCCCTCATCATCTTCATCCGCAACCGCCTCAAGTATGCCTTGAACTACCGCGAGACCCGGGCCATCCTCATGCAGCGCCTGGTCAAGGTCGACGGCAAGGTGCGCACCGACGTGACGTACCCCGCCGGCTTCATGGACGTCATCACGCTCGAGAAGACGGGCGAGAACTTCCGCCTCGTCTACGACACCAAGGGCCGCTACACGGTCCACCGCATCCAAGAGGAGGAGGCTACCTACAAGCTTGGCAAGGTCAAGCGCGTGCAGCTCGGCAAGGGTGGCATCCCATTCTTGGTTACGCACGATGCGAGAACGTAAGTGTTCTGTCAGTCATCATTCAGCCGTTGGATCAAGCTTTGGTTGAACCACCCTTCAACACCGCAACAACACCCCCGAGGTCGTGTCTGTCGGGCTTCGAACTGATGGCTGGTATGTGTTTCCCCTTCTGATCCCGTGGCTGACGATATCTTTCCTCTGTGTGCAGCATCCGCTACCCTGACCCTCTGATCAAGGTCAACGACACGGTCAAGATCGACCTGGCTACCGGCAAGATCACCGACTTCATCAAGTTCGACACTGGCGCCATTGCCATGATCACCGGTGGTCGTAACATGGGCCGTGTTGGTGTCATCACCCACCGTGAGCACCACGATGGTGGCTTCAGCATCGTCCATATCAAGGACGCCATCGACAACACTTTCGCCACGCGTGAGAACAACGTCTTCGTCATCGGCTCCGAGAAGCCCTGGATCTCCCTGCCGAGAGGCAAGGGTGTCAAGCTGACCATCGCCGAGGAGAGAGACCGCCGCCGGGCTCAGGCCCTGGCTGGCCACTAAGGGGGGTTTACATAACTACTAGAAGGTAAAAAAAAAAGGAGGGGGGATCTGGGTCAGAGGTTGACACTTTGTCTTTGCGCTTGGGAACTGGAGTCTACGGCATACCTTTTCACTGGACGTGCTTTACCACGACGGAACGCGTGGTCTAGGTCGATGATGAAATGAGAACTTAATTGACCATGATTCCCTGCGCGGATGTCTGCATTTCTCGTGATATACTGCCTCGATTCTTCGGTCCGTCTATCGCGATGCTTGACGAAGTTCGTCTTACTGTTACCTGCCGGTTACTGAGCCCGTTGCTCAACTACTACATCATACCAGCTTCTACATCGGTAACAGGTTGTTACTACATAGAATGTTCCAATTCAACCCGCTTTCGACAACAAACCCCGTCTACCCCCTAACACCCCGTAAGTAAGTACCTACTCAGCGGCCTTCCCAGCCACGCACCACTCTACAGACTCCAAGACAGGCAGGCAGCCTACGGAGTATCGGTCGTGACTCAAGCAATGCCTATGCCAACCAACGTAGGTATAATAGTCAAGGGATATAGACCGCGTATCCATCAAAGACAGCAATATCACAGATCCCCGCCCGCGTTCAAGTGCCGCGATACGAGTTATCATTTATTGCCCAAGACTACCTGCATCACGACTTTCCCCCTCCGTTGGTCGTTCGCCCAATACCACCCTTCGTTCGTGCCCGGTTACCGGTACTTGCTTCAGGCAGCATCAACCAGGAAACCACCCACCCAACAAGCAGAACCACTACCGTAACCCTCCATCCATACTCCAAACCTCACGTGAAGCCAAAGACATGCCTCCAGTCCAAGTCAACCAATCCGCGCCCAACGCGCCCAAGTCCAAATAAAGTAATAAACTCCTAGGTATATGTAGGTATATATGTAAGCCATGACAAAGACGCGAAACCCGAGACCTATCTACACCGGGCTCCTCGCTTAAGCTTATTCATTACCGCTGTTAGGTACGTTCTCCAAGGCCTGATGCGGACGTGTGCATGTCACAGATGCAGCACACATACATCCATCCGCAGTGCCTACCTATATCCAGTGTATGTATGACTATTGAGATACTATTGCCGCTGATGTTACGTGGTTGCGTATGTAATGCGTATGTCGTTGGGGTAGCAGTTGGTTTCAGACAACGTCGTCCGGCCTGCCCAGACCTAATATGTGCTTCGACTGGAGTTGCTAGCACCATTAACGACAAAGAGCGAAAACACGAGTTGAACGAATGAAGAAATTAGGAAGTCAAATGCGGATTTTCTATAACTAAGCAGGGACCAATACGGGGTATATTGAATACGACCAAGAAAAGCCTCAGGAGGCCACCTGGAAAAACTATACTTCGTCGGAGTCGGAGTCGGAGTCGGAGGACTGGCCGTCCGACTCTTCATCAGATTCGTCTTCGCCCGCCTCCTCTGCCTGGCAAACCGCCGCCTCCACAGCTTCATGCACCCGCCGAGCTGCCTCCGTCGCCTCATCACTAGTGAGTCGCAACGGGGTGTCAAATCCGTGGTCGGCAATCCAGGATTCTATCATGTGCATGTCCGTCGTCTCAAAATGTGTTGCTATGGCCAGCAACATACTCTTCCTCATATAGTTTCCCGGGGCGGGAAAGGGCCGTTGTGTGTAATATCGAGCCCAAGCATCCTCCCAACCGTACCGTTTTTGGTCTTTTGCCCTGACGAGGGACATGACAAAATGGAAATACATGAAGCGGGAGACGGGCCGCTTGTCGTTCAAGAACATCAACTCTTTTCCATCCAATTCGGATGCGAAACGGCCGGGCAAATATGTTGTCTTCCGGATGTCGTCGGAGATGATATCAACTCTCCATCGGGTGATGGGAGTTTCGGTGGCATCCACGGGGACAATGACGAGATGGTATGTGGCATACCACGATTCGATATGATGAGATAACAGAAGGGAATTCCCTTCCCTTTCAAGGGACTCCGCTCTGCTGCCGAACACCATTTCGGCGATGTCTTGGTTGTTGTTGAAAAATGGCACAATATGCGCTGCCTTTATATCACTCATCGGCTTCACCCCCGGCTTGCCCGGCTTGCCCGGCTTCCCACCCGGCCAGTACATTCCGGTGACATGGCACCATTCCTGCATGCCATCTGGGTGGGCACCTCCGTAGTAGGCCAGGACTTTCTGATGCCAATGGGGTCTCTTCTTTGGTTGATTCTGCCCATCGCCTCTCACGTACAAAGCCAAGAGGCATTCAGATAGGCCATTGCCACGCGGCTCGAATAGCCGTACGGTACCGGGATCGTCGAGTCGTAATTTCTTCTTCTCGTTTCGCCACAACTCATCTCCGGCCAAGAAGTACCGGCGGTTAAGGTTTCGCATTTGGTTTCCGGCGGCCTGGGGCAGCAACCCGCCCGCCTTGAGTTTCTTTGCTATCACGTCCTTTTCCATTCGTATCAGATCCTTCTCTCTGCCAGCAAGCTCGATTCCTAACTCGACTAACTTGAGGCTCGCTTCTGGCTCGGGCTCAACTGTCTCTTGGTCTGGCTCTACTTCAGGCTCTACCTCTCTCGATAGAGCTTCATATGACATTCTGAGTGCGGATACAACTCGTCGTATCCGCAGACACTCAGCCTCAACGTTCTCGATGATAACGGACAGCGAATTCTTGGCCATGTCGGACGAGCTGCCCGTGGGCGAGCCCTGCGGACCCTTATTAGGGTCTTCAGGATTTCCTGGGCTCGGCATTGCGGGTCCTTAGTTTTCAAAGAAGTTCAAAAAGGGGGTATTGACTATCGACAGAAAGAAGCTCAAAGAGCGTGTATGTTCTCTGGACCGTCGCGAGAGCTTCAAGTTTAATACCTGGGTGATTCGTGAATATGCCCACCAGGACTCGTCGGCCGTTGAATCGACCTATATATACCTAAGTACTTCTTTCTTTACCGCAAGAGACACGTTCTCATCTAACTTAAAGTTACCTACTACCTGCCCCAGGTAGAAAGGGAGCTTATAACATAAACTCTAACTTAAGGGAGGCTCAACCGCCATAGTACGTGAACAAGCAGGCATGACCAGGGAATGGTTATGTTTACTGCGCTCACCTCTTCCCGGATTAGGAGAATTACCCAGTACTTAATAGTAAGTATGGGATTGCGTTTGGGGAAAGTACCGGTAGCCCTTGTGAACAAGGGCACAAGCAAAGATGTCGCTGAACATACAGGTTATGCACCAAGGTAATGCATTGTTGCGGTCTATCAACTCTGAGCCTAGCAGTACGGACGTATATATTTCGCAAAATTGCGTTTAATCCCGCTGCCCTGTTGCTAGGCTGTTTGGTACTGTGTCGGGCTACCCTGGGTACTAGATCAAATGCGTTTACGATCCCGTTCCAGCTAAGTTAAAAAGAGAATCATAATTCCCTACCGTGATGAAACGCTACAATTCGTTGGGACTGCTGGATCCAACCCCCAATCTCACCCATGAGAAACCGCCTCTCACGCGTGAGATTCACTGTTCTCACTCTCACATCCTCCCATAAAGCACAGCAAGGACTCGTCGCATCGGTTGTCAGCAGCAATACAGTATAATAACTTTGTCTTTTCGGAATGTAGGTTGGTAATTCAGTAGTCTGTTCGGTTAACCGCAGTAAAGGCGCGAAACAGAGTTGTAGGTAGACATGAACTGAAAAAATGCGATAATCACGACATGAGCCGCTGTACCCGATGATGTCGGGCGGAGTAAGCTGTCCCGGTCATAATGGCCCGCATGTTCAATTGGGAAGTATCGATTGACGACTTGAAGAATAGGTAGCTAAATGATCAATACTCAAGGACGACGTATCCCGTACCTATTTAGAAAGATTCGGAAAAGAAATCCATTCTTCGGAAGCACTAGATACAAGTGGATCAGTAAACATCGTGTCCCATTCGGTATTAATAGCAGCAACTAGATAGGGTGTCCAAAAATACCAACCAGAAATAACTAGTTTTACTCGCTCCGCTGTCGCTGCCAAGGATAACTAATCCAAGTTTACCTAACCAGAAGGTCCTCAATGTTCAGATGCGGACTGAACCCCTTTTCCGTCATCAAACTAATGCTGGCACCAGTCATATCCTTTCGGTCATTGTTAAACCGAGATGATGGAGTCCGGGAAGAGCTCAACGAACTTCTCGGGGGCAACACCGACTCCCGTAGCCACATGACACAATAACCCCCATGCGTGTCGACTTCGACGTCCGACATATTCTGCAGAGGAGAATTATCCCCCACAACGTCGTCCATCGACAAGTACAACGGCAGCGACATTTCATTCTGCCCGCCTATCCAGGGGTGTTACTATAAGCAGCATATAAGTTATGTACTCGTTTAGGGCGTCACTGTAACACCCGACATCCTACTGCCATGTTGGCGAACGGCGCAATGCGGCGCCTGATCAGCACGTGGCGGCGCGCACTATCTACCGATGCAACCCTGAAACGGCATTCGACGAGCCGAGCCGCCAGCGCGGTCAGTTCCGCGCCGGCCCGGGGATGGACAAGCGGCTCAGTCTTCGCGCTGGCCGCATCGGCCGGCGCCCTAGGTTTCGGCATAGCCGCCGTGACGCTTGACGGCTCCCCGAAGCGCACTGCGTCTCTATTCGATAGCAAGACGCCGGAACCGAAATACGCCTCCTTACCACAAATGAAACATGTATGTGACTGACTGCAATGCGCTTTGCCGAAGCTACCTGTACGACAACGTGATGTGTGGAAGAGCATAAGTTGACCAGTGTGTCCAAGGCACTGGAAGAGATACGCCTGGAAATCAAGACCCTGGGGGGCCGTGACGACATTATCAGCATCGACTCGGAGGACTTGCATGCGCATGGCTACTCGGAATGGTCGACGGTCAACCCCGATGGCCTTCCCGTGGCCGTAGCGTATCCGCGCTCGACGGAACAGGTGTCAGTCATAGCTCGGATCTGCCACAAATACCGCATTCCCATCATTGGTTACTCCGGGGGTACCAGTCTGGAAGGCCACTTCTCAGCGCCGTATGGAGGTATAAGTGTGGACTTTGCGTACATGGTGAGACTGTTACCTGCGTTCACCAGTGCTGTCGGCGCCGAATTGTCAATGCATTGGTTATTGACGGCCGAGCGACGAGATCTCTTCGATCACGTGGGTAGAGGCCGTGCGTTGAAAACTAACCTGAGACCATAGGACCAAATCATTCAATTCAACAAAGACGACATGGACGTCGTTGTGCAGCCGAGCGTTGGCTGGCAGGATCTCAATACGAAGCTCGGCGAGATGGGCAGTGGGCTCTTCTTCCCAGTTGATCCCGGTATGTTCTCGCCGAAGATGAAACTCACCTATGCATTCGCAGGATGCTCCAAGTGCGCATCAATTTGCTGATTCCAATTCGGCCTCGCAGGCCCTGGGGCCAAGATCGGCGGCATGGTTGGTACCAATTGCTCAGGGACCAACGCGGTTAGATATGGCACGATGAAGGATTGGGTCATCAACCTCACAGTAGTCCTAGCCGATGGCACAGTTATCAAGACCAGGCGGCGTCCCAGGAAGAGTTCCGCTGGGTACAATCTCAATGGAATCTTCGTGGGCAGCGAGGGCACGCTGGGCTTAGTAACTGAAGGTGCGTAGACTGTCTTCTCGAATAAGCCCCGATCCAGCGAAGATGGAGATCTAAGTCACTCTCAACAGTTACTCTCAAGCTCGCCATCGTCCCTGAAGAGACGGCCGTGGCCGTCGTGACGTTCCCCACTATGCGCGACGCGGCATCGGCGGCCGCTGGTGTGATGCAGGCAGGTATACCAGTTGCTGCTATGGAGGTGCTGGATGAGGTGCAGATGAAGGTGATCAACCTAGGAGGCGCAACGGCCCCGCGAGTGTGGGCGGAGCAACCGACGCTTTTCTTCAAGTTTTCGGGGACGAAGACCAGCGTAAAAGACAACATCAGTCGCGTCCAGAGTATCACGAAAGCCAGCTCAGGGGGAAGTTTTGAGTTCGCCAAGGACGAGCGGGAGCAGAAGCTTTTGTGGTCTGCGAGGAAGGAATCTCTCTGGTCGATGTTGGCACTTCGGAAAGGAAACGAGGAAGTCTGTACGTGATGGTGGACTGACCCCTGTTGACCATGGACCTGGATGATGTGGCCTGGGTGTGTTTAGCTGACTGACGCGATCTCTTGTAGGGAGCACCGATGTGGCGGTGCCATTCAGCCGCCTGGCAGATCTCATCGACGTGAGCAAGAAGGAGATGGACGAGTTGGGACTGTTCGCCTCAATTTTGGGCCACATTGGCGACGGCAACTTCCACGAGAGCATCATGTACGACCGTACAAAGGAGGGAGAGCTCGAGAAGGTTGAGGCATGCGTCAAGAACATGATCAATCGCGCGTTGGAAATGGAGGGAACATGCACCGGGGAGCACTCGATTGGCTGGGGCAAGAAGGCATCGCTGATCCGGGAGGTTGGGCCTGAGACGGTGGCCGTGATGAAGCAGATCAAGCTCGCACTTGATCCGCTGTGGATCATGAACCCAGGCAAAATCTTCGATGTCCCTGGGTAGGTTTTGCGGCCGTCGATTGCCTACCCTTTGGATTGGTACAGGTAGCCTGTTCGACATTGTTTCTTGTTGCGTTGGTTGTTGGAGGACAGTGGACACCCTAGATCTGCACAGAAAGCGGTGTGTTATATCTTCTGTTGCTCTCAGGTTGGCGTCTCTATATCACTGTATACGGTTCTGTAGTATGCTCTGGTTTTCGCTTTATATACCTACCGATTCTAACACCTCAGCTTCAGTGTCGAGGCAGGAAATAAAGAGCCTGCTCGACCTGCCTGTCTTTTGCTGCGATTCTAGCTCGCCAACGTGGATAACTGCATAGTCTGCTGCGTCTCTGGATGTGCAAGATCACTTCTACGTACCCACGTTAGTGATCATACCCATAGGTCAGGTGCCGGGTGACAGCGTGTCGAACGAGCTCGGGATATCTAAGTATAACCAACGTCAAAGAGCTGTCCACGTGACGGAGAGGTAGGTATCATAGCACAAACGACAAGGAGCATCCATTGTAGGAGTCCAGCGGCGGGAGGGAGTCGGGAGCATGCGGCTGCATTGCTTCAAGCAGTTTGTCGGTTTGACGAAATTAAGCACCCATGAGGGGATGCATGTTTGCCTCGTCCATTTGGCTGGCCTGGTTGGAGCACGAATGCAGCATTATATAGCACGCCCACCCACAGCTCCCTCACAAATATTTGCGCTGGTTAGCTCAATGACTTGCCACTTGGGCGTGTTGTCCACGTGTATCTGGAATACCGAGCAATGCCGATAAAGGGATTCACGTGGTAGACACCGCCCATCTCCGCGACTGCCATTTCCTGTGCTTCTACGCGGGCAGACGGCTAGCGAGACGACATCACAGGACCTGGCAGGACCGACCTACGTACTTACGTAAGATAAGGGGCTGCACATGCCACAAGTGCTCGGAGAAGTGCTCAGAGGTAGGCAGGTAGCTTGGGACAGATCGCTATTGCCAGTTGAACTTCCATTGCCTGCCAGTGCCTACCTTCCCTATGTGACAACCTGGTCCGACCCCGTTGTGACGGCAACGACATTCCTGCCTCGGGGCACTGTGCGTACCTCCTGCCTCCTGCCTCCTGCCTTCTACCTCTTGTCTTCTACCTCTTGCCTTCTACCCTCTAGGAGGCACCACTGCCTGACCCCCCCACACTTTACTTCACTGAGGCCATTCAATGCATTGCACCGTCTTTCCTAATTCCCATCCCCGTTCTAACCGAAGTTCCCCTCTCTCGTTCCTCTGCTTAGCCCACCGCCTACCTCTACTTCACTCGCCTTCACTCATCAGCACGTCTCTCGAACTCTAACCAGTAAGCAGTTCGTTCTCTACCGCATGATCGGTAGGTATCCTTAGCCCGCGTGCACAACTTGGAGTCATCCACGTCTTCAAGTTCTCTCGCAACTGCCCCAGTGCCGCTTCGAGATTCCCCTACATCACCGGTTCCTCCAGTCCTCTTCTATCTTTGTTGCCCTGTCCCACTTCTCATCCAAGCCGTTCCGACCACTCGGACCACGACATCCTTTTCACATCACAGCCAACCGCCGACGTGTCACCGCAATGCCAGCCCTCGGTCTTAAACCCGACTGGGCGGGTTGGAACGACCTTGCCGTCCGTGTCTCTTCCCTGCCCAAGTGGACTACCATACGCGACTTGACCAACTATTTCGAAAGCCATGGCAGGGTCGTCTACATCGAAATCTCCGAGCCGAAGGGTGATTTCGTGACTGCCTTGGTCAGATTTTCACCGCCACCCTTGACCGCATTCTGGAATGACCGAATGATGATCAGCATCGGCAATCTAACACGCAGGATTAGAGCAGTCATGCTGTCGCGCAGAGATCCCGAGATGGTCGCCACCCCGGAAGGCCAGATTTACCCTGCGCGGCTGAGCATTCAACCCTCCAGCCTACAATTCGGTCTGCTTTCCGAGCCCGACAAGTTCATGGCAATGAGAACCGTAGAGAACACGCTGAGAGACGAGTTCTCCTTTCTCGTCGATCTGAAGGCCCGCAGAATCGACATCACTTTCACCTGCTTTATCGAAGATCCCCGCCGCACCGACTCCAATATCAGTCACCACTCGAACATTGGGGAGAAGGAACGCCTATCGGTCTACAGGGCACGCATCTTCTTCCCACAGCTCAAAAACCTCGTGATCCTCGACGAGGGCGAGTCCGCCTTCTCGCTTCTGATTCCGCTAGAAAGCCCGCCCGTTCTTTATAAACGAGGTAACCAAGAACGATCCTTGTCGCAGGTGAAAAAGGCCTGGAGCGAGTCGGATTTATGGAACCGGGCCGTTGGCATTGTCTATGACAAGTCGTGGTTCAAAGATGCACCAGCTTCGCTCCGGGCAGATAATCATTTTGTGGATATCGGGAGATGCACGACGTATAAAATCACTTTCGCAAAGTCTGCCGCCAACGCTTCGGTATGGGATACTATGAAACCCGCATTATTGGATTTCAACATCCCGATTCGGGACGTTGCTGCCGGTAGCTTGCTTACAGTCGCCGCAACGAAGTCGAACTTCTGGGAAACCCTGGAGCCGGACGCAACGGCTGCCGCACTTCTCGCCGCAACGGCCGTTCACCTCCCATTCGACGTGGGATACCAACTGAGAGTTTGCATATCGCAGGGCTATTTCGACGTGTCTAATCTTGGCCCCGAATTCCTGCACAAGCTTAGTGATCTCTCAAACGCACGCAACAAAGTCAGGGACCGTGCCCTTGACCTACTCACCTACGTTGCTGAGTCCGAAGGTCCGGACACGCAAGATGACCTCAAGCTGTTTCCCAAGAGATTCTACGACCCGCTGTCCCTTTTTACAGATAAGAAGGCCACGAGGTATTATTTAGAGCTTGGGACACCGCTTCACTGCACTTGGGTCAGGAAAGTGGTCATCACGCCCTCCACTATGTATTTAAGCACGCCGACGGCGGAACCTTCAAATCGAGTTCTGCGCCAGTATGCGGCCCATGCCGATCGCTTCCTGAGAGTTCAATTCACGGATGAGCTTGTCAGGGGCAGGATCTTCTCGTCACCAGGCAGTACAATGCAGGATGCCCTGTTCAACAGAGTATATCGCACCCTAACCAATGGTATTGAAATAGCTGGCCGGCACTTCGAATTTCTCGCTTTCGGGAACTCACAATTTAGAGAGAACGGCGCGTACTTTTTCTGTCCCACAGATTACCTGACGTGCGATCATATTCGGGAGTGGATGGGCAACGTAGCACACATCCGCGTCGTGGCCAAGTATGCGGCCAGGTTGGGCCAATGTTTTTCCACCACCAGAGCACTCACGGACAGCCCCATCAGCAAGCGTGTCGAAGAAATTGACGATATTTCTCGGAATGGCTGGTGCTTTACTGATGGGGTCGGGAAGATCTCACCCGCCCTGGCCGAATATGTCGGCCAGCCTCTTCGCCTAACCGGGAAGCTGGTGCCGTCGGCATTTCAGTTTAGACTCGGTGGAAGTAAAGGCTTGTTAGTCGTCTGGCCCGATTTAACTTTCAATGAAATTAATCTACGGCCATCGCAAAAGAAGTTCAGCGCCCTGTCGACCCATCTGGAAATCATCAAAGCATCTCGCTACTCGGTAGCCACATTAAATAGACAGACAATCACGGTCCTCAGTTGCCTGGGTGTCCCTGATGATGTATTCTTGAAACTGCAACAAAAGCAGATGCAGGACTACAGTGAAGCCATGAGTGATCCCGCGACAGCCATACACCTGCTGAGCAGGTTCGTCGATCAGAACGGGATCACGACTACAGTGGCCCAAATGATCAAAGACGGCTTTATGCAGTCAAGAGAGCCCTTTTTCATGTGTATTCTCCAAGTGTGGCGTGCGTGGTCGCTGCGCTTGCTCCGGGAAAAGGCCCGTATCGTGGTTGAACAGGGTGCTTTTGTCTTTGGTTGCGTCGATGAAACCCGCACACTTCGGGGCTATCGCGACCCGGGAAAGAAAGGAAAGCGGGCAAGGCCAGGAACTTTTAACTCGTCGAAAGGGGACTTCCCACAGATCTTTATTCAAGTACCGAGACCCGGACTCCAGCCGGGCGATCCGAGCAGCTACATGGTGGTTACAGGACTCTGCGTCGTGGGGCGCAATCCATCCTTGCACCTGGGCGATATACGTGTCGTGGAAGCCGTAGACGTGCCTGCGCTTCACCACCTGCGTGACGTCGTAGTGTTTCCGGCCACTGGTGACCGCGATATCCCATCGATGTGCTCGGGCGGGGACCTGGATGGCGATGACTTTTTCGTAATGTGGGACCGCAATCTTATTCCACCAGAGCAGAACCATCCACCGATGACACACAAGCCAGAGAAGCCCGTGGAGCTGACTGAAGACGTACAGCCGAGCGACCTGATCTCCTTTTTCGTCACGTATATGAAGAACGATTCTCTCAGCACCATCGCCCATGCGCACCTAGCTCAGGCAGACCGAGCCCTAGGAGGACCGAGAAGTTCGGTGTGCGTGGAACTGGCCCGGCTGCATTCCAACGCCGTCGACTACCCCAAGTCTGGCCAGCCTGCACATCTCGAACCGTCCTTGCGGCCCAAGGTATATCCGCACTTCATGGAGAAACCGGGAAGATCCTATCACTCTAAGAAGATTCTCGGAAAACTTTATGATGTAGTCACGAAGGTTGAGTTTCATCCCAACTACAACGGCGCATTTGACGAGCGCATCATGCGCCGATTCGCATTATCCGACGAAACGCTGAGAAGGGCCAGGATCATTAAGAGACAGTATGACAGAGCACTCCGACAGATCATGAATCAACGTGAGATCGGCACCGAGTTCGAAGTGTGGAGCACATTTGTGCTGACCAAACCGCGTGCGGGCTCGGACTACCAGATGCAAGAGACAATGGGGCCCATCATGGGCAATCATCGCGAACGTTTCAGGAATGCGTGCATCCGGGCGGCAGGGTCTCACGAGCCGGAGTTGTTGTACCCGTTTGTCGCAGCAACTTATCGTGTCACGTGGGAAGCAGTTCAGATCAGGATGCAGGAGAAAGGAGGTCGGGTCAGCAGCGGAACGACTATGGATCAGTCCATGCCGCTGATCAGCTTCCCGTGGATCTTTGAGCGCGAGCTTGGTCGCATAGCCAAATCCACGCAAGACTACCAACTGGAGATGTTTCCCGAAGTATCGGCAGGTGCATTTGAGAGCGGTGAGGACGACGAGACTGAGTATGAGAAGCTGCTTGGTCTCGGTGAGTTTGCGAAGAGGGATGAAGACAAGGAAGACCAGAAGGTGGGAAGCATTAGCACGGACGTTTGGTCGGCAAGTCCACAAGAGCAAGATGTTGCATGCCCCCAAGAAGAGCAGGTTACGCTGGAGGAGGATGAAGGGGTGGATGAGCTGGAGAGACTGATGGATGACTCATTTTGAGGCAACGTGTGAAGGACCTCTCACGCTATAACGAGCTACCTAGCTACTATGTACCCGACTAACCCACCCGGGTAGGTGCCTGGGATCTGAGGCATGAGATGGCAAAACAGATCTGCAATGTTTGCTGCTTGATTGATGAATGTACGAAGAGAGATACGAAATGCGTGCAAGTTGCAAGTTGCAACCTGTAATGATGTTTGATGATGCGTGTGTGAAAGTTAATGGGCAAATCGCAGCTCTACATAGCGTGTGCTAAGTCTGAGGGTGCAGGCAGTGTAGGCAGTGGACTTAGGCCTGTAAGCAGCAGCTACAGGCTACGACTGGGCCTAAGGTGTGCTAATTAGGCGCAGGTCAAGCTGGAGCCAGCAGCCAAAGGCGGGGAAGGGGAAGATAAGGAGGGGTAAGTCATCCCGTACCAGCTGGCGACGGGCGGAAGAGGGTTTCTCCAGTAGCGAATTGTGCAAAAAGTCTTGGCGGCGCACATCCAATTTTCTGCTGACCAACCCCACGCAGCAGCGACGACGGCATCGACGACCACATCGACGACCACGAAGACGACTGAAACCACACATTCCAGGTAAGCTGCTACTCCCTGAGCATCTTCCCTGTCCCAATTATCGTCGATTATCTTCTCGATGGTTTGACTGTTTGGTTGTGATGCTGTGGAATCTGTGGCATCGCAATCAGCCAAGCCAAACAGCCGGACTCCCTGACGTTCCGGCGGTGCATTGAACTTGGACTTACTCTGGAGTCTTCCGACCTAGAACCCGGACCTCCGCTCGCCTTCTCCATCACCGGCCCCGACTACTTTAGCTTCGCCCGATACCATGGCCGACGTTCAAGCGCTTCTTAAGAAGAAGTTCGGCGGTGCTGCGCCCGCCCGAACCGGTATGTTCGCCGCCGTGTTGGCCCGGCCCGTGAAGCGCACAGCTGATCAATTGCCCTTGCTGGTGCTCCTCAGGTGGAAAGGGTACCCCCAGACACAAGCAGAAGCGCAATGTCCAGCGCAGCGCCAACGATGACAAGAAGCTCCAGACCACCCTCAAGAAGCTGAACACCCAGCCCATCCAGGCCATTGAGGAGGTCAACATGTTCAAGAGCGACGGCAACGTCATCCACTTCTCTGCCCCCAAGGGTAAGCCGAGCCCTGACCCCCCGGAGCCTTGTCTGTCTGCCTTGCCGTTGCTGATATATTCCTGCCGTTGATGCGCAGTGCACGCCGCTGTACCCTCCAACACCTTCGCCATCTATGGAGCCGGCGAAGACAAGGAGCTGACAGAACTCGTGCCCGGCATCCTCAACCAGCTCGGCCCCGACTCTCTCGCTTCCCTGCGCAAGCTGGCCGAGAGCTACCAGAGCATGACCAAGGATAGCAAGGATGCCGACGACGACGAGATCCCCGACCTCGTCGCCGGCGAGAACTTCGAGAGCAAGGTCGAATAAGATGCTCTCTGCGATGATAGAGCCGCCCCCCGCAACATAGAACCACCTCCCCGCCCGAAACGATGTTACGAGAATATGGTATCGCATCGTTATTCACTCGGAATGGAAAAGCAAGGACACTGGGAAGACATCTAATCTGCATTTGCTCGGTCTTGAGAGCCGATCGAGGGACACGGAATCTCATCTTTCTCTCTCTCTGTCGACGGAAAAATACGAGGGTTAAGAGGGAGTTTAGGTAGCCTTTCATGGGATTCGTTCTTCCCCTTTTTTCTTCATCTTATAAGCTGCCGTTGTCTTCGTTGGGGTAGTTGACTCGGCGGTTGGTCGCTGTCCCGGAGTCTGCCGTCGGGCCGTCGGTAAGGCACCATCACCGCCCACCGTGGAAAGCAGGAATACAAGACTCGGTCGTTTGTGAGTAGGTAGCTTTTCCATCGAAGCAGCCCTACTGGACAGGTCTGATCGGGTGTGGCCACGAGGGGGTCGGGGCCACTGCTTGTACTGTGAAAATTAAATGAAAAAAAACTTTCCCCAATCCTGGCCTGCCTCTTGATTGTTTCGTGATTCTATTGTCGATTACGAGGGCCGATAAAGGGGCGTGAACGAATCGTAGTCAGGACTCTGTCTTTATCATGGTCGACAGACATCCAAGCGATGATCGGCGACTGGAGATATATTCATCGTCTGGTTGAGGTAGGCAAGTCGGCATATCAAACCTCATCCCTTCTAACAGATATCTATCCAATTGTACTGCATCTACAGAGGCACATATAAAATTGTATTTAAAATGCGTTACCCTACAATTCAGCCAAACGCATCGCTCACCACTCAACCTCCTTACACAACCACGTCAACGGCCCCTGGGTAGCCAAGCAGTACGAAGGACGACCAACAGTGGGAGCATCCCTTCGTCTATTTACCCTCTACCTGAATACCATACTATACAAAACAAAACACCAGCCCAAAACACCCCTACAGTAACCCATCCAGCCCAAACCCCTCATCCCCAGAATTCCGCACCCACCCAACCAAAGCCAACCGCCAAGCAAGCGCCTTAACCCGCCGCCGAGCGGCCAACAGACCCGAATCCTTAACAGCGGCATAAGTACAAGCAGAGAGAACCCCAAGAATCTCCGGCGCGGTATCACAGAGATTCGCGACCAAGCGCGCAGCCGTCCAGATCTGGCGGCGGGACGCGAAGCTCGCGGCGCGCGGGGATGTCGGGATTGCGGGCTTTTGGCCCCTTAGGATCCCGTTTTGGGTTGTTTCGGTTTTTGTGGGGGTTTGGGCTGTTGAGAGGGGGCTTGGGGTTATTTTTTTGGTGGGGGATGGTGATTGTGGTGTTGAGGATGAGATTAAGAGTGCGGTTGATGCTTCCATGTTAGGAGAAGCTAGCGATGCCGTGGCGGTGGTCCGCCGCGAGAATTTGAACTCGAGATCTGTAGTCTGCACTTTGAACGGCCGGAAGACGTATCCCGCCTCCCGTATACTTCCAACCAGCGGTGCCATGCGTCCTGTGGCCCCATCACTTTCGGATCCGGAGAAGGCGCGTGTGCAGGCTCCTGCGTTGTGTTGCGACGTCGGCAAGATTAGGGTTGCGATGTACGCGTGCTCGGGACTCACGAGGAGGGAGCAGAGAGACGATAGGAGGGACGTCACTTGGTGCAGGGCCAGTTTGTCCGAGCACGACTTTGAGAGAGTCGGCGGTGCGTCTGGCCGCGCGGGCTTGCGGCGGATTATACCTAGTTTGGAGAAGTAGGCTCGACCTGGCAGGGTTTCTTGAGGGTCTTGGGTTTCTGGGATGGGGGTTGGCCATGGTGTTGCGTCTGATTGCGATGCCACTTGATTTCGGTGTTAGTAAACAGGTCTCTTGTTGCTGTTTCTATTTTGAGCAGAGCGTTATGTCTGTGGTTTGGGTATATGAAGTTGGGTGTTCCGCTGCTTGAGTAGAGAAGTGAATTGAACTTAAAAGACGAGGCAGGGGGGATGATGGGTAATGAGATTTACTCACTGGTGAGTTCCATACTCGCGTCTCCGCCTGTAATTTCATGAGTAGCTGGCTCCGATATATACGATTATGTATGAACGTATTATATAAATCTGTAGGTATTCATGGTGCCATGATAAGATGAAATGAGACGACGTACAAGGTGCTTCAGAGCAGTACATATGCAGCAACACGTCCTCTCTCCACGTGAAGGGTTGACCAAGCCAGGAAATGCCATCGGCGTCATCACCATTATCGTCACGAATAAAGGTGGTTGTGGCCATTTCAACACTACTCCGCCACCGTACGAACTCGGATGAACTCTTGGAGCCGTCCGCTAGTGCCTGGCATTCGTCCAGCACAAAGCGGTTGAAGGCTCGGATGGCGAGTGTCTCAGCGTGCCAGTCGTGGAGGACATTGCCCTGAGCTTGACCGAGCTTGGAGACGGGGAGGCATTTCATGCCAGTTCTGTAAATCCTTGCTGTTAGGATGTGTGCGTGTGCTTTATCTGAGAGCCGTATGAGTCTTATATGTCTCTGGGTAGACAGACATACGCAAGGGATAGGCATGTCAATTTGCCATCTTTTCCTATGCATGAGTTAGCCAACTTAGAATGCTACAGTGATAATTACGATGAAACGGGGTGAATACGGATAGACCCCTGCCTAAGTACTGAGAATTTCCATCGAGGTGAGGTCACTGAGATGAGTAGAGGAACCGGGGGGAGAAGTGAGATAGATACGTACCTTCAGCAACGATGCCGCTCAGGGGAACCCATTCATGGAGGCCATTGTCACGAATGGCGGGTTTACGCTTAGGCGGTAGCTTGTCGAATTCTTGATGCACCAGCGATGCGATGAGATCGGGGGTGACGGTCATGTCATCAGAGGCATGGCCAAGATGAAATTGCTTTCCTAGGTCTCATGGACGACTCCGCGTAAAGCTCATCGTAGGTCTGCATATGTAACAATCGCGGGTATCCGTCTCTCGGTGCGACGAAGCGTAAAGCGGGCAAGCACAACCACACTTGACAGCGCAAGCCACAGGCTCGATAGCGAGCAGGACGGACCCTAATAAGGCGGGGCTGAGGCGCGGTAATTTTGCCTGCTTAGTCACTGCAACCCACAATTGCACCGCGCACGTTTGGACTTTTCGAAATTCAACCAACGCCGGGTCCTTGAGCCGCCTCCTCGAGAATCCCATACATCACGGTCTACTAACCATCACAGCCCACCGAAGTTCTCATCACCACAAACCGCCACAATGAGAACTTACGACGACAGTTTCTCTGGCCAGAGAATCTACCCTGGCAAGGTACATACACACATCCAAACACCCGCATCCCACTGCCCATCCGGTTAGCCGCCGTCATAATCGATCGCATCGGGCGCCGTCGTCGGGAACCGGAACAGCGTCGGAAGAAGAGAGCAAGAGAAGGAGACATGCAAGATTAAATGGTGTCCGATTGGCTCGATTGAAGAAACGACCGACTACTCCGATGCAGATGCCCGATGCGTTGACGTTATGGCCACGGGTCTCGTACTATTCTTCGTTGTATATATAGGATGAATGCTGATGGGAATGTGATCCTTTAGGGTAAGATCTACGTCAGAGGTGACAGCAAGGTCTTCCGATTCCAGAAGAGCAAGTCAGAGTCGCTGTTCCTGCAGCGCAAGAACCCCCGCCGCATCTCCTGGACTGTCCTCTTCCGACGCCAACACCGCAAGGGTATCACTGAGGTACGGCATCCGTCTCTCTCTACTTCCGCCTCGATGGCAAGAATTCCGAATATTCAACTCTTATTCTTAATTCTTTTGATATGCGTTGGGAACGGCGCATGAATGCCATACACAGACAGCATTTGGCTGCGTGGATCTGCGAACGAACAACTACTGACAACCCTACAGGAAGCCGCCAAGAAGCGCACTCGCCGCACCGTCAAGTCCCAGCGAGCCATCGTCGGTGCCTCTCTCGATGTAATCAAGGAGAAGCGATCCATCAGACCCGAGGTCCGCTCGGCCGCCCGTCTACAGGCCATCAAGGAGAGCAAGGAGAAGAAGGCCGAGGCCCTGGCCGCCAAGAAGTCCGAGAAGGCCAAGAACGCCGCCGTCGCCGCAAAGGGCCAGACGCAACGCATTGTCGGCAAGCAGGGCGCTCGGGGCTCGCAGCAAAAGGTCCAGGCCAAGTCCCGATAAGGAGTCACATGCGCGGGTTCTTAATACAGCACTTGAGGCATGGAACTGGCTGGGGAGGCGAGGAGACGGAGAGATGTGCGTGATTGACCAGTGGATGAACAGGCATTGCTGGGTGGGATGGACATTCTACAATGTGTCTGGCGGCGTCTAGGGTGGGAAATATTAAACCTCGACTTTGTCATTTCGACTACGAATCAACCAAAAAACATTAACCACATCTCTCTCGGTCGGGGGATTCTGCATGAAATGCTCTCACGGCTATGAGAGAATTTCTTCCCTGGTAGCTCATAAATGCCAGCCTTGTTCCATGACCTGTCTGATTGATGCTGGTCCTCACGCGTGATTTGGAACTGGGATGTGCATGGTCGCGACAATCTTCTGCCAAGGGGGAATCGCAATTGATGATTGCTGCCATTCCACCGGATACCCCGGATACTACTTCCACTCATACATGTATCATACTTGTGTTATGAATGAGACGTAAACGATCGCAAAGAGACACCACATCACGTACGGGTAGGTAGATCATCTCTAGCCCGTAGTAGCAAATGCCTAGTTCATTCACATCAATCACCTAGGATTCCTCATGTCCCCAACTGGAAGGGTAGTCACGACGAGGACGCGGGAACAAGTAAGCACAATGTGAATCCAGTATATTTTATCTAACTCCAGATCTAGAGAACCCGGTAGCATAATCTAGGTAGTCTGTATAACCTCATGCCCCGACGGAACACTCAGACCCCAAGCTTCCACGGGACGGACCCTTCGCAGATAAATAAGACGGCTCACAGCTTGGCGAGGACGGCATCGACGCCCGAGACGGTGACGTCACGGCCGGGCTCCTTCTCGGCGTAGACGACCTTGCCGTGGTCGACGATCATGGCGTAGCGGGCGGTGCGGGGGCCGAGGGTCCAGCCTAGGGTCTTGCTGAACGCGGCTTCGTCGTCCGACATGAAGAGCTGGTGTAATCGGGATTAGCTTTCACATGCTTTCCCCCATTTCCATATAATTACTTCGGTAACACCCGGTCGAAACAGGGTAGGCAACCACAATTGACAAACGAAAATAAGAGCGTGAGCAAGGAAAAGAAAGTTCTCACAAGCGAGTCATCCTTGACGCCATTCGCCTTGCCCCAGGCAGACATGACAAAGGGGTCGTTATAGGCAATGCAGATAACCATATCCACGCCCTTAGCCTTAACGTCGCGCAGCTTGGCCAAGAAGCCGGTGATGTGGGTGTTCTGGCAGGTAGGGGTGAAAGCGCCGGGCACGGCAACGATGACGACCTTCTTGGTTTTGAATTCTTTGCTGGTCAGTCAACTGTCTCCGGTTCCTACGATCGCGGACCTCACGTACCGGCGCTGGCGTCGAAGGGTGAGGGGATGCCGCAGGCTAGGACGTCGCTCGTCTCGGGCGCGGGCTTGACGTATGCGAACTTAACACCCTCGGGGAAGGCATCTCCAGCTTTAAGGGCAGACATGGTTGCTGTCGGCGGCGGGTGGTGGTTCGTTTAAGAGCTTATGATTAAGAAGTTAAGGTCAACAGCAATTCGAACTGATGTTGGCCAAGGTCACTCACGATGTAGGACAGAGGGAACTGGGGATGCGGGATGAGATGTTTATAAGTCACCGGTAGTGAGAGGAATGGATGAGTAGATGAGGTTTTCAGGCGATGAGCTCTGGTGGGGCTGAAAGGCGGAAAGGCATGGCGCGGGGTAATTGATATAAAGAGGCATTTTCGTTTATCCCAAAAGGGTCCTCCCTGCCGCGCAATCCCGCATAGCGCAGGTACGCGGCACTCGTACTTGCCCTAGGACAACAAGCTCTTCGGACTTCGGAGTCCCGAGTCAGAGTCAGTTTCGGAGCATAAAGCCCCTGCGAAGCTATATCTACCCGCCGGACGGTCGCGTAAAAAAGCAAGAAGAGCGAAGCTTAACCGCCGAAGGAATTTCAATTGCAATCTTTAGCAAAGTTAGGTGCCCGGTTATACATCTAGGTATCCACCTAATCAGACTGACCTCGGGAATCACAAGCCAATTCGTCTTTGCGACGTTAGATACAGTGCTTAGTGTGCTAATAGCACCCGCCATACCGTTAAACACTCCAGACATCACGTGGCCCGACCCACTCATTAGTGTAAGAGCCTGTTCGGTCGCAGCGATTTCCTGTGCCCGCCCTTCAGGCTCTACCTCTCTCGATAGAGCTTCATATGATATTCTGAGTGCGGATACAACACGTCGTATCCGCTGACATTCAGCCTCCATGTTCTCAATAATAACGGATAGCGATTCAGCGAATTATTATTTAGAAGCGTCGTGTATCTTGGCGTTCGCTCACACGATACCCATTCAACTTGAACCAACTAAGCATCTGATGGTTGACATACACATCACATCGCCAACCAACCGGCCCGCACCCTAATATCTCGCCAGCTAACCAGCCGGTGTCGTTTTGGTCGGTTGGTCTGGGTTTTCGGAGCTTTGCAGTCGCTTCAGCTTAGCAACTGAGTACTTCTTCGGGAAATTCACCTGCGGAGGCGAAATCTGTAGACGTAGATGATAAAATATTCATCTACTCCAGGTGAGTAACCTGAGGACTCTTCCTGACCTTGTAGATTCGGATGCACACCAGCGACCTGAAGCGAAACATGGCCGCGTATTTCGTCAACATCCGTATGATTCCTTCAACGTTTGGCCGAGAATCATCATGGACCGTTCCCTCGCTTCCCCATCGGTCAGGTCAATGTGTATGTAGTGGCCCGAAGCAGGGGGATTCTCGTTCCAGATGGTATTGATTACGCTTTTCGTTTTTGCATTCACAATATCGACCCGTTGTTCGAGTCGTTCTGCTGCGGCGGTAAGTGTCCATGCCATCAAGTCGGACCAGTATGGCTTTAAATTCTCTGGAGTCAAGTCGAGATTTTTAAAATTCATCCGGCAGATGAGGTTGTCCAGCCCCAACTGCCCGATGCAGGGATGCAGTGATGCACATCGGTCGGTCAACCGGCTGTCTGTCGGACAGAACTCGTGAACCGATGGGGCCTGTCGGTCGGTCAGGATACCTAAACTGACCGTTAGCTGTCGGTTGGGCTTTGGTCAAAACCGCCAGCGATCGGATGAATGTCTTCAACCGACCGATGAGGCTGGCGGTCATTTTAAATGTGAGGGAGGTGATTTGATGGAAGTAGATATGCTAGATGCATTGGCAGTAAGGCCAATTTCTTGGTGTTTTGGTGCACGTAACTTTTCCAAGTATGATTTCCTTGGGACTTGAGACTAATTCGGGGTCTTAGTACTTACCTGACATGCGTCAATTCTCAATAATGCCATCATTGTCCCTTTTTCCAATGGCCGCCGACCGGCGGGACCGTTGGCTTCCTCACGGCGGACCATTCCTGTCAATCAATGCCCCCTGGTGACAGACATCAGTCGGCTAACTAGTATAAAGTCTCCTGTCTGTCGGCCAGGGCGTCTAAACCGACAGGGCCGACCGATGTGCAACTCTGGACTAGTCACAACCTCGTAATTCTCTGCGTAGCTTTGTATGGGGGGATCGACATCTCGGTGCGAGAGTCAGTTGGTTAGGGCAGGAGTGCGTGCCCTTTGATCTCGGACATTGTGCAGGACGATTGAGATGCGTTGGCACGGTCCCTACAAATGAAATAATGACAGATAAACAACCATCAGCCGTGGTGGTGGGACCGAACAAAAAAATCACAATGTCGACGAATTTTGAAACCAAAGAAAGCAATTCGAGTGTCGAGGGCTTTCTACATGATATGATGATTCACGGCTAACAAAAGTAAGCAACACCACTCCAACTTTCAAGTCGATCCTCGATGATGGGTCCTTCTTCTAATCGAAAATTCCAGGGAAGTCTCGTTCCAGACAGGAAGTAACGTTTACATGAGGAATCGACAACCAGCATAGTCTGCCTAGGTTTACAGTTGTATGGGCCCATGGGGTAGTCACTACACTCGTAGTATTCCATGGGAGAGGAAGTCTCACCCTGAGACTCTCGTCGAGTTTGTCTTATGAACCCATTATACGTCTCGCTTCATCTTCTAACACGTTACACTACTAGTAGTTCTCAGGCTGGTACAGAAGTCTCACTGGTTGCTTCCTTAGAGAGGGTCTAGCAGGCGCCAACCCGTGGATTTATATTGGTTTATTCGGAGCCTTGGTCCCAAGGGCCAAAATACCTTCGGGGCATAGGTCGTTCTACATATTGGTTCTTTGTCATGCCATGTCGTGACTTGCGACATCATGACACGTAATCTGGGCCTCGATTCACGGCCATGCCGTCGAGAACGGTTCAGCTCAAGATTATACATATACGAAGTAGTTAACTGAGACGACAGAATTCGCTGACGGAAGGGGTCACAAGATACGCCTATTCAGAGTGCAAAATTTGTCAATTTTCGCGAGGAAGAGACGAAAGAGAACTATATACAGATGGGCACCGCCCGCGGCCCATGGCAGGGACACTCTGCAAGATCCAATTTCCTTCTCAACCAAAAACACATATCCAGCTGTTCGCCCATACCGTAGCTTTGTCAAGATGCTGCGCCACCGTAAGTCAGATAACCGCTTCCTTGAACGCCTTTGGGGTAGAGATAACTTACTGAATAATTCACACAAACCCTCAGTCGCGGAGTCGCTGAGTCTAGTTCTCATATTCGCCGTAGTTCTTGGTCCAGGGGATCTCAACGGCCTCCTCGCGCTTCTCGTACTCGCCGTAGTTCTTGGTCCAAGGGATCTCAACGGCCTCCTCGCGCTTCTCGTATTCACCATAGTTCTTGGTCCAAGGGATCTCGACGGCTTCCTCGCGCTTCTCGTACTCGCCGTAGTTCTTGGTCCAAGGGATTTCAACAGCCTCCTCGCGCTTCTCGTATTCACCATAGTTTTTGGTCCAAGGGATCTCAACGGCTTCCTCACGCTTCTCATACTCGCCGTAGTTCTTGGTCCAGGGGATTTCAACGGCCTCCTCGCGCTTCTCGTACTCGCCGTAGTTCTTGGTCCAGGGGATCTCTACAGCCTCCTCACGCTTGGCCTTCTCGTACTCGCCGTAGTTCTTGGTCCAGGGGATTTCAACGGCCTCCTCGCGCTTCTCGTACTCGCCGTAGTTCTTGGTCCATGGGATCTCTACAGCCTCCTCACGCTTGGCCTTCTCGTACTCGCCGTAGTTCTTGGTCCAGGGGATCTCAACGGCTTCTTCACGCTTCTCATACTCGCCGTAGTTCTTGGTCCAAGGAATCTCAACGGCTTCCTCGCGCTTGGCGTTGTCGCGCTTCTCGTACTCGCCATAGTTCTTGGTCCAGGGGATCTCAACGGCTTCCTCACGCTTGTCGACGCCAGCGGGCGCAGCCACAGCGGTCGTGGCAGCCGCGACGAGGAGGAGGGTGGATTGGAAAATCATCTTGTTGGTTGATGGAACGGTGCTACCAGAACGGTGTTTGAATTTGGAGCAGATGGAAAGTTCTCGGAGTACGAGACGAGAGAAGAAGGAAGTGAAGAGGACTGAGGCACTTGGTGTAGTGTGGTCGTGTCAGGTTGAATTCACAAGAGATATTCGGTTCGTTTTATATTCATTCGCTGCGCAGCCAGCTGCCGTCCTTGGAGGCTTAGACTCGGAAGACTCTATCAGTCGTCCCAGACCGATATGGAAGGACAGGATGCAGTCGACGACAGCATTGATTCGAAACTGCAGCATGCTTGACCCCGCTGAAATCCGACATATTGAACTCCCTAAACAGGAACAAGTACCGAGTGCTTTTGCATTGCTACCTTGTCAAACGAGGGTATCACAGGTCATGGACGGCCTAGTAACAAGAATCCGTCACATGTCACGTAACCACGACGGATCGGCGCTAGGGATCGGCGCTAGTGCAGTGTAACCGAGCTATCCTAAAGTAGCGTGTTGCGTCACTAGCGCGCATGCCCCCGCCAGCCTAAACTAGCGTAACGGTAGGTGGACCCCGCCTCGTCTGTTACGGGGCAAAGCCCATGTGCTTGTGTAACGTTGCCGGCCTGGTGCCGGCGGCAATAACTGTGGGGCACGGCCCGGGCCTGATGGTTAAGCTTATCGGTGACTCGGTGGCCGGTCGGTACAGCCATCCCGAAGCCATGTTCACTAACCGGTAGTTGCTACTAGAGACCTACACTGCCGGTAGTGTAGGTTGTCACGACACACAACCGCCTCTTCGTCTCATGACACCCACTCCGCTGACCCATCGAGCGTGACGGTTGACCGGACACCACGGGTACAGGAATCAGTTGGCGATCGTTGGGCTCGGCCGTGGATGTTACAACAGGGTCATTGATCCAGCCTCTCCGAAGTTCATTCATTAAGACCTTCTGAAATGAGTTAGTTGAGTTTGTTTGCGGTGCGGCAAATCTGGCGTTTAGTGCTTATTATATAAATCTGCGTTTAGTGCTTATTATATATGTAAATCTGATCCCAATCCAAGTCCCGTTGTGAAACGAACCTTAACTGGTAGTGTCGGCAGGAATCGAATCGAAGTCGCTAGATGATAAAGAATGCCTTGATTAACCCAATCAGGCCTGAGCATTCGCAAAGTGCTTACTAGATGGTTGGCTAGTTGCGTCACTCGGTCAGCATTCGGCGAAGGGCAGAGTCAACATTGACTTAGGCGCGGGGGGAGACCTCCAAGAGCCCCATGGAGTTAGCAGCCTGCAAACGCAACACTGCCTCGGTTTGTCGTGCATCGTTCCTAGTAAGCAAGTGATGATCGCGCCCTCATAGGTAGGTAGTCGGCATTCATGATCAAGTTTTTTTCTCGGGGAGCTTGGCGCTCCCACCCCTTCGATTCTAACGTTCTCTCTCCATTTCTCTCCTCCTCCTCATCACTCCGCTTGCCACTATCATTCACGTTACAATGTTTGGTGCCTTAACCTCGGATAACAAGGAAGGGCTGGGCCAGGAAGAGTCTCGGTCATTTCTGTCCAACACGACGAAGGCATACGTCGAAGAGACTGACTCGTCGCGTAAATGGGGCGGTGATGCTTTGCCATGGAAGATCGCCACGGGTGTGCTCTCATTACTACTGATTGCACTCTCTGTTGTCGTTGGCCTCAGTAAGAATACGCCCAGCCATGTTGCGAGTTACGAGACAGGGTTTGCGACAGATCTCCGTGAGTTACCCATCTAGTCCTACCGTCTACGGCCAGCAATGGATTCTAACGCTTGGAGCAACGAAGAACCCGCTGTATCAGCCATTCGAATTCAGAAGCAGAGATTCTACGGAGGCATCAGCGTGAACGAGTCAAACCAGTTCCAGTTGAATCTAGAGCCTGGCAGTCCGAGATATACCGGACGCCCAACACGGGAGCTGGATGCTGCTTGGGACCGTTTAGTCGGTGAGTCGATACTTTCCACAGAAACCCAGCGAACAATGGTTTCTTATTCTCAATAGGGGGCTATCTGGCCTTGACGAACAGCGAGGCCCAAGCCCTACAAGGCTCGATCTCTGCCGAGCGCGGCAAATTCTACGTCGTTCCACATGTCCGGCATAGTCTACATTGTGTCAACTACCTCCGAAAAGTGGCATACGAGAAATACTACCCGACGATCCGCACTGAGAACAAGCCGACGGTGCCAACCCCTTTCATGCACGTTGGTAAGTGTCACTGTCCGTTTTCAAGACCTTTCACTCGTTAACGCGGCATAGATCACTGCATAGAGACTTTGCGCGAGACAATTCAGTGCCATGGGGACCTTACACCGGTTCCGCATATCTGGTCAGAGGAGAAGCAGATGTATCTTGCGGATACTACGCTTGACCATACCTGCCGCGACTACGAAGCTATAATGGAGTGGCAGGACGAGAGAGCGGCGATGTGGGAAGCCGGGGAAATCCACAACTGATGCCTTGATGCCCACAGGAGGCGATGGAATGCATTCGGCCTGCCCAATGCCCGAAAGAGTCGTAGCCATTTGTAATTCTGTAGTTCTACTTGCGTATCGATTTTCCGAGATATAAAGTCTTGAATATTTGAATATTTGAATACCAATTTTCTCTTTTCTCTATTTGACGTACTTCTGCATTTTCATTTTCCCACGTGTCAAATGAGCGACTCGGACGCAGGAAGCCTGCTGGAGGAGGGAGCCGGTACCAGGTCTGGTCAGTACCCCGGCATTATCAAGCTCGTAGTCAGAACCAAGTTGGATATAAGAACTTCCCAGCCTCCTAGCCCAAAAACGGGTAAGTCGAGGCGCTTTCACCATTTAAAGCCGGTCCCGATACTGCCTTTTCTACCTACCATCTCCCATCTCCCATCTCCTGCGAGCGCGAGTAACCACTCCACAAAACCACTACGTTAACTCTTTCCGTGCCAGATCATGAAATAATTATCATGGCTGGGCTCAATGGTCTTTTACTTTTCCTTTTGTTTCATCTGCGCGCCGTCCTGGCCTTTTCAACGTCCCTTGCCCTCGACCAGACCTGGGCAAATCACCAACAATGCATCGACATGAGCGGCACCGAAGCCTTCCAGCCCGGCAGACAATCGTCGCTCTCCATTCTCTTCGACCAGGGTTACGAAGGCATTGTCAGCGTTGTCGCCTTTGAACTGCGCGACGAGCACCTAGGAGGCAAATACCGGCCAGGATCAAATAAAGTACGTCAAACCCATGCGACGAGGTCTTTTCCGTCGCGCGCAACCATTTCGATCCCAACAGACAGCAGAATCCCGTTTCTAACTTAAACTTGATTTCTCTCAATTCTAGAAAGAGGTGTTCTGCACACAAGAAAACATCCAGCTCGGTCTCTGCGACGAATCCCAACTCGGCCAGTTCCTCATCAGCGACGACGCGCGCACAAAGGCCCACCACCCCTTCATCACCCGCGCCGTGAATCTCACCACGCCCATCGCGGTGCTCTACCCCGTGACCAGCGCAGGCTACTACTGCGCGGCCGCGATCCACTCCACAGGGGGCAAGTTCGCCGCGAAGCTGACGGCGATCGAGCACGGGCGGTCCATCCCCGCCTTCCGCGCCGGCCTGCTGGCGCTGTATCGCTACTTCGCGCCGATCTGGGCCGGCCTCATGCTGACGTGGACGGCGTGGCGGTGGGAGTGCCCGCGGCAAGAATTCAGCCGCCGCACCGGATTGACGTGGCTCGTGCCGCTTTCGACCGCCCAAGTCACCGTACACTGGATCGCCCTGAGCGCCGGGCGCGACGGTCTCAAGCTCGCCTGGACACTTGCCTGGTACGCCTTGAGCGCTGCTGCGCACACGTGCATCATTCTCAACATGTACCAATATGCGATGTGGGCCACGAGCGGCCGCTGGCAGAAGAAACTCGGCGGCTCGGGGTGGCTACCTTACGTCCTCGCGCTGGCGAGCATCTCGCTGCATGTTGCGAGTAGCTGGGCTGATTACGCTGCGGATGCTGCGAGCAAAGGCCCGGTCTACGTCAATATCATTTTCGGGTCCTCGCTGTTCGCTTACGCGGGGACGTGCGCGTTCTGTCTCCTTCGGGGGAAGCCCATGCAGAGTCCCGTGAGCGACAAGCGGCGTGGCGCACTGCTGGACGACACGGCCTTATTGTACACGAGGCCGGTGGTGGGCTGCGTGATCGCATGCATGGGTGTTTTCTTTGGTATTCTCGCCGTGGTGAATCTCTGGACGTTGGTCGTCCCCAGGCCGTCGTTCGTGTTCGGGGCGATGTTTTGGCAGAGACGGTATTTTCTCTTCGATGGGGCGATCGAGTTCATCTTTTTCTTTTGGACGGCGGTTTTGGCTGTTTGCTCGGCGGCTATGTACATCCGCGAGTTGAAGTGACTGGCTGATGGATGATGGATCGACGGATCGTGCTACGACTTCGGTTGAGTCTGGGGATGAATCTGCTTAGGCCCACGCGCGCGCCTTGGGTATAGGAGAGGAGAAAATTCAATGTAAATGTTTCTAGCTACGATTGTATCATGTATTCTCGTTTATTCAAATACAAAGTACATCAATTGCCAGTAACTACCTACTAACTACACAAAATATGATCATATACCATTACACTCCCCTCGTTCATCGCCGTCCAGCGCGTAATTACGTCCTTGTTCAATCTCAAAATGGCCATCCGGCCCCTCCACAACCCTCCTACTCGGATGCCAGTCCCGGGGATCTATCGTCCTGTTCTTGGCCCACGCCAGAATCTTGTCGTAATTCCGGCAAGTGTGCTTGTTATCCACGCGAGGCCGCATGCCCTGCACAACATCGCTCCAGGAATAATACACAACGCTCACGTCGGCGCTGCAGACAAGGGCTTGGCGGACTTGATCAAGGCAATGGTCTTTGCGGAAAAGGAAAAGAAACATCCACATCAGTCTTAAAAACTTCAAAAAGGAAGAATGATTCTATAGAAAAGCGAAACTCACCCACGTGCAACCATTTACAATGGTCGACCGTGCCATTCGGATAATAGAAGTGCTTGTCGTACCGATCGCGATACATGGCCCTCCGGATAATATCCAAGCAATGCATCTGATGGAACACGTCCAACGTTATCGCGTACTCGTTCTCTCTGCCCTCGACGGGGAGTCGCAGAGTCTCCTCGGGGAGGAGGCTGGCGGTCTCGGGATCAATGGTAGAAAGCATGCCATCTTTTGCGTGTAAGTTAGTAACAACGGAGCAATTAGCAATTACGGTCAGAACTCAGAGACAACGCGGGATGACAATTCAAGCTCGGCTACATACCGATATAGGATTCGCGCCACGTGCGATCGATCTCGTCGGTGGGCCAGCCCATGAACGGCGTCTTGTCCTCGCCGCGGCTCCGATTGAAGGTCTTGGGCACGTACTCGACGACATCATTCGCCGGAGCTAACCCAGGAGACATGATTAGGTCACGCTCTAGATAGTCTACTAGGTATGCTGTATTATCGGGTAAAGATCACTCACAGAAGAGTTGCAAGGATGGGTCGGCGTTAGGTTGCTTCACGCGGAGGGGCGGCGACAGCAGCCCCCAGACGGCGAGGGAAGCGAGCAGGGCGAGAGACGCCAGCGCGGCAAAGATGGTGCTTGTTCGCCGGCCGGGCCTCTGTGCGAAGGGCCGGTGGCAATGGGGGCAGACGCCTCGCGCGTCGGGCGCGGAGCTGAGGAGACCTTCCTCTTCTACCGGGTCTGCGGATTTCTCCATGTCCGATGTCGAGCAGAAGATGTTCTCGGGGGGCGAAAGAACATAGGCTCAATGCGAATGAGAGCCGGCGTTGGAAGTTACGGAGTGAAGTTACGAGAGTATGGCTTTGACGTTCTCATTTGCAGTTACTGAGGGTCCGATGCCATGTCATCATGTCATGTCGTCCAATTCTAAGTTCTAACTTCTAATAAAAGGCTAGCTTAGAGGAGTATTTTCCACCTTGGAGTCCGGACTGTATTACGTAGGGAGGGAAAAGAATAAGATACGTGTGATCCACCCCCGGATGACGTGAGGAAGAGGATGGGAGGATAGGAGCGAAAACCATAAAAGCATGAGCCATGCCGCGGCAAGTCCCCTGTATGTACAGTAGTGGCATCTGAGCGGGAATCGAACAACTCATTATCTAATGTATCACTACACTAAGGAATCATCTCCAACTCCACAGCGCCGTCGGGCTTCAAAGGCACGCCGTCGACTCGCCGGCGCAATGCCCAAGCGTCCATATCATCCCAGTTCGGGCAAAGTCTCGCGGCGTTGAAATTTAGCACCGGATCCCGTTTCCCCCTCACCCAGTTATAGGTGAGCAACGTCGTGTCGCGATCACTAGACGCGGTAAAAGCAGGTAAGCCCTAGCACAATAGCTCGATCCCATTCTTACTAATACGCCGAGATTCCTGGAGGAACAGATAGGAAACCATCGCCGACTGCGGAATCAAACGAAGCACAACGTACCATTCGAGCTTCTGACGCAGAACCTCAACGCAGTGGTCTACGCGCTCATGCCATGTTTCCGGGTCTTCGTCGTATTCGGCCCGTTCGTCAGCGTAGTAATCCAGATATGACGCGCGGAACAAGTTGTACAGGCAATGGAGCTGATGGGTCGCCTCGAACGTGGCCATGTAAGAGCCGTCCCGAAGGCGGACGGCGGCCGCCGGATGCTCTGGCCGCGAGGCGTGGAACGCTTCCTCGTCGACACTGAAGATCCAGGTTTTCCAGTAGCGCTTCCAGGCGCGGTCGACGTCGTCGCTTGGGGGCCCGCGGAACGGCGAGGGCCGGTTGTACGTTCCGTTCATACGGACGACACGGTAGCTTTCTTCCTGGCCGTTGGCGAACAGTTCGAGCGCTGTGGGGCATGCTCGTCAGCACCGCTGTCTTATTGTTTAGGTGCCTACTTCGTACACATACTTGGTAGACGCGAAGAGGTGGCTCGGGCCGCGGTTTCAATACCCACATCTCGGCAGCTTCGCCAATCCGTGCGAGGAAGAATTAGCTGTGTTGCGAGGGATCCGACGAGGACGCCGCCGGCGAAAAGGATCGTCCGGATTGCGAAAACATCTTTCCACGTTGTTATTGAAGGCATGATTGTATTGCAATTGAACAGGAACTCAGAACAGTGCTTTTTTCCTAGTTTCGAGTTTACGGACGAAGAGAAGTGAGTCCGAAGGTGAAATATGCCGGATTGACGGATTTATATACAGATACCGCCTTTCCAGCCAGGGGTATTCCAAGCGCTAGGAAACGTAGTCCGTAGTTCAGAATTAACGACTCAATTAATCACATAACATAACAAAATCGCTATTCAGTTGAGACTGTACAAAGCCGGTAGCTCAACACGGCTCTGCACTCCATGTTCCCGTGCCCAATCCAAAAGCGCGTCGAAGCTGCGGCAATAGTGCAAGGTGTTAAAGTCGGGCGATTCCTTCTGATGGCTCTCCGGCGTCAACATGACCAAATACGGCGTCGCGTCTCCAATGCACATGAGCACCTGGCGCAACCTCTGAACACATCCGTCCACCTGAGCCATGATCTCATCTTCCGGCCCCTGAAAGGCAGCCAAGTAAGAGTAGTCGTAGTCCTGCCTGTATGTATGCTGTCGCAGAAGGTTCAGACAGGCGAGATTCCTGAACACCTCCAGACGCCCGAAGACATTGCCGTCGCGATCTATGGCAAGATGTTCGGGGTCGCTTTCGAGGCGGGTGATTTCAGACGAAGAGATCAAAAAGGGGTTTTCTGCATACAACATTAGCTTCATGAATCACCATGGAAGGTCGGGATCTAAAGCCGCACCTGGTAGCGATGCATTCCACGCCTCTTCGATCGCGACGGTAGGACTCCCTCTATACGCCGATTTCTCAGCGAAGCTGTTTTGAAACGTCCGCCATTCGTGATGTACTGCTTCCCATGCCGGCGCTACATGTTATGTCAGTCTTGACTCTTCGCGGGCGAGAGAGGACACATGGCGACTTACACCACGAAGATACGCTCTTGACGCATTCCAAGACCCCGGGGCGAGTGTTACTACCTGCCAGGATCAGAAATATTGAGGCTCCCAGAAAGACGACGGACAAAACACAGTTCAGGGTTTGCTGTAATGGAATCATCGTGAATGTGATTCATACCGCAGGTTCAGTGAGTTAGAAAGGGTGTCGCAACACAAACGACGAACGACGAACGACGCTGGCTACGTATTGCCTGGTTGGCGAAGTTGCGAACGGGCGCTCATGTAGACGGAAAGACCCTTTGTGACTGCTGTTACGCAGTAAAAGTACCGTGCCTGATACGTTACAGCACTGTCCCGGGCCCCGGCCGGCAACGAGGTAGGATTACCGGAAGGGTGGGCCATACCCACTCCCCCATCCCTGGCCATTATCCCGGCTCCCGGCTCCTGGATTCTCGGCCGCTTGACAGCTCGGGCCTAGCACGGACGCTATGACGTTGAACCCGCTCGGGACCTTCCACGTTTAGCCTCCAGATCTTCCGATCTTTCTTTTCTACGGATCCGTCTCTAGCTCGTGGCATAGAAGTAAGAACTAACTACGCTAAGAATCCTGAATAAGAACTTGTTACTAGGTACATAGTAAGCACGAGAGGAAACGCCAGAATTCAGATCCAGCCATGCAGGCGGCAGCAGGGTTCGCGATGGTGGAAGTAAGGTTACAATGCAGAGTGCCATTTGCTATCAACGCCCACATGCCATATGGATCATATCCTAGGTAAAACGGGTCGAGGTGAGCAAATGCAACTTTGCCGTTTTCCATGTACCGTACCCAGGTATGTGCATAGTACGTCCGTACAGATGAGCTCGATCCTTAGTCCAAACAGCCAACCCGTGTAATTCCCGGATCAATTGCTCTCATCGCTCCATCACCTTGCTGTCTTGACAATACCATACGTATCAGCTCTTCAGCTCTGCAGTGCCATCAACCTGCTTCAACGCTGAAAGTCAACACCCGTTTCCATCATCACAGCACTGGAAGCAACCATGGCGCCCGACGCATATACAGCCATCCCCGCAGAAGAGGAATCAGAGTATTCCGAGTCCATCACAGCAAACGAGAAGCTCCGGAAGCAACACCGGCCGTCCAGTTGGACATGGCAGCGTCTCGGCCCAGTCGCGTGGCTGTTCACCACTTTTCTCCTCGGGATCCTCATCATCGTTGCGCTGACGGCCCTCACGAAGCAGCCGAGCGACAAACAATGTGCTGAGAAGCTCGCAGTGTGGTGTATGCGCCCCCCTCTAACTCTACCTAGTCGAGTATTAATGCGAAATCCGTCTAGCACCGGCCTTCGAAGCACTGGAGATAGTAGACGTGCAGTTCCAGAACAAGTTCATGGAAAAGTCCATCTACCGGGGGAAGCCGACGCCAGAGCTTGAGGACGCATGGCATAATCTGTGGAGCTGTGAGTTTTTCTTCAAGCTTTTAACGTGGTGCCGTGTATTTAATGAAGTTCAGTCGGAGGGGTGAACGTGCCATACGACAAGCTCGACGTGCTCAACAAATCGCGTGATGTCGACTGGAAACGGACAAGACCTGAGTCTGGAGGCGGCGTCCTTGGATCCCTAGAGGGTATGTTTACCTCGCGACGCCTCCCCGCGTTCAGAACTTGGATTTGACGTCGCGTCGTTAGTTTTCCATCATATCCACTGCCTCGACCTCGTGCGCCAATACACGTACCGAGACGAATACGACTACAGCAAGAACCCGTCCTTCGACGGGACGCCAGAGCAAATCCGAGGTGTACGTCGTTTGGCCGGTGATGACCATGATGCATTGAGGCTAACGTTTCTACAGCATGTCGACCACTGCATAAACAGTTTGCGACTGTTCCTCCAGTGCAAAGTCGACCTGGTGCCGTATCTCGTAAAGGTCAACACGAACACACCCCTAGGCGTCCAGGTAGATTTCAACACGAGGCACAAGTGTGTCAACTTTGAGAAGATCCGCGATTGGGCGAGGGACAATGAGCTGCACACGAGCGATTACGAGAACGAGATCCACGTGGATCACGACCACGCGTGAATCTTCGCGATAGAGCCAGTTTCACACAATGTTTCTACTCGCGTGATCACGGCTACTTTGTATATAGATAGCTTTACTCTGCTGATTTACATAGTGGTTATTTCTATTCTTCTTTCCAAATTTTTACAACTGCACAACTGCCATTTCAAACTCACATGGGCTATTGAACAAGCCGCCGCTGTGTAAATACTTACCCACCGCATACGTCGAACCACGTCAGGTTACCTATGCACAACCGTACCTGACTGTTACTGTATTGGAATACTTCACAGGATGGACGGAGCTGTCATTCAACTTAGTACCAGTGATTCGTTTCAATTCATCTAACGATGTGGTTTCTCACATGTCCCCGCTGAGACGATCCAGCTCGCAAAAAAGAGCCCATTGTACAGTCCATGGTTAAGCGGTAGACCCACCGGTAATGACGAAGTCGTAAATCCGCCATGGGCCTCGAAAAGAAGCCGGGGCTAAGGTCAAGCTAGATTATCAAGCGTCGCATTTCCTTTCCTCCTGAACGGCGGTGGAGCAGCGGATCGTCTAAGCGCGCTCATCGTTAATAACTTAATCGGTGGTACGGCTCCTTCTACTAGAGGAGATCAAGCGTTTTCCATATCGAGGTAAACTCTGGTGAGCCCAGTCCAGTCTAGTATAGGCCGAGTCCGTCGAGACTGGAGGCGCTGGCGGGAACTCACCCCTAACGACCGTTTTCGATCGCACTAATAAGAGATACTATAGTATGACATACATGGCAAGGTAGGTATTTCATCCTACATACCTAGATAAGCACAATTTTCAAGCACAGGCTAATGCCGACAGGGCTGCGGCAGTGGCGTAGTAAGTCCACTTCCTGTCCCGGGATTAGAGCATTACCTTGCGAGTTGTAACCCGGACACCAAATGTTACCTACCTACGGAACCTGGTAAGGACAGGAGCGTCCATCAGGATCCTCTCTTCACCGGCAGGCATCGGCGAACAATTCTATTAAGGGTAAGTCTCCCGAGTCCCGGCTCCGCATGGGATTCAGATGGGATTCAGATGCAGCAAGACTAGCGCACCTCGTGTGCCGGTTGTGTCTGTACGTGGACCACGAGACACGCCCTCGAATAGTCTTCGGTTTCGTAAATCGAGGATAATTAGTAACTGAACGGGGCTTTCTGGGAGTCACGGTAATGCGCCGACAACCGTCCCGAGGTTCGACTGCTAATCGAAAGGATCTTATCAAGCCTGTTGCTCATTATTATTACTTGTCAAATTGAAACGTGCCATCTTCCTGCTTCCACCATACATTACCTAGGCTTCTCAGCACGGACTCGTATGTCAATAGTTTGAAAGACATACCGTGTACACTTAATGTAATAGAGCCAAGAATAAGTACTTGCCGCATATCGGAGATCATCCTACATGACCAGTCTCTCAAACTCTTCTAGTCGAGGCCGGCGTTAGGACGGCAAATAGAGATCTCTATTCTCAAGGGGTCCCTTCCCAAGAGTCGGTGTTTCTACAGGGCCAAGTCAACATGTCAAACTCCAGTTACATGCGGTGGCTTAGGCCATCGCAGTACAAGCGCGTGACAATTATTGACAGCCCTTTTGACGACCAAGACCACGATCATGACGATGACCACGAAGATGTTTCTCTGACCTCGTCTTCGTTAAAGAAACTGCCGGAAGTGCAGGACTCGGAAGACGAGAGGCAGAGCCGGTGGAGCAGCACACGGATTCTACTCGTTTTTTCGGCCATCTGCTTCTTCGTGTCCTTGTCATTCTATATCCAGACAGCCAGGCACAATGTTACAGATGAACGCTGCACGCGACAAATGTCGGCACCAAGTATGCTGCAGATCCTTGCCATCGCCTATCGATGAAGCATCTTCAACTAACTCGCTCATAGGCCCGGCTCTTGACGCCGTGCGGCTAGAGTGGCAAACTTTCAATGACGCTTTCCAGCCAGATCAGTACAGCGGCTACCCAACCGCAGAATCCGAGGTAGCATGGGGAGAGCTGTGGGATTGTAAGTTCAAGCCCCCTGGATATAAATGCTGCTCAGTGCTGACGGAGTATAGTCGGTGCCTTCAGCGTGCCGTTGAATTCTCTGGCAGGTCTCAACAAGTCGTCGGTGGATGGCGACTTCCGCCTAGTGGGGGACGATGGCGTCGGAGGGCTGCTCGAGGGCGCACATCAGATTCACTGCCTGGTAAGGACCCGAAAGAAAATGCAATAAACACCGTCGGTTCGCTGAAGTATGACTGACATCTTTGAGTAGAATCTCGTAAGGCAATTCATATATCGAGATCACTGGGATTATAGTCACATAGGATCCTTCAGTGGAGGGGAAAAGACGCGTCGGCACCACGTCGACCACTGTATCGAGACACTACGAATCGTTTTCTCATGTCAGAGTGACGCCGCTCCTTATGTTCTACACAAGTCAGCGCTCTCAGGCAAGGTTGTTGGGAAAGGGTATCCTCGGAAATGCCGAGTCTACTCGGGCCTCGTCGATTGGGTGAATACCCATTCCGTATTCGATTCGGCGGAGTAGGGCGATAGGAGTGAATACAAAACGTTAATGCCTGTCAACCAATAAGTATGAACGAACCCCCGAAATTCAAAACAGACGTGTCCAATTTTGTCACCACAATCTTTCAACCGTACTTAAGGTTAGAGATACGGGTAATGAAGTCGTGATTTTGAGGATTGTGGAGAGCTGAAGCAGAGGTGTTGATTATAGGTAGTACCGGTAGATAGGACTGTATATAGCAGATGATGTGGATAGCGTCGACGACTTCTTACCTAGAAGTCATGAGCGGGGTCGTCATCATCCAAGGTGGGTAGGGCTGACTTGCCAACGCACATCTCTCCGAATCTTTAGTGAGGCGGCATCAGGACGTAAATATACCTCGATAGGCCGAAATACAGACCTCGAGACCAACGAAATCTTCGGCAGTTTTTAGCCAATGGAAAAAACCGTAAAGAATAGCATGGCTACCGTCTATTTCGACATCCTCAGCGCTACCGCGGTAGATCTGCAGCGACTTTTAGAAGCAGGACAAACCACCAGCGTACAAATCGTTGAGCAATGCCTTGCCCAAATCGAGCGCCATGAACCGGCCCTCAACGCCCTCGCGTCGGTCGCACCTCGCCATTTAGTACTGGAGGCGGCGGCTTCGTTGGATGAGGAAAGACACCAAGGCTGCGTTCGTAGTGTACTGCACGGCATACCCATTGTTCTCAAGGTGTGTTAAGATCCTCTTTTCCATGTCCATGGGGCCAGGCGTACTGAAAAGGCTGATTTACTGCTAGGACTCCTGCATCACCGCATCTGAGCTAGGCATGACAACATGCGCGGGAGCCGTCGTCTTTGCCAGTGCGAAGGCCAGACATAACTGTGTTCTTGCTCAGAAGCTCATAGATGCCGGGGCCATCATTCTAGCTAAGGGGAATATGACAGTGAGTCCTATATGAGCATGTGCTACACAACCGCCGGACGGCCAGCTTGGCCAAAAAGAAAAAAGAAAGAACTGATCAAGTGTTTTGTGTCTTCGGACAGGAGTTCGCAGGTATGAAGACGCTGACTATGATGCCCGGATGGTCAGCGTACGGCGGCCAGACCATCTCTCCATATGTGGGAGAGATAAAGAGAAACGAGAAACTCCTAGGCCATTCGGTTCGTTCCCATTGAAGTCGAGAGCAACTGTTCGTCAAGTTTCCAGAACTGGGCCAACTGACCAACATGTCTTGTAACACCAGGCTCCAGGGGGCTCGTCGACCGGATCGGCTGTTTCGGTTGCGGCTGGTTTCAGTCCATTGGCCATCGGAGCAGAGACCATCGGCTCAATCATCACCCCATCGGTCCGCATGGCGTTGTATGCACTCAAGCCCACCGTTGGGGTGCAGGATACCAGGGGGATGTACAAGTTGTCAGAGTTCTTCGATGCGCCAGGTCCCATGGCAAAATGTGCAGCTGACTTGCTGAACTTGTCAGAAATAATGCTCGGCCGTAGTTTGCATTCCCCCAGCATGGGCGCTTGGTCTGGACTTACGCTGGCTTTTGTTGATCCTGCAAAATGGCGCATAGGAGAGGAAATATGTGAGCAACTGCCAGGCACGGCCGAACAGATGGTAATGAAGAAACACCGCTCCCATATTGAGTCGAAAAACACGACCGCTGAATAATCTTGTGACACAGAGAGAGGAGTATGAGGCAGTCATATCGAAGATCAAGCAACAAGATTGTATTGTGAAATACTCTCTTGAAGTTGCGGAAACATCAGAGCTCGTCATAAACGGCAAGAGTGCCATCGTTCCTATAGCTTGTGAGTATCCAGGACTGAGCAAGCATTCGTAAAGGGGCTAACACCAATGATTCCTGTAAGACTGGGATTTCAAAAACGTGACAGTCCCAGAGTTCATTCAAAGTTTTGACGAGTGCTCCGTTGCCAGCCTTGGCGACATAATAAAGTATAACGAGGAAAACAGTAGCATAGCTATGCCTGAGCGTCCGTCATATTGAAGATGATTTCTCGATTGAAATGTATGTTAATGATCACACAGCCTTCACGAACCAAGCCGAGCTCATCAAAGCAAACGGGTATAACCAAAGCGCCGAAGAGATGGCAAAACTGAAGCGAGAATTCCGTATCCTTGGCCGGAGACTTCTCAACGAAGCCTTTGATAGGGCACAAGCCAATCTGATCGTTGGTCCTGGCGACTCTTCACTATGTGTCCATGCTGCAGCTGCTGGTAAGCCGATGTCTTCCTCCTGCCTATTGTTTCTGTCATACTGAAAAACCTCTTGTGAAGGCTACCCAATCGCAGCTGTGCCGTTGGCGCAGCTTAGGTATAATGGTCGGCCATTTGGTCTGTGTGTTCTAGCCAAAGAAAATCGTGAAGATCTGCTACTGCAATTCGCGACTGCCTTCGAATGCCTGTTGCCCTCACGGCCGATGCCGCAGCTGTGATGAACAATACAGTCGACCGACCGAATTTGTATGGGGGAAGAGCATTTTCCTGGCTATTGGAATAGCATCAAAATCATACGCGATTTGCCGGAAAAAGTGAGGGAAAGCGGGGTATTATTCGCGCCACGCTCCATATTTATGGTCCGAATTGGGCAAGGTGCGGCATGTATAGCGCTCATTAACCAAAAACGGCTAGTCAGCCCGCTAGGTTATATGATAAAGTGGTGAATTCGCTATAGGCATTATCTCCGAATTGGTAGGCATTTTCTAGGCCGATCCCGAGTGCATGCTTATAGCCAGAGTGGACTGTAGAGGCCTGAGCTGTTGACGGTGTCACATGCACGGCACACAATCTGTCAAACAATAGTCACCACACCATTAGATCATGAGGCCAGGCGCATTCAAACGGCAGTGGCTTGTTCAGTCAAGTCAGCACTCAGGATGTCAAAGTCCGAATCCCGAAATCCGTCCAAGGACAACTGCTGCCCTACCGCACAACGGCCCACCACCCAACGCGCCCGGTCCTGCGCAGATACCGACGGTCTTGAACTAGTCATCGTGAACTGGCAGCCGAGCGTCGGAGACGTGAACGAATAGTCTTGTCATTCCTCCCGCTAACAGGCCTCCATGATAAAATGATTATCTATAGTGCTACACCGTTCGATCGCACAGTGCCCACGGCATTTGAATCTCCGATCTGGGAGATCTGCGATCTGGCGATCTGGATGACTGACATGTGCCTAACCCGAGCAAACACCGTACCAGACACCTCCTAACCCCCGCTGCCGTCGAGGAGCATGTGCGCAAGGAAATATTAAACACTTAGGTATTACAACTCCAATGTGGAATCATCGCATACCGTCCTTGCTATTGCTGACGACAAAAAGGGCTGCATCCAGTACCGGTAGTAAGTAATGCGACTGAAACTCTTATACCCACATAACACGCGCAACGCAAAGCAAAGTCCTGACTATCTACTTAGATTTGCCACTTTCTACACGTGGTCGACTACCTAAAGCTTCACCCTCATTGATATCACCATCGCCGAGAATTTCCATCTCAACCATGGCCGAAGAGAGTAAACCCCCCTTCCCGCCTTTCACGGCCGAAACAGCCAAAGTCAAAGTCAAGGCCGCACAAGCAGCATGGAACACAAAGTGAGTACACGACAACCCATCATGTGGTTCTACCGCCCTCACCAGCCAATATGATCAAAATTACTAACCCAACCCCTTCCAACCAGAAACCCATCCAAGATAAAGCTAGCCTACACCCCGGACTCGATCTGGCGCAACAGAGACACCTTCCTCCAAGGCCGCGACGCGATCGAGGCCTTCCTAACCAAGAAATGGGAGCGCGAGCAGGGCTACCGTCTGCGCAAGGAGCTGTTCGCCTTCACGGACAACAAGATCGCCGTGCAGTTCTGGTACGAGTGGCACGACAGCAACGGCCAGTGGTGGCGCACGTACGGGCTCGAGGACTGGACCTTTGACGCGCAGGGCCTCATGCGCAAGAGGCAGATGAGCGGCAACGACGTGGCCATCAAGGACGAGGAGCGCTGGTTCCGGGACGGCGTGGACGTCGACTCGGTGGCTATCTCCGAGGCCCACTGGTGAGCGCCTGGGCAATTCCCTGTCCCGCACCTAAGTGTTGCTTCTGCTGGGCAGAATTCGGCTTGTAATCATTAGTATGTATATCTACAAGATACCATGTGCACATAGTCTGGATATTCATGAGTTGAGTTGAGGGGAGTCGGTCAATGAGTTGTTCAATGAATGCCAATGTCTCACGAGTGACGACACAAATCATTTCACAGCCGAGACACTTTCCTTCAGCGAGACACAGTACATCGCACAAGACCATCTGCGATAAGCTGTACAGCCATCTAAGCCCTCTGGACCTGCGACACATGGGTACGGATAAACTCTTCCATCTCCAGAGGAGCAGGTGGAGAGTCGGGAACCCATTCTTTCCACAGCCTGCATCCGCCGCTAGCCATATCGCCTCGTTGTCTAGACTCACGAGAAATGACGTGCGTGGCCTACGCCAAGGATGATCTTCTCGCAGCAGGTGCCAAGCAACGTTGCAAGACCTGTCGCTCCACGATGCTTGGCTGTTGTAGATTTTCGCAGAAGTGTTGTCCACGCCTCGCAGTCATCACGGAACCGTTCCGATTAGAAATCAACTAGCTGATCACTACCCATATCGTCAACGGCAAGTTGGAACAACTAAACCTATGGGCCCTGAGAAGAAGCCGTTGACTAGGTGCTTGCTCCGGACATCAAGCTGAAGCATGCTCGCTCCAAGTTCATGCGTCGGCCCCTCTGCAAGGGCACTTTCGAGCCCATTACATTCATGGTTCACGTGCAGCCTAGGAGCAAGGAGAATCTGAGAGCTTCCTCCTCACGACTGGGGGATCGATCGTGGTAACGCGAAGAGACGCGTGTTCTTCGCAACACTCTGAATACTCGGTATGGCGGTGCCGATGCGTGGCTATGGAGATACTGGAGCACAGCTCTTTAACACGCGACATTCTCTCAGCAAGGGATGGCTTATTGGGCCCCTGATCAGCCATTCAGCAACAAAGGGGGCTCACATAGGTATGGCCCCACAAGTCCGTAGACAGAACCTACACGTGCACCTCAGTTGCACGCAACTGTCTCTGCTGTATTCAGCCTGCAGTTCGTCGCCATGGCTGATATCATCGATGCACTCAAGAATCCAGATCGTGGACTTATGTATCTAGGGCACACAGTACTCGGCATCAGCGATCTGGCTGGTGCTGTATCGGGTTGAGTCGGTGCCGATGGCGCATGTCTTCGGCGACAGAGTTCAGAGTTGCGCCCGCGTACCGGGTACCTCCGCTAGAGCGTAGACTCGACAGCGGGACGCGTAGAGCCGCACGGAGCCGCAAGTATGCGGTACGAATAGGGTACCGAGCCGAGATCCCCACTTCGGCCAGATAACTACCTAATCAGAGCGCCGGATAAGCCCCAAGCTATCGGCGTCCGATGCTATGCTCCGGCCTCAGCTCCCTCCCTCCAAGTCATATTCTCACCGAGCACCGCCGTCAGCTTATCGCATCCTCTTGGCCCTGCGCTGGGCCAACCATGCCGCATGGGCTGTGATTTATTACCGTGCTTTCTCTCGCCATCCCCATCACAACTGCGTCCCGCGATCAGACCTCGGTACCATGTCCCATGATCAAGCACACGCCGACGCAGCTGACGACAGCGCCATCGCCAGCGGTGATGCCGACTACCGCGACATCCACCCGCGGCCGCGGACCATGACCAGCACCGCCGAGATCGACAGCGCCATATCGCATCCCGGCTCCGTGCGCATCAACGTCCAGGGCGCCTTCATCGTCGATGGCACCGAGCAGCCAAACACCCCCGCCAACGGCTACAGCCCCAACCTCAATGCCACCAATGGCAGCTATCACGAAGGCAAGGACATCCGACTGCCGAACCATACCGCCGTCGTCAGCCATATAGCCGTCGACGTGAGTTTGCGCCGTCTCCCCCGCCTCCCTTCCCGATGAATAGGAACAGACGCTGACATGCCCCTTGTCGCACGTCTTAGATTGGTGGCTCTCTAGCCAAACTCGTCTACTTCTCCCGTGAAGCCCATTCGACCGAACCCGGAGGCAGACTCAACTTCCATTCCTTCGAGACGGATCGCATCGACGACTGCATTGAGTTCATGCGACACCTCAGAGACAAGCAGCTGGCTCTCAATGGCTCGAGGCCGAACGATCTGTGCATCATGGCCACCGGAGGCGGCGCCTTCAAATACCATGATAGGATCAAGGAGGCACTGGGTGTGGATGTGCTGCGCGAAGACGAAATGACGTGTCTGATAATAGGTGCGTGCCGGGCCCCTCCTTTTCTTCATACTGGATAGACAGGGACGCAGATGGCACTGACTACTTACCGTGTATGAACGAACAGGCCTCGACTTCTTCATTACCGAGATACCCCGCGAAGTTTTTACCTACTCCGAGACTCAACCCATGGAGTTCGCAGAGCCCGAGACCGACATATACCCTTACATGCTTGTCAACATCGGATCGGGCGTCAGCATCCTGAAAGTGTCCGGGCCGAGAAAGTACGAGCGTGTAGGTGGTACATCGCTGGGTGGCGGCACCTTATGGGGACTCCTGTCTCTCCTCACCCCTGCCGAGAGCTTTGACGATATGCTCGAAATGGCCGCGCAGGGCGACAACGCTAAGGTCGACATGCTGGTGGGAGACATCTATGGCACCGACTACAACAAGATAGGGCTCAAGAGCACTGCCATTGCAAGCTCTTTCGGCAAGGTCTTCCGGATGAAGCGAGAAGCCGAGAACGAGGCCGAAGACAACGGCAACATCGCACACGACGATCCTCACCCCGACCGGCACGCACAGGACACCTCGAATACGACCACCACATCTCCCTCACAACCAAAGACCACGCGCTCCGCCGCGCTCTCGCGGTTTTCGGCGTCGGACATCTCGCGCTCCCTCTTATACGCTATTAGTAACAACATAGGACAGATCGCATACCTACACTCGCATATCCATGGGCTATCGCACATCTACTTTGGCGGCTCCTTCATCCGCGGCCACCCGCAAACCATGAACACGCTAAGCTACGCCATCCGCTTCTGGAGCAAAGGCCAGAAACAGGCGTATTTCCTGCGCCACGAAGGCTACCTAGGCGCCGTCGGCGCATTCCTCAAGCGACAGCCCCGGAATTGGGGACGCAGAGGCAGCTTCGAAGAGGACGGCGCGGCTCTCGAGGACCGTCTTCGGGAGCGGAGCGGGAGGGATGGCGGCGGGGGACAAGAAGCCCTCCCACGACGCCCGTAGTAAACTGACTCCGAGACTAACCTTAAGTTCAAAGCATCAGTTTACCAACGCGATCAACCACCCCTTCCTTCCGCTGTAACATATGTTTGGCATAGCAGGCGCCGCACAGCGTAATCGCAAGAAGAAAGCATGCAGCATATCTACGAATACCATACCCGTCCGTCCATCCGTCCCCCGTCCTTTCCTTGCCGTTGTATTTGGGTTTAGATGGCTCCCTACCTACCATGTAATCAGGTCGGTTCTGTTGCGGCGTTTTTCGTTTGGGGGGTTTTACCCTAGGTACCTGCTTGAATTGAAATGAAAAAAGAGGGAATGTTACCTATCTCTGGATCGGTTGATTGGTCCTTCATAGACGTCTATAGAGGGAATATACTGGTCATATGAATTGGTTTTTCGTTTCCCGGGTTTTGTTTTGGTTTGGGGGTTTGTGTGCTTTTGGCTCGTTGGTGAATTTTGTGGTTTCATGGAACCTTCAACTTAGAATGAATTGTCGTTTACAATACTCTGGGGTTGCTTAACATCTGCCATCTTCACTCAGATGCGTGGTATTGAAGAAGTGGTTTGTTTGTTGGTTTGGGGACGCGGGTTTAAATGCCAAGTACTTTGTCGAGGATATATACAGCTTAACATGAGCTCGAGTATCTATCTAATGGGTATTTCTATCCTTGAGGTTTGAAAAGTGTGACGAAGACAATGCGCGGAGCTCGTTTGGTGAGAACGTGTTGCCGGCAGCTATTATAGAGGCAAGTGCTGTAGTAGACGGAACTGGATTCGGGTATTCGATAGGAAACTTCATCGTGGTGACCTGCGTGATGAAACCGGATATTACACGACAACTCCCTTGAATTCAAGACCGAGCCAGTGCCGCTGGAAGATTGAAGTGTTAGAAATCCCTAAGCAGGCCGGAACCAACCTAGCCATAAACCGGCGTCAACGAACAAGAACAGTCCAAGCATGCAAAAACCACAACCCTCCCCCAAACCTCAATCCCTTTTTTCTAAGAGAAGAAGGCAAAAAAGGCAAAAAACCGGCGACTATCATCAGACCATCGATGGAAAGGCGTCACATGGCATCCTTATATGGCTTATGCTTAATGCCTGGGCGCGACTTTGGGAAAGAGAGGCGTATTGGACACTTGGACCACACACTCATTTAAGGGGTGCGGCTCACAGGTCATGGACTTTATAACTAATGCTGGTTATTGCTGTTGTCATATCGAGTCGCCCTAACGACCGTAATTCGTTATTCGTGCGGTGCTTCTATTACTTTTGGTGTATGTAGTTCGTACAGGCGTAGCTTAATACAGATTGATCTCTCCATGAGCTTCAGCTTCAGCTTGAGGAATTCGTCATAATAATACATGGCGCGGCACGGATTGCTTGCTATAAGCTCGGTTTACCCGTACGTATGATCCGCCGTAGCTACGCAAGGCGTAAGGGTGTTCTCCAGCGACAAAAACAGCACGTCGACCACGCCGACATGATCAGGCAGATGGTATACAAGTAGGCAAGCAAGCGAGCATAGCGATGCGCTAACGAAGAATCTCAAGACAAGACAATTCTATTCCGCGTTCGCGGTTCCGGTCTAGTCGCCCTTCGTCGTCTTAGAATTCGCAGCCGCGTCTTTCTGCTCCCGCTCTTCTTTCCGCAGCAGGATCTTAGCAACCCATTCTTCGATCTCGCGCTCCGCCTCCTCGTCCGTCTGCCCTCCGCTCGGGCCGATGTGTCGCCGGGCCATCCTCCTCATATCGTCGATGCTTGATATGTCAAAGGCCCACGATATGCCGCCGGCCATCATGATGCCGAATCCCACGACGTTGAGCGTGGCCAGGTTGAGGGCTTCTATGGCGATCATGGAGCTGTCCGAGCTGATCTTTTCGACTGGGCGGTTGCTCTGCGTGTAGAATCTGGGTATTGTGGCCATGTTCTTCCTGGCTATGGAGCGTCTCGTGATCAGGGTGGAAAGGGAGAGAAAGCATGCGCCGCCGAGGAATAGTCCGAATTGCTTCAGTGAGCGCCCTGATATAATTGATGACGCGGAGGCTTCTTGTGGTATTGGTGGAGGTGGAGCGACCGTTGTTTGGGACGTTGGGACGGCGGGTACTTGCGGGGGAGTCTGTATCGAGGCCGGCTCGCTGTCTTTGGGCATTGCCGTCGGGGTGCTGAACGGCCACATCTCGATCCTCAGGATTCGGGGAGGAGGTCTGTCCGGGACTTTATTGAGATGTGGGCGCGTCTATGCCAATAACCCAAAGACGAGATAGGTTGGCGTTTAAAGCGAGAGTGTGGGTGAGGGTGTCCCCGAAGCGCGGGGATGGGATGTGATGCCTCCTTGGCACATAAGATCCTACGTACGAAGCACAGTAGTAGTCTGGATAGCTGCATATATAGTGCATGGTCGGATTTTATTACCGGATAATTTGAATAAATTACTGTATCCGATCGAAAATATTAGTTAACAAGGTCGTATATGAATAAGTCCATCATAACTATATGCATATATGCTCGCATAGCCTATGGGTATGCAAATAACGGGCCAGAATTCTCCGGTTTGAGATTCTCCGTGACAACTCAACTCCTCTGGCCAATCGCTTTCACAATCCGACAAGACGGCGACGTAAGTGTCTAATATTACTATGGTTAATAATAAGAACAAACCTGTTGGGAAGAAGCTGTCCAAGCCGAAGCAATCAGATAATGGTAGTATACCGACAAGCCAGACAGATGTGGTCGCGACATCTCAACTGCCAAGCTGGCCTCCATTCAAGCCTCAACTTCCAGTAACCCAGCTCATCTTCGACGCGCCTATTCCCAAATTAGACGATCAGATCGTTTTGCTCCGCAACTTCTGGCCCAAGAGTCTATGCCGGGATTACCTAAACTTTCTGAGCAACCTACCTCTAGTGACGACGCCAGGCCGGCCAAAGAGAGGGGAGGCAACGAGGGTGAATGACAGATTCCAAATTAATGATGCCCAGTTTGCCCAAAAGCTGTGGTTGCAGACGGGACTGAAAGAAGCGGTACTAGACGATTCTGTCAAGAATCTGTGGTATGAACAGTCTTTTCGCCGCCATTTGATCCACCAAACCTTCGACTACCAGTAACGAAGTTCACTGATGAGACGAACAGGGGCGGGGAGGTCGTCGGACTTAATCCGAACGTACGTGTGTATAGATATTCGAAAAACCAGTTCTTTGATTGTCACTGTGCGTGAACCCTCAGCCCGTTGTTCATCCTCTTCGATCATCGAGTCCCTGCATCGTTGGTCTTATTCTCACTGAGACTCTACCAAATATTCCAATTGACCTAGAAGTAGCGCTGAGTTGCCATAATCCAACTCAGAAATACGTGTTGTGAGGCTAATCATAAGCGCAGATGACGATTCAAACCTCGTCGATGTTCCCTCTGATGAGGGATCCGAAAGCATCCATGCCAAAACGACGTGGACAGCGTTACTCTATTTAACATCATCAGCAGACGGTGTCATAGGTGGCGAGACCGTCTTCTATCCCCACGACCGCAAATCGGCAAAGGAAGAACTTGTGATAGCCCCGGAGACCGGGATGCTTCTTCTTCACAGACATGGCGACAATTGCTTATTGGTGAGTCCGATTTGCCCTTCTCACAGACGGCCGCCGCAAGGTCATCTCGAAGCTATGCTGCTGTCTTACTGACCAACCTGTCCGATCAGCATGAAGGCCGCGAGGTAAAGAGTGGTCAGAAATGGATCTTGCGCACAGATTTGTGTGTACGCAGGTGAACCCATTTGAGCACGAAGATCATAGCATTTGGTCGTCCCACGCGTCTGCTACTCGTAGCGACGTCATGATAAGGGCGTCTCCTCTGACGAATAGTCCTCCGCGAGCTCTATACTGCCATGCCATCGAGGAAATCCCAACTTATCGCCATTAGCTCCTCAAACGGTTTGCTTAGACCGTTCACTCAGAGTTTCGCAGATTCCTCGTTAACGCTTCAGGGGTCTTGTAGGCAACTGGCTCGTCCTGACCTTGCGGTCGCAAAGCGCAACCATAAAAATTGGATGACGTTCCTATTGCTATGAAGGCATTGCACGCCGTCTTCTAGGCTAAATTGTGGGCGTCGCGGGAATGATCGAGAGCTGCAAAAAGTTCAACTGGCCCCGTTGCTTAGTTCAAGGGTGTGTTCCAGGTTGTTTTGGAATGAGCAAGGTACGAGAACTTGAACAGTTTCACTCTCACTTGCATATGAAGCATGCTAGTGCCAGCAACAATGGAAGCTGTGTTGACAAGCCGATCCTGCTGGAACCTATTGCAACCTTTCTTTATCTATCGATGGAACTTTTGCACCCTGAGGAGAATCAATATGAAACGGTATATCATCTCACATGAATATCTATATAAACTGCCAGTCCACGAGCTGCGAATGCTAGATCCACACAGCCAGCAACGCATCCTCGCAACTGAGCTTCAGCAGATCACACAACACGATATACGCACTTGACGCCAACTACACCAATAAAAACTACACAATGGATTTCATCTACATGCCCGGAAAACCCGAAGGACCTCATGAGCAGCGGGTCGCCGCCAAAGGCTTCAAATGGGTGCGAACAAACGAAATTGGTCCCACCATGCCCTACAAATCCAACTGGCTGAGCAATGAACCCGATCGCCTTGCCAAGCATTACCATCATGGCGACAGTACTCACCTCGCCGTTGACGGCGACCTGAGCATTCACAAACACAACGGCGATTACGGATCCTACGAGCTATCAAGCGCGCCGGGCGCCAAAAGGCAAGACCTAGTCCCGGCCAACACGAGATACAGCGGCACGTCCAAAAAGGGCTGCACCTTCGTCGAGGGGCACAGGAGCCTGAGCCCGAGCTCCGCCGAGCGCTTCATCCAACGCGGCACGTTGAGAGCGGTCAACAGTGGGCATCTAGATTCCTTCCCCGACGAAGAGACTCTCAAGAAATGGCTGGTGCAGGTGAACTTTGACCCCGAAGGCAAGGCCTATCCGAACGAATCCGCCGCCGAGAAGCCGATCCTGGATATCAGCAACACCGATCCGCCTATGCCTGATTCCATGCACTTTGCGCTTTCGCAATGGTTCGAGGACGAGTGGAGGTTGCAGAATCGGCTCAAACAAGATCCTGCTGGCGGCAGTGGTGAGCTCTTCGCGATGATGTTCCTTGTGGTCTTCTTGGCTTGGATCCTTTGGACTGTTAAACGCGTCAGTTGGTCTTTGTGAGCTTGAGAACGGGGATGGCTCCGTGGGATCGGACGCGCATTGGATCCTCGTAACGTTGGATTAGGAAATCAGTTTCTATTCACTTCATAGATTTCGCAGGAGGTTAGTTAAACACATAGATGATAGATTGGGGGAGCATGAGCCTCTGGGGGCACCAGGTCCCAAGCTGCATAGACTAGAAAAAAGCAAATAAAGCAGTACCCAACGCAATCCTCCCTTCCATCCATCCAAGCCTTGCCTCCACCGAGGGACGGTGGATTAAAAGACCTCCGACTACCAGTGAAACCCACCAGTTTCGTGGGTGAAAAGGTAGAGGGAGGATGATGGGCGGCCGGCGAAGAAAATGGGCCGTAATTACTGCGAATGTGCCCTGGAAAGTGTGTCGTAGGAGAGAAGTTGTGAGGTGGGCCCCTTGTACAGGTCTGTAGAAGAACTTATTAGGTAGTCGGCCCCTTTGGGAAATATCTGTGTTTTCTTTTTCATTGACCATTATGTCATCTCCACCTTCGTACCTGATCAGTTTGTTGGCAACAAAAACGACCATGGAGACTGTTAAGCCTGGAAAGGAGAATAGGCCTGGGAAGAAGAACAGGCCTGGGAAGAAGAACAGGCCTGGGAAAAACGCCCGCCAGACTGCCAAGACCGGCAGATCGGATGTCCCGTCTCCCAACGTGTCGATGGCAACATCAAACGTTTCTGAGGCAGACACTTTCGCTTGTCGTGCTCGCTCCGCTCCGGCTCCTCAGCCCGGCAGGTATCTAATTGTCTTCACGACTGATCCTGATCTTGAACCTACATCCGAATGCTTTATTGAACTCGACAGCAAGAAAATCAACGACATCGCCGACATGTTGTATGAACTTCACGTCAACAACCCGAATTCCAAAGAGTTTGCTGCCTACACCGTTTCCTCCCCTGGCAATTTCCAAAAGGATTTAATCAGAGCGTTCCTCCTTTCCCTTGCTCAACAGATCGTCCATGGGCACTCAAACATGCGGCTCCCGATTGGTGATTACTCTTCCGTTGCTTCTACAGACGTGTTCCTCCCTTCGGCCCTCCGCGCTATCCAGCAATGTAGCGAATTTACGGTTCCGCTGCTTGGCACCAGGTTTCTCTACCGGAATTATGCGACCACGGTCTCTGCACTGGTTCATGCTGCGCGCGGCATCAATTGCAACGATGACGGCACGCCCAATACTCATAGTATCGCACGTATGTGGCTTCCTATGCACCCTACCGACTCACGTACCAAGCACATTCTCGCGATTAGGCTCGCTGGCTATTTCTCTTCGACTTTTGGTATTTCCCCGCAGGTTGACGTCCTCGAGAATTATATCCTCGTCCAAGAAATGGCGATCTATACCCAAATCAAGACGCTGCTCCCGCAGGCAGATCACACTCTTTTCGACTTCCTGTTCACTCCGAAGCCAACCCCACAAGCTTGGGTTACTGCTTGTACCGGCGCAGATCCTCAGCGTGCTCTCACCCTCCTCGGTCTTGAGTGGAACACACCCGACGTGTCTCACATCGATTTCAACTTCCAAGCCAAGATCGAGTTTTGGACCATCGCTGAGGAATGGTTACCGAGACGCTCCGCTATCGAAAAATTTCTCTCTTGGGGTTCCAGCCTCGCAAATCACTCATCCGCGCAAGGTAACGTATCGACACTGGAACCGGACGCGCATTGGATTCTCGATGGATTAGAAGCACATCAGCTTCATATGGTCCGGACTTGGCTAGCTAGGCAGATGATATGTCAATAGGCGTCTCTCTTATCTGCGCCTTTCGATCTTTCTGTGACTGTTACAGGTATTAACGTTACAAGAGACGACGTATAGGTACTAGGTAGGTATGTGGGTTGCTGACCTAGGTAGACCGTAGAGGTACCTAGGTAGGTGTTTTAGCCATTGATTTTGGTTGCACGATTAACTCGTGACGACGAGATCGACGCAAATAGACCGGTGATTCGTTGATCTAAGTTGATTCCATTCTGAGTTTCGGGCAGAGACTCGGTCCTGACTCGTTCCACTAGGTACTATCTAGGTAATCGGTTGACAATGGTTGTGAGACTCACAACTTACAACTCATTAGGGTCCCCTCCCGCTACGTCTGTGTCGTTTGAATTCAACCGGGCGAGTAGGTGGCAGTGCAGGGAGTAACGTAAAGTATAACTTCCATAATCGATTCATACCGGTATTGCAGGGCGCGTGAATCATCAAAGAGCAGGCCATCCACGTACGTAAAGAACGGAGTCTCCGATGCGGGTAGGGCAAACGACACATGGAACATCCTCCCATCTAGTACACTATGTAGGATGCCTTTGACCCTACCTGCCAGTAGCAGCGCTCATACTATTGAACTATCCCGTGTCTCGTTGGATCTTGGCAGTTGTTGTGTGTGAATGGGGCCATATCTCGCGAGTCATTTTAGTGACGGGGCCCTTCATACCGACGTAATAGAGTGACATCACGGCACATGGCGACTCGCGAGGTTGTCGTGGCGTAACGCGTTCGATACAAAACTAGATACATCATTGGTAGATATCATCATGTCTTCCGCCGAGAATACATATCCTCGTCTGAATCAACCATCAATTCCCACACTTGACAAGAGAGAGTGGTTCTCGCCGACCCGTCGTTGTGCCTCGCGAGACCAATTCGGGCAACATGGCACACGATGACGGATTCCCGCTGGTCTCGTACCAACCATTGAAATTTGTATTCCAACTATTCTATACCGCCACGATTCTCTTACGATTGCCATACTTCGCCTTGAGGGCCTTCGTCCCTTTCCTCAGACCACATGCCAGCTGGAACGCAAAACAGTCTTTCATGACCCTCGTCACCCGCCTACTTCTAGACCTCACTTCTCTCATTGGAACCACTGACAAACTTACTCTGGAGCCAGGCCCGCAAGGCAAGCGATTTCAAATCGTAAAGCCTTCTGCCTCGAGCTTCTACCAAGGAATACTCGCATCAGCGACTGTGAAGCCGGCGACGGTTGGAGGAACATGGTATCCGACAGCTCCGGGCTCCAGCATAACTTCAAAGACAGTCTGTTTCTACCTCCACGGTGGAGCCTACGTGCAAGGTGACGGGCGAGACGCCCAATGCGGCCCCATCGCGAACAAGTTACTCGAGAAAGGCGGCGTCGACGCCGTTTTCGCGGTCCAGTACCGCCTCTCCGGATACGGTGGGCAGAACCCCTTCCCGGCTGCACTGCAAGACGCAGTATCCGGCTACCTTTACCTCCTAAACGAGATGAAAATTCCAGCGAACCGGATCGTCGTGGCTGGCGACAGCGCCGGTGGCCATCTCGCGACGGCCTTCCTCCTATACATTTCAAATTTCGCGGCCGCGACCGGCATCCCAGCTCCCAAGTGCGCCGCCCTGCTATCACCCTGGGTAGAGCCGTTCTACATTGATATGGCGGACAACCCAAACAACGGCACTGATGTCGTCCCGGAGTCTTTCGCTATCTGGGGGTTAACTGCTGCCTTTAGCCGCCGGCCGGAGGGCAAGTCGGACCCGTACATCACACATCTGGGCAACCCGTTTCCGACGCCCGTGCCCATCTTCGTGAACGCAGGAGCAGCAGAGATATTCCACGGACGCATAGTGAAGTGGGCCGAGCAGATGCGCCAGGTTCCAGGGAACGTTGTGGAATTGAATAGCGAGGAGGCTGCCGTTCACGACACTTTTCTCCTAGGCGAGATGTTAGGGTTTGAGAAGAGCGCCTGGGGAGTTGCTGCGAAGATCGGAGAGTTCGTACGCAAGCATTAGCTCCTGTAGGTACCCCTGTAGTTAGATAAACCCCCATAATTAGCCTACATTTTATATTTGCATAAAGTGCCTTCGTTATCTGCAGAATGCACTCTTTTAGCGAGGTGATGCTGCCTGTTTGCAAAATCTGAATTGTGGCTCAGCTGCGGCTTGCACAATGGCTGCGCACATAAGCACTTTTCACTCTACCTACGGACGTGGCAGCTTTGATTTCCCTCTTCTCATCGTGATCTATTCCGTATTTCTGATGCTACCGCAATGCTTCAAGTTCCAAGTTTCAATTCGCCGGTTATCCCATGTGAATCCACGATATGTAGTCAACGCCCTCCGCAGTTCGGCTTCCATGACAAGTCTTCCGCATTCCGCGCCCGACGGCCCAATCCACGTGATTTGACAATTCGATTCGTCGTCAATTCTGCCCGAGTCTGAAATCCTGCAGTCTCCTCCTTTGCGAACCATCTTCGTCGAAATTCGAAAGTTTCAACCATTCTTCAAAAGCGGCCCTCACCCCAGGCCAGTCTCCGTCGATAATGGCGAACCAAGCCGTGTCTCTATTTCGCCCCTTGACTATCATGTGCTGTCGAAATATGCCTTCAAATGTAAACCCCAGCCTCAGCGCTGCGCTCCAACTCCGCGCATTCAGAGCATTGCATTTCCATTCGTATCGTCGATAGCCAAGGTCCTCGAACGCATGCTTAGCCATCAGATACATAGCTTCCGTGGCAACAGGGGTTCGCTGTAGCTCGGGCGAAAACAGCACGGAGCCGACCTCAATGGCGCGGTGGCTAGGTCTGATGTTCAAGTAGCCTGCGCAGCCTAGGACATTATCGGCACCATTCGGCGTAGTTTGTTGGGCGGCGGGGATAATGGCGTAGAGGACCGAATCCGGTCCATTGATCATGCCTTGTATGGCAGCGCGGAATTCCGATAGATTGTTGAACGGTCCGCCCAGCATGTAGTCCCAAAGATAAGCATGTTCTTCGCCAGATATCCGGGCGAAAAGGGTTTCGATGTGTTCATCGTTCACCCCGACTACCCTAGCCCACAAGCCAGACAGGCTTATATCTCGAGAGGGCGGGAGAGCCGGATCATGCCCTACCATAGCGCCGAGCAGGTTTGTTTCTGAAGCCATAATCGACGCGAAGTGAGGGAACGTCTCGATCGCACCTCTTTTGAGAAACAGAAACTTTCTGCACGCTTGAATCCGGATACATAATAAATACTTATTAGGCCGATGCAGCACGGAAAAACGAACGCCCGTCGTCGGAGTTTCGCCGATGACTCAATCGTGCCTGTATGACAAATGCCCAAGACGTCGGGAGGCATCCGATTATATGAGTCTTTCAAGGAACCGTTCCCAGTCCAGCCCATTTCCGGCGGATTCAGTGACGGCACCCATGACTTGAATGCCGATGCCCTCTTCGTGCTCTTTCGTTCGTCACTTGAGGTCGTACGCCCGTTGCGTGCCTGTTGTGTGGTTGCTCTCCTCCGGTTGTCCTGGCCTTTCACTAGGTAGGTAGTATCGACTAGAAACGGTCAATACACAGGGCTTCGCGATCCATGCAACCAGGCAGCGCATAACCCTTATTGTTCGGACACATCCCGAAAGAAAATAGACAAGCTCAACGCCTTACGGGGCTCTGGCAAGTTGGCTCGGATACAGAGCTAAAAGTTAAGGGGAAATGGCGTAGCAGAACTGACTGTGAAAGTATTGGCAATACGATATGCGAGCGACATCACGCACATGAAGTTCGGGTATCGTCCTTCCACATACTGGAACCGAGAATGCTCTGGACTTTCCGGTTTCAGAGAGCCTGCATAGCATCTGTGCCACCTAGGTAAGTAGGTATCCATGGCTCACAGTCAATACATTCCGCAGTCTGCAGACGCAGATACGACGACGGTCATGCCCTGCGGCTCGCGGGCTATGAAACCATATCAAGTACCTTAAGAGTCCGCGGATTCGTGGAAAATACCCTTATATCAAGTTGGAGTGTTGGAGTTCAACATGCGATGCCGACCTGATGGACTCTATTTAGCCTACCAAGTCCCAGCATGCCGTACCGCAATGATGGTTCAAAGCAACGCCGCACGCGGAGTCGAATTCTCCAACCGAGCCACATGAACAACTTTTCTGTCTCTAGATCTGTCTCGCCAAGCCGGACTGGGATTCCCCTCTTCCATGCATCCTATGGCTTGTCTGAACAACCTGTTGGATAAATCAGGATAAACGAGAGTGCGCGATGATGTGAGCCCGCATCTCCATCCCTTTGGATTGGTTCACATGGAACTGCAAATGATTCCTCTATTTGGAAGCCATTGTCGATACTTCATGTTTCCGTGAATACGGGAACTTCCCCGCTTTGTTACACGAACCAAGCGTGGACATATTAGATGCCCCCCTTCCTGCTGGTCGGGGATGGTCTCTGAATTCCAAGCCCTCGATATTCACCAAACCGGGACTGTACTGGTTTCTGAGACCACAAAATGTCGAGCCTGTACTTTGCACGACATAAAATCTACATGCAGCTGGCCTTGAGCTTAATACTGCTCTCTGTCATTTCGCAGTATGTAGCGGCGCGAGCCGTTGAAGGGCCTCGGGAATACGAAGCCATGGCCCCCGCATCATCAACTCGAGAGCGCATTGATATCAATAGCGATTGGCGGTTCTCTCGATTCACCACGAATCCGGATTCGCTTTCTTACAGCATCTTGAAGGACTGGATTCTCCCTTCAGCCAATGGCTTCATCAGCGGGACCAAATATGAACGGCCCGGCGGTACACCGCCAGGAAATACCCTTCAATATGTGAACCCAGATTTCGACGATAGCGCGTGGGAGGCGGTCAACTTGCCTCATGACTGGGCGATCAAAGGGCCGTTCAATGCACCGGGTATCAGCGGTAGCATGGGCCGATTGCCTTCGAATGGAGTGGGTTGGTATCGCAAGACCGTGGCGCTAGCCAAGGAGGATTTGGACAAAAGTATCTTCCTGGATATGGATGGAGCCATGTCGTACTCTGCCGTCTGGTTAAATGGCAACTTGGTCGGAGGTTGGCCGTACGGATACAATTCATTTCGCCTCGACCTGACCCCTTATGTGAATGAAGGTGATAATCAACTCGCTATTCGAGTCGACAATGCACTCGATTCATCTCGTTGGTATCCCGGAGCTGGCATATACCGAAACGTTTGGCTGGTGAAGCTCAATCCCATTCATGTTCGTCAATATGGCACTTATATCACTACGCCTGAGGTGTCAGCCCAGTCTGCTACGATTAATCTAGCGATTGATGTGGAAAATACGGGGACAACGTCTCAGGAGGTAGACATACAAACCACGGTTCATACAGTCGACCCTGAGACAGGCGAAACCACTGCGAATGTAGTGCTTGACTTTCCTTCCAAGACCACATCTATTTCAAACGGCACAACTGTCTCAATCAACGCCTCCGCGGTCCTTGAGAACCCAGACTTATGGGGACCACCTCCCACGCAACAGCCAAACATGTATGCTGCTATCACAACTATAAGAGCTGGAAACGCCACGATAGATTCCTATGAAACCCGTTTCGGCATTCGATCGCTGACGTACGACCCGGATGAAGGACTCCTAATCAACGGTGAGCACATTCGTGTCCAAGGGACATGTAACCATCACGACCAAGGCTCGTTGGGCGCCGCGTTTCACAAAAGAGCGGCGGAGAGACAGCTCGACACTCTTCAAGAGATGGGTACAAACGCTCTCCGGACCTCTCACAACCCCCCAGCCCCCGAGCTACTGGAACTCGCGGACCGCTTGGGCATGATAGTCTACGACGAGATCTTCGACTGTTGGAATACCGGGAAAACCACTAATGACTTCCATCTAATCTTCCCCAACTGGAGTGAACCCGATCTCCGCTCATTCATCCGACGAGATCGCAATCACCCCTCTGTGATCGCCTGGGGCATCGGAAACGAGATACCCGAGCAGTCGAGTGCATCTGGTGGTACAGTAGGTCAAGTTCTACGAGAAATAGTCCTCTCTGAAGATCCTACACGGCCAACAACATCAGCCATGAACACGGCCGGCGCCACCAGCGCGCTAGCCAATGTTCTAGATATTGAAGGGTTGAATTACCAGGGCGAGGGCCTAGGAACGTCGATGAGTTCAACATTCCCAAGTTTCCACAGTGCACAGCCGAACAAGATGATCTGGACTAGCGAGTCTTCGTCAGCCCTGAGCACCCGCGGGACCTACATCTTCCCCGTGACGAGCGCCATAAGCGCCACAGTAGGAGACGGATCGGGAGGAAATTCTTCTGCATTGCAGGTATCCGCGTACGAGTTATACGCGACGAGCTGGGGTTCTTCTCCGGATAAGGTCTTCGAGCAACAAGACCGATATAGCTACGTAGCAGGCGAGTTCGTCTGGACAGGCTTTGATTACATAGGCGAACCTACCCCCTACGATAGCGCGCGAAGTTCCTACTTCGGCATCGTCGACCTGGCCGGCTTCAAGAAGGACCGTTTCTACCTTTACCAAGCACGCTGGCGGCCAGACTTCCCAATGGCGCACATTTTACCACATTGGACGTGGCCGGACCGCGTCGGACAGGTCACCCCAGTGCATGTATTCTCATCCGGGGATGAAGCGGAGCTGTTCGTGAACGGAAAGTCCGCTGGCCGGAAGCAGAGGGGCGAGTACGCATACCGCTTTCGCTGGGATGATGTCACGTATGAGGGAGCAGGCGAGCTCCACGTGGTAGCATATAAGGATGGAGAGAAATGGGCCGAGGACACGAAAACAACCGCAGGAGCTGCGGCAAAACTGAATGTATGAACCCCTACCGTTCTCCCTGATTCCCACCATTCTCAACACAATGAATGTTCCCATCCTCGACATGACAGAACCTTGACTAACACGGCGAGAAGATCACGGCTGACCGCACCGACATCGCCGGTGACGGCTACGACCTCTCCTACATAACTGTCGCGGTCACAGACGTAAACGACAACACGGTGCCCCAGGCAAGCAACAACATCACGTTTTCCATCTCCGGCCCAGGCGAGATCGTGTCGACCGACAACGGCAATCCTGCCGACTTCACGGTATTCCCCTCACCAAGCCGTAATGCATTCGGCGGTCTCGCGCTCGCCATCATCCGGGCGCATCCCGGGGCATCAGGGGATATTGTCGTTTCCGCGGCCTCGCCCGGGTTGGGTAGCGCGTCGGTTACGTTGCATGCTAGCTAGACGAATGCTGCGACGGCAAAAACACACGCACGCTGTTATTGACCGTACGGTTATAACAGGTATATAATATCCGTGACAAATGCGTTTTTGGTCTTCGGACGTTGGGTTTAAGGCATTTATCTGGGTATATGTACGGAGTAGGTATATACCTATACTACCCAAGCTCTAGGATCGCCAGCACAAATAAAAGCCATGCCTAAGTTGTAATTTAGTAGAAGCGGGAGCTCAGTCTCACACCCATTCGGGAAAAAAGTAAGGGCGGGCATCTATTCATGCCATCGTAGGTAGATCGGGTTCAGCTAGGCAATCCTATCTCTTTGGCTGCCCGAAGACACCAACTCGGTAGCTGACGGAGTGGGAATGTAAAGCAAGTGACCGAGTTGGTGTCTTCGGGCAGCCAAAGAGATAGTTGGTCGGTTCGCGGGGGTTCCCCCTTCGCTACCTCTAGGCTCTAGGTAGGTAGGTATCTCTTGATTGCCCGAAGACACCAACTCGAAAACTGATGAGTCTGAACCAGTTGAAAACTAGCGACAAACGGGTATGTCGCATTGTTTGCGAAACTGACTGGTGCTTATAGTTGAAGCGAGTACCTATTTCTCTTGGCAGTGAAGCTGTGACGGAGTTGGTGTATTCGGATAGTCATGATTCCAGGTGTAGTCCGTACTACCTACGTCAGACGCACGTATTTTGCTGAGGAAAAGGCTTATTCCGTATAATCGAAGCACTAATGGTGTAATGGTAACATCTAAGCTTCCCACGCGTTCTGTTCAACGTGTTGATTGCTTAGGCCCCTGGTTCGATTCCTGGTTAGTGCAGCAAAATTCTTTTTTTCCGGTGCTGACGCTCAGTGTTACACCGAGCAAGTGCAATGCCTTGTTCGACCACCCAGGGGCGCAACCTGTGCGTATCTAGGGAAAGTGGCTGAACAGCCTGGTAGGACATTGTAGGTAATGACGGTTGTATTAGAGTTGGTCCCTACCGCATATCTACCTTAAGTACATACCCGCTATGAAAATACCTATCTAAACCTACCTATCAATGTAGACCGTGGAGGCTGCCAAATCACGTGAGCCGCAGCTCTAATACGTGTTGAACGTTTCCTCCTGCTTCTCTATGTCCACCGCGGCCCTGACCCAGCTGTGCCAATCCATTTCTGTATCCAATTCAAAATTGCCGTTCATCTCGAGACCGCCAGTCGTTGTGAAGTTAGCATTCATGTCAAAGTTCGGATTCGCGTCAAAATTCGTGTTTGCGTCAAAATGGGTACTCGTTGCATAATTGGTATTCAGCAGATCCAAGTTCGCGTTCGCAAAGACACCCGCGTTTTGATCCGCATCAGCCCAGAGCCAGCTGCCCTGCCCGTTGTCCTGAGCATAGATACCAGACCAGTCTATCGCAGGTTGAGAGAATCCGCTATTCGCTACGCCATTGTCCACTTGGCCAAGCAACATGGTGCCCTGGGATGTGGACAGTATAGTTGCCTCATCTAATAGCTCCTGTCCCGTCACAAGACTTGGGATGTCATGGCCGCCAACAGCGGAGTAAACGGGCTGGGAATATACGCCGCCCATTGCATTATGTGAACCCAGATAGGGCTCGCCGGTATACGGCATAAAATATGCGGCCGGGTCAAGGCCGAGTGACTCCGACCCATCAAATGATATCGGCGTATGCTCATCGGACAGCCCTACAAGCCTGCGCCATTTTTCCCGGGAAGCGCTCGCCACAGCCTCGCTATAATGCTCACGCAAGATCGGGGGCACAGGGATCTTTCGATCCATGGCCTCAAGATGACGAGCAGCAGCCCTATCGTTGCGCAACCTTTTGATCTCGGCGTAACGATGCTTTCGGGCTTTCACTATAAGCCGCCGCACAGGAGCCCAGGTCGCCTCAGCGCTATTCATCTTCACCCGAACAGGGATAAGCCATGGGCTGTGCAGTGCTATCCAAGAGCGCTCGACAAGCGGCGACCAGGCCCTACGACACGTGTCAAGTAAGAGATACAGAATAGATTGCCATTGGGTATATGTCTTCAAGATCCAGCGCCAGCGCCGGAACGCGCTATCTGCATTTATGGAATGATGGAGCTCGATCATTGTGAGGGCTAGCATGAACAGCTCGTCTCTGAGCTTCTCAGTGAACTGTTCGCTCGGCGACGAAAAGAGAACAGGCATATGGGACAGAAGCATTAGCTTTGCCCCAAGAAGGCGCGCCATGAGAACGCATTCTCGATACACAGGGTCGCCAGACTCGGTCACGATGCCGAGGTAGCGTTCGTGCAACGACTGATAGCCCTCCTGGATGAATCGACGCTGGTCTTCGACGCTTACACCGGGCACCACCATCTGTCTTGAGATGTTGTATATTCCCAGCGCCATGATGCAGATGGTCGAGTCAGTGATGCCCTTCCTCTCCTGCGGTGTCTCCTTAGTATTGACATCAATGTCATCGTCGTTGATGTTCTTAGGCGGTTCAGTGTCAAAACTGCCATGTGGTATGGTAAAGTCGATGCCTTGGTCATGCGATGAGCGGACATCAAGAGCGCACAATCCGTACCAGACCCGTCTACGCGTCTCCACTTCAAGGGGGCTCAGATGCTTGAAGTGGGAACCGTCTCTCTGCAGGCCGAGACCCTGGGCCATACGGATGGCCAGGCCCATCATCATCCAGACGAACCTCGTGCTGTCATGCCGACGAACGAGGTATAAGAATATGAGGAGAGCCTGCACCACCACGATGTTAGGCACATAGAGGAAATTCGCCTTGGCTAGCGCGTGCTCTAGTCCAAGTCGATACTTCAGGTTCAGCTCGGCCTTTGTGGCCCCGAAATTCCTCTCTACCTGTATGATATATATTGGTAAGTAAGCAGCCGTCTACTGATGAACAAAAGCAGAATCAGGGATCGAAAGGTCTCACATCATCCCCTTCCATACAGGTAATCGCACCATAGTATATGCTGAACATTAACGCTTCGTTCGCAGGAGTCAGTTGAACAGTCTCGCCGCTCCGTTCGGGTCGTATCATCCTTCGTATCGTCGGCATATGCACAGTCTTGAACACGAAATTGATGTTTTCGGCATAGATGTCTAGGAGGAATGGCACCTGCGAAGGCAGGGGGTAAAGGGAGGCAAGGTCAGGTCCAGGTGAGTTGAGATTATGCCCGAAGAGAAAACTATGACGTTCTGATGGCGTCCGGTCGAGCTCATTGGTTTCCGCCGACGCGCCCAGCATTTCCTCCTCGTCTGAGGAATCAAAGCCGCCCGCCAGGCCCTCTGTCTCCACCTTGATTTGGTCAAGCTAGAGCGTGTCAGATAGGCGTGAAAGGCGAGAGTGCGTGTCGCCGGCGATTAGGTGATGCGTACCTCTTCATTGACTCGAGACCAGAACTCGCTGGTCACGTAGCGACTACGGCCGGGGTCGTTGAGCACCAGCCTGCCGAATTGCGACTGAATATTGCCCGTACCCACAGCGGGGGATTCGGCCCCGTCCTGGTCATCACCTTCTTGATTAGAGTCGGCGGCCGACACGCTTACCGACGGGTCGGCAACTGCAGGAAGCTGTTGCGGTTGACTTCTAAGTTCCTTGACGAGGTTCTCGAGGTAGCGTAATCGCTCCATGACCTGAGTCGCGGAAGACTCGACAGCCTGGGCGGACCGCTCCCCAGTCGCTGCGGTGTAGTTCTTGGCCCATCGTGGCGTTCGATTGACGGATGGGAGGACACAGGGAATGCCAGCTCGGCGGCAGTTGGAGCATGGCGACTGCTTATCGCACCTGACCTTGCGGGCGCGGCACACGACACAGCTACGTTGTTTAGTGGCAGCAGCTGGAGCAGACGGCAAGGCTGGGAGAGACGAGGTCGGACCAAACTCGGCCGTCAAGAATGGCCCCACCCTCGGTATGTTTTCGGTCTCGCCGAAGGCCCCGTTGATGGACGTATTCCTATAGGTCATGCCAGCGGGAAGTGCCGCTGAACCCTGACCAGGTCTACCAACTGAGGCCATGTGTCGTCTCTAACGGTAGTTACTTCAACGATCAGAGGACAAGCTTTAAAAAAGCGGAAAACTCACGGCAAGTGGCGCAGAAGCCAGAAGAATTGATACAGAACATGAAGAATCGGTACGGTCTACAGGAGCACGAAGAATTGATACAGAGCCAGAGGCATGACTCTTCCGCGCGCCCCATTGGCTCGAATCGTGATCGTGAACGTGGCCCCCCCTATTATTCGAGCCCTCGTTGTACCGCCCTTATATACTATGGCATAGAAGTGCGAGTAATGCATTGTCTACATCATCTGAGGGCATCCAGAGTTTCGTTGCCTGCTGTCCTCTGTTGTCTTTTGTTTATCCGACAAATGCACGGAAAGGCTCTCTCCCCCAGGGTCTTACTAGGCCGAGTCACCCGCGCTCACGCCGATTGGACTCTGCCTAGAACAGGCACAGACTGTACGTGGAGCGTTCTTATACGGACTACGTACCGCCTGATTGCCCCAGTTCCAAGCCAATGGGAAGTGCTGGAGAGTCATGCCTTCGCGAAGCTATGCCGCCCTGAACTTTGAAATCAAATCTGTGAGGTCATGTCTTGTCAATTGTATGTTCGCACTATCGCCGTCGACACGTGCTGGCTATGTGATGTTATACAACCACCACCTCTTGTATCGATGCATGATACGGACGTGATACACAGCACGATTGAAGACAAATGACAACAAATGGAAACGCGGTTGCTCGGCTGTGGCTAGTTACGCTAGTAGTTGTGGCTAGTGATTGGTACAGGGGGCGGATAAAAGCGAGGAACTTGGTTTAATTGGACGGTTCTTCCCACGCCCCACTAAACCCAGCCACATCGCTCATCGCTATAGACGGCGATATAGGCGGCGCGTTGAGTTGCAACGACGGATCCGCATTCCGTGCTGCACTTCCCTCTCCGCCCTCCTGTCCGGTCGAAGGCATTCTTCAACCCGCGGCCTTCATGAGAACACCGAAAACGGCTACGTGCCCTCAGATGCACGAGCATTACAGAAAGCACAGCGTAGGCCTACAGATAAGCACTGACTAATACGTCCCATCCCGTACGGAAATCCACAGATAACGCGTGTGAAAAGAGACTTCATTACTTGCACGTCAACGCAAGTATATGATATCTCATGTCCACATTCTCCCCACAGTTGAATGTCAGGACTCATAAGTTATGACAGGGTCAAAATAGGCTCGGCCTGGAAGAAACCTTCTATTACGTAGGCAGATCGTGGATCAGATGGCAGCGAATTCATGCCGAGAGATTTAGGGCCCGAATGACCTCATAACATAGGCCACCGAAGCCGCATGCCAAATATGGATTAACAAAGCCCTTTTGCACGCGGTAGTTGCATGGCCTGTGAAATGGGCCTCAGTACAGCGATTTCCCAGCATGTGGTGAATCGCGGGTTCTGGTGATATCTGCGGCGCCCCCCCTATTCGCATCCGTGGAGGACGCTCGAGTCAGCTGTGGCAAGACCTAAACCATACCATCCACCCATTAAGCCCATTGCGCGATGGTGATTGTGGGGTCAGTTCGAGAAGTCCGAGAAACGAGCGAGCTGGGGCATCGGGGGATTCTCGCCTGTGAAGTCACGAAGTCAGCCGCGCTTTGCTCGGGCGTCAGCATCGCAGATCGTGAAGACAGTCGAACATCAAGGAGAGAGGATAAGCATAAGATGGTCGGCTTCATCTTTGCATCGGACTTTTGTTATCCCCGCCACCAAGCCAGACTCACAAGAACAACATCAACCCGAGCCCTCGCTCTCGTATAACATCCGCGCTCTAGATCGTCGGCCTCGCACCGCGCTACCACCAGAATAAAAATGGAAACCGTCGCCTTCCTCGGCGCCACGGCCGGAGTAGGCCTATCAGCCTTGAAGCACACCCTCGCCACCGGCCGCAACTGCATCGCGCTATGCCAGAACCCAGCCAAGCTAGCAGCGATTCTCCCGCCCGAAGCGCACCCGAACCTCAAGATCGTGCAAGGAGACGCCCACAACTTCGTCAACGTATCGAATTGTCTCCAGGCAAAGCCAGGCGTGCTCGTGGACAAGATTGTCTCGGCCATCGGCACCGCCTTCATCGCGTCCAAGATGGCCACCGACGACCCCGAGGTCTGCCGGAGGGGGATCTCCGTCCTCCTCTACGCCCTCTCCAATCTACGACGCGAGGGCGCCGTCGGCAGACCCCACATCATAGTCTTCAGCTCCAGGGGCGTGTCACGATTCGGCCGCGACACCCCTCTCGTGATGGTTCCCCTGTACTACCTTGCAAAGGCGCCCAAGGAGGACAAATTCATCATGGAAGACCTACTTATTTCAAGCAGGGAGGATTTCACCATCGTACGGCCCAGCATTCTGGTAGACAAAGGGGAGACGAACAAGAAGGTCCGAGCCGGCATCGAAGACCCATTGATCGGACGTGAGTCCGCCGCCATTGGATATACCATCACCAAGGCTGACGCCGGCAGATGGGTCGCAGAGAACCTGGTGTTCTTGCAGCAGAACAAGTACCGTAATAAGATTACAAGTATGTCTCTCTATTCCCCTATCTCTATCCCTCCTTTTCCCCCCTTTTCAGCACCCCAGCTAACCAGGCCCCCACGACAGTGATCACCACGTGAGAATTAATAACCGGGGGGATGCCGAGAAAAGAGAATCCGCCCACAGAAACCCTCTCTGCGACGCTCAGAGGGCACCAAAACTCTGTTACAGACCAAAATTATGTTGCGGGAACTAGCACCGAGCATGATGTATTGGAAAAAAGAAAGGCGGCCGAACCATTTTTATCTAAAAACCAAAAAAAAGAGCAATTAACCATAAAATATCTAGGGGATAGCCAAAGCCATAAAATGCAAATTTCACCTCAGACTAGCACAAGCACAATAAAAAAGCCGGCTGTCTGTCTGAAAAAACTCTAGAAATTCAAATCAAGATGAATTTGAGGCTCTAACAATCTACTATACACAACGCCACCAATCACAATAAACTGAGCGGTGGCGATATAGCTACGGGGCCGGCCCCGTCCCCCGTGTATAATAACTCTATAGCTTAGCTAGAACTAGCCTGCCAGATGTAAGCCAAATGGCAAAGAACCGTCCCGTCCCGTACTTTTGGTCTGTAACAGAGTTTTGGTGCCCTCTGAGCGCCGCGAGGAGGGTTTTGTGGGTGGATTTTCTTTTCTTGGTGTAATATCGTGTACCATAGACTAGGTAGTATAGTGTTAGTGTAGGATAGAATAGGATAGGATACCTAGTTTCGTTCAAAAGACGGTTCCATGATTCATAGAGCCTTCATCTTGCCACTCACTCATCAAATGCCAGCAGGTGTCGCCGATCAAGTATGTAAGGCGAGCGCTGCCGATCCGTGGTAGTGTTGCCCGCCCGCTAGGTATACACCGACGACGACCCGAAGTTCTAGAAACCGTGTGGAAGCCGAGGACCCCACCGGTGCAAGGAAGCCCTCGGGTACCTACCACAGTTAACCCGGCCAACAGCCCGAAGTGCGGACACCCTTATGACATAGAAGGTAACCATGTTACCATTCCAAGTCTACACTGAACGAGTCAAGAGGCAAAAGCAAACGGATTGCGCAAAACACCGTGCCAGAAATGTAATAATCTCAAGTAACAGCCATTGTATGTCTAGTATAGCCCGCACCCGTTCATCGAAAACTACAGTCAAACATTAGCATCGACAGTTCGACCATGGCCTAATGACGAGAAAAGTACCTAGCATACCTATATAAACAAACCATCTAGAGCCAGCCATCCGTATTCGTAGTGATTCATCATCGTTATTCATGCTGCGCCGCGCGCCCACCTCACATACAAAGCCCTTCCCTTCATCCCGAGGACCCAAGCACGAGCGGACGCGGAATAACCCACGTCCTCAACCACTTTTAACGGCGTGGTGAAGAAGTACATAACAGGGTCCATGACAGGTGAGAGAAGAATTCTGCCATCGAGGCCGTATCATGGGTATCCATCTGACTGATCTTCGTCTTCAAAGCCGTCATCGGTGCTTTCGAGGCCGTGGCCATGAATAGCATAGGTTGAAAGCCAGCCAAGAAGGGAGATTCCGGCAAATAGTCCCCAAACCAGGGCCTCGCCTTTAGGACGCAAATGCGTAGACGCCGTGAATAGCGACCCCGAGAGGAACGGTCCGATGCTTCGGCCGGCGGCGGACAGCGTTTGTGCGACTCCATTGAGCCTCCCAAGAGTCGCTTTCGAGCGTGCTGAGTTTGTGATCTGTCGCCATTAGTGATCCCGTCGTTAATGAATCATATCATCACTTACCAGCAGCATGATGCTAGACAGACCGCCTACGGTACAGATGCTCTTGACGATCAGGATAATGCCAAGCTCTACGTATAGCCAAGCCCTGCTGTTACCAAAACCAAAGAGTGGCTTTGAGTCCACATACCCAACAAATGGCATCAAAGCCATGGTTACCGCAAATCCGAATAATGCGCCTCTATAGGTACCCACATTGCCCATCCGGCCCTTAACCGAAGGAAATATGAACAACTGGAACAATATTGTGAAGGTGCCGGCAACTGACAACTCGACGCCGATCACATCGGCGTGCAGACCCCGGCCGGTCGGCGGTTTTCCCGAAGCAAACACAGCATACAAGCTATTAAACGAGCTGTTAGACAGTTGAAATATGAGACTTGTAGCCAGGAGTACCACGGCTGTTCGGCTGAAGACGTGACGCCAACCTTCGACGTCAGATGATTTGGCGTCGCGATCATCAGAGTCACCCGACTGCGGCTGCAACAGATTCGCGCTCTCCGACGTTTCGGATTCGTAGTCCTGCCCGCTTCGTTCGGAACCGGCATCCGTATCCGCCGCATCGGGCTGGGCCGTGGTGCGCCCAGTAGTCTTATTGTTCCTTGAAAAGTAGCGCAACCAGGGAAACCACTCAGTCCATTCGGGCTTTTCCTTTCTCTCTTCCAGAGTCTCTTCGAACCACGTGGCGACCACCACTACGCTAAATGCCAAGATCGCGGCGGCCATGATGTTGGGGGCGAAGAAGGGAAACTGCGTGCTGGCCACGTTGCGGACCACAAGCCCGCCAAGAGCGGGACCGGTGATACTGCCGAGGCTATAGACGACGGGCAGCCAGGTGAAGGCTTTGCTCTGGTTGCTTCTGTCCGTCAATTCGCCGAGACACGAGGGCACAATGGCCGCATTTCCGTTCAGAAGTCCCATTGCGACGTGCACAAGGACGATTTGGTAATATCGCGTGCAGAGACCGAAAAGAACGAAGCAGACACACAGAAGCGAGGTGCCAGCCAGCATGGTGGGCTTTCTTCCGACGATATCTGAGAGGTAACCCCAGACCAGATTTGTCGCTAGCTGGGCCAGGGCGAAGGAGGACGCCAGAATACCAACGTACAAGCCGACTTGGTCGTGCTGAATACCAGGGAAGGACGCCACCATCTCGGGCAGGTAGGGTGATATCGAGTTCAGGGCAGTCTGCTCCGCGAGAGAAATCAAGGCTAGCAAAGCCAGCTGCTTCACAGGCAGCGGTGTGGAGATGTTGTGAGAGTCAGGAGACTCATTGTCGGCTTCATCAGACTCTGAGCTGGGTCGGTGGCCAGCAGACTTAGGCGCAGGCGTGGGGAACGTCTGGTAATGATAACTGGAATAAGAAGAGGTGCGGCGCGGAGGCGGGAGCCCCAATGGCTTTGATCTGCTGGATGACAGAATAGGCAGAGGCGAGCCGGCGCGAAAGGAGCCAGAGCGCGAAGTCCCGGCGGTCGCCGCGAGATGCGCCGCTCGAACCATATTTTATAGAACCAAAATTCAAGACAACGAGCGGAATGTTCGTTCTCTATTCGTAATCCCGTACGCAGCCGGCGACTGCTCGATAGCGCCAAACGCGAAAAGCGGCTTTATGAATGCTCACCAGGCCGACGAGAAAGCCATGTTGAGGTTGGCGGAAGTGGGATTGCCGGGGGGACAAACAGAGTGGCGGCTACACAACAGTAACGGCCAGTCTGAATGACATGGGAGTTCGCAGCCTTACAGAACTTGAATCCATATATGACAGAGGTGGTGTCGCAAAAATAGCACAAGTTGAAGCTATTCTGGGAGAGTCAGAGCTTTTTGATGCGCCTCTAGGTAGTGTAGACCGTATGACGACAGCCCACCGAGCTTTATGCGGTAATCCGTAGCAGCATGGTCGAATACGAGCATATTTTGCATTGCACGATAGCTAGTTAATGCTCACGGGGGTATGTTCTTACAGCGTCGTTAAGGTACTTTTTCCATCACCGAATCTTCGTGCGCTTGGAAGTGCCCTTGTTACTTGCCACCCGCAAAAAGCACCGGCTAAAGCCCTTAGCGGCCATAGGCACATAACGAATCGAGTTTATAATTAACCGGTGAGGAGTACTTTATACATTGCAGGACTACGAATATAGCGGATTGCTCGCTGAAAGCAGTGAGTACTTACGCAGCCTAGAACTGATCAGATAGTGGACGCCCCGTCTACCGTTATGTACCGAGTACTTCCGCATGCAGAAATGCCGATAAGGACTGATAAAGAGGCCCGGGACTTATTTAGGTAGCGGGAGCACGCGGGGCAGCTCACATGCCGCATCCTCGCTTGCCCCTTACTCAAAGTTACCTCCAGCACCACCTAACAACTCCCATCCTGTGACTCAAGTTTGTAAGCTTACGTCCGGAATGGCTACAAGGTACAAATAGATGGGCCGGAGACTCCCGCCCATCCGCTGCGGAATGCGTCATCGACTAACTTCCATCGAACCGTAACCAAGACGACCCGGCTCGCCGTTTCCCGCAATCCAATGCCCGGCGACAGCTTCAAACACCTCCTACCGCCAACCTGGAAACCCCAGGTCACGGCCTGGCTCGATGAAGACACGCCCTCGTTCGACTACGCCGGGTACGTCGTCGGAGACCATCACCGCACCGCCACGCTCTGGGCGAAGAGCGGCGGCATCCTAGCCGGCGTGCCCTTCTTCGAGGAGATCTTCCAGCAATGCAACTGCACCGTCGAGTGGGAATTCCCGGAAGGGTCCCTCCTACCAGCCGATTCCGGCAAGATCAAGGTCGCCACCGTCACCGGTCCCGCGCGGGGTCTGCTGCTCGGCGAGCGCGTTGGCCTTAACATGCTAGCCCGCTGCTCCGGCGTCGCCACCGCGAGCGACAAGATGCTGCGCATGCTGCGCGGCGCTGGATATAACGGTATACTAGCGGGCACGCGGAAGACCACGCCGGGTTTCCGTCTTGTCGAGAAATACGGCATGATCGTCGGCGGCGTTGACACGCACCGAATGGATCTGAGCGCCATGATCATGTTGAAGGACAACCATGTCTGGAGCCGCGGCAGCATCACCGATGCCGTAAAGGCAGCTAAATCCGTCGCCGGCTTTGCGCTGAAAGTCGAGGTCGAGGTGCAGAGCGAGGCGGAGGCCGACGAGGCCATTGCTGCGGGCGCCGATGTCGTCATGCTAGACAATTTCACCGGCGACGGCGTCAAGATCGCCGCCACGAACCTGCGGGAGAGGTGGAATGGGCGTCGGGATTTCCTGATCGAGGTGAGCGGTGGCTTACGCGAGGGCAACGCCCTCGACTACGCAAACAATTGTAAGTTTCCCGCGTCCCATTCACTCGCAACGCCAAGAACCAAAAAAGCTAACAATCTCCCCCGTAGACGTAGACATCATTTCCACAAGCTCCATCCACCAGGGTGTTCCGCACGTAGACTTCTCATTGAAGATCGACCCGGGCCAAGCCACGCAATAAACCGATAAAGCAGGTTGAAGATGGCATGGAAGATAACATGTAGCCAAGAAATGCGCATGACAAACGCAAGTCAATCAGTAGTATTATCCTCAAGGCTCTTCTGGACTAGGCAGGGTCAGCTCTATATATCTATACACTTCCGTCAACACTTGAGGTGAATTCACAGACTCCGTGCAGCATACCGTCAAGTCCCAAACACCTCGAGGGTCCTGCAAAATTACCACCTGCAATGTAGATCAAACCCAGTAAAAACTCCCCAAGCACCAAAAAGCATCCATCCATCCCACCAAAGCAATGACATCACAAACCCAAATCCAAATCCCAATCCCAAAAGCCACACCATCCGCTAATCCGAAAAACGCCAAGAACCCCAGATTCCGGACCACAAAGTAAGCAGCCCGCACGCGCAGAATAAGCGCCGTCCCTTTTCTTTTGCGCGTACCTGCGTCCCGCGACGGACGGTTCAATTACGAAGTTCCAGCCCTTTCCATCTCTTTCTCTTACCCTCACCTATCTATGTACACAAATGTGCAAGCGCCAGCGAGACTAAGCAGACACGCACAGATCCAGAGTGCATACGAAATGCACGTTCAACCGGGGAACCAGACCTACTCCAACTCCCATCCATACTTTTCCCCTACCTAATCCCGTAAAGAAAAAGATCCGGTAAGCGCGGGGGATATGATAAGTTATAACCCGGTATTAGTTCTTGTTGGTAGGTATGTAGTGTACTTAGTATGTATGTAGCAGCGCCGAGTCCGGCCCGGATATCTGAATTCCTCCGTATGACGGAATACGACCCCTTTACGTCTAGTTTGCATCCGCCACTTTGCAGAGGAATCTTTCTACAGCGACAGGCTCTTGGTGCTTCAGTATTCATTGCCCAGCGACCGCCGACCTGTCAAGATATGCAACTTCTCGAAGTCTTCTATTGAATTAACTATTCTAATTTCTCTAGCGCGATCATTTCCTGGTTATAAAGGGGGGCATTCGTCTGAGTGCTTCAAGAACTTGTGAACTGGTATCTATGTACATCTAATCGCAGATATGTCTATATGTGTGTGTCTCGTAATGGGGTAAAGGTTATTGCGTGAGATAAAACAGGGTACGCTCGCTGAAACCAATATAATATTTTTCCCGCTTGAGGCGGTCACTCCCCACGGTGTTAACATGTGAAAGGTCTATAGCACCCCAGATGGGGAAAATGGGTAGTCGAGATCCGTCCGGCATTCCAACCGCCGTCAGCTGTTGGATACCCGGTGGCCCTGCTACCGGGGCTTTCTTGCTGTGGTGAAAACCCTGGGTTTTGTGTTAGCTATCGGGAACAACATAATACGAATTGAAACGCACAAGCAGTCCGAAAAAAAGGGTTAGAATGAAGGGAGGGCAAAATAAACAAGAGTGATAAATGTTTCTTACACTAGAGTATAAGGTTTCGTTGACTCAGCGTATATATCACGGAGAAACGTAGGCGCAATCTCATCGAATTGCTCTTTAGACCATCCGGATTTCGTGAATAAGAGACCGCAGTGATTGGCTAGACACCGGACGATCAGAAACAAAGAACTCAACAACAGTCATGGAATTAGGGGTGCTTGTTTAGACACAATGCTGTCTCACATACTTAAATGCTCGTGTGAGATTGCATTCATCAAAGTCTGCCGAGTGCGTAATTTTTCGTCCTGGGCCCAGTCGCCCAGGGGCAGTATCTCGTTCCGCTGGACGATATTATCGAAGCCAGCGTCGACGAGCCAGGCGGGACCATTAGGCGAGGGGGTAAACTCGATGTTGTTGCGCTTGCCGAGCTCGCGCCACAAGCCTAAGAACTTGGGACAGATCTCGCCGTTTCTGAAGTCCTGGTTGAAATCGAAGACCTGGATTGCGATTTCGGTCCATTCGAGGAGCCCCCCCGGCTTGAGCTTCTCGTATGCTTGCTTGAATAGAGCCGGCCAGTCGGTCACGCCCCCAGAGAGGGCGCGGATGTGGAGAAAGTCTACCGAGGCCGCTGGTATGGGCCAGGGATCCTCGACATTTCCGATGGCGAACTTGACGTTTGGCGGGACGGCCGTCGTCTTCTGGATTCGGGATATGTCGATGCCGAGAATCTCGGCCTGTGGATATCTAGCAGCCATCTCCAGAGCCCAGAGGCCTGTCCCGGTTCCTAGATCCACGATTTGCTTGACATCCAAGGGGATGCGCGTGGTTGTGAGAGAGCCGTTTAAGCAAATCCTGATCATGCGATGCTGGAGCTCCATGCGTTGCTGCTCTTTCTCATCGAACGGCACGAATATCCTGCCGGAACTGTGATATTTATGGCCAAAGGCCTCGATATATGGTGGTTCTTCATTTCGCGAACTGATTCCGGAGCCGGCATGATTTCCGTGGCGCGGGTCACCAGGTTTCTGTCACGATAGGCGTTTAGGAAAGTCTGGCTATTTCGTTCAAGCGTGGGTCTTCGGTCTTCTCATTTTTCTTCTCACCTTTTGTTGGGGGGTCATTCTTTGTTGTCCTCCAGTATTACCCAGACTGTCTGTACGGTTCTAACCGATGGATGATGTTGATATCCAAAGTGTGGTCGGAAAACAGAGAGTTTGGGTGAGTTTCTTCTTGCGTCTTTTCTCCTTGAAAGGAAATCCCAAGACTCGCGATGAGCTTACACCGAGGAAGAGAGTCATGAAGGTCCGATACTTATTTCATCGCCGACATGACGCTTCCTATATAGTACCGGATTGGGCGCTCGTATTCGAAAGGGGTTCCGGCCATGGATCGTGTAGATACTCGTCTGGACCCGCCGGCTCATGCCACATTGGCTATCCAGTGCGAGGATGAGAGACGGAAGCCAGGAGACAGATGAGGCAGCGTCCGGGAAGTGTTCAAGCGAGGATGATCCCCGGAAATGAGACCGAGTTGGCCACAGCGGCTGGGACCGCGTCTTACTTGCGTGCGATTTCTGCAAGAGGCATATGCAGAGGCGGACGCGGTATGTATGCATGCATACGTGTGTTGGTCTGCCTTCTGCCTTCTGTCTTCTGCCTTCTGCCTGCCCGGATGTCCTCCCCTTCTCTCTCGCTCTCTCGCGCTCCCTGCCGCTCTCTTGTGGGGTTGCTGCTATATCACGGTGGCAGCTGATGGAAGGGGTGCCGGTATGGGGTGAGTATGAATGTGTGGTTCGCGTGCGTCGCGGCGTGTCTGTGTGCAAAGGACGGCACAAATAAGCATAATAGCGCACGGCAGGACGCCAATAGTACAGAATTGATTCTCCATCAGATAACTCGGACTTCTAGAATTAGATAGTAGTCTAGCAGCAAGTAGCTGGGGCCCATAGTGCGCAATGCCGGCGAGGTCCAGGAGTTCGATGCCGCAGGCGCACCAACGAGATGTTAGGTATTAGTCGCAGTGATGGATCAATGCTCGTCCTGTGATTGGGCTCGTCACTCACCCAGGGCAGATGACGGATCCTTCCTGCGACGGCATCAACGAGCATCTACAGGTAGCTCCTACCTGTCTATAGGTACCTCGGTACAGCTGTGAGGCTGTCTGTCAGGACTCAGACCCCAGCTTACTGTCCCGCTGCCGACTGGCCTACCAGACCGTGGATATAGCGATACGTACAGTGTATGCAGGCGATGCACCCTATCAACGGCGCCAAGATGCGTTCGTTTCGGAGCAATTCTTAGTGGTGCTACTTAATATAGTCAAGTCTAGCGCCCAGATTATGTGCTGACCGCTAACCGAGTCCGGTATTAGTACCGATTCCCCGGCCTGATGCCGTGTCCGGCCACTCCGCCCAACTGTTGGAAGCATCGTGGCCGAGCAGTACGGTTAAGTCATTACGTTGGAGAAAGCTTGGCCAGCCGGCTCGGGCGTGCGCAACGGGGCACGGACGTGCGAAGTATACGTGCCTCAAATAGATGCGCATTCTCACGATGAAAGGACTACAATCCGCTTTCTTTCCCTTCCTTCTCACTAGCCCCTTTTCTTCTTGCCTAGATTCCACCCGTCGATGGAAACCTCAGTTGGCCGGCTTCTGCAATTCTACAGTTGGACCTCGGTATGTTCTCTGAAGGTAGTGTAGTGTACTAAGTAATTACACCTAATACAAATTTAGCCTAATGTACGGGCCAGTGTAGAACCGGCATTTGGCTAACAGTCTTACTGTTTTAATCCATAGTGCTCCGTCCGTAGATTGATCGCATTCGGGAGATTTTTGGCTTGAAACTCGACCGGCCTGCTTTTATTCCGTAGTGCGCACCAGGCTAACCTATCCAGGCAGTAGCAGCGCACCTACACGTGTACACGGAAATTATTCCGAGACTCTCGATATCTCTTGACCCCATGAAGTGGCGGCAGCGTGAAATTCTATATGCCCGGGCCAGTGAAGACGTCGGGTACCGGTATGCACCGTTCGCCCAAATATAATACTTTTAGACGTCGTGGCTCGAGGTCCTTATTGAGCTATTAGCGCAGTTACATAACCTCAGTGAAGTAAAGTGCTTTGTACCGAACATTAGCCATTAGGTACTACATAATCCAAATGCCGGTCTCATACTACCCGTGGACCGTAACCAGAACTCTCCACCAACACTCGTGGACCTCGGGACCTTACCTGCCTACCTCCATCCTATCCACGATTCCACATACCTAGATAGGTACAACTACCTAATAATAATGCATCGTCTCGCCCAGGGCAATCTACGGCATGTACGGCGTAGCATTCGACATGCAGCTGGCTACTGTAGGAACAATCCCGCGCCCGCGCCCGCGCCCGCGCCCGCTCATCCAACTTGCTGCTGCAGCTTCACTGCCGGCAACGTCCTGGCAAAGCAAAACACTAGTAACACACTGGACAGCCTTCGACTGGAGACGCCAGCGGCCACTTTGCCTGGTTCCTGAGCCCCATCTGAGATCTTCCTGTCTGCTTCTCTCGGCCTGATCTCCCCGAGCTTCTAGCTACGGCTTGCCGCCTCGGTCCCGCATCTTCCTTGCTCATCCAACACCGAGCCAGGCCCTCCATATGGGCCCGCTCTTGCATCTCTGCGTGTCCGTCCGGGGTTCGAAACGGGCATCGATCTAGCGACATCATGACAGGTTACAGTACCAAGTCACCATGTAGTAAGCACAGCGGCTACGCATGATGCTTGGCTGTTGTCGTTTTCTTTTCCTTTCCTTTACTTTCCCTCGTTATCAACTCTTATCCAGGCATTTCGGTTCATTTGATGAACGTTCGTGTAGACCGGTAAACGACGCCCGAGACAAGAATTGGAGAGTACACTACATGCGGTCGATATTAACTACCATTCTCCGTGTTGGTTGTCGGCGAGTGTAAAGTGGTCCACTCTCGGCACATCCGCACAGACAAGGCGGTGAATACTAGGTACTCTACGTCTGGGGTCACGAGACGGATCAAGATCTTGCTCGGGCTCAGGGCTCAGAAGGAACCCGTTGTTACATCCAATATCCTGCACGACATCCGCTACGGCACAGATCTTTATTTGCGTCCGGCGCAAGGTATGTGCCCAATGGCATCCAACAGCCACGGCGTCGCATCTAATGTATGCATGTACGCGTAGAAGGCTGCATATCACCCTCCGGGGCCGATCACCCGTCATGCGACCTGCTATTCAACCCTGCAGCGCCGCCAACTCGCTTGGTTTTGGCTCTGCTTTCGGCACAATAGGTACGACGTCCAACTGGACTGTCGCAAAATGCCCAAGCATGCCCAGCCATGTACACTATATCGTCATCACCGCCATATGGAGCTCTACAAGCAGGGAATCCGTACGCAATCTACACTGCTTCGTAGGCACCTACCTACAGACACGGTTTATCTGCCAATTTACCTGTCTCCTTCCTGGGCTAAGCGGCCAGGTTCTGGAGCGAGTCAAAGCCCGGAGCAACACTTCCAATGCTACGTTGTCTAGTCTACATGCGTCAGCGTAGTAGCCCGGGCCCGCTCACAACATGCGCGAAAAAAAATAGAAAGTCAACAAGGAAACCGCCAAGTGCGAAACATGCTCATTGGTTAGCAAAAGAGAGTCAGCACTCCTCAGACCGTGCTGTGAGAGTGTAAAGACAAGCTGGCTGATGCCGCACTGCAGCAGGCTCGGAGTCTCTGATTGAAAGAATCCCCCTTTCGCGTTTAGTTTACTTCTAGCTTGTTTCGGCAGTTGGTTGAACGTTCAGCCAGTCCTGCTATTATGGGTGAGGATGCTAGATAATGCGTGGTGATTCTGGGCAGCTTTTGAGCCCGTGTCTCCTTCTGGCCTCCTTTTGTTCCCTTATAAAACAGAAAGGGATTCAAACGGTGAGGAACGAGGCATGAAGAACAGTAACCAACACAGTCCTTGCCTCAATTCATCCTCTTATCGCGGAAACGCGCCAGGTCATCCTTGTTCCTGCTTCCCAGATCCTGCCAATGCCGCCCGTCCGCTCTGAATTCGGAATACGCATGTCTCATCGCAAGGCGGGGTGGATTTATCTGCACAACAGACCACACACATGATCTGCAATCACACTGGCCGAGAGGCGGTCAGAACATCACCGCAACAATGATCACAGTCGTAATGGAAGCAATGTCAGACAGCACAAAGCGGCTTAATCACTCTCGTTCAAGCAGACCTTCAAATAACGTGATCGAGTCATGCCTAGGAATGGCTGACCAATGGGCTTACCAGGACACCCTGTGAATCCCTAGGGCGAGAGTGCCCGCCGCAGCGCCGCTTAACTGCCGTGTCATACTCATAGCCTCAAACTTGTGCCGCCATAGGTACCGTATCACTGGCTTCAGCGACCCCCCATTGGATTTGGCGCACCATGGCGATCACTCGAAGTACCTATGTACGGAGCTTTCGTACAAAAGGCCATGTGCGAGTTTATACTAGATGAATCTCAGCGTTCAAAATTCTCCGAACCCAAGGGCCAGCGCTCTTGCGGTAAAACGCTTCGCATGAATAGTGCCTACATGGCATACTATGTACAAAAGGACTAGGTATCGGAAAAAACGGCGCTTCTACGTATGTAGTAGCTCAAAAAATAGTTAAAGTGATTCGACTCTCGAGTCGGGCTGCCGAAAGCAGAACCGACTCATGCAAGGCGAGCTTTGTCCGATACCCACATGGCCGCGTGTCGAGACAGGCGTGCCACGCAGAGACAGGTCCAGGTCTGAGGCGTGTGGCAAGGTTCCAACAACCAGAGCTTGTCGACAGAGCGCCATTCATCCCGCGAAACCCTGGGTAGACGGTCTGCCGCGTTGCCTCACCTAACCTACCTAACCTCGGGATACTCCTGATGTTCTAGAACAAGCAATTCTACAAGCCTTCTTCGCCCCACAAAGCCCTACCCGAATACTTCGAGAAGTACAGTGCCCGCCCCATCTGGGCAATATGCTTGAGCTGCCAATAATGGAAACTCAAGGTTAAACTGCCAGCAGTCCAGCCTCAACCGAGTACGTAATGTCGCCAGTCGTAAATATAGGCAATGGAGCTGGTTGTCATTGCTGCAAAGAACACGGAGACCAAACCCGCAAGACAAATCATGTTGATGACGATGGCTTATTACGGGCCGTCGAAGCACCTTTCGGCCACTTCGGACCGGCAAACGCTCGGGAGGTAGGCATAACAAATGAGCACCTCTGCCATTTTGATGAATCACAGCCCCATGATTATAATCGTTGAAGGGCGTGGTTTATGAAATTGAGTAGGTATATGATAAGGATGTATGGTCTATGAATGTGAAAATCGAAATGTTGCACATAGGAAACTGACAAACCACATAGCCTGACATGTTTCTTTTCAATATTCGATTATCTTTCGATGTCACATTCACAGAGACAAAAAGTTATAGTCTCAACTTTAAGCCACACCATCTAACGGGTTGCTATGAAGAACCTGGGATTGATCTACAAGCGCGATCGTGTATGAATACGAAAATGCAGTGGTCGGAAAAGGGGTCGAACATGTTACTGGTAGATACAGTGATCCATTCTACTACCTACTTCATCTTATCCAAAGAACACCCATACTACCCATACTACCCAGTATCTACCACGCTATACGCTAAATTCCACCTCATATCCGAGGCCCATATCTCTAATCCACTACCTTCATATACTGGTGCGCAAAAGTCAAAGGACGGTTCCGGCGCACACTATTCTCGGGCACGGTGCGTCCGGCAGGCAAGGAACGCGATGCCGGGAAGGAGAACCGAGACTTCTTAGACGGAGACGGGCCGGCAGGCGTAAACTCGGAAGGATACTCCGAAGGCTCGGGCCCAGAAATACCGCCGAACGCGCACTTCCCGCCCTTGAAGGCAGCCGTGGCGGCAGCTTCCCAGACCGCCGAGACGTCCTTGATCATAGCCTCGGTCCACCACAGCCGGCAGTCAGAATACTCAGCGACGAACTGCGCGGGCACGCCGTCCTCGATGTGAGACCGGAGGATCTCGTCCTTGACGTTCAGGCTGGAGACCTGGTTGCGGTTCAGCACGTACGTGTTGTAGGCGCTCAGCGTCTTGATGATGGCCGAGTCGTTGGTGAACGCGAGCGCCTCTCTTACGTCCGCGTATACATTCTCGTACTCGTATGACTGTGACCCCTTGACTCCGCCCACGCCTTGTATCAGCCCTTTCTTCGACGGCCGACCGCCCAGCGCGATCGTCTTGACGTTGGCGTCGTGGATGAGGAACTGCGAGAACAGCGAGCAGGTCGACGCACAGTAGCCGTCGAGCACGAGGACGATATTCTCAGGCCCGGCGAAGGGCCGCGTGAAGTTGGCGCGGCTGCCGTATCCCGTGATGTCCGTGCCGAAGCCGTAGGTGCTGTTACTGGTGCTCAGGGGGTCGTTGAGATCCCATTGAATGAGATTCGTGAAATTATCGTCAAGATACACGTGCGGAGCGAATTTATCCGCATACGAGGTGAAGGGCTTGTTCGACTCGTTAAGGTCGTAGCGCCAGTCGTATACCGACTCGTGCTGTAAGATGATATCCTCTGACGCCGTGTCGGGGTTGAAGTGAGCCGAGTCGGCCGAGAAGACCTTGGAGACGGCCTTGAAACCGGGGCCTTCTCTCCACCGGCCGAGACCCTCTTGGACGATATCGGGGAACAGCTGGCGGAAGAGATCGTACCCGGATAAAATGTAGCCGCCGCCGTTCGCCGAGACGTCCACGACTAGGTTCTTCTTGCCGGCCTTCTTCGCAGCGGCAAAGAAGTCCTGCGCAACATGCTGGAACTCGACCGGGTTGATGGGGCTGAACGATAGAGCGACGAGCACGGCGGTGTCCTCAAAGCCCTTGCCAGTGAGGTAGTAACCGGATATCACACCGTCGCTGGACGAGATGACTGGCGTGGGGTATCCCGGCACAGCGATCCGCACGGGAGGTGCCGGCGCAGCGGGTGCTTTCGTAACGGTATTGCTTCCGGCGGCACCGGGGGCGAACTTAGCGAAAAACGACGGCCCATCTACGACTCCGGTCCAGTCCCCTACCAGCTGCGCTACGTTCTCGTGATTCACCGTCGTGCCATTCGCGAACTCCAGGGTCGTATTCTCACCCGGGTAAACGTACCTAATCATCCCCGTGTTAATTCTTACAGCACTATCCAAAGACATGATTATGAGGAAAAGAGGAATTCGAGCACAAACCTAGTCCGTCCACCATTCTGGAAATACCCATTGGAAGCAGCTTCAGCAGCATATGCCTTCTCATAAAACAGCGAGTTATAAGCAGCATCCAAATCCTGATTCCCTGAGACGGCAAAGATCCAGCTCTTCAGGAACGTCTCGGCATCTTCACCGTTAATCTTCGTCACGACGGACGCTGTGCCCGGAGACGAGATGACATCGCCGTAGACCTTGATCTCAGGAACCGAGCCATCCGGCTTATCGCTAATAGAAACCAAAGCCCAAGGCCGCGCCCATTGAAGGGCATTAGCCAGGACATCCGGGTAACTAACAAAGTGCCCGTCGTGCGCGGGTCCGAAGAGCTTAATATACATGTCCTGCTGCCAGGCATACTCGCTATGGTACTTATCCGCAGCAATGTTGGCCTTGAGCTCCTTGATGACGCCCCAGACGTCGTGAGGCGGGTAGAAGTAATCCTTAGGGGGGTTCTTCAGGAAGACGACGTCGGTCTGCCACTCGATGTACGGCTCCATGGACTCGAAGTACCGCAGTGCCCCCTTCTTGTCAATAGGCACGGAATTCAGACAAGCGTGTGCGATCTTCGCCGCGACGGTCGGCGTCGGCGTCGCTGCGATTTGCTTTGCCCAGACGGAGCTCACGACGGCGCACGGCTCGGTGGGCGTCTGCGCCCATGCCGTAGCTGCAAGCGCAGCGGCTTGTGCAGCAGAGAACTTCATGATGAGCAGCGCGCTTGAGCTTCGCAGTCCCCGGGACGATCGAGGAGACGGAATGGGAGGGGAGACGTCTCCCGCGGTGCGGTTTTCTCTGCACCGGGCACGCCATGCCGCCGAAAGAGGTAGGTGGCTGGGGGCTTATCGCACGCAATACCGGGCACGGCTTTTCACAGACGACCCATGCTGTTGTTATTGGTCATGGGTTATCGTGGTTGGTTATTGAGTTCTCCATAATGCCACGCTGGAAATCCATGTCGCGCTTGCATTTGTTGTTGACTGGCCGAGTGTGTTCTACGAACTGCTCGCATCCGCATCGTTAATCAGGGAGCGAATGTATCACCTTTCAGCTTGATCTTATGCCGTCTGCTTACGGTACTTGTATACAATGTTTGGGTTACCGCTCTGCTCGACCACTCCGCCTACTTGAACGTATCGAACATATCAACAAGGGTTGACGCTCCCCAACCCCATCATGAACGGGTTGGGGTAAGTAGAGTGGCCCAGCAGATTGGCAGGTTCCACAGGTATAAGCAATGCCCACTCAGTGTCGATCTCCCTCCCATCAGCGACGACATTCTCCGCCAAGTGCGTTCCTCTTAATTATCAGCTTCAACCAATGATTACGACTCCCAGCCACTTAAATACCGGCAGCATACAGGATAAACTCCTGAATAGGTAGTAATCACGATTGCGCCCAGAACCGAAGCCAAACCTACGACAACCGGTGAACAACCGGTGAACAACCGCCGTGTTGTACCATGAAGGCCAAGCCCAAAAAGAATTCCAAATTCCCGAATTTACCCACACGTTTGTTCAAGGGTTCTCCGCTTCATTGCGGGGTGCCGTACACAAGATACTGTTCCTGGCGTTTTGATTCATGCGATGAATTATACTCCGCGTACAGACATTAGAACACTGCATCAGAGATGAAAGCCCATATTTCCGCCGTCGTACAGGTATTCCTCCCCTACTTTATACTTAATCACCCTAGGTTACTGAAGCCAAGCATCCCAATCCCCGACTTACGATACCTACCTGCATGTTACGGCATGAACCCTTATTAAATACTCAATTACTACGACGGATAGGTATGTGTCCGGTCACAGCGTGGGTCTCGTATGCGTAATTCATATACGGTCATGCCAATTTCACGATGAACCGCACCGTTGCGGGCTTAGTCTTCATCAGCTGCTGACTCTCAACAAGGCCCCCTTGGGCTACACAGCAGTGTAGGTATGTAACGAAGATCCCGTTCGCATTGGTAACACCGTAACTATACGCTACAACACGTCGTTACACAGAGTATATTGCGCCAAGCCCGAGGTTGTATGGTTATCGTGACTCTTCATGGACTTCCTGACAACAAGCCGTTCGAAACCAAATTGATCAAGCGTAGTTACTATACGCATGAAGGCGAATAATACGCGCCGATCATGAGAATGGACGACTAAGTCCCAGTCACAGATGCGGGAAGAAGGACACAATGAAAGCTTTTATATAAACAACCCAGGCAAACTAAACGATCCTCAGACTTACGGATCTCCACGATTACATATGTACCCTCATTCATTGTACATCAAGACACACTCATTAATCCTCAGCTCATCCATCCATCACGGTTACCACCATCCCCTCAACGCCGACAAGGTTAATCAGAATCCCGCCGGCCAGGACGGGCACAGAATACCCTGTTCCCCTGCAGTCGCCAGGACCGAGAATCATCCCGCTACCATAATCAGCATCACGAACACAAACTATTCTCAAGCAAGAGCGAGTCCATAGACAAGACACGATAACTATTACTCACCATATCGCGTCACTACGCCACAATAAGCCCTCAACTGGCCTATACAACGATGTCTTCGTTACGAGAGGGGCAGCGACCGTGGCAAAGCCCGTGGAATTGCCTCTTCTCGGTCGGTTCCGCAACCGAGCCGTCGACATCGCGGCCTTGGGTAATGTTAGCACAACAACGACATAGGCATATCAAGATGAAATAACATACTGTCCAGCAACAGGGCTTCCTCGGCCGCAGTCAAGACATCACGGTCTGTCAATGACCTCTTCTTTTGGCGGTACCCGTCTAGGTCGATGGCATTGGAATCACGGCGGCCATCCCCGTCTCGTTGTCTCTCGGCCAGTTCCACAGCCGAGCCGTCGGTACTGCGGTCTTCGGTAATGTTAGCACAACTACAACATAGGCGTATCAAGATAAATAACGTACTGTCCAGCAACAAGGCTTCCTTGGCCGTAGTCAAGGCTTCCTCGGCCCCAGACAAGATAACACGGGATTGTCTCTTGCTCAATTCCGCAACTGACCCGTCGATATCGCGGTCTTGGGTAATGTTAGCACGACAACTACAACATAGGCGTATCAAGACGAAATAGCGTACTCTCCAGCAACAGGGCTTCCTCGGCCGCAGTCAAGACATCGCGGGCTATCCGTGACCTCTTGCTTAGGCAGCGCTGCCCGCCTGCTTCGTTACTGTGCCTGAGACCATGGCAATCATCCAGGTGTCGTTGTCTCTTGGTCAGTTCCGCAGCTGAGCCGTCGATATCGCGGTCTTGGGTAATGTTAGCACAACAATTAATATTCGTTTAGGGAATGAGAGCATGAGCCGGGAGGAAGTGAAAATGAATTCTCTGAGACATAGACGTATCAAGATGAAATAAACGTACTGTCGAGCAACAGGGCTTCCGGCCGAGCAGTCAAGACATCACGGCCTATCCATCCCCTCTTCTTTTGGCAGTACCCGTCTTGGTCAATGGCATTGGGATCATGGCAATCATCCAGGTGTCGTTGTCTCTTGGTCAGTTTCGAGCCGTCGATGTCGCGGCCTTGGGTAATGTTAGCACAACAACTATAACATAGGCGTATCAAGATTGAAACAACGTACTATCCAGCGGCACGGCGTTCCCGCCCGCAGACAAGATATCGCCGGCCCGGGCTCCGAGCGCGTTAACCGCCACGGCGCGCGCCTGCGCCAGACCTACGAAGGCCAGACCAGTAGGGACGAGGAGCTTCAAGAAATACATGGTGTATCGAGATCTCAGTGAGACAAAGTATGGTGTAGATGCGTCTGGTGACAGAGGGCAGAATGATACGTCTTGGGCGTGAGTGAGTGAGTGAGAGCTTGATCATTTGACCTGGTGCCCGCGGATATCTGCTCCTCTTTATAGACGGTGAGTCTGGGCTTCATTACGGATTGCCATGGTCTGAATATGCCATGGTCTGGATATGCCATGACGCTGAACTGCGACGCAACGTCAGCGTGAACTCACAGAGACAAACTTGGGAGGATCTAGATTGTTTCCCCTTTTTTTCTTGGATAGCTTACTGGATCCCGCGCATCATCGTGGGTATGGTCGCGAGATGTAACATCAACCGTCACGAAAGGGGGTTGCGCACGCAACGCGTCCGCCAGAGCTCACCATTGAATTCAGTCGCCGTGGCCCAGTTCTAGAATTCAGGCTTGCCGCGTGTACACAAACGCGTCCGGCAAAAACGGCAGGGAAAGCCACATCCCAGCATGTGACATGACGTAGGGGTAGCCACATCGTGTAAATAGTGCTATTAGCACTATTAGCACTATTAGCACTAGGCGACTATGGAAAAGGACCACGGCGACTACCTATCAAGGCCAGTCCATTGGTCAACAAAATCTCCGAAGGACGGGCACAAGCTCTTTCGTCATGGGGAATCGCGAATGAGCTACCTATCCACACGGCCCTTAAGGAGCGTCAAGCTTCTACGGTACATCCACACCTCCAAGCTACGGGTCTATCCCCTTGGCTACCGTAAGGTGCCCGCTCTCCGGTGCGTGACATCTAGCAAACTCAATTGATGCTTGTCTTGAGGGTATTTCAGCATGCGATTGGCCAATTGATGATGCCGAGAGCTTGCCAGATGTCACGCATCGGGGAGCGGGCACCTCACGGCAGCCAAGGGGATAAGAAGGACCACTTTCCCGAAGGACTTCCGCAAGGGAGAGATCTCCAGACACGCCCTCAAGATCAACACACGCAATTCCTGCCGCCGTTGCGGTGCGCTCTAGTATCCGCGCATTTCAATTCAATTCACTCCACCCTGCGACGACAACATCACGTACAGTTTACGACATGCCAATTAAGGCCCCTTACCAATTCGGGCCACCTAATCCCGCCACCTCCACACCGGTAACGCTACGCGCGTCGCTTATGTCACGAAGATCGCGAGAAGGTCGTCTTGGCGCAACGAACACTGACAAGCGCCGCAACGGCAGTAGGATTTGCGTATATCGATCTCCGCGTGAAGTGCTAGATACCGTTGAGCATTCCATCCTACGTTACAGCGTGTGGAGTGGCTCTGTCCGAGGCGCAGTGCAAGTAGTATAATTAGGTAGGTAGGCCTATCTGCCGCTCTGCCATACGTCACAGCTTACGGCACAGCTTACGATGTTCGGCGGAGGCACAACGAAGAAAAGAACGGGGAAACCCGCTGCCTACCTACCTCTGGGTTCAACCTTATTGAACCACACACTGGCGCTTAGTGGGCACTACAACCAGCCCCCAATACTAGGTACATCAGCAGTCACAACACCATATCTCCTTTCGCCTCTTAACCACTCCAACCTCATCACGTCCTGAATATCTCACTGCCTACAATCCTAGTATATACCCATAAGCTAACCGACCTATCAACACGGTAGAATTCAGGGTGGAATTAAGTACCGGCATTCCGGCATTGAAACACATCACAGATGAACTAGCCACTACCTAAGCGCCGCAATAAGGTTGGACCCGGTACATACACACGCCAAGCGCTGACGACGACCACCTCGATTCCCACCCCATAGTAGGTACCACGACACCAGTACACTACCACGACTACTACGTACGCACCTAGATAGATATTTCGTACAAAACCGAACCCAAACCTGACCTAACACCAACCGCGTTAACCTCCCCCACCTACCTACATCCGACATCTCAAGACATGCCGTCGACCACCCGTCACTGATCATCATAACCCGAACACCAATACGTCATACGATTAGTATTACGCACCAGACAATAACACAAGAGAACCCCCTCCGGGCCCAGCAGAACACCCCAAGGAACACGCGCCTTGCAGTATCGTCGCTGAGGCCGAGAATCTCTTCGTACCTTCACAGACGATGATGTCCAAGGCAAGTAACTCAAAAGCAAGTCCAGATCAAACACCGCAAAAGCAACGCAGCACTTAAAAAGGGTATCTTGCATTTATGACTGGGTACAAGTCGTAATCTGCCTGTAGTAGGTAGCTAGCCCATCGCGAACCACAGCTACCAGAATATACCAAGAGAAAATGCTACATGCAAAACGATCGTACACATGGTCGGAAAAAAGGAGACAACGGAAATGCGATTGGCAGAACCGGAATAGAAATCCCCCCAATTAGTCTGATACCAAGGCATCTGGCATCTGGCCCACGATGAAACTCATTAACTCCTCGTGAACCGCAAGTTCCGATCTCATCAATTTTCGAGGCAGACAAGGCTTACGGTCTATGCACGCTAACACCGCCGCTTTTATCAAGGTCCCTCGATGTTACCGGTGGCCGGCGCCGTTCCAATAGCCACCGTCGTTGTCTCGGTAGGGACCTTGGTGGTCGTCTTGGGAACCAGGAGAACCCGGTCCGTGATTTGACTGCATGGGCCCGGGGCTGTTTATTCTCGCCATGCCGTACAGGTCATGGGGTGGTGGTGAGCGAGGGCTTCGAGTCTGAGGAGACCCCGGGCTGTCCACCCTGTCGGTGTAGCCGCCAGCTTGGGGACCGGTGGACCCCATCCTTGAGGGTGCATGCGGAGAGTTTGAGAATCCTCGATTGACAGGTGGCGACGCTGGAGGCGGGAACGAGGGAGGGAGCCCGGGGCTTTGCGAGCGAAGGGGGCTTGCGACGCTGTTGTTGCGTGAGGGGCCGGGCACCTCGTCACGGAGCAGGGGCATGGTATGCGACTTCATGTCTGATCCCATCGGGTCCCAAGCTTTCTCGGCCGGGCCAGCCGAGCTTCCCGGGGGTGAGTCTACCAAGGGCGAGTACGTGCCGCTCATTCCTCCTTTACCGGACGCTCCGATGTACTCAGTGCCATCAAAGTTGAGGTCATCAGCGCTTCTCCCACCCTTTTTAAACCGCTCAAGCTCGACGCGCTCCTCTTCCTGCATCTTGGCAGCCATCGCCGCTTCCCGTTGGCCACGACGACGCTGCTTGAAGTAGTAGAAAACGAGAGCGATAAAGAGAATACCGCCGACAATACCGATCGCCGCATAGATACCAGTCTTGGCACTCTGGGGCAGGGCAGCCCACTTCTGCGAGAGTGACTGCGCGGGCGGCGTGTTGACGATCTGAGCCGCGGTGGAGTTACCCCTATCGACTAGTTAGGTAAGGTGAGAGATGGAACGGCACGTTGGATGACTCACTCTATAACTTTGATGCTCTGCCACGTGCCGGAATTATCGGTGTACTGGTATTCCTTGCCGGACGAGTAATCCTCCACACGGGCGCTCTGTACGTACATAGTGAAAGGGCCCTGGGAATAATCGGTCGGACCGCCGGCCCACTCGACGGTTCCGGGGGCTTGGACCTGCGTATCACCACCGACCCAGCTGCCAAGTCTGAGCGTCATGGGGGTTTGCGGATAGTTATTGGTGTTATTGGCATCCTGGGCCAAAAGAGTGCGGACCAGGACTCCATCCAAGTGCCATTCCAGCTTTTCCTGGGTCCATACCGAGGTGTAATTGTGCAAGTCATAGATGCTACCTGATACGGGATGGTCACCTCCAGTGCCGGTGTCGTTGGTGTTGCCCTTGCCGAAGTAGTTTGAGAACACGAAGCTATCATTACCGCCCTTGAATTCCCAGTCAACTTCGTCAAGCGTATCCGAACCCCACACGATGGAGCTAATAATTCCCTGTCCACGTGCAGCCTTCATCAAAACCTCAGTCCGACCGAAGAAGAAGTAGAAGTCGGTGGCGAGAGTGGGCGCGTTCCCCCTTTCCGAGATGATGAATTCGGCGCCATTGGTCGCGTCGAAAGTGATGGGATTCGCTTCCGAGGTGAAGAGATTATCGGCCGGCGTGCTGTTGAAATAGAAAGTGTGTGCGGCTCCAAAAGCAGGATCGGGCGGGCAGGTCTTCTGCATAGGGTTACACTTCGTGGTCAGTTGACCAGCAGCAGGAGACAGGACCGCAGCCAGCAGCGCAAGTGCCGGGGCAGACCTCGGTTTGGACAACATGGCGGTATTGCGCGCTTCGTATTGTGTTGCCTGAGTGAGGGATATCTTCCGTCAATGGTCGACGGGATCGGGCGTCTATTGCCGTGGTACGTATTACCAGTCCACCTCAGAGGACTCGAGTGGCGTTCGAGAGTGTGTGTATGGCAGATTGATTAGATGTATTATTGGCTTGATGAGGGACTTCACAGAGAGTCCTTCAAGGACACGACGCTGTCACGTCACGTCTCTGAATGAGTGATTAAGGGGTTGATCAATGAGTGTAGGTATCTACCGGTAGGTAGTCAGTGAGCGAAGCAGACAGGGGCAGGTCGAAGCCTGTGGACAAGGTTGGTGGCACAGCGCTCGAAGGAGTGGCAGCTGTGTTCGATACAATCGAACAAAGCGATAGTTTGGACCGTCGCGTCGGTCACCGCTACGAATGAATGACTGGGTGAATGAATGAATGAACGAATGCTTGGCAAGAGGACCCGACGACAGAATAATGAATGAACGACGGTACGGTACGGATCAGCCTCCCTTTCTTTTTTTCCAAAGGGTGGAGAAGTCGTCCGGCCGGGTCGAAACAGGAGAAGCGCGAGGAGAAAGAAGGGCGGGCGAGAGGACCTGGAGAGGACCCAGGCGATAAGCTGATAACGGATAAGGAGGATTTGGTCGGTGCAGGCGCGCTACTGCAGGTACCCTCGAGGCCCAGTCGACTCTAGTGCGGGATGCTCTTTCCGTCCGGGGCAAGGCGTCAAACACGGCGGGCCAATCAGCGACGGGCGGCCGGGTAGCCCCATGTCCAATAATCAACCGCCATAGCCGAAGCCCAGCACGTGTGTGTAGCGGGTGGTCACTGCTGAGGTCGCTGCTGAGTCTGCTGAGTCTGCTGAGTTCGCCTAGAGATTCACCATAGGCGCGCCATCTAGCCCCTGTCCCTCCCCCTTAAACTTACTCGGCTATCATGGGATCTCCTCTCTCCGGTTCCCTCTCCATGCGTCTTCTCTCTTCTGCTCGACTGCACTTCTCCGACTCTTGCACTGCCGGATAGCGATCCTATACATATCGCTGTTCCTATCTACGTAAATAGTGCACCTACGCTGCCTATATCAGGAATATCGGGAATATCACCAAATCCACAAATTCCACTAGGTAGCTGCCTCTCGACACTACCAAGGGCCAAGGGCCAACCCAATACGAGATTTCTAGTGCACCTATTCTCATTTAAGACAAGACGGAAAGCAAAGCGACGCCATCCGCAGTATAATGTACTAAGTATACCAAGGGTAGGGACTTTGTACAGTACGCTTTCCTCGGCCCACTGCGTTTGTCGGCCACATGACCCGTTGAAATACATCGACAGGGGATCATAGGCGACTAGCGCTCCGCTAAGCGCCCCTGGACGGCCGAGCTATATGCTAGGCCGAGTAATGCGGCAGAGACGTCACTGAACCTCGACATTACCGTCGCCCGCATTGCTCGGCCACTCAATTTGCACAACACGTCGGCAGAAGCCTATTCGCGGGTCGTTAGTTTTCCTGGATGGCCCATCAATACGGCTGGTCGACCGGCAGCGTACGCAGACGAATTACGGTGCACAATCGCTGCATTCGGGCGCATTCGGGGTCGGTAGGCACCTAGTGTACGATTCATGCACACCTCTCACTCACCGTCAACTTCCAACCGCCTAATAATACTTTGCTTTCTCGCTCGGCCTAATAATGGCTATTTCTGCTGTATGAAGGATTGCACCAGCAAAACCGTATCTTCGTTCCGCCGTTTCATCCCCCTACCCGTGCCACGCCCCACTTCAGTCAGGTTCGCCGCTTCGCTTGTGCTCACCAACTAAAGTTGGTGCTCACCACCGTACAGGCCACATCACCGGACAGGCCAGATGGAAAGCCCATACAAACCCACCATAACCGCATGATTTTCAAAAACTCATTATACAACCATTATATGAGATAAATGGCCCGCTCTTTGTAAGATAACATACGATTATATATATTCCTTTAAAATGAAATTGTAAAAATTGAAACGGCGAAACTGAAAAGGAAATTAATCAGAGCCGATTTTATTTATTTACTGATAGCGAGTTTAGATGGCTTATACGCATAAATTTTCCAATTCCCGGGTTTCCGTGTTTTTAATTCTACATCTATAGACTCGGTGCATTTCTACGTTGAATACTGTAAAGAACGAATCTTTTTCCTTGTATAATGGTTGCGGTATGGTCCATTGAAGTTGTATGGGCTTGTGCCTGGCCTGTCCGGTGATGTGGCCTGTACGGTGGTGAGCACCAACTTTAGTTGGTGAGCCCCAGCGAAACCGAAACTAAAGTTGGGGCGTGGCACGGGTAGTCCTTCGGAATCGCCCAGGAGCACACTCGCCACGGCAGTGCCACCACATGCCGATGCGCCCGACGTCCGCCGGCAAGCAATGCCAGAGCTGGAGAGCGAAAACCACAGAGTAACAGGTCGCCAATCAGCAAGTCCGATTCATTATTATCAATATAGATTCCGGGGATATCATCTTACACAATGCATGCCTACCCTTTCCCGCCATTCCCGCTCCAAGATGAAATCCCCTACCTCGAGCAAATCCCCCGTGTGCAGAAACAGGAACAAGAAAAGGACCGAGGACAGATGCTGCCTCGCAAGATAACCTGACATCTCTTCTGTGACTTCATTTTTCCCGAAAAGTCTATTCCCATTCTACAGAACCCAACAGGTCAATGAAATGAAGCCTCGACCGCCAGTGCCGCGAAGCATCCGACGACTCCGTCGCATTGACGTAGTATATATACATGGCATTCGGGTACCTATCTTCGTACATATAAATGCTGTGTGATTATATACACTAGGTGTGCATATACGTGTGCAAGGAAACGACGCGCTTGAAAGAGAATGTGAGTATAACAATTAATGCCGTCGTGCGGAGGAAATTACCGGTGGTTTACCACGAGAAAGTCATGAGCGCTGGGTTAAGGGCAATGGGGAGCAACAGGTGGCTTGTCGCCACCGTCGCCATGGGCAGGATGGCGACGAAGTCGGTGATTCGCCAGTCGAGCGGCACAAAAGGCGCGACAGCGAGCACCACAATGGCGACAATAAAAAAGAGCGAGAAGGCTATCGAGTATTTGAACTGCCGGCACTACGTTAGCATCCATCTTAAAGCTACAAGCTCATGCAAGATGTCAAAAGACGTCGAGCTTGGGGGGGCATGACTTACACTCTTAAGAACCTTGGGAACTTCGATGAAGAAGTTGGAAAACTCAGCCTCCTTGGAGGTGGCACCCCACGTCATGTTAATCTCAAACATGTGGGCGAGAATGGCCTGGCTGACGTGGAGAGAGAGGCCACCCAAGAAAATGGCGAGGAGGAACGTCCATTTGAAGTTTTCGTACAACGCATACATCAAGCCTCTCTCACCCACACGGTACCGCATGATAGCGAGAGCCACATTTCCAAGGCCGTTAAAGACGATAATGATAGAGAACCACACCTGCCATGAGTCGACGTAGTATTTGTCCAGGTACCCGTTGAACCAGCCCATCAGGAAGTAGTTGACCGACGTCAGGATCCAGGCTGCTCCGATCGCATAGTAGGTGCCGATGTAAGAGATGACCGTGATCTTCGAGGTGAACCGAATCTTGGAGAACAGAAAGCGGCGGAACAGAGGCGTGAACGGGCCCCTCCAGAGCCAGGTGCGAATAGGATGGAATAGCAGCTCGTTGCAACCGTACGCATACTTCTCCCATCGCGCCAGCTCGTCGTACACTGTCAGGGACACACCTTCTTTGAAGCCTTCGCCCGCCCACGCAGCTAGGCGGATGATATAGCCATTGCACTGCAGACGCAGGGACATGTCGAAGTCTTCGGACACATGGGATTCGGACCAAAACTTCTCGTAGCCGTCCTCGTCCTCGTACGAGACCTCCTGAATGGCACTCCATCGAAGAATCGCATTGTGGCCAACAAAAGGAGCCACATCTCCGTTCGAAACAGTGTACCGGATAGCGGTATAAATAAGGTTGGTGAAAAAGGTAATGCCGTTCTCAAAGTACGTGTGGACGACTTGCATGACTCCGGATGAGAATTGCATGATGCCCACATCAGGGGATTGCTCCATCTCGGAGACAGCATCCAGGAGGCAGTCGCTCGGCACACGGGTATCAGAATCGACTAAAGATTTGGTTAGCACATTCAACCCCGTCGGAGAACGATACTGAATCAGTTGTACATACTGATGAGGATGTAGTCACCGATGCGAATGTTACCGTCTGCCCATGCTCTCCTGTCCTCTTCAAGAACCTCCTTGAGCGCCTTCTCGTAAGCCAGAGCCTCGTCTGTCTGAGTCCACTCGGGTCCACGATGATACTGCGTGAGCTTCTCCTCCACTTTGCATGAGATCATCAAAGCGAAGTTCATGTTAGACGCCTTCTTGAACTTGCCGCGGCGCTGGAATCCGTTTTCGCCATGCTTTGGACGAGCCACCCAGCCGATAGAATGGTCCGCATAGAACTCGATACGGGCGCGCCGGTCTTCCTCGGAGATCAGTTGAAGACCGTCATCGTTGATGAACACGTTAGCCGAGCCGCCTTGCAATTCGTAAGTACTGATGGCCTGCTTTAGGGATCGCACGGTGGGGGCAATGACGGCGCCGAGACCCTCCTTGTAGACGGGACATTGCACCGTGATATGCGGCAGAACCGCGGTCTGCAATCTTGAGGGCGGCTTGGCCGAATAGAATTTGGAGTTGATCGTGAGTTGCCGAATGGGGCCGAATATCTGTGCTAGACAGCCAACAATGACTTGGGCAAAAAACAGAGTAAAGAAGATCTGAACGGGCGCCAAGGCGATCAGAGCCAGTCGGGTATAGCTGTTGTCGACAGACACTTCGATGGCGAGCTGCCGCCACGCCGCGCCCAGGGAGACCGTGATAATGACGAGGACGACGGATACCAGGTACGTGTTAAGCATGTGCACGGGGCGTTTCTCCGGCAGAACCCTGCCGCTCTCCTCGTCAATCTCCACATCTGCGAATGTGACGTTCTGCTTCTTTTCCGTCTCCTCCTCGTCCTCCTCGCCGGCCTGCCAGACCAGCTCCATTAGCTCCGACTCGATGGCCTTCGCGCGCTCAACCAGGTGCAGGGCGTCGTCATCCCATACGACGAGAAGGGCCTCCGAAGCCACAAAGGCGGCGAACTGGTGCTTTCGTGCTCTCGGTAAGTCGTCGATAGTGGGTAGAATCTGGACGCGCAGGCCGTTCATCAAGGGTACGTCGACGGCATCTGGAGACCAATTCAAGAACGTCTTGATCACGCGTGAATTAACCGTCATCGCGCACTGAGGGAAGAGTCAGCCGGCCAGCAACACAGGATAGACGTTGCGACATACCTGGACATTGAGGGTGGCGCAAGCCATGGCAAAGGCCGACTGGGCAAGCCTTGGAGGGCATGCCATGTAACTTCCTCGAGACTTACGCAATAGAACACCCTCGACCTCTCCGGAGCCGTCGGCCACCCACAGATGCGAGCACTGCTGCTGGTACAGGTAGTTAACCATGACCTCATGCTTGATGTCGTCGATGAACATGGAGCTCACGCCGGAGCGCGTCGACCGGGCGGAGAGTGAGTTCCTCGAGGAGCCGAAGTTCGGCGAGGGCACTGGCAGTTCGAAGTCATTTTGACTCGGGACGACGATCTGCGGTTTCTCCGACATGGTAGCCTCGGCCGGGGGCGGTGCCCGAATGACGGGTTTGTTGTTGGGCTCAGGCTTCTTGGCCTTGAAGTAGCTGGAGAACCCCATGATGACGACCTGGTGATTTACTATGAAGAATATCCGGAGTGGGAGAGGTAGGCGGCAACCCGCCGGTCTTCAACGGCGGGGTTGTCACGGCTACAACAATATCCGCAGTTGCTCTCGGACTCTTTGGCTCTGGTATGAAGTCTGCTACGATGTATAAGTTGAGGCGTCGAGATTCAGAGTCATAGGGATATACGACCGGACGAAAAGTAAAGCAACTCACAAGCGAACGATCGATTAAACGATGTTGTAGCCGGCCTAGCCAAGCCGTCTTCCCATAAGTAGTAGCCGACAGGTAAGAGGGGTAGAGGAGAGAAAAGAAAACCAGTGCAGACCAGCAAAGGTTAACACGGAGGCGTATGTAGGAGGCCGCTGAACAAGACTAATAAAGAGCATTGTCAGGAGGGTTTGCTGGAGCGGTGCCTCAGCTGGGCCTTATCCGCCAGGTATGGGCAAAAGATGACGAGCGACCGGATGGGCAAGGCGGTTCCGTGGCCCGGATACAGAAAACAACGAGAGGCGCGCAAAGCAACGCACACCAGAGCTCTAACTGGAAGAGGGCTGCGCGAGACGAGAGAATATTAACTGATAATTAAGCGAGCGGTAAGAACCAATACCTGGCTCTGGAGTATTCTGTACCTCACTTGCGGCAGGTCGCGGCCGCAGCCTATGAGATGGAGCCATCGTCGACGAGGTGATGCTCGTTGCTGCAGCATGACATTGACGCACGCGTGCTCGGCTGGCCTATTCGTTTGGGCTTCGTGCTTGCACAGTATCTGGTACAACGGCGGGAGGTTTTCTTGGGGTTGCGCTCTTGAAGCGGTACTCAGGCGGGCTTGTAGAGTACATGGCATGTACAACGTTGGGTTCCTAGATCGCTGACAGGGGCATGGCGGGCAGGGACAGGGGATGGAAGGGCCAGATTCATGGGAATATGGAGTTTGGTTCCGTGCCGTTGGCTAACTGGAAAGAGTAGGAATGTCTTGCCGGGGTCGATCATGTACCCACGACGGGAGACGATGTACGGAATAGTCCGTCGAAGCACTTATAGAGGTATTACTTCATATGTACGTCCGTACAATCGGTAAGTAGTCTATCTATCTCTATCGCGCCGATGTGTTGATTCTTGCGAGTTCGAGCAGTTATTCAGTTAGTTCTTTCTATCATCGCTTTAGTTATCCCCTGGGGAGACTGCGAGTATGTGCTTGTACCGATACTGGTACAATGTATATTGCCCTCACTTCAGGTTCAGCTGAACTGTCAGGTTGCAATATTGACGGGGCTGCTGCATGTACAGTACATCCACCACCACCGTTGCCTCCCTATCTAAGTATACGGGCGGTAGTGTACATGTACGAGACGTACGGTGCAAGCAGGATATGGAATAGCGAGCACCTCGACTCGAGGTATACGCCGGAGTTATGGATGTCTGTCTTGGGTCACCAAATGAACGACGCGCACTATAGTCTATAGTCAACATTCACATCGCTCACATCTATCGGTTCACCTACATACTTTTCCACAATGCATTGAACACCCAACAACAGAGTAAATAAGCACTTGACAGCTCAGAGACCCCCTCACTCCAATCTGTCTCGTATTTCAGAGTAATCCGCTGGACTGTTAATGCGATGGAGTGGCGTGCATGCCGTGGCATAGAAACTTCGCACCTCGCCAATGGAGGCAGGTATAAGCAGCAGAGCGCCGTTGTACAGATGTGCATAACATCACGTCTCTGGCCCTATGATTCCTCGTCCTCGTACCGGCTTGCTCGGCCATCCAGGGCGCCACTCGTCAATGCTCCCCCGCGTCAGGCGGCCGAGCAACACGTGGGCCGAACAAGAGTTTAACTACCCCAAAGCCTTGACGTGGGGGGTTGATAACTGTACATAATTAGCACCAGCGACGACGATGTAACGATACCTAGGTACACTACTTATACGTCCATAAACAGCAGGGCGATCGGGACCCTACGATTTGCCTCGTGGTCGAACTCACTTAGACAGATGTATCGGTAGTTCGCGCCGTGGCTTTCAACGGCGTATAGCACTGTTGCAATGAGAGATTTGTGATCAGCAGGCCGCGAGATGGAGACCCCTATTGCATCTGGACGCAGTGACCCGAGAGCCAAGATTCTAAGAGATTCACGCTGCTGGCACATGATATTGCACTGCAGTGTATACGGACGTACCTGTATTACTGTTAGTTGTTACGAGTTGACAACGCGGTCATCAACAACGATAACCGTCTTATACGACCAGATAGGTATTGATAGCCAATATCCCCAATTGTAAGACGGTTTAAGAAAAATAAAAAAGGTAACTAACTAACTAACCACCCCTGACCAGTTCTCCCACGTCTTACTCAATCCGGAATGTCTTGGCCCTCCCGTCCTGACTCCTGGGCCCGTACCGGTACCTTTCTATTTCCAGCGATTCTGGACAGCGACGCACCAAGCACGACCGGGGTCCGAAAACAGACACATCGAGACCCGAACAAGCTGTATCGAGGCGATGCCATGATACGATGCGCATACAACGCTGCGGATCCGTCCATGCCACCAGCGAGATCGGGCATCCCTATCTACCAACACCATGACAGTCTCCCTCGTATTTCCCACCGAAAGGCTGACAATTCCCTATTCAGCCAAGTAGTATTCAGCGACGCCTTCGATTCCCGTCCCGGCGATTCCTCGTCCCACGGGTTCGCTCGCATCACGACATACCTACCCACATGTACGGAATACATACATGCATACGCATCTTGGCGGTGCCTGCTCTCTACTCAATCTGAGCGTGGGTAGATATCTCAGCTAGGCAGGAAGTAATCCACACGGCATCAAAACGCGATATCCATCCCTCCCACGCCCACGAGGGAAAAAGCCTCCAGCCAACAACAGCTCAAGCCTATCCCAATTCGTCGCCTGCTGACACTCAGCATGGCATGACATACATACACATACGTCCTCCAACCCTGACTTCAACAAGGTAGCTGTAGGTTACCTATTATACACTACCTACCTACTATACACTACCTATACACTATACATACTTCCCATACCGCCAACCCAACCCAACCACAAGAAATCCCTATAACCCAAACAAGCAAGTCCTCCGTACCAAACAAATCTAGACCAAACCACCTCAGCCGCAGAAATCCCACCCGTCCGTCAAATAACCCATTCCCACGAAAAAGCCCAATCCAGCCCAGCTTTCCTCTTCGGGACCGTTTTCGTCTGTTTTCGCGCCTTATTTCCTTTGCTGTCAGATTTGGATCCTTGGTTATCTGATACGGTCGTCGTGAGACAATCCGTAACGAGACATTGTTAGACAGCGGTGGAGATAAGTTATAACTCTGAATTACGAGACTAGCCACGGGTATCAAGATGTACTGTTATCAGAACATGAATCCCAAAATTATCAGCGGTGATGACAATCGATCATCCCAAATACCAACATCCAAGTCCGTAAAAAACACGCTGTAGATAATGCCATTAAACCATCATTCAATACCAACTAGATATACATACAAACCAAAAGATCTAAGCGTATCAAACCCATACTCCCAACCAAATCCCAAATCCCAAAACAAAAACCGCTAAACCCCTAATCCCACGAAATCCCCCGAAACCTACAGCTCCTCATTCCCATCACACTGCTGCCACATAGAAACCCGCGAAACCTCCATAGCAGGCTGAGTCCAAGAAGGAAGCCAAGAGCCGCGAGCATTCCAAAAGTCCTTCTTAGCATTAGGACTAGCATCAAGCCAAGGCTTCCCGCTCTTAGAGTCCTCAAACCAGCCATTCGTCCCGCCAACCGCGACGTTAAGAATCAGGTAGAAGCGCTGATCGAAGGGGGTGTTGAAGCGGCCCGTCTGCGACCATATGTCCTCCAGCCGCGTGCCGTTGCTGTTCGCCGCCGGGAAATTCCCCCGGTCCCAGAGGAAGGTGTCGAAGTTGGTGTATAGCACTTGTAGGAGCCTGGAGTTTACGTATGTGAAGATGTACTTCTGCGACCATTCTAGTCCGAAGGTGTTGAAGCCGGCTGAGTACGTGCTGTGTAGCGCTTCGCGCTTTACGTTTGTTCGCCACCATGCGTCCTAAGGCGTTGTCAGTTTAATATCACTGTTTTGTTAGAGTGGAGTAACTCACGTTGGCGACGTCTGGTCCCCAGTGCAGAGCCGAGGAGGCAATGTTATTACCACCCTGCGCGTACGACCGGTTGTTGCCGCGACTCTCCATGATGTCGATCTCACCGCTCGCCGGCCAGGGGCCGTACGTGTCGTTGACGGGCAACATCCAGATAGCGGGCCAGAGCCAGTCGCCCGCCGGCAGCTTAGCGGTGACCTCGACGCGGCCGTACTTAATAGTCTTGCTTTTCTTGGTGTTGATGCGGCCCGAGCGGGTCGGCGGGACAATGGTAGCATTACCCGCGGTCGTGTTAGTCGCGGCAACGCAGTCCTTGTAATTGGTCGAGGTGCAGCTCCCGTCCGCCAGGAGATTCAGGACGTTGTCCTTGTTGATCAAGGACTCGTCCTGTAGCGTGGGCTTGATAAACAGGTGCCCGTTCTGCACGTAGACGTTCTCATCTGTATTAGTAGTCTGTTCAAACTCGCCGTTCCTGAGATACATGTGTTAGAACCACACTAACCATTTCGCAGATTCGAACTTACCCAAAGCCGCCGACCTGGACCTCCTTAGTCCATACGTCGGTGTCGAAGGTATTGAAATTATCCTCAAGGACCAGACAGTACTTGTGTTTAACAACACTCTGAATCCCATCCCAGACGAGGAACCCCGAAATCGCCAGTCCCACAAGAATCCCGATGATGGGCAGGATGGTGACCCATTTCTCCTTTGGATCCGACTTCGTCAGCCACGGCTTCTCGATCTCGCCTTTCTTTACCCTGCGCGAGTGGAAATAGCGCTGCCCCCTCGGTTGTCCCGCCGCACTGGAACTGCCCAAGCTCGATGCGGGGCGGGAGATGGACGGCGTTACGAAGGGATTGGCACCGCCGACGTGCAGAGACCCTTGCGGGTCGCCGCGGTCATCTGAAAATGGGCTTCTATCTGTATTGGGTGTTCCCGGACGCAGAGGCGTCATGTTAGCCGTATGGCGGCTGCCGGGCAGGTCTTGCTCCATGGCAGCACGGCTTGTGATGCTGCTGCTAGCAAACGCCGATGAAGTCTACTAGAGCCGAGATAAAGTCTGTAGTTAAATTTTCAGAGGAATCTTGTCTATACGATAGTGGGGCAGCTTATAAGGTTATGTAAATGAGGGTATTCGGCGAAGAGGTCGACGATATCAGCTAAAAAAAAGAGGATTGGAAATTATAAAAACCCGAATTAAAAGATCGTGGGAAAGCTGCAGTATTCAAGCAAGTAACTTATCGTCTCGGTGACGTCCTGCCATCTGCACAGCATAGATAGCAGGCCCAATCCAGCGTCGCAATGCCCGACTTGGCTTCATGATGAGCCCAGCCCAGCTCGATTCAACATGCAGGGATGGCGGGCGATTGACGCTAGGAAGCCGTGGATTCTGGCGATCGAGACCCCAGACAACCACTCAATACCCAATGCTGAGAACCTGCTAGCCGAAGGGGGTAATAACGGTGACACGCCACTTTCTGGCCACTCTTCTGGCTTCTTTTCCACGGTACCTGATCCCGCATGGCTGATAGGACAGGGGGTTTCCGCTCTCCCTTGCGCATGGCGACTGAAGTTAGCACGTGCCGGTTTCCGCCTATATAAACGTGGTACTTTGAAAAGACTTGAGCGTTGCCAGCACATCTGGGAAAAACGGCCTTGCCTGAGCCAAGCTTGCGCACGAGAGGGGACAGAGAAGGGCTGAGCCGGTACCGAATGAGGACGGAGAGGGCTCCAGTAGGGTGCAACGGCGTTACCGGCCGATGCGCATTTCCATCAATCGCCATTGCAAGAACCCAAGATGCATAACCCGATGGTTCCCTCGAGCTATTCTAGGATATAGGTAGCGCAGCGCAGTTCAGCGAAGCGTAGCGTAGTAGAGGCCATTGCCGTCTAGGTATGGCCCTGAAAAAAGGACGAGAAGCGATAGGTAAAATGGTAAAGTGGTAAAATGGGTGTCTTGCGCCGCAAGCCACCAGCCTAAGCGACGACAGGCGGGCATGCTATCACGGGCGCCACCAGCTTGTATCCGCGAAGTTGCGATTGCCAGCGGGCGCCCCCGGGCTCTACCTCGTACACGCCTGTCGATGTACATGCCACGGTAAAAGTACCCAGCATGAGCACCATCCACAGTGGCCGGTTGACGCGCCGGATCGGCACGTACCAGTACCTCGTATCGGGCGTGGGTAACCTTGCACTACATCGAGCCACTAGGACTTGCTGAGGTCGTCGAGATGCTGGCCGACTGGCGGTGGCTGGCCTGTATGGAGCGTAGCGTGTGGTGTTGACGATACCGGATGAAGAACGAGCTGAAGGAGTGAATGGGCTCACAGCTGAGCTGGAGAGGCAAGTTAGGTCATGGCAGTATCATGGCAGTAAATAGGTACCGTCGCTGGTGTCACAGCAGTGGAGCGTGATAGCATGAGTCGAGGTCTGCTGAGGCCTGGCAGCACAGAGGAGCGACACAGCACTACCGGTACCTAATCATCCCACCCACAGCAGTAATTTACTGCCCTGTTAGTAACATCGTTACTGGATTGTTCGGCCGGCTAACATCCCCAAACACATCGACCAGGTTATAGGGAAGCTGTGGCCGAGCAATGCGGGAGGCCGAGCAGAAACAGGCACACGTTAAGCAATGGTACGGGGTACGTGGTGGCGCAGCGTCCCTACCCTGCGCGCCGGCCCGCCGCATAAGCCGGCCAGCTGACCCATTCAAGCCCATCCACAGGGATTCCAGGCGAGTAGAGCCCCTGGACGGCCGAGCTGCACGACAGGCCGGGCCAGCGACGCTATAAGGTACGGAGCCGTCCCTCCACCACAGCGACCACCAGAATCCCAACAGCGGCCGCCTGAAGGATGGCTGAGACAATCAGCTCGGCAGAAACTCCATCCGCGCTTCAACCCAGAAAATGCCGCTTGAGACAACGCGAGTGCCGGCGGGTATTGGTCGACGCAAATTGCCTATACAACAAGAGAAATGAAAATTCCCATATAAGTGCGTGGCCCGTACGTGCTGCATGGGATTCATGACGAGACCCGGCATAATGGCCCGACTCAATGTTGTTTGTTGTACGCGGTACAACGATCCAAAGTCAAGATGCCGATGCTAAACCCACAGGTCCTCGTACATACCCATGGCGAATACAGCGTATCGCGAAGCGTATTTGCATTTCGGCCTACCTGCACTATTGCCTGGCCAAGGGCTCCGTCTAGAACCCCTGCTGATCTGTTCGAACTTCGACCATGTCAGCTGGCCGAGCAATGTGGTGGGCCGAACACCAAAGTGACGGCATTATCTCCCTCCTTGCAGGCCATCAAAATGTCTACCTGCCTACCCAACTACCTACGCTATTAAGCGCCGCGGCCCTCCGTCTCCGTCCACCTTTCTTAATCGCCGGAATCAACCTCACCTGGCAAGATAGCGTTATCACCGTAACCGAGGTGTCAGCCTGCATCCCCCTTCCCACGTCGAGCTTGCAGAACGTACGCAGGTAAGAAGCGAAGGGTAGCATTGCAAGATTTTTTTAGGCCTGTCCATAAGCTGGTCCCTTCGACCCTGATCCCTAGATACGACGAGCCCTCGAAGTTCATGTTGGCCGTAATCCGTATAACTTGGTACAGGGTCTGGTTCGCTCGTCGGAGTCTACACTATATAATTGCGGACCGATTGGCGTGTAAGTCAGCGGTCTCCGCCCGGGTGCGTTGTTGCGATAATGAGTTGGATTCGCCATGTGTTGTCGGCGCTTGTCGCATACACCAATGCTTTGGTCATTGAAGAACAAGCACTTCGTGATTCGTATTGGTTAATAGATAATTAACCCGCGGTCTATCTGACAGCCTGCTCATATATATCCCCGCACCTCTGCAAGATAGCGGTCTTGTTGCTGATCCAAATGGTCAAATGGTACGGTTTTCAGCTGCTACCGGTAGTGTAGTCTGCATAAGAGACCCAGACCGGAACTATCCGTCGCAAACTACTGAAGATTTCTATACTAGACGCAAGAATCTCACCAAGACTCCACGATAGCAATCGTAATTTCATACTAACATCCTCTGACTCATTCGATACATCGAGTGCTAAAGTCACCGATCACTTTCCCGCGCATCTCTATACGATCGAACGCAGAACACGGCCCGTTTGTTCGGCCGCAAGGTCTATACTATGTAAGTAAGCTTACGTAATATTCTCATGATGATGCCCGGATGAAGGCGAACTGGGATAGTCTCGTTGAAATGCCGAGTTGCTATACCTTTAGATAACAGAGTAGATACGGGGCGATTCAGAATGTGGCAACAGTCGCCGACTCGCCGTCCTAATCTACTCAGCTCCAATCCTCAACAGCCGGCTTGACGCAATACGAACGCGGAACGGGAGTATCAGACTATCCCAGGCAACCGCGCCGAACGAAGCCTCATAAAAGGAGAATGACCAGCAGAGTTGCTAAAGAGAAGCAGAAAAGGCGCTGCTGCAGTTTCGTGTTACGCGTAATACCTATCTTGTGTAGCGATGAATTTCCAAAGACTGCATGCGCAAGTGACACGAACAGAAAGCCTCGATGACTTCAAAGAAACGTTACAGCGCCGGAGTCGAGGACTAATAACAAGACACCGAGTTAGATGGGATGCATTGGAATCCGGAGCGTAACTGCATTAGATTGGTGCATTTATATGCCAATCGACCGGCCAATCGAATAATGTGCGATGGCAGTTCTCATGGTATTTGCCAGTTTAATTACTCGTGAGGGTCTGGTTGACGTGGTGGTTGGGCGTTTGTCTTCTATACGCGGGGTGCAAGTGACATGTAACCGGATGTAATAACTGAATCCTGTATTCGAGATGCTGGATTTACGGCATTCGGCCGAGTGCATTATGAAGACCGTAGATGACTTACAACGGATATCGAGCTCGTTCGTTCTCGAATGGAGAGGGGTGAGTATCATCGTATGTACGTGAGCACAGTCCAGAAGCCATCAACGATATTCATCTTTTTTAAAAAAAAATCAAAAAAAGAATTAAAAAGGAAAAAAAAAACCAAAAGAAAACCCTCGTTGGAGGGGAAAGAAACTTTGTTTACTTTATCGCTTTTCGACCACCAGAGGTCTACCTTCCAGAGCGGTAACGGATAGACGGTGGAATAGCGCTGGTACAAGCTCGAGCTAAACTCGCTTTCTTGAACGCCTCCGTAGCGGATCGAACTGGTATTTAGGTAGTGTGCGAATTCACGCCTTTACCACTACACCATGAAGCTTGTAGGAACGAGAGACTGTTGGAAATTATAACCTTGATACCACTCCCGGATTTTGGGCGGCAGGCGGGCCGCGGCTCGTACCTTCCTAGCCCACCCTCTTCATCTCACACGTGACTTGGGACGTGTAATGGCTTGATGGAGATAGTATTGGCATTTAGCGTTCTTCTTATATGTGTATCTGATGACTATGATAGTCTAGATTCTATCTTCTCCGTGTTATAAATCATCAGGCCGCCCTGATACCTACGCCTCAACGCCATCGTACATATCTCCATACTAAAGTGACAATCCGCCAGGAGGCCACTGAAGTGAAGCGGACTCCGGAGCTCTCGACCTCAAAATCATCTATTCACCTGTGGGAGACTCGGGGTTTCCTGTGCGTACCTAAGCCGTTCGGGACGGAGGCCAGCCCCGGCCAACCTTCCAACTTCCAACTTCCAAGTGTCGTGGGCACATGGGACATAAAGAGCCCCGCGATCCGCAGTGCTGAATAGCTATCCACCACATATATCCGCACGTTACCTACTCACCGTAAATCATAATGCATATTTTGTTGTCTTTGCAATGGACACCCCGGGGATAACGGATTTGAACCGGCCGCGCTCCGGGGAAAGACAACGTATACATAGTTACAACTTACAGTAACTCTTCCAGCTTCTTATATTGCATTTCCTCATAATAGTTGTGAGCGCAGGTAAACAGATACTGAGCTCAGAGCAGTGCTCAGGCCAACTGAGGACCGTCGGAGGTAAAGAAAACCAAGTTGTCTTCGTCTCCGAGACTGCAACAATCATCAAGCAAGATTGCTACAACCTTGCTTGACGTTAGCTTCAACAATTCAACCCATGTCCGGAGTTGGACGGGATGCGATGATACAATGACTTCACATTATGGTCTATGTCCAGTTTCTTCCTATGTTCACGACTCAAGTACGCTTTCTGGTCAGGGATGGCGTTGCACTGTTCACGTGGCCACGGTGGCCGTGTCGATTATGGCTCGAGTCCCAATACAAGTGAACGTGAATCCGATTCTCTTGAATTAGGTATGTACCCGTACCCTCGATGGATAAGAGATCTCACGAGTGACACGGGCATATAGCTGATCCACCTAGACCTAACCATCACGGACTCAACACTTCTGAACGGTTAAACGATCACGGCTTCTTAGCAATCCTTAGGTTATTGGTGACAACCAGGAATGTATGTTCTGAGCACTGTGATATCAAGCAGCGCTACACCCACTTCATCGGTGTCACAATCCAGTGAAGCAAAAATCTCCGCGCGAATCACGATGATGTACAGATTACATGGTTGTCAGTCGTAATTGGGTACGGCATGCGTAGCCATATATTCAGTACGCAAGCTTAACCCAGTACCGCTTCAATAGACAGTGTTCTCCGTTCCGTCGGCGGCCGCAGCACTCCCATCTGCCGCAATCTCGCCTACCGAAGCCCAAGCTCCATCGGTCATCGAGCTCGGTAGACTCGCTCACGGGAACTGCCTAGCAAGCTAGTCGCTGTCGCATATCTGAGGAAATTCCTGATCGAACTTTTTCTCTTAGCCGGTCGGATGTATGTAGTGAGAGTCAAAGAGTCTCCGGACACTCGTCTAGATTATATACATCCCTAAATCGAGCAACAATCTGCACGTCAATAGTCCATTGATAAGTGCCCTTGTCCGCCAAAGATTCAAAATACACCACTCGAGACCCCTTAATCACTGATGCTGTAGTCTACAGACGTAATAATGCTCGGAAGTTGGAACAGACATATCTCTAAATAACCCGAGTCCCCCACCAGAGTTGGACAGTAACGCCATGCGAAACCCAAGACCTCAACGGTTCCGCACAACACAGGCAGCGAAATAATCGAAAGTCCGCAGTCATATATATAGTACTACTAATAATAGGCCAATGCGTCCCCTTATTCACACAGACGCAACAAACCAGGCAAAACAGAAAGAGTTATTGTATCGCAAACACCAAGCCTAGACCCACGAGGTCAAATGCCGATGAAATAAGACATCGTAGGCCAAGAAGCCACCACGCAAGAAGAAACCCATTTCCACGACGCCAAGCCTAATTTTCAGATCCGTCCAAGGACAACTCCGAGGCATTACCCCGAATAAACCCCCAGAAAGCTCCTTAATTAAAATCCCAACCAGAGAGAATATTCTCGGCACGCGTGGACCCAGGACAACAGGACTTGAAACCCATATAAGCAGCAAAGAAGGGGGCAGGCAACAAACCACCATCCGGTTTCGGAGCGGAGAGTGAGATCCATATCCATACCCGGGTTTTCGGGTTCTGCGACTCTTCAACCCCCCGGCCTGCGCAACTCCAGCCCAACTCTACCCAAACCCCACCCGCCCATCCAAGTTCCAATCGATGAATGAGCAGTGCTGTCCGAGCCCAAAGTCAGCATGACGAACATCTGCTTCCCAGGCGTCCAACTACCTTACTCAGCAGTGGGGGCGCGCTTTGCTATAAGTGTACGCAGCACGTCAGTCCCGGCCCCCGCGTGTCCATAATCAGACGCCGCGAAAAAAAAAGACGCTCTGAGGTAATCGCGGCGGACCGTGCTTCGGCCCCTGCAGCGCGTTCCTTTTTTACCAGAGATTCTGTCTAGGTCCTTCGCTTTTCCCAGCGCAGTGGGCCGGGTCCGCCGCCCTGGGTTCTAGGTATGCATGGTTCGTAGGTATCAGGGGAGTGTGCTGTCGTACCCGTCTGCGCGGAACCGGGTTCGTGGGATTGGATAGCCGTATTGGTTAAATATGTCGAGTTCAAGAAAATCATAACAGATCCCTTCATTCGGGACCAATAAGCAACAGCAACAGCGAAAAGGAATCACCCTCAACATCCAGGCACTCACACCCAGGCAATCACACCCAGAAAACACCAGACAAATCCAGCAAAGAGTAAGAAGCAAAAAGGATCTATTGAAGTAGAAAATAAACCCAACCAGCCCTTCGCAGGGTTAATCTATATCTATATCTATATGAAATGCCGCCCCACGACCCAATGCATCAAGTCTATCCTCTATCCAGTCCAGTCCAATCCAAGTCTATAAAAGAAAAAAGGAGAGAAAAGAGGGAAAAAAAGACGAGAAAAGCCCCCCTCGAAAAGGAATCCAAACCCCAAAGAAATCCCAGCCCTAAAAGTGGATTTGTCGTTTCAGTCCCGCGAGGGAAATAGGACGTCTATTTTGGTCAGTCGCGCATCAAGCATACCCATCCCAACCCAAAAAAACAAAATAAGAGATCAAAAAAGATCAAAACCCAAAGACAACAAACACCCAAACCCAAAACAGAAAAAAAGAGCGAAAGAAAAAGGGAACAAGCAGTACACCGCCCCGTAAGCAACCCAAAAACCCCAGCGAATCGCATCCCATCCCGTCCCAAAAAAGAAGAGAAAAAAAACCGAAATCCCACCAATCAGATAATCCAGTCTAAGCCCTACGGCCAGGGTAAGGTAGCACCCAGGACCCGGGACAGGAATCCCGCGATCCAGGAACGGCGCACATCCATGCGCGGGCCTTTCCAAATAACACCGACTTGAAACGTGGGGTCGCGAATCCGAGAATTCGTAGACAACTCTTTGGTACAGCACTGCGGGCATGATTCCCGCCGTTTACAATATCTCGGCTCGAGGGAGTTGAGCCAGGATATACGCCACAAGACCCGAGAAGTCGCGCGCGCTGATGGATCTGTGCGGACTTGGCGGTGGTGTTGGCACGTCTGGTCTAGGACGGACCGGGCCGGGACGGCGCGGGCCTGGGCTTGGCGGTGGGTATGGGTGTGGGCGTGAGATAGGGGTTGCCGGACTAGATAGCTGCGAACCGATGCCGTTGTGTGAGTTATTGGGAGGACTGGGCGGTGGGGTTGGGGGTGAGGGTCGAGGGGGGAGTGGTTGTGGGCGTGGAGGGCCTGGTGTTGGCGGGCGCGGTGGGTTCTTCACGGGAGCGCCCGGCAGATCATTGTGGTTGCTGTGCGGACTTGGTGGTGGTGTTGGCACGTCTGGTCTAGGGCGGACCGGGCCGGGACGGCGCGGGCCTGGGCTCGGCGGTGGGTTTGGGTGTGGGCGTGAGATAGGGGTTGCCGGACCAGATAGCTGCGAGTCGACGCCTTCGTGTGAATTATTAGGAGGACTGGGCGGTGGGGTTGGGGGTGAGGGTCGAGGGGGGAGTGGTTGTGGGCGTGGAGGACCTGGTGTTGGCGGTCGTGGCGGGTTCTTCACGGGAGTGCCCGGCAGATCATTGTGTGAGAACCGGTTGCTGTAGAGTTGTTTGGTGGTCCTTGGCTGAGGACCTGACGGCTGGATTGCCGGTTGAGGGCGGGTATGGAGTGAGAGAACAAGCATCTTATAATAATCCTTCTCTGACGGATTCCGTTGTGTTGGCGGGTAGATGAGTCCGGTGAATGTGGGATACAATCCTCAGTAAATATCACTGTAGACTTACGGCGGCGATGATAGTAGTGGTAGTGCTGGTGTTGTTGACGGTGACGATGGTGATAGACGAGACAGTCCAAGAAGACGAGGTCTCTGATATATATACGAATCACGATCCCATAGTTCCCAAGAAAACGACCTGCACAAGAGTTACGTCTCATAATTCCAGAATAGATCACGACGGATTTGTTTATAACTTTCGAAATGAACGTAACAGTAATCCTAGGTCTAATCCTTCAAGCTGCCATCCAGGACCACAGAAAGGGGCGTGCGTTTTCGAACAATGTTGGATAGGTAGGCAACGAGGAAATCGTCAGACCCAAGCTTCCAGAGACCCATTGTATGAGGATAGGTAACTGGGATCCTGCGCCCCAGTCCCGCAAAGCTGCGGCTAGGCAGTTGCGCGATATGCCACCGAGACGGCAGGACCATCGAGGCGCTCCGAGCTCAAACATGTCAGCATAGATGTTGACGAAATCGAGGAGCCTGGCACTCTGTTGACGGGTAGATTGAGAAGGACCGTCCACTCCAACGTCACGGGAAGCCGATACGACGGTAAACCGCCAAACCTATTCCCGGGCATGTGGAAGACAGTTACACTCTGAGAAGGAGGTCTGGTCGGGGCCTGTGCGCCGTGGGACCTGCGCATCAGGTGACTCCGTTCCCGGTGCCGTTAACCAGGCTAGGCGAATCATGGGGAAAAGGGGTTGCACGGCAACGTTCACACCGAGAATATGGTAACTGAGGCACGGCGTGTCGAGACAGAGTCTCTAATTGCTCCGTAGCCGAGGACGTCGTGTAAGTCGCCAGCTCGGCTATTGCCGCGGTGCAGTCGCACAACACGTCCTTCACAGCCGCGCTAAGCGCGTTGGGGGTCCGTCACACCATCCCGTGAGAAGAACGCCGTGAGAAGCAACGTTCCAACGTTGTAACTTGCGTGCCCCTGCGGCGTGTAAGACAGATGAAACCGCCCGCGGGCAACCGGCAGCAACCCGAGCTCGCAACATCGATCGACGACGGTCCTCGGCGAACGCGATTGCCATGACGATGCCGTGACTCATTTGTCTCGTGGCGTCACGCAGCTCGTATTTCAATGTTCGATATCTGCAATTGAAGGTATAGGACTCATATATAGACTTCTTCGATGTAAGATGTGCAGATGTGCAGATGTGCTTATTGCGCATTAAGTGAGGGTAGCATCTGGTATAACTCACGCATGCCATTGTGACGAAGGGGTTCCTGTTCGTGTCAATTGAGGAATTGCCAGGTTCAAATTCCCGTGCATCATGGCAATCTAATCAGTATAGACTGGTGTTGTCAAAAAGCAATAAGTATCGCGTTATGCCTTACCAAACCAAGAGTACCGCCAACATGGCATGCTGCCTGCCAACCCTGCAAAGTTAGTCAGCATATCGAACAATTCAATACGCATGGAACACTGAGACGCCGCTACAGAATACGACCTCAGCATGCCTCATAAACCCTGGCTAGGGCGCAGTCATCGATGTACGGTCCTGGGAGCGCGGACGCATATCTGTGGCATAGACCGTTGTAAGAGGAAATCTTCATGTACGTGTAATAAAACATCTGGGATAAATTCTAATTGGAGAGAACCATCAACTTCGACATCGGGAGGTTTCATCAGTTGGGGGCATCGACGGCTGACTTGGGGATATTTGTGGCAATTTCGGGCTTTGTAATTTAGTTTCAACGAAAGCGGCTTATTTCGGACGTCGAGCCTATTTCTACGGCCTGGTGGTAGTATAGTCGCGAGGCGTTATATTATCTTCGTGGCACGTTACGGTCACCTGGGGTGGGAATTCCTTTCCCAGAGCTGTCCTATTTGCTCAGACAGCCATGCTGCTCTCGAAGGACAAACAATTGTTTACGTGATTAGTCGTACAGGGCCATCGCCGATCGGTGATGTGTAGACTGACGTACAAACACGCGTCGTCTACGGCGAGGGCGATCTGGAGTGAGACTGGGTAATTAGAGCCAATACTCTCAATTCTGTACATAGCATCCTCAAGGCGAGCCGTTTACGAATCCGTTGGGTGCAAATAGGAGTACGTACAATAAGCAGCAAATCCAGCACCGCACCGGACAATTTACATCTCTGTTTCAGCCCTGCTCACGTAAGTTATTGGGTTTCCCATAATTCCAATGGTCCCCATAGGTCTCGGGTTATGGATCGTGATCCCGAGCCGCCTTTGGTTTATCTGTCCGGCCCTTGTCCACTGCTGAATTAATTCGTCCACGATTATCGGTACGGCCTGTCTTGGCTGTGCGAACGGCTACGTCCACGATCGCTGTCGTAGCTGGGACTGCGATGTCGCTCGCCATGGCCGCCATGATCGTCGTAGCTGTCTCTTCGACCACCTCGGCGTCTGGGGGGTGTTCGGGAACGAGATCCATACGATTCCGAGCGGCTACGATTACGGCGCGAGGGGGGCGATCTAGACCGTGAGTATGACCTTGGTCGATAAGTGTCGAAATTATCACGGCTTGACCGCCCGTGTCGTGGAGGTGAGCGACCACCTCTGGCGGCTCCAAACCCGAAACCTCTTCCACCACCAACCCCAGCTCCGCCACCCATACCCCCTCCACCTCCTGGACCGCGACCGGGGCCGCCTCGGAAGCCTGGGCCTGGAACTCGAGGATCTATATTAGCACCTCTACTAGCCGTGGGGGGCGACGGGTCAAATTTTCGGCGAGGCAGAACGATAGAGACGTTAATGACGGAACCATCGAGGTTGGCCTCGTGCATCGATGAAATGGCAGCTAAAGCATCTACTTCGTTGACGTAGAGAATATAGGCGGTGCCACGATTGGTGCCAACTGTATAATGGCATGTTAGAGAGAGCTCATCGGATCGAGCCGCGAAGAACCTACATTGGCGACTCATTGGTAGATCAAGATCGCGGATGGTACCAAAGTTACCAAAGATTTCGTACAAGTGGTCCTCATTGATAGTCTTGGATAGCTTCTCAACGACAATCTAGATTGTGGGTTATACAATATTAGCATCTCGGTTTCACGGCGGAGCCAATGGACAGCTAGCAGCGTACCTTGGTGCTTCCTCTAAGAGGGCTGCGACTCTCGGTTCGACCACGGCTCGGGCTTCGGCTGTCCGACCGATAGCTCCCATTATTACCAGCGTTGGCAGGAGGTGGCGATACGGATGAGTAACGGCGGCGGCGAGGGGGCGGCGAGGCAGAATACCGCGACGGCGGTGTAGGTGAACGCGAGTTGTTGCGCTCGTCGCGGGACGGCGACCGGTAGTCCATGTCAGCCATGAGAAAGGATGCAAAAGAAGGCTGATGCTGTAAGTATAAAATTACTCGGCCTCAAGGCGAAATACGGCGAAGGACGCAGAGCGCGGTGCGCTGGTGCGCTGCTCTCGGTGATGCGACGACAAATGACAGTTTCGGGCTTTTTTTGGGAGCGGTTCCAAGCGAAAGCCGATCTGGAAGGTGGGATACAACTCTGCTTGACTCTACGGAAGAAGAGCAGGCAGGGAAGGCAACACTTGGGACAGACCAAAGATGGGCAAGCCGACTTGTGCTTGTGCCTGTGATTGTGATCGTGGGAATTTCAAAAGGGAGCCAGCTACATTCCCAGATACCTAAGAGCAGGTGCAGGTCAATGCGCGGAACCTAGTGGGAGGCTTTGCTTGTTTGGGTTAGGTGGCTTGGAAAGGTGGGGCTCACGCGCTAACCATGGTGTACCTGTGGCACCTATGTGGCACCTCGGGTGGCACACATGACTTAGCTACGACTCAGGTTACACTTAGTATGACTCGAGTATAGATAACATCCGGGGATAACGGGTGGCGAAGCAGTGGCGAAGCAGTGGCGAGCCACTACGCTAAGGTGCATAAATAACCACACTCCTATAGCCGGTATCCATAGACTTCTTCCTATCAATCAAGACTCTACGTACACACTTCTGAACAGACCTGACCTACAGTGCATGTAGGTAGTGGGTCACCAGAGGACCGTACGAGAGGCACAAATAGCTATTTGCTGCAGCTACACAGCAGTTCTTTCTCTTACTCTATTCGAACTCGAAGCGAGCTCACTGTCGCAACATCATCATCATGTCGGATGAAGAGACTCCGCCTTCGCCTACCGCTGTGGATCGGTTCATCGGTATCCCCGACGGTCCTAGCGTGGTTAGCTCGAATGCAAGAACCAATGCCCTCGCTGTCAATGTCGACAAGCATTTCAAGGAAATGACAGCGTCTATCAATGAACGGTTCAGCAACGTCCAAGCCACTCTCGACCTTATCACGCAGGCTGTCAATCGACTGATCGATGGCCAGACCGGCGAGGTACCAGCGAAGCCACTGTCTGACAATGGAGGCAGTCATGCTAGTGAGGAGCCCGCCAACGAAGACCCTTTAGCTACGCAGCCAGCCAAGCCTACCGCCAACGCTGCGAGCTACATGCGAGCTCCCGCCAACGTCACAGCGAGCAAGAGGCTACCCGATGAGAGTCTCAACCTTCAACGCTATCAGCGTCCATCTGCGACCCAGACTGAACAGGAACGACGTGTTCAGCTAGTCTTCCCTGAAGCAGTGTTCCCGAGTGACATCGCCAAGTTGGGAACCTGCGAAGCCAAGAACAAAGTCACATTCCCGACAACGTGCCGCTTGTTCACCGCTGACTCGAAGGCACTTGACAAGGTCCGCGATCTCCAGAATCGTCTCATCCAAGCACTTGTCCCCTACGAGTTGTGGCCCATGCGAGTTGCCATCGAACTCGCTGGTGACTTCCAGGTAGTTAGCCAATTCATCAGGCGCACTCGTGGTGCTACATGGATGGATTTCTTGGAGGCTGTCATTCAGGTCCTTCGAGCTCACAGCGCGCTCCATTCTCCATTGACGCTCTTTGTTGGTTTGCTACCAGCACACAACGAGTCCTACGTCAATTACTTATGGCGTGTTCGGGAGGCATTCTATCAGCTACCTAGCAGCCAGCGCGACACTCAGCAGACTCGGGATGTCATTATCGACAAGTTGAACACTTACACCCCGACTATCTGGTTGAACTTGGAGCGAGGTAGCAGCGAACTCAATAATGGGCAGATCATCGAAGAAGCAACGCGCCTATCCAAGTCAGTTGCCCGCACTGCTATCGAAAACAAGATCTATGGTACCCCTGAAGTTACCGTCCAGTTGCAGGGTACCTCAGCGCCATTCTACGACTACAACATCACAGCTGCGACTCCCAGCCAACCAGGTGTAGGCCAGATCCAACCTGCCAGCGCGCTCGCTACTACCCCACAGGCCTTGCAGTCCGTCATTGCTGACCCTCGCACTAACGAGCGGGAGGTTCACCGTATCCTCGAAGTCGACCAAGGATTTGCAGCCAAGGCTGATGATAATAAGTGCTTCAACTGTGGAAAGGTTGGGCACTTCGCCAAGGATTGTGATAAGGCACCGCAATGGCCTAGGAAGACCCCTGATCGCGGTCAAGAAATCACCATCAAGGGGAAGCTATTTCGAAGCGACCTCGCTGATCGCTTCCGTACTAGGTACAAATCTTTCAGATCCAGGGCCCCCATCCGCACTCAGAAAAATCAAGGTCGAGTGCACTTCACCGAAGACTCGACACTAGGTAACAGTGAGTTCGACCCTAGTGCAGGGGACCGCTATGAAGACGACAACGCCATGGTAGAAGAGGAATTGCGCGAACTGTTCGAAGGCTTCGAAGTCGAAGAGGCCTAGGACAGCCCCGTTCATCTAGTCGAGATGAACGTGGGCCGCAAGACTAAACCCCTACCTGAGAGAGGCAAGCTACGTGATGGTTACTGGGACCATCACAACCTCTTTTTGGCGAAGCTACAGCGAACTGACAGCGAGTTCACTATCTTTTGGGACTATGGCTGTACCAGTTGCTACGTAGCCCAATCGCTAGCAGACAAGTTAACGCCATATAAGTCACAACGACCTGGCACAATGCAGGGAGTTGGTGGAACGGGTCCGCGCATCACTCATGATTGCGAAGTTCGAGGCAGGTTCGAGACAGCAGATACCTCGCTGTCTGCAACCTGGCAGGTCACCGCCGGGGTGGTACCCGACAAAACATTTCCTGGTGATCTGACGATCGGTAAAGGCAAGTTCCATGAGTGGGGAGGTATCTTCGACCTCGCCGCAGGGCAAGAGACATTGAAGTTGTTGAAGTTCGAAGGGATGCCCGTGCTCATCCCTATGCAACAAAGTTATAACGCTTCAGCAACTGAGACCGTCTACCCCGCTGCGAACTCGCAGGTCATTTGGCACAAGGATACTCCTACCGACCCGTGGGTGCAACAACGTCTAAGGGAATATGAGCGTGATTTTCCCGAACTCTTTGACCCAGCTAAGCGCAAGGTCGAGGTAGAGATGAAGACGAAGCATCACATCGATACAGGTGATGCCGCCCCTATTAAGCTGCCACCTCGCCGCTACAGCCCTTCGCAGGAGAAGGCACTTCGAGATTTTGTCCGCGCACACGACAAGATTCATATACAGAAAAGTATGAGTCCATGGGCTGCGCCAGCCTTACTGACACCTAAGAAGGCCCCAGGACAGACTATCATGCCAACTCGAAGGGAGGCAGAAGCGATGGAGCATGTCATCTGGCGTATCTGCTGCGATTTCCGTGAAGTTAATAAACGCACCAAGAAGCGTGCCCACCCCTTACCTAACGCCATGGATCAGATACAGAAGGCCGCGGGCCATCAGTACTACATATTCATCGACTTTAAGGATGGGTACTGGCACATTCGTGTCGACGACGCTTCGAGGGAGAAGACCGCCTTTGTTACTCCCTTTGGTGTGTATGAATGGCTTGTCATGCCAATGGGTCTCTGCAACGCGCCCGCTACGTTTCAGGCATTGGTTGAAGAGATCACTGAGCCCTTCACAGATTGGCTAGCATGTCTTCTCGACGACATCGCTATCTGGGCTGATTCGAGGGAGCTTCTACATCGCCGCTGCCTCGAACTCTTCAAGCGATTACGACAATACGGTATGACTATCAACACTCAGAAGTCCCAAATGTTTGTACGAGAAGGCATCTTTCTAGGATTCCACATATCTGCAAACGGTATCAAAGCCGACCCTGCTAAAGTTGACGCCGTTCGAAGTAGGCGTGAACCAGCTACGACGTCGGAGGTGCGTGGTTTCGTCAACGCAGCCGGTTATTTCAGACACTTGATCGAGAATTATTCTCTGATCGCTGCGCCTCTCACCTCCCTCACTGGTGGTTCGAAGAATCAACCTGTCGTTCTCACTCCTGAGGCGAAGCAAGCATGGTTGACAATCCGGGACGCTATTACTACTATGCCAGTAGTTCGTTCTTTTGATTGGCGACTACCGTCTATCATCGACGCAGATTCGAGCCAGCAGCACGTCGGCGCATGCCTTCTACAGCCCCGACTACACGGTAGCAAGTCAGCTTTGCATCCTATTGCATACTTCTCCAAGAAGCTCACCGCGACCCAAGCCCGCTACTCAGCTCAGGAACGTGAACTGTTAGCTATCATGCTGGCGTTACAACACTGGCGCCACTGGGTCGAAGGTGGCGAGGTAACAGTGAGGACGGATCATCAGTCACTGTTAACTTTGCGTACCAAGATGGAGCAACCTGCTCGCATCGTTCGTTTCTTGGATGCAATTGAACACTACGGGATACGTATCGTATACCGTACGGGTAAATCGAATGTGTTAGCAGATTGGTTGTCGAGACCACCTGAGAAGGAGGATGTATTTCCCTCTAACCTCGACACTACCTCGAAGGTAACTCGACCCCAGCAGCTGAATACACTGGATCTTCAGGCAATTTCAGAGTTCCTCAGATTTGGTGCAGACCTACCAGACAACATCGACCCAGTGTGGGCATATGAGCACTTTGCTGCATATCAAGACAATCTCTACAAAGTGGTGAAGCTACAGCGAACTCCCGGCGACCCTCCACATGCTGCCGGGCTGGCCTTGCAAATAACCACGTTACGACGTGTGCCCAATGCTGACGAATTGCTACTCTACTCGAAGGAGGTTCACAGCGACTACGGTCATGCTACAGTAGGGACCACGCTGCGAGAAGTAGGTAAACGCTACTGGCATCCAGATATCACACTGGTCGCTCAGCAGGTTGTTGCGGAGTGTCCTAAATGCCAGTTGATGAAGCCACCACTGCAACGACTTCCAGATTTGCAGCCCATCACCCCTCCTTCGCCGTTAACTCGCTGGGGCATCGACCACACCTCGATTGGAGGTATACATATCCTCGTTTGCGTGGAGTATGCTACCTCCTGGGTAGAAGCTGCGGTCGTACCCGATCGCACATTCGAGATGACGAAGCCTTTGATCAACAAGATAGGTCATACGTTTGGCTACCCAAGGGAATGGATTAGCGATAACGGTGGTGCATTCACCAGTGACGACGCTACTGCGTGGCATAAGTCAAACGGCTCGGTCGTTAAGCCGATCACACCGAGCAGGCCGTGAAGTAACGGTAGGGTAGAACGTGCGAACGCTGACATCAAACGCGTTACGTTGAGAGAAGCAGCGATGCACCGGTATCCTAACTTCGCGCTCCTCCTCGAAGCAGCAGTACGAATTCACAATCGCGTTCCCATGCCGAGCGGCTACAGTAGCTACTACCTCATGTTTGGCACCCAGCCACCTCAGGTCGAGGTAGCAGAGAGCTCGCAGTATGTTCGTGAGCCGACCGAGGGGGAGGAGATCGAATTCCAACAATTCTTAGTCACTCACCATGAGGCACCTGCGAGCCGACAGCGATTCAACAGCATCCGCACTTCAAGGGACCAGATACGTGCCTATCTCCAAGAAAAGAAAGGTCTCATTCGAACCTACGGGACCGGTGACTGGGTCCTACGTGTGAGGCAACGGGGAGATAAAAGCGAACCCTACTACGACAGTCCTTGGAGTATAGCTAGCTGCCACCACGGTAATACCTACCGTCTACGCAGTCCTGGAGGCATCACACTACCGAGCAAGTATAACGGTAGCAACCTGTTCCCTGCCTTCAGCGACGATGGACACCCGGTACGTAGCCTCTGGTACGCTAGTAAGTCGATGCTGGAAAGAGAACAGGCGAGATTGAGAGAGTCTGCGGGACTAGGTAATGACAACTAAGCTTCGAGCTAGAAGCGACGTACTGGCGATAACTGGGACAGTTATCTGGAACAAGGGGAGTGGTTGTGGCACCTATGTGGCACCTCGGGTGGCACACATGACTTAGCTACGACTCAGGTTACACTTAGTATGACTCGAGTATAGATAACATCCGGGGATAACGGGTGGCGAAGCAGTGGCGAAGCAGTGGCGAGCCACTACGCTAAGGTGCATAAATAACCACACTCCTATAGCCGGTATCCATAGACTTCTTCCTATCAATCAAGACTCTACGTACACACTTCTGAACAGACCTGACCTACAGTGCATGTAGGTAGTGGGTCACCAGAGGACCGTACGAGAGGCACATACCTAAGTACCCATGAATGGCATAATTACATAATCTTGATAATGCAATTCAAATGCATTTAACCATATGTCAATCACACGTTATCTGAATAGTTAGCTAGTATGCTTACGTAACAAGCAAAAACGGTACATTTCGTGGGGGCGAGCCGAAATCGCGACCGCGTCGTGAGCATAGGTAAAACTGAGGTCATCAAAACTGGCAGTGTCCCCAGCTACACAGATGATTTCCCCCAATACACATAACGGAAGGTTGGATTCTCCCGGTCGGTAAGGTCCTCAAATGCGTGACTTAGGTTGGCATCCCTCGCCTCTCGAACGCATTCGGCGCCAACAAGTCTCGTTTCGCATTCTGCCACTTGAGATACCAGCGGAAGAAGACCAGAACCATCAATGTCAGCGCTGCGTATCATCCAAGATGGGTTGCGAAATCAATCTGTTATATACTTATCAATACAGAAATGGCGAATCATCAACGTACGGGAATCTTCAACATACATGATATTTAGGCGCATCCCATGCGAGGAACATCCCATGCGGGGAACACTTACGGCCCTGTTGGGAATCGTCAACCGCCGGATTCCTATTGCACCTAAGGGCCCAATGACCACCAAATAAGGTGTATGCACCAATTGCATTCCCTGCTGACTAAAATACGAAGTTGACGGTCAGGACGACCGACTCCCTTGTCTGCCCACCTTCATTCCGAGACAGGAGGGACAAGACCAGCGTTTGCGCTGCCCAGAAGGGCAGCCCCCCAGGCGGTTATGCTGAATGCCAGATATTTTCCAAGAGGGACGCGCGCTATCTCTTTGGTTGCCCGAAGACACCAACTCGGTCACTTGCTTTACATTACCACTCAGTCAGTTACCGAGTTGGTGTCTCCGGGCAGCCAAAGAGATGATGTAGTTCTGTGTCAAGTCCGGTTAATAAGATCTTGGTAGACTCGTCAATCGGTGTTTTCTCAGACTCCATACACACCTGGGGATACTCTACCACCAAGATGGCGATATATATACAGGTCGCCAACCAGCTATATAGTCGGCTAACACCCCTGGCCAGAACCGTGTCTTTGGGCAGACCCATGATAGAAGAGAACGAGAATGTGCCCTTATCGATCGCTTGAAGGAAGTAAGTGACGATCATGAAAACCAGAATCCGGCGATCAATCAGCTTTCGGAGCCTCACATTCTCCTCTAGGCTGATGTCCACAGGTGCCTACGAAGCATATTTAGCAACTTCCTCATCCATCTGATCTAAACGAGCGTGGTCCCCTTTCAAGCCATCATCCACAATTGGCAGGCTTCGTCGGATTTCGAACATTGACTCGGCTGTCGCCTCATCGCCTTTTGACGCAGCGAGTGTCGACATTTCGTTTACTCGTCACGGTCTGGTTGTTTTATGATAGAGCTGTGAAAACTGACACGGTTTTGGACGGCTGTGTGTTTATTGGCGATGATCAACGCAGAGAAGACGAAAAGATCTTCCAAACGGTCATATCCATGCCTCAAAAACCAACACGCCATGCACATGAATCCCTGATTGTTTTACACTACATAGTACCTGCACTACTATGTACTTGCTGCGTGAGCTCCCTGTGCTCTTGCCGAATAGCAGGGGCAGGCCTATCGAGGATATTATTCCAATGATACAGACGCGGGTCGATATATTGAAAACTGCTTTTGAAGGGGAATTGTACAACAACGACCGTTGACGGCCGTCACTGTTGCATTCACAACTTTGATCCTCTGCTTGCCCGAAATGCCTGTAAAAGCGCATGGTCTCAACTTCAGTGACATCCATGGCACAAGTTCCTGATGACACTGACAGACGGTCGCGTCATAGATACAAAAGGATGGAACGACTGGGAATGGACGCACGGCATCGGCCTCGACGGCATCTGGGCCTACTCGCTTACTGGAGACAGGACATGTCTGAAGATAATTGAGGACTGGTTCGCAAATCGATTCGCCGCTGGTGGTACAACTAAAAATATCAGCACCACGGCTGTCTTGACGCTGGCCTGCGTCTATGAAAAGACCGGCAACATCACTTATCTCCCCTGGCTAGATAGCTGGGGCGAATGGGCTGGTCACGATCTGGAACGGACAAAGTAGGTACATACTACCTACCTAATGTATGGTGGTATGCAACACATCACGTATCTTGAGGAAAACGACCAGCAGCTATGGGATGACACACTCATGATGACGGTCATAAACGCTAGCCAAAATAGGGGAGCTCCTAGGCCGGCCTCACTACATCGAGGACTCAGGAGGCCAAGCGGCAGTTTTTGATCCATGTCAAGTACCTGTTTGACGCAAAGACCGGCCTGTTCTCCACGGCTGGACGTTCCACGTGGGCGGCCATAACTTCGCAGACGCCAGGTGGGCCCGCTGAAATGCCTGGCCCACGATGGTCATTCCAGGTTTCCTGGAGTTATTAGAATTGCCGGCGAACGACCCTATACGCATTCATCTCATCGACAGATTGAACGCGCAGTGCGAGGCGCTAAAGGGGTTGCAGACGCCATCAGGTCTATGGCATACGCTTTTAGACCACCCCGAGGAGGGCTCATATATCGAGGCGAGCTCGTCTGCAGGCTTTGCCTTTGGGATCCTCAAGGCGCAGCGGAAGAGATATATTGGGAAGGAATAAGGGTGTTGCGCTTAAGGCGATTTTGGGCGATTTGGGAATATCGATGCCGGTGAATTCCTCAAAACGTCGCTCGGAACCGGCACGGGTCGCGATTTGCAGCATTACAAAGACATTGCGGTCACTAGCATGCCGTATGGCCAGGCTATGGCTATTATGGCCCTGGTCGAATTCGTGCGTGTCTTTATATGATGCGATGGACTTTCGACGTTGACTCGTTACCGCGTTTTCGCTCTAGGATGAAGTTGGGCTGGGGAGTTATCAGCACGACCAGCGAGGCGTTCCGTGTCTTTCCCCGGACGGCGGAATTCAACCAATCTGGGGTTCATTCTGCTCATCCTGCCGTGATCGCACTGATCCCACTGATCGCAGTGAACACATGTGATAGGATCATCTATGACGGAATTTGATAGCCGGGTAGGCGACATAGGCGAAGAACACCGTCCCTTATGCTGGTTAGCGGATCTGATCTCCAAATATTGAACCGTCGGGTTTTCCGATACAGCAAAAGGGTATCATCAGCACCGCGATAGAGCAATTGGGTAAGTACATCGCTCGCACGGATGAGGCTTTCTCCTTTATACTTATGGACTGCTCCAGATTATCGAACAATTGTAGACCAGATCAAGGATGCCCCTTATACGTTGTGGGTGAGACACTCACGGACCGTTTCCGAAAACGGCGGACCGCTTCTACTGCGGAATGAGGCCCTCCGGACTCTGGCCTTCCCCTTTCAAGGAGCACCGTGTAACTATGACACCAGTGCATTATGTACGCTCGGGATACTCCTTAGGTAACGGGCCAGCGGGCTCTGCCGCAAGCTACCGGCTATCGTGATCCGAACTCATCGACAACGTTGTTGACAACTGGGACGGATACCAATTCCCGTAGCGTACCTTTCCAGAATCAAAGCCTGGCTAATCTGGATAACTGTCGGAATACCTAGGTACCTAGATAACGACAAGAAACACCAACGAAGCCAGATAGAAAGTCTGTCAATGTTTATAATTCCGAATAGCCTCCGATTATTAATCTCTAATAAGCACTTATCGGCAACAGTGTTATATTGCCGTAAGAAACCAGTTGCAAGCCTTCGTGGTATACGGAATGAGTTCCTACTACTTCGTACCCCATACCTCACATGGTAGGTAAACCGTAAATCGCACTCGAACCAAGTACATTCATCTCATTAATCACACTTGCAACGACCCCGAATAAAGCAACCCCCCATACTATGTGCGACGAGAACATTGCGGTATGGTAAGTATGCACATGACCGATCGCAACCATGAGCCACAATGCTTATCACCCGCCATACCTGCCGCGCCTATATATACCTAACCCCAAGACATCGAACCCCAGGAAGCACAAGCTCAAGATCAGTCCCAATACCGGCTCTCCAACGCCTCACCAGTAGGTCACACGAGCCTCCAGCCTCACAGTCGCACAGCCACCAAACCTCCAAACCCAAGGCGTCACATCACCGCAAATACCGACGTCAGCAGGAGAACCACACGGTAGTGCCTCTACGCTATTACCCATCCAGCCGTAGACCGTAGATAAGGACCGGGTCGTAGATAAGCACGATAGCTATCCGATTGCCTATCCAGGGATAACGCGACTATTAGCGCCGGTACGGACGGACGTCATCCTCGATAAGCCGGGCTTCAACGGCCTGTGCTTGTCTGATCGGTTTGGTTTCAGTTGAATGAACCTGAACCCGAACCCGAACCCGAGATCCAGCAATAAAGAATTCAAAGTGGTTCTCTGTTTTCACTTACCTGTCTACCTGTCAGGAACACAACCTAGTCAGGTGTAATACCGTCCCTAGTCAACAAGTATCAACTTATCAAGTCCAGCAGAAACGCAAAAGCACAAAAGTCAAACAACAAAGAACCCTCCCGTCTCGATAAGACGCCCCCAGATACCACATCCCCCGCAAATTAAAACTCCCGGGCCCGGTGTAAACAGGCACAGCAATTGTCGCGGCGGGGATTTAGCCTGAATCAAGCAACAAGCCGGCCCAACACCTTATTCATACACCACGCAACCTAAACCCGAAATATCCCCATCAAACCACTCACGCCAGATAACCAAAACGGCCCTAGCTAAATATAAGTCCCAACGCGTAAGGCCTGCGCTCGCGAGTTGGCAGTAGATAAAGAGACACAAGTTGCCTCTACTCAGTGACTTATAGGTCCTATTACCCGCTAGTCCTACACTATTACCGACATCATCACATCGAGGTAATAGGGTAGTCTAGAATTCGAGATCCGCTCCGCACGACATCATACCTGCGCCTGGGAATAGACAGCGCTACCCTCGGAATGGGATCGCTATCTCGCCTTATCTGCCGCCCACGCGATGCACCGGCTTATCGACCAATCCCAACGCGCCCACCAGCTTCGCCCCCGGAGCTACTATTGCCTCTGTGAAGGTCGGTTGAAGATCCGTGCCTGATACCGACGCCGGCCATTTGGCACCAGCCGCTGCCCAGGAAACTCTAGATAGGCAAAGACGTCGCATACCCAGTTATGGCGTGGGCGATAGGCGCTGCCTATGATGAAGCCTCCATGTAGTGTATTTCACCGGTAATAGCGGGGGATGTGTTCCCTTGACTATCCGCCTTTGGTAGATCAAATATAAATACTATGTGAGGTCGAGAAATCGAAAACGTCGCAGACTCCGGCTCGCGTTGTAACTCTACTCTTGATACCCATTTGTGACAGCGCTGTATGCTTGTTAGCCAGCCCCGGTGAGCACCACACGGAGAGACACCGGCCTATACCCACGGCACCAAGCACTTCCCGAAGCAAAGGAGGGGGCCCATCATGGCGGACACAGTAGCCCCGCCGGCGCCGCTGAGCCAAGGTGTCGGATATGGAATTGTCATCGGTCTGGGCACTCTGTTTGCCCTGGGCATGGTAAGAAGCGGTCCTTGAACCGTTGATCTACGCTCGAATAGCACAGCTCTCTAACCATGGACCTCAGATTCTGGCGACTTTCATTCTCAAGCGGTATAACGCAGAACGGCAAACATCAGAATCATTCAGCACGGCTGGAAGAACTGTCAAGAGTGGTCTGGTTGGGAGTTCGGTCGTCAGTAGCTGGACATGGGCGGCAACTTTGCTCCAGAGCGCAGCAGTCTCTTACCGGTATGGTGTGTCCGGGTCGTTCTGGTACGCCTCTGGTGGTACCGTTCAGATCCTCCTCTTTGCCACGCTGGCCATTGAATTGAAGAGACGAGCGCCTAATGCTCACACGTTCCTGGAGATGTAGGTATTCCTTGTTTTGTGTTTTGAAGAAGATATGATAGACGTCTGACCAAACACTTTGTAAAACAGCATCAAGTCAAGATATGGCATTCCAACCCATATCGTTTTCATGATCTTCGGACTTGTGACCAACATCCTCGTTACCTTGGTGCTTGTCGTCGGCGGTTCGGCGACAGTGACTGCTCTCACCGGAATGCACACCGTCGCCGCCATCTATCTTTTGCCCCTCGGAGTTATCGCGTATACCGTCGTCGGTGGACTGAAGGCCACCATCCTGACTGACTGGGTTCACACGTTCGCCTTGCTGATTATTATCATCATTTTCGCACTCTCGACGTATACTAGCGGCGGTCCCATTGGATCGCCTTCGGCTATGTACGATCGTCTAGTTGAGGCGTCTTTAGCCCATCCTGTTAGCGGAAATGCCGACGGCAGCTATCTGGCGATGCGTAAGTAATCCCTGTCTTTCGGGTCCCCTGCAGGAAGGGCGATTTCTGGTTGGTATGGGTGATCGCCAGGCCAACCACCGTCCATTTGTGAGCGTTTAGCAATTGTAGCACGAAGCTGACAGCCGAGTCTCCAGGTTCGACACAGGGCGCCATCTTCTTCGTGATTACCATTGTCGGAGGCTTTGGTACCGTTTTCCTTGACAACGGCTACTACAACAAGGCAATAGCTTCTTCTCCGGTTCATGCACTGCCGGGGTATCTCATCGGAGGTCTGAGCTGGTTCGCGATTCCTTGGCTGGCTGGTGGGACCATGGGCCTCGTCGCGCTGGCCTTGGAGAACACACCTCGGTTCCCAACGTTTCCCAATCGCATGACCGAAGATGAGATCAACGCCGGCTTGGTTCTTCCGTACGCAGCCGTCGCACTGCTTGGTAAAGGTGGCGGTGTAGCGACGCTCATAATTGTTTTCCTCGCCGTCACCTCTGCTACGTCATCTGAGCTGATCGCGGTCTCTTCTGTCATCACGTACGACTTGTACCGCACTTATATCAAGCCCGACGCGAGTAGCAGGAGCCTTATTTATATGTCTCATGTCGCCGTCGTTGTGTATGCGATGTTCATCTCGACCTTCTCTGTCGGACTCTTTTATGCCGGCATTTCCTTGGGTTATCTCTATTTAATGATGGGCTGCATCATCTCGGCCGGCGTCTTGCCCGCTATTTTGACGCTTACCTGGTCCGGACAGAACAGGTGGGCTGCTACTTTGACGCCGCCTATCGGTCTTGTCTTTGCGCTGTGTTCGTGGCTTGTCACCGCGAAAAAGGAATGCGGCAGTCTTTCTATTGTTTGCACTGGCGGCAATAACCCAATGCTTGCTGGAAACGGTAAGAAAGTCATCTTGATCGACATATAAACCGTCCTGGGAGCTGACATATCGACAGTTACGGCACTACTCTCACCTCTATTGCTGATACCTATCTTTACCTTAATATTTGGTTGGGTACGTCCTCGATTATCTAATTTCCTCCTTCATACGTGAAAATTGACTGTAGTTGCCATAGGACAAATATGACTGGAAATCCATGATGCAGATTCGCCTGACAAAGGAGGATCCATCCGAGGAAGACCTTGAACAGACCCCTGATGGAATCACCGAGAGGAATGACGACCATGGTGTTGAGCAGGAGCAGCTTCATCGCGCGAGCAAGATAGCCAGGTGGGCAAGTGTCCTAATGACCCTGTGCATGCTCGTCCTTTGGCCGTTCCCTATGTTTGGCACGAGATACATCTTCTCGAAGCCATTTTTCACCGGTTGGGTTTCGGTTGGCATCATCTGGATCTTTTTGTCGTTGTTCGCCGTTGGGTTATTCCCCATCTATGAGGGTCGGCATACTATCAAGCGCACGGTCGGTGCCATGCTTGGTAAAAAGCATCCCACGGTGATCATCACACACGCAGTCGTGCCGGCTGAGAAACGCCCGCCTAGCTCTGGCGAGCCGTCGAAAGCAGACTTTGGTATGAGCGACTAGTCGCTGGTGCTGTCGTGGGAATAGGAATCTGACTGGAGTTTTTTGGTGTTGGCGTGAATGGGGCCGCTGGTACTACACTTTGTGCATACCCCCTCGGTTAAACTAGATATGTAGACTGTAATGTTGTTAGAAATTGATTTACAATCCCTTACCATTGATTAGCTTGATCTCTTCGAAAGCCTGTAGCTGTATCCATGCCGACCATGCAGTTGGGTTGATGTTCGAATGGATGTTGTATCGAGATGGGGCCTTCGTGAGGCGGGAACATGCGCACGGGCTGACATTGCACCGCCTCATTCATATCCCGGGAAAATGCAGCAATTGAAGTAGCTCTGCTTAGTCATTGTCATCGCAATCGAGCTAACTAGCGGGATCCACGGGCCTGATGCCGTTGAGCCAGCCAACCGTCGAGCTCCAGTCCTCCACCGATCCGGCCGAGAGCTTCCTCTGGTTTCATCACCTCAAGATGCATGATGCATGAAGATCACACTGCCGTCGAGGGGTCGAGGGCGGCAGTGTCTAATGGCTTTGCTCTTGGATGAGTTCAGCCGATCTCCTGCCTCTTATTTTCCACTGCATTCGGGTGCTCTCTGCACAGACTGCAACTCGCGATGGCTTTTGAGAAGGAGCCGAAGGTGAGCGTGAACGAATACGCTCGGCATTCGTTCGACTCGCCCTACTCCGACTTCGCCTCCGATCTCGACCCGACCGAGCATCTCCAAGCTTCACCTCTCTCGGCTTCCAAATCCTCTGCTACATTTCAGTCGCAACCATACCGCCGCACGCCGCAGAGGCCGTGCTTCGGTGGCCGATCGATACGATGCGTCGTCATCTCTGTGGTAGTTTTCGTGGCTGCTTGGCTGGCGTTGGGCACCAACGGATTTTTTGCACTTACGAAATACGATCAAGCACCACCTGATGGCTTGTCACCGCCTTGGTACCCTACGCCCAAGGGCGGAACCACCAAGTCCTGGGCCGAAAGCTACAAGAAGGCAAGCGAGATGGTCGCCAGAATGACTTTGGCCGAAAAAGTGAACGTTACAACCGGCACTGGGTGGCAGATGGGGCCTGCCGTTGGCAACAGCGGGCCAGCCGTTGATGTCGGCTTTCCTTCGCTGGCGTTGCAAGACGGTCCTCTAGGCGTGCGCCTCGCTGATAATGTGACGGTTTTCCCTGCCGGAATCACCGTAGGCGCCACATGGAACAAGGAATTAATGTATCAATGGGGAAATGCACATGCCATTGAAGCTCGGAAGAAGGGAACCAACGCCATCCTTGGTCCCTGCATAGGGCCCCTCGGGCGCATGCCCGCCGGTGGCCGCAATTGGGAAGGCTTCGGAGCGGATCCGTACTTGCAAGGCATTGCTGCTGCGCAATCCATCAAAGGTATCCAGGACGAAGGTATCATGGCTACGGGTACGTGATTCTTCCAAGCCCCTATGCTAGTTTAAACGGCAGTTAACGTCACATATTACCACAGTCAAACACTTGGTTGCAAACGAACAAGAGCATTTCCGCCAGCCTAACGAATGGGGCTTGGCCCACGCTCTATCCGCAAATATCGATGACAGGACCATGCATGAATTGTATCTCTGGCCCTTCGGCGATGCCGTCAAGGCGGGAGTTGCAAGTGTCATGTGCAGTTACAACATGGTCAACAATTCTTATTCCTGTGGTAACTCAAAGCTGCTGAATGGCCTACTCAGAGACGAGATGGGCTTTCAGGGTTTTGTGATGAGCGATTGGCTCGCACAGAGAGGCGGAGTCTCTACCGCACTGGCGGGTTTGGATGTATGTGAGACGAGAAATATCGCAATTCCCTACTCTCCGAATACAGGCATGCCTCACGGTTGCCAACTTGCCTGGATCTCTGGCTTCATTTGCTTGCATTTCACCTGATGTGTATTGACAGTGTTTACTAACTTCTTATCTGAAGATGACCATGCCCGGCGATGGATACACCATGGCCGACGGAAAATCCTTCTGGGGCCCAGAGCTGACCAGATCTGTTCTGAACGGCTCCGTGCCACTTGATAGGCTAAATGATATGGTGACTCGCATTGTCGCTGCCTGGTTTCAAATGGGTCAGGACGACGAGACCAGATTTGATCGTAGAGGACCAAACTTTTCTTCTTGGACTAACTCGGAAAAAGGCGTATTCGCACCAGGTAGCCCGACAGAGCAGGGGGAGCACAAGGTCAATGAATTTGTAAACGTGATGGGAGACCACGCTTCGATAGCGCGGCAGATCGCTGCCGAGGGTACCGTCCTGTTGAAGAATCAGGCATTGTTGCCTATCGCCCGCGATGGTAGCACGCCTAGCGACAAGGCCGAGCGGCAAAACAACCGTTTGCGGATTGCCATCTTTGGTGAGGACGCCGGCCCCGGTCGTGGACCAAATTATTGCGCAGACCGGGCCTGCAATCAAGGCACCTTGGCCTCTGGTTGGGGATCTGGCTCAGTGGAATTCACTTATCTCGTTTCACCGGTCGAGGCTCTCAGTAAGGCGTGGGACGATGAACGAGTGGACGTGACTGCGTATTTGTCGAATGAACCCCCTTCCGAGAAACAGCCCGACATACTTCGAGATGCCGAGATCTGCATTGTGTTCGGAAATGCTGATTCTGGAGAAGGTTACCTTGCATGGGAACAAGTAGAGGGCGATCGACCCGACCTACTCCTACAGAAAGGTGGTGACGATCTCATCGTCGATGTTGCCGAGGGTTGCCATGGCGGTGATGGCCAAGTTCTCGTTGTCATTCATACTGTCGGTCCCATCGTCATGGAAAGATGGATCGACCTTCCCAACGTGAAAGCTGTGCTACTGGCCAACTTGCCTGGGCAGGAGAGTGGCAACGCACTGGCCGACGTCATACTAGGCGACATCAATCCCAGTGGTAAACTACCTTGGACAATTGGCAAATCGCTGGACGACTACGGCGAGGGTTCCCGGGTCATGTACTTGCCCAACGCTGTCATTCCTCAACAAGACTTCAAAGAAGGTCTGTATATCGATTATCGGCATTTCGACAAGTACGACATAGAGCCACGGTTTGAGTTCGGGTTTGGCCTGAGTTACACCACGTTCGAATTCGCCAACTGCGTCGTTGAGCCAGTAAAAGTCAAGAGCGCCCTACCAGCTCCCCGACCGGAGAATTTCGCCCCACCTCCCGAGTATGACACGACCATCCCAGATGCCAAGGAGGCGCTTTTCCCCGTAGGTCTTCGGAGGTTAGAGAAGTACATCTACCCGTACCTGGATCGCATCGACAACCCCGTGTCTGACGCATACCCCTATCCTGAGGGCTACGATGTGGAGCAGCCCCTTTCCGGCGCGGGCGGCGACGAAGGAGGCAATCCAGATCTCTGGGAGACATATGTGAAGGTTTCTGTTGACGTCACCAACGCTGGCTCGGTACAGGGCCAGGTCGTGCCGCAGCTCTATCTGCGCTATCCCGATTCATCTGCCGTCGACTTCCCTGTTAAAGTCCTTCGTGGGTTTGACAAGCTGCTTCTCCAAGAGGGGGAGACGCGCACGGTGACATTTAATTTGACCCGAAGAGACCTCAGCTACTGGAATGTCACTGCGCAGAACTGGGTTATGGTCGTTGATGGCACGTATGAATTCTCGGTTGGTCAGAGTTCACGAGATCTGACTGTTTCCGTGACTTGGTAATTTGGGACGGATCATGGAGTCACTGTTTGTGTCATCCTGCAATATCGTATAGATTGGCATTGGATAGCACGGGAAAACTCTTGGGCAAGCCGTGAGACGGACAACGGCACAGAAGAAGTTGGTATTGTTAACAACATTCACGTCCGTACGTAATAGGTATGGTACACGGTAATATGCATCACACACTGACCTACCGGTACCTAAGTAGGTTGCCCTTTGTCCTGGTGTACCTGTTGATGCAGCATTGCACGCTTGCCAGAGATGAAATGGCTACCTACGCTAGAATGACAACTAACAAACCCCGCGCTCCCCTCCCAATTCCGTATGGCTACCCGAGGGGTCCGCACTCCTGAGTCCTGACCGAGGTGCGGGACTACCCTTTCATGATCGCGCATCCAAAGACCCCGAATTGTCAGCCCGTAAGCGGAAAGATAACAGACTGCGACCTACGAATATGCGCATAATCATAATGTATAATGTATAACGTATGTCACGGGCCTTATTATTACTCGGTGCGCCATAAACAGAGACACGGCGAAGACAACACGCCACTCCCGTACAACTGCCACGCCACGCATGCAACGATAACAAACAATTAGTACGGACGTACGAAGTACGGTCTGTAAGTTGTAACAGTCTGTATGTACCTAGTGTTAGTTACCAGCAGATGCCGCCGGGAGCCGTTGACGGTGACGTGCCTATGCTGTGGCGGGGTTGTGGTGGACTTGTGGTGGGCTATACAGTGACACACACTTGAAGGACGCTTGAACCTTAAGCTGGAGCTTGGTACCTACATGTGGGGACGGGGACGGAAGGGGAATTGTCGCCCACGCCTGTTCCGCCAGCCAAAGTACGGTGAGGCACAGCGTGACAAATCCGGCCGTCCGGCACCTGATTCAGGTAGGTTGCACGATCTGTGACGGTAAGTGGAAGGCACTCTGACGCCACGGCGCCTTCCCCAGGTTCCAATTCTGCCCCGGGGAAGTGCCTACGTAATAACTTATAAGGAGCGGCAAGCGCAGTCGTCGACTATTATAATGTACATTTACTCTGCACTTTATATATTCAACCACGCCGTCTCCTCACTCCTTGTCCCCCGACCGAAAGTGTTTGCGTCGTTCCGGTCAACGGAGCTCGCTGGCAGTACGTAGCCCTCGCGCTAAGCAACGAACCCGGCCCCAACGTGTCATGCCGTCGGCGCCACGCCGTGCTCCCCTCGCAGACCCTCGTAGACTCTCGCAGACGCACCCCTCGTCGCTAGGACTTGCCTGATCGGGAACTGGACGTGTCTGTGCTTTGTGTCCGCGTCCCCGCCACGGTAACACCCACACGCCCCGTGGGACGACGACCTGCGCCCTATCAGGCCTGACTCTTGCCGCATTGCTGAGGTAAGTGCGCAAACGGCCTGCGTCGTCTGCTCCCAGCACTGGCTTATCACCGCTACCCTGTCTATCACTGCTAGCTTTGCGACCGAACACCAATTCGGGGCTGCCAAGTAATCCCGCGATAAGAACTGCCGGCGACACGCAGCCTTGCTGCCTTGCTGGAGACAGATAGCTATTTAAACGGCGTTGGGTATCGCCACGCGGGAACCGCCCCTTCTTGCCAGTCCTCATATCTTCACACGCCAGCCCGCCAACCAAAAGCCCACGCTTGCGAAACTTCGGCCTCGTCTCTTGTCGTGTCTCTAGCCGTCCAGGATGTCTGCCGATAAGAAGCAGATGCCTCCTCACCCGCTGCGGCCTCTCACCGAGGACGAGCTGACCTGCGCCCGGAACCTCGTGGTCGAGAGAACCGGCGGCGACGGAGTCGTTTTCTTTTTCCGATCGATCTATGAAAATGAGCCAACCAGGGACGAGCTTGCGCAGTTCCTCGCAGCGGAACATGCCGGACAGGTACCCGAGACGACGCCCCCACGGCAAGTAAGGGTACTGTTTGATCGCGTCAAAGATGGCGTGGCACAGCTTACTGAGGCGATTGTCGACGTTGAAGCGCGCGAGATCCGTCGGAGCAAGACCTTCCCGCCCGGCTCCCAGACCAGCTACACAGCAACGGAGTTTGCCTGGTTCTACGATCTCTGTGTATCGTCGGATATGTTCAAGAAGGCCATGGAGGAGTTCTCCCTGCCCGACAACTTCGCGCTCACCATAGACCCTTGGCCGTACGGGGGCCTCGATCCGGATGAGGATGCACCTCGGTATATGCAGGGTCTTGTGTACGCGCACGATGCGTCTCTGAAAAACCCGGATGCTAACCACTATGCGTACCCCATACCCATTATCCCGGTCTTGGACATGGCTACGAAAAAGCTGGTTCGGATCGACCGCCTAGCGACGGGCGGGACGGGCGACAGCTTGATCCCTTTGCCACCTGCAGACATGCCCAAGAAGCTCTTTGAGAAATACAAACCTGCTGAGTTTATTCCCGAGCTACTCGATCTGCCGGTGCGTACCGACTTGAAACCCATTAACATCACACAGCCCGAGGGTGCCTCGTTCAAGGTGCACTCGGACAACTTAGTCGAGTGGCAGAAGTGGCGATTCCGGGTCGCGTTCACGCCACGTGAGGGTGCTGTCCTCCATGACGTATGTTACGATAATAGGCCAGTTCTGTTTCGTCTATCGTTCTCGGAGATGACAGTTCCCTACGGTGACCCGCGAAACCCGTTTCACCGCAAGCAGGCCTTTGACTTTGGGGATGGTGGTATTGGGCGGGCTGCCAATAATCTAAAACTGGGATGCGACTGTCTTGGCGCCATTCATTACCTGAGTGCCGTCGTCACGGATTCAGAGGGCAAGCCGGGATTGGCTGAGAATGTGGTGTGCATGCACGAACAAGACAACGGTGAGAAAAGATGCCTGCATTCTACGTGCGGGGAAGACGACAGCTGATACGTGACAGGCATTGGATGGAAACACACGAACTTCCGGACTAACCGAGCCGTGGTCACGCGGCTCCGTGAGTTTGTGATCCAGTTCATCGCCACGCTGGCGAACTACGAGTATATATTTGCCTACAAGCTCGATACAGCCGGCGGGATCTCCGTCGAAGTTCGGGCTACGGGTATTGTGAGTGTCGTAGCCATAGATGATGGCAAAACGTCCGGCTATGGCAACGTGGTGTCGCCCGGCATATTAGCGCAGAACCACCAGCACATCTTTGCGGTGCGCATCGACCCAAGCATCGACTCATACAGCAGTGATGACACAGCTGTGGTGCTGGAGGAGAACCATCCCATTCCGATGAACCCGGAAACAAACCCATTCGGCAATGGCTACGAGATACGGCGGCAAAGGGTTGAGCGCGCCATGTACACGGATGCCGAGCCCAAACTGAACCGGCTGGTGAAGATGGAGAACGTGAATAAGAAAAACCCCATCAGCGGCAAGAATGTTGGGTACAAGTTTACTCCCTACGCCACACAACTCATGCTCGCAGATGACAAGAGTACCCAGGCGGCACGAGCGCCTTATGCGAAACACCACCTCTGGGTGACGGGGTACCGCGATGAAGAGCTCTGGGCGGCGGGTGAGTTCACGAACCAAAGCAAGAAGGAGTCTGGTGGCGTCAAGGCCATGGTGGAAAGGGGCGACTGGTTTGTGGACTCACCGAGCGCGAGCAGCGAGAAGGGACAGCGTAGCAGTCCTGTCGTTTGGAATGTATTCGGACTCACCCACAACCCGAGGATCGAGGACTGGCCGGTTATGTGAGTGTCAATCGGAGACAGAATGAGCCTTTTTCTTGTTTATTACTTTGCTAATGTACTTGGCAGGCCCGTGGAGATCCACCAGTTCCACATCCGACCGGCGGACTTCTTCACCATCAGCCCGGCGCTCGACATGCCCACGCGCATGGACGAGGCTAGTGTCCTCGTCTCGTGCTGTGACAAGAACGGTGCCCCCGTAAAGTCAGTTACCGCAGAAGTCAACGGCAAGGAGGGCGCCGCAGAACCTGAAGACAAGCGCCGCTCGGTGAACTTGTCGAAGATATTCAGCTGGAAGAAGGACGCGAAGCCGTAAGTATGGGGAATAAAACGGATCTAGATGTGATAGACGAGATTGCACGCTTTTTCTTCGGGGGTTGTGTGTGCGGTTAGTATCGTCTCTTAGATGGCTGTCACGACGACCTCCTTTTTTGGGCGTATCATGTATTGCATGTCTGTTGGGAGAGGGACGGGGGGTTATCGGGTTAGTGCATCGTGTTATTACCTTCGTAGATGACTACATGGGTGGTGCATTGTGTACTGTAGGTAAGATATGTCAATGAGTAATTTTGGCGATGTTTTTGGGTTTACTGTGGATTTTTACTGCAAGTATTACACTACGGGGGTGTTATCTTCGGAATGAGAGCCGAGGAGATCCGAGATTTGTTCTTGGTGTGATTTGCCGGGTGTTGGGTCTGGCTACACTTGGCAATGACCACTACTTCACTCACTCAAATTGAATTCTTGCAGGAACCTGATGTTATGGATCTGGCATTCGCCTACGAATCGGAAAGCAGGGACACATCCGCAGGAAGAAATATTAAGTATTCAGTTATGACTTATTCATTCATGTATCGGTGGGATTTCGTGATGTTGTTTTGGTTTGGGTTACCTGACCTCTTATGTTATGATTGTTATCCTACCCCTAACCTAGCTTTCCTGCGCTGCTCTCGTGTAGGTACCCTAACTTAACTCCCCAACGCAATCTCAGCAACGCAACGCAACTTATTAACCCAACGCAACGCAACACAACTCCCTAGCCTAACGCCATGCCGGGTATTGTGGAGTGTAACGCAGGTAAGCACAGAGTACCTAATGAAGGAGGTAGGAGATAGGTAGGGATACAGAGTATGAAGTGGGTAGGAGATAGGTAGGGACGTAGGTGGGTAGGTGGGTAGGAACGTAGGTAAGCAGGCAGGCAGGTAATCCGCGTGGGTCAGCCGAGGTCGCCTTGTTCGCTAATCCGAAGGCCCGAACCCTTTCCTTTTTTTGCTTCTTCTTATCTTTGTTTGGGTGTTTTGGTGATCTCGCTGCTCGTGCTTGCGGCTTGGTGTTTGCGGTATGAAGTCACCTCGCGGGTTAAACCGACGGGACGGTTTGAATCCGATTCGGGGGATATGACGGATGCGGATGAGTGATTGTGTTAACCTACACGAACCAAGTGGGCATACAGTTCCGGATCATCATGGCTGGGACACGACTCCGGCCGGCTTTACAGGAACTGCGGGGGAGCGAAGCGGCAGCCGGGCTCATCGAGGGTCTTAAAGACGGCGGGTAGCGGGAGCGAGGTAGATCGGGGCTGGATATGTCAGTTACGTGTCATCAAACGTTCCAACCCCCCATCCCCTCCGTTCTCAAAATCAATAACATCCCAGTGAGTTACGGTACTTACGCGAGTGAAATCCCGGCGCCGCACTCCATCACGGACATCAGGAATATTATCTTGAGAAGAAGATTCCCCAGCATCACGCAAGCGCTGAATAATAACCGCAGAGCTCCCTTCCGGATCACCAGAAGGCAAACCAAACGAAATCGTGCACTCCGTGCCGGGCGGGAGGTACTTCGACACCCAGACCTGGCGGATGCGATCGAGGAGGTCGATGTTCCGCGCCGGGACGCGCATGACGAGGCTGTCCCGGCTCTCGTGCAGCACGGATCCGTACTGCGTTATGTCGCGGGTGAAGATGCCCGGTTCGTTCCTGGGGATGGCTTTGAAGCGGCAGGTTATGCTTTGTGCGGCGGTGGGGTGTTTGGTTTTGTCGTGGCTTAGTAGGGGGTCGTCTAGGTCGTAGATCTTTTGTTCTGGGGGGTTTGTTTCTGGTTTTGTTGGGTGTCTTAGACCCATTTTGCTGGTGGTTATCGTGTTTGGTGATGAATATGATGGTTGGGGGTTGGGTTGATGGTGGTGGTGATGCTGGGTTGATGGAGATGTTTCTTTGGTGTGGGTTGGAAACGGGATTAGTTGCCGCGGGGTTCACGACGTCGAAGATATCGAGGATGTACTTGGGTTAAGTAGCGAGTTGCCAGCAAAGGTTGGAAACGTAACTTTTATGTACTGTAGAAGGAAGCCCGTGCTTTAGCCTTGCAATGCATTGGTAGGCATTCCCATTGAATGAATTGTCCCTGAGGAAGCCAATCTCGTTGGCCAGTTACTGGCATTAAGTACTGTCTGGTCTAACCTTGAAACCATGGAATATGTGTAATCAAAGTCTATAACCCAACGCTGTATGCAGTCTATCAATACCCTTTATCCCGTGTCCCGTCCCCATGCCAACCGAAAGTATCCCTTGCCTTTTATTTCTAATGATGCAAACCCGCTCTATCCCCAAATTCTATGTTTTCTTTTATCCCGTCCTAGCAAGCTCTGGCAACAGAACAGCCAGGTAAATCACCATACCACCTGACCGAGCCTTAATACCAGACGGGATCCTTGCGCCAGTTCCGGAGTAGATTCACTACGGCCTGGCTCCATTCGTACACGAAGCACCGCGTGAGCTGCTCAGCTTCGTCCGCAGAGGGGGCTCGCCCACCCCACATCTCCGGCTTCAGTGCTTCGGTTTGCGCACAAGTCAATACCAAGCCTCTGTAAACACCATATCAGCAACCATGAAAGCACCAAAGAGAAATTAAAAAACGAAAGAATAATCAATGTGTGGGGATTTGACATACTCATCACGAATTTTAACAAGGCATAACCAAGCCAGATTCCAGCTCCGAGCCGAGTTCGCGTCGCTGACCACCATGCGCCGAGCTTCGTCCAGCAGGCTCGCCGACACGGGGTATTTGCGCGTCAGGCCCCTCAGTTCCACCAGCAGTTGATTGCTGTCCATGTAGTAATTCCACGCTGAGGCCATGTGTGCCGTGATCGTCTGCCTGTCTCCCTCGTTCTTCAGGTCTGGTATCTGGCGTTCAATCCGGCATAGCTCGACCAGTGTCCTGACCTTGTTGCTCTGTAACCACTCGGTCATCTGTCTTGCTGAGGGCTGTGTAGAGGACTATGGTTAGCATCTTGCGTGCTCGGGGGTGTAGGTCCTGTGATAGACACCTAATCTGTTGACATACGCTGGATCCCATTGTGCCGGGCTTGTTTTTGAGTTACTGAGTGGCTTTTTTTGCTGGATATCTTCGAAAGACCCGTCTTATGAGTGACCTTGAGAACAAGTTAGTTTCGCAAAACTTAAGATAAGCCGTGAATCTCATACCTCAAGAATGCGCCGGTTGGTATTGATCTAGTGAGGAACAGGTGTTAACAGCTAGATCCCCAGTCAAGAGTGCTTGCTTGGTATTCTCATACCTCTTGAGACTCGCGAGGGAATCGTCTCCTTTAAACACCCTGACGAGGACAATGACGGGGACAAGACGATCCGAATGAGCCGCAGGCAGACAAGCAACGCCCCTTATGACAAACAAACAGCAGTGCTATGGCAAGGCAGCACGAAGCAGATCAGCGAAGCGCAGCTGCCTGACAGAGGCGGCGTCGAGCAATCTTGTGACAAGATGCGACTGTAAGACACAACTCAACGGGGGGCGGCTGCAAGCTGCGGGTAATTGAGTATGAGACGATGACCTTGCTTGGCCGGGTGGCGACAGTCGGGAAGAGGAACTCGTGATGTCTAAGCTTAGCGGGAGATCCGGGTCGGCGTTCAGAGATGAGTTTATGCGGCGAAGCAAGTCTATGCCGGTTGGGACAGATACACATAGAAAGCCCCAGCCGACGAGGGGCTCAAGACGGTGTACTTATATGAGGTGAGGCCATTGCTGAAGATTGCAACTCCCTCGCCGTTCGCGTCCGAATCGGCGCAGAGGAGTCCGGGAGGAGTCGACATGGCGGCGGTGCTTCATCGCGAACTCTGCGTGGAGCTGATGCTGACGATACCGATCAAGTGGGTTTAAGAATCAAATGACCGAGCTGTCAGGACGTCTGTATGGGGACCGGGACTAAACCGTCATGGCGATCGGGGCGCGCGACGGGTGAGAAGAGCAGGTCGCATAACTGAGCATTGGGCATGACCTTGTGGATATCCGCGATGCAGGGCAGTGGTTCCAAGGTTGTGAAGTTAATTATTGACTGCAGCAGTCGGTGCCGCGTAGGGAGACGGTATTTTAGCTGTTAGATGGGGGTACAGACCCCACAGTAGGGCCGCCAAGAAGAGTCGAAGGGGGCAGTACTATCCCGATGTGGCTTAGCGCACCGTAATTAAGCACGCCGCCAATCTAGCGCGGATAGCCATGTGGGTTTGCCTAGGCAACGGCCATGTGGGGCCATCGTGGGGCCTCGGGTGTTTGTGGACAAGATCTGCGACTTGATAGTTAACTACTCCTAACGAAGGCAGGTTCTCGCGCGGAATGTCTAAATTCTCTGAGTTAGGTATGATACCGTGAGGAGGCATGTTGTAGTGTAATCTGTACGAACTGTTTTCACGGTACTCTACCTACGCTAGAGCTAACAAGAACTTATTCGATTTGTACTCTAACTATTACAAATTCAAAGCACACCAAGGCCCTGAAGGCACGTGAGAAGCCAAGAGAAGCCAAGACAGACGCACCTATCGTCTTCTCCCTGAGTCCGGGGTCTTGTTACCATGCGCAATGTGCCAACCACTGGGATTTGCGTGCCTGGATTTCTGCGCCTGTGCCTAGGCCGAATAGAGCCTAGCGTTATCAGCGGATCCTATTTCTGTGATGCTGCATGCGTGGAACAACGCTCCGTATGATGGAACAACCTTCTAGAAGGCAAAAAGACTACCTACACTACAGCATAATGGCGGAATGCTACCCTCGTCTTACACCAGAGGAGAACAGGACATGTGTATGTCTGTACCGATAATACAGCCGGGCAATTGGGTCTTATAGAGCGGTTTAACTGTTTTGACATTTAAATTGCTCTCCCCTAAACTGTATTGTTATATAGACATTTCCGAATGGTAAACCTGATAATACCTCGTGGCCAAGTCACCAGCTCTGCTTTCCAAGCTACATTCGCGCATCCAACACAATAGCTATAGCAAACGGCGCATTCGAAAAGCGTCGACAAGCGACGTTCGGCGCGACGTTAACAGCGGCATCGCGAATCGGCCAAGGCGAGCATCGGCAATATTGTCAGCCTGCAGCAGGCAGCGACTGCAAGCAGACAGGCAATTACACAGAACATAAAGTAGGTAATCATGTAAGAAGGTAACAAGCCTAATCTGTCGAGCTTTGGAGAACTTTGCGCTGTCAGGATGCCCGGTATCTCGTGGGGCCCGGCTTTGACCTCGGCGGCCCCACTTTTCCCGCATGCGCTACTTTAGTTTGATGCCGTGTTCGTGATATTTGCGGTCGGCGGTCATCCGTTCATGAAATCCCCTCGGAGACTTGAGTACGTAGCGTGCTGATACAGACCATGCAAGGCACTCCATACCAAATAAGTAAAATAGAAAGCTGTCTATCACAGCGGCCCGCACCAGCTAATAGGTCCCCACACGAGTTACTGACGACTGTAAATAGACTGTACTACGAAGTATAGACTGTATACGGTTGCCTAACTCTAGTCTCATGTCTATCTCCGATCAACTCTTACAACTCCCTTCCAAATACCGCGTTTTACATTGGACTCAGCACCAGTTTCGCCAGTCCCTGGGGGCTAGTTTCCGTTATCACGAAGTCTTACACTATATTTAGATGCCGAGCGAAACCCGAACCCTTTCGGATGCGCCGCACTGTGCCGTGGACAGAGGCATGGAGGTCCCATGCTTCAGCTTGTACTTAGTGGATATCGAGGCTATGAAATGCCGATAAGGTTATGGAGCTGCCTCGAGGCAACGCCGTTACATGGACTAGCAGCGGCTACCGCCTGGATACCGGCGCTTTCGGGTCAGCCAAAAGGCACTCGGATGCTGAGCCGTGGCCCAGCTGACGCCCTGAATTCCGCATCCATTCCAGGAACAAGACTAACGTAGCTATGTAGTGTATACGACTAACACCTCCACTACGCGGAATATGTACCGCCATCCTCCTATACACTACATCCCGGTAAACCCCTCCAAGATCTCATTCTCGGCTTCTAAAATATGCCCTCTGCCATGTAAGCATCTCCAGTTCCTTCCTTTGAGGAAACTTTATTTCCCTTTTCTGCCAGTGAACCGGCTGCGCCGCGCCTCGTGTCAGCATGGCTGCCGTCAGATCGATCATTCGTCGCGGGCGCCTCCACGGGACGGGATCGAACGCCACGATGCCGTTTAGGCAGACATGGCATGTACGATGATGTACCCACGCATCAACCAAGCGCCCGGGACCGTCGCAACTAGTCAATGAAACCTGATTCTGGCGAGGTTACAATGCGCAAAGTCTTTGATTTCTTTCCGGTAGCCAATCGCCTGGGCAAAACGTTCTGACAACGCACGTACCGGTGATCATGAACCAACCAGTTTGCAGTGATTTCAAATCCATGATTGATTAATCAAAACCACACGAAAACACACTGATTAATCAATTGAAGCCGGAAACGGTGTGTTCATCACACCACGCGAAAGCACGGTTCTTCCACTACGTTCCACCCAGACCATTCCCCAGCAAGGTAAAAATTACCAATTTCTAAGCTTGGAGTAATCTGCATTACTGGACTAGATAGTCTGGATTCTATACTACTTCGTACGTAGTGTAGTGTAGTGTAGTGTATAAGTAGTCGGCGATAAGTAGTGGCGAGGGAACTAACACCAAGCCGCCGGCCACTACCCCACGTAGCTTGTTATAGCGTCGCATCAAGCCCCATACGTAGGTAGACTCGGCAGCTTCCCTTTTGCTAACTAATTACGAAGTAGCTCCCTTGTTACCCGTATGCGCCCGAATATGTAATGTAGTCCACCGCATGTCTGTCGGTGAGTCAGCGGAGTTGGGGCTTTGGTCAGGGCATAGCCGCTTCTGTCTCAGGATGTTGAGGCGTTTCTTTGTTGGCGTGGTCGCGTATTGGTGTCGTTTATCCTCGTATCGTTTCTTGCGGAAATCGCCAGGTCCTGAGTGTTTGGGGAATGAACCTGTAAATGCTTACCGGTATACGGCTGCTGATTGTTAGTCGGGCCGCAGCTGAGTAACCCCAGCGCTGAAGATGATGGGAAGATATGAGTTAGTGGTGGGTTCTTGCGTTGGAGTTAACTTCAATCAAGTAAGTCTCATTGAGTATGTTCAAACCGATTAAAACGTCTGTCTGTTCTTTGTTTCGGAAATCAGACCGGGGGAGGCTGGCTTGGAAATACCGGTACACATACTTCAGGTACGTATGGCCAGTCCGTATTTGGAGAATTTCCATTTGACGATGGATATGAAGACATTCTGCGGCGCCTCCCGAGGCGGATTGGGATTGCTGAGCAGCGAGCTAGGAGTGAAGGTAGACAGAGTGCCGTCGAGCTACAGCCACCTCCTCCGACAGGATCGTAGGGCTCGGTGAAGTTGACCTTGCGTTGTACGACTTTCTGGTGTGTGAATTTGCCAGACTTCAGAGCCGTACATCGGTCGGTCCGGTCAGCCAACACCCACGGACTGACCGACCGCTACTCACCGGTCGAGAGTTATTTGGCCGACAGACCGGACTGATGTATGGGATGACCGACGGTTCCGGCGGTCAGCCGGCGGTCAAATATCCGATTTGACCGTCGCATGCCCCCGGGTTGGGCCAACAGAGATCCGACAGCCCATCGGTTTGAAGGCTATCATGAAACTGACCGATGTGCAGCCCTGGGTCGCATTCCCAACTGATACCAAGCATATGCGGCTCAAGTACTGAATGAGTGACTGGATGCCTTGCAAAAGGCCACACGGGTAGCTTGAGTGAGGGTTGCAATAGGGCGTTCGGTTGATGACTCTATGAAACTTTGCGGCAGCGCAGTCACACGTGAATCGGTATGCGCCTCATTTTCTAGGAACTCTTTGCACTAGGCAATGATATGTTCAGACTCTTTCTTGATCCATTCGTATTTCTCAATCATGGTCCCCTTTAAGGAGGCGGCGCCCTGTCCGTTTGAGAGATACGATGGTCGAGACTTGCGGTAGGATAGTGTTGACGCGTTGTATGGAATCAACCCATGAATCGAGAAGCCAGCCACAAAGATCTCTTGTCATTGACCGAACTGTATTGTTATTACTGTAGTATTTCACTTCGTTTCGTGATCACTGATGGTCGAGACTGGCGGTAGGCCGAGATATTGTTGACGCGTTATGAGAAATCAACACACAGATGGCGTTAGCACCCCCAAACGACTCTTGTCAATGACTGAATGTATAGGATTTCACTTCATTTTGCCGAGCATAGAGCGCAGAATCATCCGTCGTCAAGAGCGGGGAATTCGGTATGAACTGGTCGCGCTAGCGTACTGCATATGGAGCTTTGAGTTCGTCCGTTGATATTTGACAGATGGTTAATTCCAATCGAGGGTTGAGAGTCGTGGATATTTTGCTTTATTCAAATGAATTGCATCTGAGACTCTCTTCTATGAGAGAATGTTCTCATAATTGATTGAAACTTTGGTGTGGTGAGTCGCGACGGAATTGCAGGGGAAGTTTTGACGCGTCTTGAGTTACGGAATAAATACGGGTTAGACGAGCGATTGAACATATGCAATGTAATGCATGCAGGTATTGAATGTATGCATCTAAAAAGTAGGATACCTAGTCACCCCGTAACGGGCCAACCGGAGACGTGCCATTTTCCTCACTTCAACAACGTTTCCGCGTTTCATTGGGTTCGCCATTTTCTATCTTCATTGCGATACGTTCATCACAGACTCAAAGTAAGCTGCGATATGCGACACTCGACCTGGACCACCTGTTTGCGTGAAGCCGCACATTCACGATCAGCTCCTAAGTTCCAACGTACTCAACGGCGCCGCAATGATGTGATACCTGCGACAACCAGCGCTAGGCAGATGTCTACACTACCGGTAGTTGATTTTCCAGACTCTCGCAGCCTCACAGCTGTGCCTACTTCTAGCCCTGAAAAAACAGGTACTCGCCTGGCCTACATTGTAATAACGGCTCGAACCTCGCCTTCTTAGTGGGATGGGATCTAGGTAGCCCTACAGCACGGGGTGCTAGATACACCTGGCCGGCCTCCGGTCTCAATGCCCAAAACTGATTACCTACCCAGTCGGCGTAGACCTTCAGACAGCCCACGTGGCCCAGTTATTAGTAAGGTCTGCCACCTAAGTCTCCATGGACTTCATCTTGATTGCACGGTCGGGGGCGGACAATTCATAAGCAGTTTCGAAAATAGGTACAATTCTACGTTCGACGTCGTGCACCACAACTACATAGGTGTCTAGCGGACACTTTTAAGTTTGCTGCTAACACGTCGAATTGAACAGGGAAAGCAGGCGAAAATAACGAATGTACTAAATCGCGGTTAATAGCGGAAATGACGGGAGATATTGTTGGATATGTTGCCCTACCTTGCTACGGGCCCGTGGGGTGGTGGCCCGTGATCGTGACTTCGCACGCCATAGGCAAGCACGTAACCTGGTTCCATCACCATGCCATGGCTTACCAGGGGTAGAGAACGAGATTCTCATACCTATCTCAGCTTCACGATATTGTTGTAATAAGTACCGACTCGCTTCTTTCTATATGTGAAGTACACCGCGATCATACACGAAAGTTATGTAACAACGTTGAGATTCGGGGGTCTAACCTGATCTAATCGGAAGATCCCTGAGCGGGCCAATCACCTCAACAATGACCCCGATGATGCCATCGCGCCGCGCCCATTCTCGTTGGCTGCTCCGCCCTATTCGAGCATTTCCAGCCAACTTAGTTCGAATTTCGCAATCCAATGTACGCAAGTCCTCCTAACTTTGTGGTTATTTGCGTTGACTTGACTACCTAGGTACATAATGTATCAGTATGACAATTGCCTTGCTCAGGAACTTGCCCCGAGTCAAGAGTCCTGCCGAGGCCCAGAACGCACACGCGGTTAGGTACCACCCTGTCGGTGTCAGAGGAACACTGCTAGAGCTGGCCACTTGAAATGTCAGGGTTGTCAGCGATGAGCACGCTATGTGTCGTGCAGTAATTATGGGGGTAGTGGGAAGTTACCCCGGCATCTGCTCTTCCTAGTGCAAGGCAAGCCTCATTTGGTCATCTCATCTCATCGCATATAATGGCCGGCATGTCCCCCGCGGGCAGCTTTTACTCCATTTACCCCTTCCTCTTCACCCGTTGTTATCACACGTAGACCTAGGGCATCGTTCGTTCAGTAGAAAAGATGGCGCAGCATGATCTTGATGCCGTCGAGATAGCCAAGGGAATTCGTGATGATAGCACGGCCGAAAAAGATCTCGACGAAAACTTTGCATTCTTCGGAGCCGGAAATGAAATCGAAGCTACGGAGGACGAAGTCAAGAAAGTGGTTCGGAAAATCGACTACCGCGTTGTGTCGATTCTCTTCGTTATCTACTTCCTGCAGTACCTTGACAAGAATACCATCAACTTCGCCAACACCTATGGATTATCACAGGGGACACACCTCCACGGGCAGGACTTTTCCTGGTTAGGTAGGAAAAACACGTTCCTTTCGGATGTTGTTGGCCCCTGACCATGGTTAGGTTCGATATTCTACTTTGGTTACCTGGTCGGCCAGTTTCCATCCGGTTACCTGATCCAGAGACTCCCAGTTGGCCGTGTCGTCTCCGCCACGGTCATCCTCTGGGGAGCTATCGTGTTAACTGTGAGTGCCGTTATATAGCTTTCCTTTGATCTAGTTTTCAATCATCGATCGCCAGTCCATTTTAATCAATAAGGACCTCGACAAACCCCTAGTCAACTGGACAAGGCCCGCAATTCGCAATCTACTTTTCTCTCTTTTTACGATTGGAAACTGACGTTGATCGGTTTAGACTCCTGGTTGTACATCATTCGGGGGTATTGCAACAAACCGCTTCTTCCTGGGCGTTACGGAGGCTACGGTATGAAGAGATTATCACATAGATTACCACAGAAAAGCTCGACTTACACAGCCAGGTGAATCCTGCCTTCGTCCTAATCATGTCGATCTGGTATACAACCGATGAGCAACCACTGCGCCTCGAGGCCTACTATTCAACTAATGGGCTCGCTACGATGTTTGGAGGCTTAATCGGTTATGCCATAGGTCACATCACAACTGGTCTGCCGCGGTGGATGTACGTCTTCCTCATCTTCGGCGCCTTGAGCATGGCTTCGGGGATTGCTAGCCTCTTGTTCCTTCCCGACATTCCCGCAACAGCAAGGTTCCTGACTCCGAAAGAACGGACGATCGCTACGGACCGTGTTAGTCATGCCAGCGAGTTCTCGGCAGTTTGCCAAAGGCTTATATAAATATATCTCAATCTAGGTGGCGAGAAACCGAGCGGGAGTGAAGAACCATCATTTTAAGAAAAACCAGGCTATTCAGACTATTCAAGATCCCAGTAAGCCCCGATGTTCACATCAGCCACTGCGATCACATCCTAGCATCGTGCCGCTGTGAGCTACCTTACATCACGACAGTCGAAGCTAACATTTGCGCCTCGATAAGAAACCTGGATCCTCTTCGTCATGGCCGTGGGCGCGCAAATTCCTAATTCGGCCATCACGAGTTTTACGAGTCTGATCATTGCAAGCTTCGGTTTCGACACCCTAGGCACGCAATACCTGCAGATCCCCGGTGGCGCTGTGCAATTCCTATCGCTGATCATCGGCGGCTGGATATGTACGAAATGGCCCAAGGGCACGCGATGTCCGACTATGATCACCGCAAACACGATCTGCATCACCGGTGCTGCGCTGCTCGTAAGACTGCCCGACGATAACAAGGTATGCTAATCCAACCAACGCAACATCCGCGTCCCGTCACACTAACGTCCTGTTCCCAACACACAGTGGGGTCGTCTGGTCGGTCTATGGCTATGCTTCTTCCAGGGCCTAGGTTTTAGCATGTCGCTGACAATGGTCTCATCCAACGTCGCCGGGTCAACCAAGAAGCAGCTGACAGCCTCGATCCTCTTCGTCGGCTACTGTGTCGGAAAGTACGTAACCAAACAATCCCAATCCCCCAATCTCCCAACCCCTACCATATTCCCAAACGCAGTGCTAAACACAAAACAGCATAATCGGACCCCAAACATTCCTAGCGCGCGAAGCCCGTAAGTAACCACTCCATCCCCTCAACCCCTTTCCATAAAACAACCTCAGTGCTCGGCCTCAGTTCAATCTAACCCCTTAGCCAGCACACTACCGCAGCGCATACATAGCCATGCTAGTAGGCTACACAGTAAAGCTACTAAGCGTAATAGTCCTATACATATACATGTGGCGCGAGAACAAAGCCCGCGACGCCGCGGGGCCCGTGGACGAGCAGGCGGCCATCTACGCGGGCATGCTGGATCAGACGGAGCTCGACAACAAGGGCTTCCGGTATTCGCTGTAGGTTTTCGTGTTTGGGAAAATGGTGTTGCTTTTGTTAGCTCGCAGTTGGGTTAATGATTCGTATATCTTATGACTACTACTCCTTGGCTTGATTTATGGTGATGAATGAACTAGGCATGTTTTACGTGATGGTGGGGTGAATACTAGACGGGGTATGTTCGTTTGACCTGTCGGTAAGACGGCACAAAACACCGCAAAAACCGACCTCACTACGAAGGATTCCAAAAGAAAAGGGGAAAAAAAAGGAAATCTGCTAGAAGACTTCAGATTCATGAGGTATCCAAGAACTAAACGTACTAATAGTAATACAATCTACCAGAAACACAATAGGATCAATGCAAAAATCAAGCAAAAAAGTGCGAGTATAGAAATTCAAACTACGCACCATACCAACGCCAACACCATACCAACACCAAAGAAAAGCAAAGGAGAGGAAATAACGGATAGGATTCAAGACTGTATATACCTCCCATCCACAACAAGCAAGCAACCACGAAATCCAAAAAACACACGCAAGCAATCAAGTCCCTACAACAAACAAGTACGAATAAATCAATCCGTAATCACTCACCTACTCACCTACTCACCTACTCACCAAACACTAGCCCACTCACCAAATCAAAAAGAATACTCATAAAAATCACAAAAAACCAACCCCAATCTAGTAAACCCAATATAAATTCAGTAAAACCAAGATATTCCAAGGGCGTTGCCACGGGTATCTATAAAGAGCAATGATACAATAATACACATTCTAAAAGATGAACCCACCCATTCCCCTTATACCCATCCGCCCATCCCATACCATACCATCCCCCATACAAATCCCCCGTACTATCCAATCCCCCGTAATCCCCCAAATCTAAACAGTCTCAAGATACCGCTTCAACTCCCAATCCGTAACAGCCTCGTCCCAAAGCCGTATCTCATGATTCCGCGAGCCACCAAAGTGCTCGACAAAGTCATCTCCAAACACCTCGCGCGCGATACTATCCCTGCTCATGAACCGCGCCGTAGCCTCCTTAAGATTCTTCGCTAGCCGCGTGCCTTTGTCCGAGGCGCTGCCCACCGACTGGCCCTTACCCAGAGGCGGAACAGGGATCTCGAGTTTCTTCTCGACACCGCGCCATCCGAGCGCCAGGATCGCGGCCATGACGAAGTGCGAGTTTACATCGGCGCCAGGCACGCGGATCTCGAATCGTGTCGCGCCGGGCTTTGATGTGGGCGGGGCGATCAGCCGGATCGACGCGGCGCGGTGCTCAAGACCCCACGAGACGGTAACGGGGGCCCAGAAGTTCTCGACAAGACGCTTGTAGCTGTTCACGTTGGGCGCTAACATGGGCATGACATCCGGCAGGCCGTGGAGCAAGCCGGCAAGGAAATGCCGCCCCAGGTCGCTGAGGTAAGCAATGTCAGGGTACTCCGCATTCTCGTCCTTTGTCTCGCGGAAGAAAAGGTTCTTGCCGTCTTTGTCCACGACGGAGACGTGGGTGTGCCCGCTGCAACCGGGCAGCCCATGCTTGGGCTTGGCCATGAACGTGGGGGTGATTCCGTACCCGCTCGCTACGGACTTGACGGCGTACTTGAACAGGTTTGCTCTATCTGCTAGCTCGGAAATCTGGCCGAACTCCAACGCCGCTTCGTACACACCGGGACCGCTTTCTGTATGCCATCCTTCTATATTACACTTGAATTTCGCGCAGGTGTTGAAGACGTCGTAGTAGTAGTCTTTATTGAGGGTGGGGCGTGTAATGCTGTAGCCGAACATGCCTTCGGTTAGGGGAGGGAGGTTATGCGGGACGTTGTTGCGCATGTATTCAGCGGCCGGGGAACTCGAATCTGAGGGTGCCTTGAACTGGAAAAACTCGAACTCAACTGCACGGGACGGTAAGGGTCAGCAAAAGCCAGTCTTTTGGGGTAGGTAGTCAAACAGTAGCATAAAAATTCATACTTCCTGCCATGGCGTCGTAGCCATTCTGCCGGAGCTTGTCGACGGTAGTCTTGAGTAGACCCCGCGGATCGGCACAGACAGGAGCCATTGAGTCTGGGTCGAAGAAGCTGACGAGGAAAAACGGAATGTCGTTCTCCCATGGTATACGGCGAAAACTGTCCAAGTCAGGGACGGCAATGAGGTCGTGGTACCCGTTCTCCTTGTTGCTTATCTTCAGCTCGTTCATGTACAGCAGATCGTGCATGTCCCAGCCAAAGATAACACTGCAGAAGCCGAAGCCTTCCTTGGCGATGGACAAGAACTTCTTCTTGGAGACAACCTTCCCGCGCAACATGCCGTCGACATCGATACCGGCCAGCTTGATCTTGTCGTCATTTTTGAGGAGCTCGGGTAGGTCGGAGGCCGTTATGCGGCCTGAAGGTGCAGTCATTTTGAAGGGGCGGACGGGGAAGCCGGTAAGGTGTATTAAATGTGGTGAGGAAGGACGGGCGTCTCGTAGTTTGATTGTGCGCGAGAGGGCAGCGCGAAACGGATAACGGAGTAGATAAATAATGGGAGGGCTCGAACTGTTCGATAGGGTCTTTAGACGTCGAGGATACTGTCTTGGTTGGTATCAATTGCCGTTATCATTGACGTTGATGTTGATGTTGATGTTGATTGTGTCGGTGATGAAGTGGGGGACCTAAAATTTAAATAAAGAGACCGGGCGACGCAAAGCGGTGCGCTATCGGAATGTCCGGCGGAAGGATGATAGCGACCGTGACTTCGCAAGAGATGCTATCGAGAACACGGAAATACCTAGAACTGACGAACTGCCGGAGCCCAGTCCGACTGATACTGGCAGCTGGTATGGCCTGCCAGCGAAGGGCCGACCGCTGTTTCTGACATCGGACAACCCGGTCCAGAGCGAGCTCGCATGCGGCGCTGGCGATCTGCCCCACTGTGACCGGCCACTCACCTGCTGCCCTACAGCAGCCCCGTTGCGACCGTTGCGGCCCACACGGCAGCATGGCCATCGCACGGCATTGCTGTGTACCTACCTAGCATCACTGTAGGTAGCGTCGTGCCTATAATTGTCCGTGAGGTCTCGGAGTCGGGCCTCGTTGTGCTGGTTAGTCGATCACACGTATCACCTCGTGTAAGTGGGCTTATTAATTCCGCGATGCCATTCCGCGATGTCGCGCCGCGCCTATACCTACCCACAATTCATCGCTCTAGGTAGGATCAATCGCCCGTTACCTCATCCCGAACAACGCGAGGCTTGTTTGCTCTACTCTACCTGCAGCTGCTGCACGCCTGAGTAAGATCCGTGAATACCGCCACTCGTGCGGTCGCTGTAGCGGTGACGCCTGACTCGGTCAACAGCATCCGTGGCGACGTGTGCCAAGGGCAGGGTGAAACCCATGGTGATTGACTGCCTAGGCGACATTCCACGACCTCTCCTGATGGCTTATGCCACCCCTGCCCCGACACCCACGGAAGCTGACAGTAGCCGTTCGACCTCTGCTTCCGGCTGCTCGGGAAGGCTGAGCAATGGCGGGAAAGGAATCAGCCTACGCCGTGCAATCGCGCATACTCCGTAGCACGCATCGCGCGCTGTTCAATTGCGCTCACTTGGTGATCTCACAGGGCTTGACTGGACCCCAAAGGGCCGTTCATCGGCCATGCGCCAATTCTTGCACGCTTCATAAAGCCGTAACAGGCGACAGGCTTATCGGATTGCCTTAATGAGTGCCTGGTGAAAAAATTGCACTCGGATCCGGGCAATCCGACTTGCTGTCGATGGCGATTGGAAACATAACGTGACAACGATGCTGGGTGAATGGGCAAAGTTGGTACGCCACCAACGAGCGACTGGGGAAGTCAGCATGTCATCTGGGACGCAGCACATACAACATACATAAGGAGTAAGACGAAGGTGACTGTTACTACGCAGTGAGAGAAATACGAGTAAGCTGGGGGAAAGCAGGCACAGGCACATCACATAAGAGCATAAGGTCATAGACATAAACAGCATAACAGCATACACATAAGCGCGAAACCCCGCTTCTGTGAATGCGACGTGCTTACATGATTCATTTATAGCCATTGGGCAACGATGACGTGTGATGCTCCGTCGTCTCTTTCCTTATTATTAGACACGAACTTCTGCATCCGCTGCTCTCGTTCCTGCGCCGTGAGGTTCAACGGCCCTGGTTGTGTTGGCTGCCGGTATAATGCCACGCGACCAGCAGACGGGCACCGACAGCGATTCAAGCCACAATCACTAAAACTAGATAACTAATCAGAATGGAGCTCGCGCCTTTGCTTTTTGCTGCCCGGCGTGTCGGCTGCCCCACGCCCGCCGCTGTCGGTCCTCCATGCCCCTCAGTGCGCCGTAGTGCGACTGGCGAGGTCGATCGACCTCTCTCTTATCTCGACAGCCAACTCGGACATCTTATCTTGTCACTACTGCTATCTGCCCTTTTCTGACCATTCCATTCATATCGGTCTAGCTGTTCTTCTCGGAGGCTACCTACTAGTCATCTACCATCTCCTCAACTCTACTTTCATCTGGGATCGGTGCTGTCTGCCTACGCATACCTATCCCATATCCATATCCATATCACCTACCACGACCACCTCATACTTACTGCATTGATCCGCGGACACAATGGCCACAGCATCCAAGGGCCGTCTTGCCGGCAAGAATGCCATTGTCACCGGTGCCGCTGGGTAAGTTACCCCCTGGATATACGAGTGGTTGGCGACTCTGGGTTGGTCATTGTTGGGCTCCCGAATAGCTCTCCAAGACGCCTATGTCACCTTTCTTGCGGTAATTGCACATGGCTGATACCCGTCGGGCAGCGGCATTGGTCTTGAGACCTGTATCCTTTTCGCCCAAGAGGGCGCAAGCGTGTTGATGGCCGACATCTCAGGCCCTGCTCTCGAAAAGGCGAAGGCCAAGCTGCTCCAACTAGTGCCCAACCCCTCCCGGGCCGAGACTTTTGTATAACCTCCCTCGTAACAACCCCGCTTGTGGAACGCCCCTTATTGACTTGGCGCCCTCCAGATCTGCGATGTGTCCAAGGAGGATCAGGTCCAAGCCATGGTCGAGTCCCTCGACTCCTGGGGCGGCGTTGACGTCATCTTCAACAACGCAGGCATCATGCACGCGAAGGACGACGACGCCGTCGGGACCCCCAATGATATCTGGGACCTCACCATGTCCATCAACGTCAAGGGCGTATGGTACGGCTGCAAGCACGCCGTGCTGTCCCTGCGCCGGCATAAGAAGACCAAGGGCAGCATCATCAACACCGCATCCGTCGTTGCCCTCGTCGGTTCCGCAACGCCGCAGCTAGCCTACACCGCCTCCAAGGGCGCTGTCCTCGCCATGACCCGCGAGCTGGCCATCGTCCATGCCCGTGAAGGCTACCGCTTCAACAGTCTCTGTCCCGCTCCTCTAAACACGCCCCTGCTACAGGACTGGCTCGGCGACGACATCCCTAAACGCATGCGAAGAGAGGTTCATTTCCCAGCCGGTCGTTTCGGCGAGGCCATCGAGCAGGCACAAGCGGTCCTGTTCCTCGCCAGCGATGAAGCTGGCTTCGTCAATGGCCATGATATGGTGGTAGACGGCGGGATGACCAAAGCCTACGTAACCCCCGAGGGCAATCCGCTGCCGGCGCCAGTTAACAACGCTCTGAAGACCGAACTCTGATTCACGAAATATTCCTGACATTGCCATTGCCAATGCTGCTGGAGTTTGGGTTATGAATGAGTTACTGCTTGACCGGGTATCTACCAGGGTTCAGAACGTGATAATTACCGAATAATACCAAAATGCTCTTATCTCCAGTCACATGGGTGTGAATAACTGAAAAGTAAAAATCAACAGGGGGATGAACAATAATACTATAATGATACCACCAATCCCACAACTTTTGCCATGCCTCGAGTAATTTGTGCGTGAAGCGATGAAAAAACAGATGAGCAGTAATGCTATAATAATACCATCAGTCCCCTAACTTTTACCATGATGCGCATTTCTACATTCATTTCACTAAGAGTAAAGAAAGCCCCAAAACGCCAAATGCTCCCCTGAAACCCTCCCTCCCCATGCAAAACAAGAAAGAAAAAAACATAAACCACCTAAACCCCCTCAATCAAACTGTCCCTCCGTATTCCCCTCCCCCATACTCTTACTACTAGAACTCCCACTCTGAATAGCCCCCAGAATCCCATCAATATACGCCGCCCCACTCCACTTCTGATGCGTCAACACATCGCACCCAAGCTCCTTCTCCCGGCGCTGCACAAGCTCCACGTAAGCCAGCATGCCGTCATCCTTATACGCCCGCGCAAGCTCGTTGGTAATAGTCGCCGTGCTGTGCAGTCCCGCCAGCGAGACGAGCTGCAGCACGAAGCCCTCGCGCGCGATGTCCCAGATGAACGACCGCAGCGTCGCGTCCGTGAAGCCGTGCGCCATCCAGTTGAACGACGGCGATAGATTGTATACCAGCCCCTTCCCCGGATACGCCCCGCGCACGGCACGGCCTAGCCGCCTCGCTACCTCGACGTTCGGGTCCCCCGTCTCAACCCACAGCAGATCCGCGAACGGCGCGAATGCTAGCGCCCGCTTCGTTGCCGCCGGCATGCCGGCGCGGTAATGGTAGTACCCCTCGCGCGTGCGAGGCGCGTCCCAGTCCCAGTAGATAGGTTTCCGCACAAGCGCATTCGCCAATCCACGGCGTCGCGCAATACCCATATTACCATCCGCCGCGACGGCAGAGAGATAGGAGTTAATCTTATCCTCTGAGACCCCCTGCGCGCGCATCTGCTCGACCGCCGCCTCGTCGAACGTTACGAGCCGGTGCGATTTAACCCAGTGGGCCTCAAACGCGTCGATCTCAGGCCCCGAGGCACCCTTCGCCTCCATAAGCTGCAGCGTCTCAGCAAGCGGCGCAACGCCGTCCTCCGCAACGCCAAGGATGAACTCGTGATCGCGGGCGTCAATGGCGCTAGAGATAAGCTTCCCGCTCTCAGAGTCCGTCCGTGCTAGCACGAGATTCTCCGTGCCCATTACATCCCACTGGAACCGCGCCGCGACTAGCCGGTTGATGTGCTCGCCGATCGGCACGAGGACTTTCCCCGCGAGATGGCCGCATTTCTTGCCCCCGTGCAGCTGGTCCTCGAAGTGCACGGCCGCGGCGCCGTTTTCGGCGAATAGCTTCGCGAGCTTCAGGACTGCGCTGAGGCCGCCGTGGCCGGTATCGCCGTCTGCCACGATGGGCCGCAGGTAGTCGATATACGGCGTTTTCGCGCGCTCCTCGGCGGTCATCTTGCGGCGCAGGTCCCATTGCTTGCGGTCGTGCATGGATTGCGCCTTGGCCATGCGCTGGACTTGGTTGGGAACCGTGTTGTAGGGGTAGTCGCCGAAGTCGGGGGAGACCTCGTTTGTCGTCGTGAGAACGCTGGAGCAGGCCCAGCCGGAGAGGTAGAGGACTTCTTGATGCGGTGCTTGTTGTGTCATTTGTACGGGGTCGATGGCGCCCACTGTGGACGAGATCAAACTATCAGTAAACCTCTCCTGGATTGTAACCGTAGTTCTTGCTTGGCTGTGACGTACGGGTATGTATGGGCTCTCCCTTCGCCTCTCGCTCTTTGATCAGATTGAAGAGTTTCCGCGCCATGACGGAGCTGGGGTAATGCTGGAGCTGAGAACCGCGCTTTGACACGACATCGGCGGCCGTGTAGGGTCGCTTGATGCCCGCGAATCTGGGCGTGGCCCACCATGCTTCGACGTCTTTGATCTGGCTTTCGTAGAGAGCATCTTCTGCGGCGCCGGCTTTCTGCGCCTCGGGGAGCAGTTGGAACGAATCTGAGGCTAGAGCTGTGGACACGGGGGGTTCGACTGGTGGCAGTGCCATTCTTGTGGCTGTGGAAGAGATATATCGGGTCGGAACCGCATAGGGGGTTCGAGGTTTAGCCGTGACAACCCGCCGGGGGGCTCGAATGATAGCTCGGCGAAACATGGCGATTGGTAGGTAAATGGCTTCGTAGGTATGGACGGTAGATCTATAAATCCATGAGAAAAAAACAATATAGCTCAGTGAAGTCTAAACCAAACACCAACCAACAGCCTACGTATAAACAATAGAATAAGGCTTGAAAGCAGTGAGTAGGAAAAAGGGACGTCACTGGTCGTTGAAGTATCAGTTGGTTTGTACCGAGTCCTGCCGAGGATGACTAGGTCGGGGGGTTCCGACCAACCATCGGAGGGCCGCCGTTGGTGGGCTAGGCTTAGTACCGAGCTAGTGCCGAGCATAGCGTCGCCCCTACCGGCCAGACACTGCTCGGCCACCGGCTTACTTAAGACGGATTGACGGACGGTTATGTTCCTGACTGGCTGACCAATAACTAACCGGGTCACCTTCGGCATGTTAGCACAGCACACATCCCTGGTAGCGAAAGGGGGTTTCCAAGGACAGACGCTCTGGTGGCACGATGATCGGCCCGTCGCACGGACCACCAACATGGCGTTTCCGGGGGAACCGCGGATGGGTGGGGCAGGGTGGGGTAGTCGAGGACGGCTCCCGTCGGCTCATGCGGGGTGCCTGCGTTGTACCGCGCCATAGGCTAATGGCTGGACAGTGACATCCCCCAACCCGCCTTCGCGCTATCGGCAGCTTGACGTCGCGGGCGGTTCAATTCCCGGCTCAACTAACGCGACCCTGGCCCTTAAAACTGCCATCTTGCACTTGGATGCTACCATGCCATACCTTTTTCTCAAACCAACCCTCTGCCGTTGAGTGCCCTTATTAGGCCTTGAGCTTCTTGCCCTTCTGATTTCCCGTCGCGTGCGAATATACTCTCACGGCTTCCTCTCTTCTTCCGCAACCATGGCAATGAGTATCCGGGCCCCGACCAAGGCGTTGAGCGCCTTGAGGGTAAGTAGTTCATCGGTTCTCAATTGATCAATTCTGCTACAATGTCGCCATACTACTCGCTATATCGTTCAGTTCAGCCCGAGAAGCCCGAGAGCTGACTATCATATTCTCTCAGCAATCACGTGCCGTACCCGCCGCCATCGCGCGACGATGCTACTCTGCGTCCTCGGAGCCCGACCTGAAGGAGACCCTGAAGGAGGTCATTCCCGCCAAGAGGGAGCTTTTTAAGAAAGTAAAGGCAAACGGCTCCGCTGTTCTTGGCGAGGTCAAGGTCGAGAATACCATTGGTGGCATGAGGTATGGTGCCTCAAGACACACCCCCATCAAACACAAGCCACCAGAGTGCGGCGGGCGCTGATTTGGTTATAGAGGACTTAAGGCTATGGTGTGGGAAGGGAGTGTCTTGGATGCGAATGAAGGTATTCGATTCCACGGCCGGACCATCAAAGACTGCCAGAAGGAACTCCCCAAGGGCAAGACCGGCACAGAGATGCTCCCTGAAGCCATGTTCTGGTTGCTTTTGACCGGCAAAGTCCCCTCGGTACCTCAGGTCCGCCAATTCTCCCGTCAGTTGGCCGAGCAGGCCTCTCTCCCGGACTTTGTCAATAAGATGCTCGACAATTTCCCCCAGGACCTACATCCCATGACCCAGTTCGCAATTGCCGTCAGCGCCCTCAACTACACCTCCAAGTTCGCCAAGGCCTACGAGAACGGATTGAACAAGGCTGACTACTGGGAGCCCACCTTTGACGATTGTATAAGCTTGTTGGCCAAGCTGCCTACCATCGCCGCTAAGATCTACCAGAACTCCTATCGTGGTGGCGGTGCCCTGCCCGCCGATGTCGACATCGAGCAGGATTGGTCCTATAACTTCGCAGCTATGCTTGGAAAGGGCGGCAAGGAAAATGAGAACTTCCAGGACTTGCTCAGGTTGTACCTCGCTCTTCACGGCGACCATGAAGGCGGTAACGTCTCAGCTCATGCTACCCATCTCGTTGGTAGCGCTTTGAGCGACCCCTTCCTCAGTTACAGCGCCGGCCTCCAAGGCCTAGCTGGTCCTCTACACGGGTATGTCTCCTTGCCTCAGTCTTCGCACAGGTAATTTTCGCTAACTATCCACATAGACTGGCTGCCCAGGAGGTCTTGCGATGGATCCTCCAGATGCAGAAGAGCATCCCCGCAAACTACACAGAAAAGGATGTCCACGATTACCTCTGGAGCACCCTAACCAGCGGACGAGTAGTCCCCGGATACGGCCACGCCGTCCTCCGCAAGCCCGACCCCCGCTTCGAGGCCTTGATGGACTACGCCTCCGCCCGCCCCGAGATCGCCAAAGACCCCGTGTTCCAACTCGTCAAGCTCAACAGCGAAGTAGCTCCCGAAGTCCTCAAGAAGCACGGAAAGACGAAGAACCCCTACCCGAACGTCGACTCGAGCAGCGGCGTGTTGTTCCACCACTACGGCTTCCACGAGACGCTGTACTACACCGCGACCTTTGGCGTGAGTCGTGGGCTGGGCCCGCTTGCCCAGTTGATCTGGGATCGCGCGCTTGGTCTGCCTATTGAACGGCCTAAGAGTATCAACTTAGAGGGCATATTGAAGCAGATTGGGGCGTGATGGGTGATTATGTGTAGAATCACATGTTTTAGCGGTATTCTTTTTTGGGATGAGGGTTTTGGGTATTTGTTCAATCGATTAGAATTATTCCTCTCAATTCGTTAGATTGGCATTTTCTTTGTTCACTGTTGTCTTTGCGTGACATCTCGCGGCTATTTGTAGATTGCTTGATCGTGACGAAGGGATTGAAGTGATAAAACCAGACATACAACTTGAGTACTTAGTATAGGTGAGTGTGGAGGGCGCGATGATGTCTGCATGGACAACATCTACAGGGGCGGGCAGCCGTGCTCCATAGACAAGGATGGATCACAACTATCTTGATCCTTTCCCCTATCGCACCATGACGGCGAATTCACAGGCATCGCAGACTCGCCACCGGCGAAGCCAAACATTTCGTGTGTACTCAGGCTCTATTCAGTCGTGTTGGCCGTCCGGCAACCATCTCTCGCCGAAGCAAAACGTCAAAAACGCTGGGGATTCGTCAGATGCTTAAGAAATGATAAGCGAAGCTCAGGTCCTTTATGCCAATGGAACGACGATTTCGGCCATTGCTGTATGATCGTTTATGGCGGGTGTCGATGCTAAGGGGAGTCCTTCTTGTATGTACGGACCCCGGAGAGTCTAGCAGCCAGCAGCATCACCACCAGCATCACCAGCCTCAACCATGATCCGTAGAAGTACATATGCTTCAATATCAAACACAAACAACCTCGAGTAATCCAAGAAGAGAGAAAAAGGAAAGAATCATCAGATATCATAGCTAGAATAGACAATAAAAAACCGGAGGCCCAAACCGAAAAAAAAAAAAAAAATCGGAGAACCACCCCTCCGCCCCTCCCAGCAGGATCGAACCCGGAACCTTCAGCTTAACAGAAGGTAGTAACTGGCTGCAGCAATCACTACCCCTACGCCACTGATGGATGCGAGCCGATGGACTGCTGGGTCCGGAAGAATGCTCTCTTGCTTTGGTATATATACCTGGAGTCGGTGCCGGTTGCTGGCTTGCTGCTGGCGTAGGTACCTATGTACCCTCCCTTTTCGCCTTGGGGGATCTGCCGCTTTTGTAGGCGGGTATTGAGGCTGCTTTCTTTTGCTGTGATGATGATCTATGGTGTTCTGTACTTATAGGACACTGGAGGGCAGCATAGATGCGCTGTTGACTTACTATCTACCACGCCGCACTTACACCTACATCAACATCACGTATCCTATGTCAACGACCTACCTACATGATACATCCGGCTTTAGCACGCACATTAAGTAAGGGATGTTAATAACACTTCCACCATCAAACTAGCTGATCTTATGCCCTCGTAGGCCCGGGGAGAGCCTCGCTCCCCTTCCAGTACAGCACATACTCGGATAGACCTTCCCTCAAAACTCTGCCCTGTAGTTTTAATCACGGTGCATGACCAACATGATCAACAAAAAACCCTCGAACGGAGAAGAGTTTCTGAATATAATGATGCAACATTACCAGCTTGAGTATTAACTCGTGATCGTCAATTCATATCTACGTCTAATCTATCAGCTTCACAATCTCATATTTCGCCGGCAGTACCGCATCACCCAGAAGGCTAATCCAAGGCCATCTACTCCCGTATGGGGAAGATTTCGCTGTAGTTACAATTCGAAAGTTGCTGTCGCCTGCGGAAAGACATCGTAGTAAACCGGGGCGAAGACGTAGACGAGTTGTAATCCGGGAGCCGGAGCTACCTAAAAGTCACGATCACCCGCCACGGTCGGAGGGAATATTCCTCCAGGTCCATCAGGTCTGAATGTACCGTATAATGGAAATATTTCCCTTCTAAGTCGGAAACTCGCCAAAAATCCTTATCGTCGCTCTCAGTCCTGCTTCTGGATGCGCATACGGCCAGCGTCTAGAATCGCGATCAGCATATCTACGTATAATCCAAGGAAGGACCTTGAGAAATGTCGCATGAAATGTCGTATTCGCCATTGTAGGTGAGGCCGGCACGGCGAGATGGGAGGCAACCCCTATTCTGTCGACGTTGTTCAAGTCGGACTTTCCAACGTAAGCCTGCAGATAGAGTAGTTAATTAACAGGCATTATGCAACTATCAAATATACCTCACAGTGCACACAGTGGTGATACTACCTTGCTGATCCCGATCTTCATCGACACAAAACACCGCGCCGCAGTTCCGAGCAGTCCGTAACTGTAAACAAGATGAAATGAAAACCCGAGGTAAATAGACCATAGACCGATAGAATAGACCAAAGAACCTCCCTACCCTTAAACCCAACCCCAAAACCCCCAAAAACAAAAACAAAAAGAAACCGAGAAAAAAAAAATGAATCCCCAAGACCCCCTAACCCCCCACCTCAAAAAAGCAACCGGAACCACCCACAGAAACCTCCAAGCCGTAATCCAAGCCGTACTCCGAAGCATAAGCAAAACAGCAACCGAGCTAAGAAAGTCCCAAACAATATCCCAAGCCGGGCAAACAAACACCTTCGGCGACACCCAGCTAAACGTAGACGTGCAAGCCGAGCACGCCTTCCGAGCCGAGATCGCCGCCTGTCCGGCCATCGCGGCAGCAAGCAGCGAAGAGGACCCGGTAGAGCGCCCCAACATCACAGCATCTACCACAGCATCTAGCACGGAAGATGCCGACGTCTACTCCCTCGCCTTCGACCCGCTAGACGGCAGCTCCATAATAGCCCCCAACTGGGCCGTCGGCAGCATAATCGGGATATGGGCCGGCAAAACCGCCCTAAACCGCGATCCGCAATCCCAAATCGCCGCCGTGCTAGGCGTCTACGGACCCAGGACAACAGCGATAATAGCCGTCCGCGTCCCCGGCCGCGACGCCGTGTGTCTGGAAGTAAGCATCGACGACGTCTACGATGTCGTGCGGTCGGATATAGCCCTCCGCGACGGCGCGGCGGTCCGGTATTTCGCGCCTGCTAATCTCCGCGCTGCGGCGGAGGACCCGCGGTACATGGAGCTTGTTACGGCGTTTGTTGCTCGTCGGTATACGTTGCGGTATAGCGGGGGGTTGGTGCCTGATGTCGTGCATGCGCTGGTTAAGGGGCATGGGGTTTATGTTTCTCCTGTCGCGCCTGGGTCTAAGGCGAAGTTGCGCCGGGCGTTTGAGGTGTTGCCTGTTGCGCTTGTTGTGGAGTGTGCGGGGGGTGCGGCTGTTGATCCGGTTGATGGGCGGCGGGTTTTGGATCGGGGGTTGGGGGATTTGGGGGAGACGGGGGGACTTGTTTGTGGGTGTGTGGAGGAGGTTGAGTTTGCTCGGGGAGTTTTGCTTGGGGAATAGATTGATTGATGGGTTGGGTTAGACTTGGGGCTACTTGATTGATGGCATTGATGGATAGACTGGGGTTGTTGCCTTACTGGTGTTGAGAGGTCGGTTTTTCGTCTTGCGATTGGCATATCAGTGTTGGCATTGTCACTCATTCCCTTGATCCTCGACGAATCAACATCCTACTCATCATAGATATAGACAGCGGTGGGTTAAAGCGATGTAAGTATAAAGTCTGATCAATCATTCAACGGTACATTACGCAGACACCTCACCGAATCTGTACATAGCCCATCCCAGACTCCCCTCATGAAAAGTCCAGATCTGCTTCCCCGTATCCTCGCCCGCTGCTCCAGCCGTGATATAAGCCGGCATCAAATGGTCGAATCGCTGCATCGACGCAGTGGATTATCAGCAACTCTCCGTACCAAAAATGCAAGAGAGAAACTTACAGGGTGTGCCTGACGGGCATCAGGTCTCCTCGCCACCTCAGCTAACCGAGCTTGCCTCTCCGCAGGAGGCGCCTCCATCGCAGGCTTGAGGGCCTCGTCGAACGAGACCGTGTAGGGCAGAGGCCGTGAGCTGCTGTACATGTAGTCGTGAAGGTTATGCACGGACATGCCGGCGCCGATGATGAGGATATTCTCCTCGCGTAACGCAGCGACGGCTTGGCCGAGACGGTAGTGCAGATTTACGTCTTGGCTGTTGTACTGGCTTACCTGCACTATCGGGATGTTCAAGGGGTTGTCCTTGGGATTAAAAGCTAAGGTGATTTCTTAGATGTGTTCAATGTAAAAGCGTGTGTTTGTAAGGAGTAGATCGAGATAGTAATAGGCAGCGCCGAGGGAAAAGGACAACTCACCGACAGAGAACCCAACATACACGCCGTGATCAAGCCCCCTTTTGACGCCCTCAGCCTGGATGCCTGCTTTATTCAACAGCTCGACGACCTTGGACGCGATCTCCGTGCTGCCCTTATTCGGATAGTTGACTTTGTAGAATTCCGGCGGGAAGCCATAGTAACTATTCACCCAACTCAGTCAACCGATTCCATTTCATAGGGAGAGGTAAGATGAACGGGTGAAACGAACTCGTATATCAAGTCAGTCGTGACAGCCGCGTTGACCTGTATGTTGCGCGGCCCGGCCTCCCAGTGTGCCGAGAAGACCACGATGGCCTTAGGCTTCACTTTCTGCGTGATCTCTTGCCCGATCTTTTGCAGGACCGGATAGACAGAATGTTCCGTGTCGAACATGGTGGTGGGCTGGGTATCTCATGTCAGCGGTTTCTCAGACGTGTTTATATCCGGCGGGCTCCAGATATACAAAACTGTTCTCATCGCTTGAATTGTCTCCCGAATAAAATTCAGAAAAACTTACCCCGCCATGGCTCATAAAGTAAACCGGTGTTCTAGCCGACATTGTCCCAGACGAACTGCTGAGGAATCTCGCAGACACAGTAGATGCCAATCGGGGATATATCCAAGCAGAGAGAAGATACGCCAGTGTTGCGACGACAAGCGAGCAGGCCAGGAGAGCACTTCTATAAGACCTAAGCTCCATATACATCGGAGATGGGGATTCCAGGCAACGGACAGACAAGAAAGGATGCACACATTATATACCTACATCGCGTGGCCTGCCTTCAAGAAAGCACCTCCTTCATGATAGGAGTAGGCGCTTAGTTATTTCCAGGTGAGGATTCCGGAGGTGTTTCGGAGTCGGATTTAAGAGTCCTGATCAGGCCAAGCGCCCCGATACCTGCATACACGTCCCCATCCCATAATCCACTGATCAAAATTCCTTGATGACCGCGCAGAAAGTCCAAATCAAAAGAACATATCATCATACGGCAATTGAGATCGCAAAGATCCAAACAAACCTCATGGCCCATCGAAGCCGCTACGATAGCTAGCGCCTAACGGGTATTCCCATACGTGCATAAGCCGCAGAAAGACACCGATATAGCAATCTCCCACAGTCCTAAATCGGATTACGCTGGCATTTCAAAGGGATTACAAATGGACTTTCAGGATTACATAAGTGCCCGGCACATCGTGCCGCGGGGATGACCCACTCCGGGTTGTCGATTGCTCGGCCGAGGAGCAATAGGGGCGCCACTCACGGGGTGTTAACGCCAATCACAATCCCTTCAGCTTTGCTCTCATCACAGCTGAACAACCTAATGAGGCTTTTCAGATCCAACCAGATTGCGCGTCGACTCTATGTGCAATGCCTCGGGTGTTTCAGGTGTTGTCGTTGGAACGCGATTCAAATGGTACCGGTACTTCGCACTCGTACAATACTTATCTTGATCTTTAACGTCGTTTGAAGTTCGCGATAGTTGCACTGCCGAACCTGTTGCGACATGCATATGTCGTGTGCTGCTGTGCACGACTTATCGCATGATGCTTTCAACGACCGTAAGTCACGCAAATAATATTAATATGCGCTATTAAAGCCCACGCCTCCAGATTTCCCACTCAGCATCCGAATCTTCATCCGAATCTTCATCCGAACCTTCTTCCGCCTGCGTCTCCTCCGTATTCTTATCCGATGCCCAATCCCCATAAAGGAACCCCTCAGGCCCAAATTTCGCCGTAATCTTCCCAACCGGCCGTTCTGAGCTGAAGCACACGGCCGGGTAGAGCTTCCCTTTGATCCCACGGAACGCGGGGCCGATTAGCTTGCCGTTCAACGTGAAGAAGGCCGTCTCTTTCTCGAAGTTGACGCCGCAGCCAATCGTGTCCCCATGGCCATATGTGTCGCCGTACTCGTCGGGGTAACCCGATGAAGGGGTATAGGAAAAGGCCCCGCCATTGTCTCCATGGTAACCCCAGGAGCCAGGATCCCAGCCGAGCATTCTATTCAGAGGGGCCTGCTGGTCACAAAATCCAACCCCAATTTCTCTAATAGAAGGTTAATCTTCTTCTGCTTCTTCTTCATTATAGCCATGAAAAAACTCAGAATTGTCAAATACGTACTGCTCGTCAGCATCTTCATCAACCGTGATCTCGAAATAATAGATGCCCTTGCCTGGCATGCAATGATCGGCCCGGATCGCCGCGCGAGGTAGAAACGAACCGTCGGGATTCTTCGGTGCCCCTACGGATAGCATGTACAATTAGCCACCTACAAGATATATCTAAAAGGAAACAATAGGCGAGTACCCTCGACTAACGTGGAAGTAGACGGGAAATAACTCGGAAACTGTCAGACCTACCGACTGCAACGGATTTTCCGTCAGCGGATACATTTAGAGACGGTGCTTTATCCTTTCGATGCCACCCAGTAGGCTTCTTCGGATCCGCCGGTTGCCGCCCAAAGTTATGGAGCATTATGGCTTCCTCAGCAGCGGTGAATCCAAAAGTCATCGCCGTATAAGATGCCGTCCAACCATCGTCGTCCCTCTCTGCAATATCGAACTCCGCGCCGCTCTGTAGAAGTGCGTTGAGGGTCAACTGCTGCTTGAACGGTGTAGTATCTCCGACCAGAGATGCCGCGGCGTGGAGGGCTAGCTCGCCACGGAGAAAGGATTCCCCTTCTTTACGGAGACGTGGGAGCAGCATCTCCATCAACTCGCTATGGTCTGAAATTCCCCCCCGCAGACACGCCCAATACAAAACCCCTCTTCCGCGACAGTCTTTCAAAAAAGGATCGGCCTGGTGCTCTAGAAGGAGTCGAATAATGTCTAGGTTGAGAGGCGAGGATGTCACGGCTCTGATTAGAGCGCTTTTACCCTCTGAATCCTGGACATTCGGATCGGCTTTCTTATCAAGCAACCGCTTAATAACATGATACTTGTTGAAAGTAACAGCTATCATGAGCGGGGTTCGAAGGCCAAGATCGGTGTCATGGATAGAAATGTCGGATCGACTGAGGAGGTAGTCTATTACGTTGATCCTGTTGTATTGTATAGCATAGGATAATAGCGGGCAACCGTCCCCATCCTTGACACTTGGGTCGGCACCGCGATCTAGTAGAAGTGCGACGGCTTCCGCGTAGGCCCCGGCAACCGCCGCATGTAGAGCCGATCCAAACCTGCCCCCGAAAATGTTTGGATCAGCTCCTTTTTCGAACAATTTCTCTATGATATCGATATTTCCTTGCCATGCCGCCGCTTGTAGTGCTGTGTGGTAAGTACCCCCCGTCTCGTTGATGTCTGTAGCAGATTCAATAAGGGTCAGCGCAGTATCCGCGACGCCTAAGCGGATGGCTGCCTGCAAGGCTTCTACCGATGATTCAATAATAAATGCGGCCGGGTGTTGGAATACGAAGAGAAAGGCTTCTTTCTTCAAAGACGACAGCGTTTCCGAGTGCAAACGCGTGGTGGCGCCAGCTTCAACAAGTAACATGACAATATCCTCATCAAAATGTTCTAGAGCCTTTTCGAGTGGGCTTAAGGATACCGGGTGGTCTAAATTGACGTCCGTGCCGCATTGGAGAAGATATTCGACTAGGTCGTAGTGATTATGGACGATGGCGAGGTGCAATGGAGTCATACCATTTATTTTCTGGGCGTTCAATTCACCACCGGCTCCGACAAGCAACTTGACGCATTCAATGCTGCCATACTGGGCAGCGCGGTGCAGAGCTGAGCTCCCGGATACATTGATAACGTTGGCAAGGGCACCCTTCTGTATCAGTAGGCGTATCGCGTCTGCTGCGCCAGCTTCGGCCGCTAAAATAATAGGTGTTGATTGGTAATCGTTTTTAATGTTGTGGTCCGCACCGGCGTTGAATAGCAACTCCATGATTTCGACATTATTCCGAATGGCTGCCTTGTGCAGCGGCGTCCAGCCACCTGAACATCTCCGTTTTGGATCTGCCCCCTTATCCAGAAGAAGCTGGACCATATGACTGTTTTCGTAAACACAAGCGATGTAAAGCGGTGTGCTGCCGTTTACGTCTGGAATGTCGAGCAACTCAATCGTTTGTCGCGGGTCAGCGGCCTCAAGAATAATGTTAACTGCTTCGATATCACCCATTCTGGCTGCCACGAATAAGGCGGTCTCTCCGTCTGAATTTTTGGCCGAAAGGTCGGCACCGTTTTTTGCGAGAAACGTGGTCATGTCTCTTGCACCACGTTCCACTGCTATATGAATAGGCGCATCTCCCTTCAAGTTGACCGTATTGATATTGTATCCATTCTTCATCAAAATGCGACAGAGCCCTTGGTTCAGACTTGCTACCGCCTCGTGAAGAGGAAATGAATTCCGCCAGAGCAACGTTTGCATTTTTTCCTTGTCGGGGCTTTGTCCATATTCAAGATTAAAGCTCTTCAGGAGCTCGTCGACAATGGCAGAGTGGCCTTCTTCGGCGGCTATCAACACAGGCGTTTTATCCATATGGTCTAGTTCTGTACTCATATCTCTGATCTGCTGTAGAGCCCTGACCACTGCGAGATGGCCATGCCGGGCTGCAAAGTGGATCGCCTTGTCACCATCCGAGGACGTGCAATCCACTGTTGTCCATTTAGAAAGCAATGTCGTAACGATTTGGACGTGCCCATTCTGTGAGGCGATGTGCAAAGATGCTAAGCCTGCCTTGTTTCGGAAACTGGAATCGTATCTGCCAGATTCGAGCAGCCTCTCCACTGATTTGATGTGGCCTTTCTCGCAAGCTAGATGGAGGGCGGAGTTTCCGTCGGAGTTAATGGGGTCCTTTTCGGTATTCAAGCCGTATTGTAACAATGCATCTAAAGTTTTCCAATGACCCCCTGCCGACGCCCGACCAAGAGCCTCATTACAATCATATGAAGGGTTTGAATAGAAATATGAGCTTTTCAGAAGCAACACCACAATGTCGACATGGCCCTTCTCCGCTGCTAGCTGCAGCGGTGATGATGACGGCAACGTTGACACACCGTCAGAGGAGACATCATCTATAGTCTTGACAGGGCCAGCGTCAACGAGAACTTTAACCGTGTCGTAGAAGTTTCCTGCCACCGCTAAATGAATCGCAGTCTGGTTTTCTTTGTCAAAGGTTTTTATAGTAGCGCCCTGTTCAATAAGATGGGCGCAGATCGAAGTATGCCCATACGTTGCAGCAAGATGGAGAGGAGTCGTGCTCCTTTCTGTTGTGTCTTTTCCTGCCTCCTCCCCACCATGAAGAGGCAGTAGAAAAGTGACAAGGTCAAGAAATCCACCCATACAAGCAAGCTGTAGGGGGTTGTATCCCGCAATGTCACATATTCGGTGGTCCGCACCGTGGTTAACTAAAAGCTGGGCTACCTCTAAGCCCCCAATCTTGGACGCGAGATGAAGGGCCGTGGACTTTAGGCTGTCATTGGTGATAAGGTTGGCATTCGCGCCACTTTGGAGCAACAGAGAAACGGCATCCTTATGCCCATATTGTGCTGCGTAGTGTAATGGGGAATACCCAAACGCATCCTGATGGTCAACGGACTCGTTGACTGAATTAATAAGCAGAAATTTCTGAAGTAGATCCACATGCCCATTTTCCGCTGCTTTGTGTAAGCCGGGCGATGAGCCTAAGTCTTGAAGTTTTGTGCAAAGTTTGAGTGCGACTTCGGTATGGCCTTGTTGGATAGCTAGATCCATCGTCTCTCTAACAACAGAAGACTCATCGGCCATGCCATCACTCAAAAGATTTGCCTCTTCAAGGAATCTTTCGACTAAAAGCGTCAAGCCAAAGGTTGCCGCAGCCTTGAGAGGGGAGGTCGAAAAGTCGAGACTCGGGCCAATCGGGCGGTAATGGCGTACGATACTGGACCAGAACTTGAGATTCTCTTTATCCTCGAGAAAGGTTTGTACCATATCGACGTCTTCACGCTCAAGCTCTGCAGCAACGTCAAAGTGGTAGGGCCAGTATAGGGCAGCATATTCGAGGAGATGACAAGCGGGACGATCAGCGAAGCGGATCTCAGAGTACGGCATCTTCACCTCGTTACCATCGTCCTTTGTGCCGAAAGCCATCCTTGCCCAAGAAAGATACTTGAGGCATTTTGTCAAGATCTTCACATGTATTGACGTGATAGATACGTATCTATTGACGAGGAAGGATCTCAATGCGGCGTTGATCACCTCCACTCGCCCCCCGTTGACATTAACCCAATAACCGGCAATGCGGTTCATATCACCAGGCAAATCCGAGAGAATTGTCTTCTCAAATACCTGAAATGTCGGTTTAGTGTCATCGGCAAGATTGAATTCGTTGAAGGCTATAGCAACGGCGAGCTCTCCACTTGTCATAGGTCGTAGAGCGAAACAAACCCAACAAATTGCCTCTAGAAGCCAGGCGAGGGATTCTTTCGGAATCTTCTGAACCATGCGGCCGAAGAAAGCTTCCGTTTCGGTCGGAAAATCGTCAAGTCTATTTACCATTGCTGCCTTCGTGGAGAGAATAGTGTGAGACTCCGTTTCCAGTTCCTGGATCTTCGCCATGGCCAAATGAAAGTCCTGATCTTCGTTCCAGATTTTGTCCGTGATCACCCCGTCGAGCTCCTTCCAAGCAGGCCGGGACCCCACAAGGCGCTTTACCCGGTGCTCGACAATTCCCTTAAGCATGGCACCTACACTATCGATAGTTTTTATTGAAATATCGTGAAAGAACTCCGAATAGTGCCGAGCCCAATCTTGAGTCTCGCTCGTGACGATAATTTTCATTTGCAGATTGGGAATCCGCGCTCTCAGTTCCAAGAATTTGTCAATAATGGCAATATGCCCGTCCTGCGAGCTGCAGTCAAGAATAGCCCGTAATGCTATAAGAACCGGTTCGTCACCGATATGGGACAACAATGACTCGAAAAGAAGCCATAGGACCTCAAGATGGACAAGCCCCTTCTGCATTATCCATGCGCAAAGGCACTGTGCGTGCTTGAAAAGGTGGGGTCGCCTGGATAGGAGCTGACGGAGAATACAAACGAGCATCTTTTCTAGGGAAGATGCCAGGATATCCTGCTTGTTAAAAGAGAAGTTGAGGTAGCAAATGCCTTGTCCTGGTTTTTCTTCGTTGAGAATCCAAGCGATGTTGGACGTCAGGACCGTGACTCCAGAGCCCGGCGGCCCAAAGATATGGAGAAAGCTGATGCCGGGGGCCCCGTTCCACATTCTAAAGTTGTCGAGTTCAGTAATCCAATTCAGGGAGCCTGGAGATGATGACCTGGCCTCTAACTGATGTAGCTTAGGCTCGATTCGGGTCAGATACCGAATAAACCTATGGTATTCATCATTCCTTGCTAAAGCTCGGCTTGTTAGTTATTGCTAACGATAGCAAATGTGCTTTGTATAAATGCAAAATATACAGATGTCTCACCGTAAGCATCGGCCGTTAGAGAGCCTAGGGTGTGGAATAGCCATTCGGTAGTTGGGTCCGCATCTTCCCGAAGATCCAGTAACTCGATATGGCGGCGCTGGGAAGCGAAATCCTCGGTTACAAGAGAGTTTAGGCATGCAGACTCTTTTGGAACGGTCTGCGATAAGTAGTAGTCAGCGCCCATAAAGAATACATCGCTATATTACGGCGGCCTCGCGGCTCACTTACAGCGTTATCCGATTCCTCGTAGACATTCAGGACGGCGTAAGAACCTGATATTGCAGTAAACCTTTGCAAAATTGTGTCCAAAGCCACTGGGAAAGCTTGTATGCTGGGAAATATGCCCGGAAGTTCTCGTTGTGAAATGGCAAGCAAATTGATTATTTGTCGCCTCCATGAAAACAATCCGCCTGCCCAATGAGGAGTCCCAAAGAAGACGACAGCTACAGTTGCTTGGGCTATCTGGAGATATGAAGAGTCTTCGTTGGCGAGAATGAGTGCGTTCTGAATAACGGAGCCTCCGAGGTCATGTCCAAGGAAGACCATATTGCGATAGCTGTGTGATAGAGCACCTATGCTTTCCCGTTCCTGGCATCCTTGGTAAGCAGCGGAGCAGTCTCGGCATTGGGCAACATTTTGAAGCAAGCTTCGACCAAGCTCTTCTAAAGCATGTGTGTTGTTCTCAGTGGTTAGAAGACTCCTAGTCCCGTCGAATGGGTCATAAGCGTGACAGTGGCTTTTCGGGAAACGTTTCTGTAGCAATTGAATGACTGAGATGTTATTGGTTGGGGAAGTTACCGATTTAGTAATTCCATCGACAACAACAAAGCTGTCAACTGGCTTTAGTCTTATACCGGATAACGAAATACTTGCAGAATAGAGGTGGATGATGGTTGGATTGTTGCACTCACCACATGTCATCCATCGCGTCGATGTGAGAGATATGACGGTTTGTAGCGATTTGCGGTCAATCTAGTACTGTAAAGAACTTGGTTGCCTCCACGAACCTTGCCCCTCGACACTTTCACGCCCTGGGCCTAGAACGTAACACCGTCCGCTGCTCTCGGTGATTGAGAAGGCGGCAAGCCTGTGTTTCCATTAAAAGTTTAGTGCCCGCAGGGAAAATATTCTGTGAGTTTTCTTCTCGCCACAACAGCATCGGGTCGAGTCGGACGAGTGAAATCGTTCATAATAGTGCAAAACGCCGTGCCCTGATCTCGTAGCATGCAATTTCCAGCTCGCTAAGGCATTAGGTGTGCTCTAGGTAAGGCTGTGAGCATCAGGGTCCATTATGACGAATCCTGTTGGCAAATACGCGAATGGACCCCAAATCTGCCGAGCCACCGCTTTTTGACGGTAATATGCTCTAGCCTAGCCTCGGGTAACGCTCACTTGAAGCCTCTTTTCCACCAATAAACTGAGCTGTCCGGGAGAGATCAAAAGCGACATGCGTGTCTAGACTGATAGCGGAGCGCTGGTCATCTGTTGCACTATCGAGAGCTGCATATTAGCTGATGCATGTCAGAATAATACTCTCATTGTCCTTCCACATTCATCAACAGATACATTGAATGTTCTCAAATACCCCGGGTGTGGAAACCTTTCATTGGTTCGTCTGCAGGACTACACAGCCAAAGCCTGCGCCAATGTCACCAAAGTGTGAGTCTCCAACGACAGGGTGCCCAGGTTCTTGGTGTCCACACCTCCATGCACAGCCGATGCAAGTACTTGGGGGTCCAAATCGAATGGCTTTAGCATCCGAGACGGCTTGGATTTACCAAACAAGGGAAAGCCACCGCTCTCTAGAGCGTCAATCTCCAGGTGGAATCTGAATTCCCCGCGGTTATCCGGGTCATGACGGAGAACAACAGCAGCTCTCAGGAAAGTAGGGACCCCTGCTCTGTTTACCGGGTCCTCTTCCATCACCCACAGCGCTGTCTCTGCCTCGCCAAAGGTCTTGCATCTCCGCGACATACCCTTGAGGGTAGCCGAGTGTGTCTTCTGCGTGGTTTTACTTATCGTCCAGTGATAGCCAGTGTTGATCCCCATTGCATCAACACCCGCATCGACAGCGTGAGTGGTGTCCTTGGAGGCAGTCTTGTTATTGAGTGTGAATGAGCCGGCCGGTGCGAGTTCGTACACCTCCGGGTCATTGGCAGATGGACCCTGGCTGTCCTCAAACGTGATGGTGATGCTGGCTTTCTTGAATCGATTGCCGTTGAAAGTGTTCAGATCGAACTCGAAAATGAGCAGCGTAGCGGGATCTCCACCGACATTCAACGTTCCGTGTATGGCCGTCATGAGCTTCGCCTTTACTTGCGTCTTGAGCCCCTCATCCAAAAGCAATTGCGGTAATCGTTTTCCTTTGTCGTCTCTGGTGTGGTATTGACCGTCAACGTCGGCGGCAGCTACTTCGTGAAGATCGATGATGAACTCTTCCATGTTTGAGAATAGAGGAAGGCAGAAAACAAGTAGACTGTGATGTATTCTCTCTGGCGTTTGTTAGACGAGTTGTAAAATTCCATGTTGGAGGATTGAGCCATACCTGATGGGATTCCCGTTGTATGGTCTTATATGCCCACTTAGTCAGGGGGTTCGAATTCCCAATACTCCCCCGTGACCCGTCCAAACGCCGCCTCAGCCGGACGAGGGGTTGGCACGAGGATGACCACAGCCACTCTCTGTAAGTGCAGTTGCATCCGTCCACACCCTCAAGACCAACCGAGTTCTCCCGATTTCCATTCCGCTGATAACATGCACAGGTAGATTTGTTACCTTTTACCACAACATCTTGCCATTACGTACCAACTTTGATACACTGGCCAATATCAGTATTAGCCAACCAATGTTTCTTGCTGAGTTTAGAACATAGAAACAGGAGACTCTACGATCTTTTGACCGGAATTCGGACCAATATGGAGTCGATCAGGAGGCACAGAAAAGATGAAGGTAGTGATGATGAATTCCAAAGCATCGCCAGAAACTCGCACAGGGACGCAGATAGGGAAATCGAAGACAAACCAGAAGATATCCTCGCACATATCGTGAGAGAACGTCTGGACTTCAGCGACGAAAAGTCAGCGGCTGTCGATTCATTCCACAGCAGATATAAAGAGACGTTCAAGAAGTTCCCAATAAAATATGCCATCTCGGAGCCTGGAAATATCCTCCACGTTCTCGCCAAGAGGAGCTTCCCAGCAGAGTCAGCGTCCTATTGGACAAAAGAGAAGCTCACCCAATTCCTGCGGTGGCTTTTTCACCGTCATCATGCGCTCTTGGAGGTTAGATTAGAGGGGGGTTCTTACCCTCTACACACAGCTTTCAGGTTTGGAAACCACGACTTCATACGGGCTGTCATTGAGTTTGATGGTCTGAAAAACGCCAAAGCCGTGCTTTCGCAGAGGAAAAGTCATAGAAATTATGTCCAGATAGCAATCATTTCAGATTCACCCTTGCTGCCAGCGATAGCGAAGAAATGCCACGAGCTGGGCCTGCGAGTTTGGAATTATGGCCTTAACGTCACCGGTAAGGATAGCGAAACGCCGCTTCATCTTGCCGTGCACAGAGTGTTGCCAGGATCCCAGAAAGAGCCTTTGTCCAACTACCTGCTCGCAGAGCCTGGGTCTTCATATTACTCGGCAATTGCGGAATCGTATCAAGAATGGAAGCGAAAATGTGCTACCGAACGAAGCAACGGAAATGCCTGGACTGTCAAAAGCTCTCTAATGAACGGCACCCAACCGGGGGGCGGCCTAACTCGTGTTTTAACGAATGCTACCAATGACGATGCGGGGGTCGCGCACGACGGCAATACTTTACTTGCTAGTGTCCCTCGAGAATGGGTTGCGCAGCTGCTTGTTCGTTTGATTGAAGACTACCAGAAGTCATGGAAGTCCATGTCCCAGGTTGACATAGTCAAATTACTGATCGCTCTGTCCGAAAAGTCGTTAGAAAGCCAGAGTGTCGTTCGAACATCCGATGGTGATGTGGTGGGGGAAACGCCCTATCAAGAACGGATTTCTAGGCTCTGGGACACATGGGAAGACCTGGTTGAAGCGCTTGGAAAGGATAACATTGCAGTCGATGATAGTGGTCTTGGGGGAGAAGATGCGGTGCAAATGGTGACCACCAACGATCCAGTCGCAGATACCATTAGGTATCATTGCATCCGCCACTTCGACCGGGACAAGATTGCCCACTGTCTCTACAAACCGGGGGGTGGTAAGCATGGGGCTTTTGCTTCCCTTGGCCTAGGCGGTGATTTTTGAGGCTGACCCCAAGCGAATCAATAGAACGGCATATTGACTTTGATCTTGCTGGATTGCGGACCCCGTCGATCTCGAATGCTTTTTTGAAACGCTTGGCCAGACATCTCCGATTTGAAAGTATTCTGAAGTATGTAGCGCTTCCGAAGCTGGAGCTCGAAGACTACAACACCTATGCCGAAGAGCAAAATCAAAGCAATAGGTTTGGCTTCCCTTATACAGAACCAAACAGAACACAGATGGTTATATATAGAGCTGACTATTCGGCGTCATAGTCAGCGAATAGCCTCGCAGCGAGTGACTGATTTAAGGGCCGTATTCCAATGGCTCCGAGATAATAACGTCAAACGGATTCTCAAGGTAACCGTGGTTGACTACGGTAACCCGTGTCACAGCGACGCCATTATTGAGGAAGCCCTAGAGGGCTTCCAAGTAGAAACCTGGGACTGGAAGAAAGTTGACCTGTGTACAGACGTGATTTCGAACTCAACGTCCATGGCCAGCCATGTATCCTTGTATTCATCTTGCAACAACGCCGTATTGATGGGATGGGCAGGTGCCGAAGGTTTAGGAGACCGGAAGAAATTCCCCAAGGTTAGACCCATGTCGTCGAACCAATCTATGCATATGTTAAATGCCAAGCAGCTTGAACAAGTTCGGCTCTTCATTGCGAAAGTAAGAGTATTTCTGCCAGTCATAGCGGAACCGAATCGTCATCTTGCAGCGCCATACTAATAGTATAAAAGGGCCAAGAGGGTGATAGACGGACGGCATACGTCAACGAATTTGAACGGAAAATTCGACTTATGACTATTCCCAACTCAGGCGGAAAGAATGTCACTGTGGAACATCACTTTGATGACGGCAAAATCAGCTTCGCGGCCGACTTCAAGAGCAATGAGATTTCCGAGCAACAGTAAGTGCCCCAGCACCCTTCTCCGTTCCGTTTTCAGGATCAAACTCACTCTGCTCTTGGAGGGAAATTGAATGGATAAATAAAGTCGGTGGCTTTTCGCAATTTCTAAGAAACATTCCCCGAAAAGAAAGAGATAAGATACGACCCATCAAGATTGCCATTATTGACGATGGTGTGGACGCGTCGCTTGAGTTTCTTGTCGGACACATCAAGGGCGGAAAGTCATTCTGTCCTTATGCCAGGTCGTCGGACCTTATGAACGCGTACTACGTCCCTTCTGGTCAACACGGAACGATGATGGCTGATCTCATCTGCCGAGTCTGTCCGTCGTGCGAACTTTACATAGCTCGACTGGATGAGCGCCCTAGTCGTTCCGATTCGAGCCGACAGATCATGGTGGGGTCGGCAGTGGAGGCAAGTTTTCTCCGTACATGCTTCGTACTTTTTATCCGTTACCCCCAAGCTCTATGAAGATATCTTTGGAAAGCAACCAAGCACTAAACTGCTTTGAAAATATCGTAGGCAGTGAAATGGGCTGTCGACTGCAGAGTGGATATCATCTCGATGAGCTGGACCATTGACGGTACAAGCACCCCGGCGAAAGATATTGATGCATTTGAAAAAGCCATCGCCGAGGCCAAGAGGCAGAAAATCCTCATGTTCTGCTCCACAAGCGACCACGGCAGCATCTCGAGCGACAACTACTGGCCCGCCAAATCCAACGAGTGTATTCGAATCGGCGCCGCCACGGCCTTGGGTGACAGGTGCACCTGGGTTCCTGATCAGTACGACTATCTCCTTCCAGGGAAGCAGGTGCCCTTCAAGTGGAAGCGCCAGGACGGAGTCACGAGCTGGTACGAGACAGGCAGTTCGCTTTCCACGGCTCTAGCGGCTGGCCTCGCTGGCTTGCTCCTGTACTGCGACAGGGCTGTCAACCGCGAAAGCGACATCCGCAATCAGGATTCGGCTGCATTGAGGAACGAACTGCACACCAAGTCCGGCATGACGAATGTTTTTAGTAACCTCGCCTTGACATCAAAGGACCACAAGTTCCTCCGTGCCGATCTGTGGCTTGACCGCAAATTCCGCACCTACTTGCGGGGAGGTGAAGCGAGGCTGGAGTCAGTCGCCGTTGCCAGCCCCAACTATCTCTCCTATGGGAAGCCCGCGTCTCTAGATAGCCTCGGTTTCTCGGAACTTCAGTGGTCTGAGGAGTGTAAGGACGCACTAAGGAAACTACTGGATGAAATGAAGAACCCGCTCCATTGATGATGCGCTAAAGGCCAGTTTCGTTCCGAATGGATGTTGGGATGGATGACGGGATGATCGGAGGAAGAGAGTGTCACGAACAAAGGTAACTTTGGTAGATTGTCAGGGAGTCATTTGATCCACGCCAGGATAACTAGTTAGTTACAGTGCATCTAGTACTGTTAATACTCAGCACACTGTAAGCCACCATCACCAAGAGGTGTGACGGATGACGGAGCAACATCGTGCAAATAGTACTGATCACACTAGCTACACTGGGCAACTGCCAAGGCCAGTCACATGCTCATTCTACTGTATAAATCCTGTATATAGCACTTCGCACGGCCCTTCAGGGTCGCACACTACACCAGAATGTCTATAAAAGGAGTCGTTTCTCCTAGAGGACTTCCTAGAATTAAGAGAGAGACTCCCAGAGCCTTTCGCAAGACTACTTCAATATATTCGCGTTTCTACTGCCCTCTACGGTGCGTAATTCGGCCTTCCCTTCGATCAATCTGCATCTCTCACGACCTCCGTGAGAAGAGGTACCTACCTTCATAGGTACTTCGTAGTCAGATCAATATGTAACCAGAACCTCAGCCCTTCACGGTGTGCCCAGAGCACCTATTATCTTACTGGAGTACTATGTACTCATTCTCACCATTGATCAATACCCCATGTGCTGGCGTTACAGAGGTATTTTGACAACTTTTTGTTTTGGGGTTCGTAATAAGCTTGGCCTGGGGATTCCATCCTCGCGAGGATAAAAGTTGCCTCGACCAGCCTCCTCGTGCCGCGCCCCGCGAGTAGGCAACCAGCCAATGCCTCAATACTGACTTCAGGCCTTAACGAGAAGTTACTGAGCACATATAGGGTATGCGCTATTAAACCCTCAGCGTCCGATCCATCCGCCTGCGTCTCCTCCCGCACACGTGTATCCTTATCAGATGCCCCATGCTCATAGCGGAATTCATCGAGCCTAAAGTTTACCATGATCTTTCCAATCGGCTGTTCCGAGCTGAAGCTCACGGCCGGGTAAAGCTCCCCCTTGACACCACGGAATGCGGGGCCGATCAGTCCACCGTTCAATGTGAAGAAGGCCGTCTTCTTTGCCCGGGAGTCGACGCCACGGCCATCGTGTCTATGCAGCTAGATTCGTCGCCATACTCGTTGCCGTGACTGACTACTGGTTATACGTCCGGCTATCATCTCTACGGTAACCCTAGGTAGGATTCACCAGGATCCCAACCGATCATCTTATTCAAAGGGGCCTGCTCATCACAAAGCCCAACCCCAATGATTCTACTTAATACCTGGCACGGCCCCCAAGAGCTGCAGATTAGCTAAGATATTGATGTAGTATGAGACGAATGGCACATACTGTAATTCCTTGGCAGTGATTAAGTGATTGGTTTGACTGCTCCAACTGCGTATACTCCAGGCAGAACTCCAGGACTCGAAGGAGACCGTGTCTGCCTGCCTGCCTGCGTGCCTGCCTGTCTGTACGTACCTGACCAGGCAATGACTTGGTATCTACCGGCTGACTTGGAGTGCTCTCGGATTCCCTCCGAGTATCCTTTTTCTCATGCATCTTACATTGCATGCCCGTCTGAATACCATTATCAGACACACACACCGAGGCTCTCTGTACAGGACGACAAGATTGCCTTGGTTTCGCGCTCTGTCACGCCCAAGACCGATGTCTGACATCAGTGACTCTGAGCCGCGACGCTCTCAGTATGTGCCCATAGAAGATGCAGAGCGGATAGATTATTACGAGCCCGGAGGCTATCACCCGATTCGTATAGGAGATCGTCTGGGGCCCGAGAACCGATTCACCATTGTCCACAAGCTTGGGTCCGGCGGTTATTCAATCGTTTGGCTCGCGCGAGACGAGGCCGAAAGTCGGTACGTGGCGCTAAAGATTGCCGTTGCCTCCAACAACCAGGCCCAACGTGAGTGCTCTATTTTACAAGAGCTGGAAGCGTCGCTCGGAGACCCGCTTGGCGCCAGTATCGCCAAGTTCCGCGCTGCTTTTTCTCATAGCGGACCGAATGGCGTACATGAGTGCCTGGCCACCGATCCGGGCATGTGCAGTCTCAGCACGAGCAAGGTCACTTCCGAGGGCGTCTGGCTATTTGACCTTGCCGTGGCCCGCAAGATCACTGCCCAGCTCATTCGGACCACCTCGTTCCTGCACTCGCAGGGCGTTGCTCATGGAGGTATAGTCCCTACCCGGCCCTCAACAATACCTCTTGTGTTTTTGACATAGCCAGCGACACTAACATACTCATCGGCCAAAGATCTTCATCTAGGCAATGTTCTTCTCAAGCTCCCCGACCTGTCGTCTATGCCCGTCAGTGACTTGTACGCCAAGTACGGAGAACCAATCAAGGAAAACGTCGTCCGGCTAGATGGCGCACCACTCTCTGCTCATGTGCCTCCGTATGCGGTCATGCCCGCCTGGCTTGGAAAGAGCTGCGAAGACGTCACGCTAGCAGATGCCGACGTCCTCGTTACCGACTTCGGGGAGGCCTGGAAACCCGCCGATACAGCACGCTATGTGCTCAACACCCCAGCCTTGTACCGACCCCCCGAGGCCATGTTCGCCACGGCTGAGCAGCGTCCCATCGGCTTAGCCTCGGATATATGGACGCTTGGCTGCAGCATCTTCGCGATATTCGGGCAGTTGGATCTGTTCGAAGGGTTCTACCCCGACGAGGACGACGTGTTCGCGGAGAACATCAGCGCGCTGGGCAAGCCTCCGCAGACCTGGTGGAATATGTGGAGAGCACGCGGCGATTTCTTCAACGCCGAGGGTAACTGGCGGGTGAAGCGAATTAGGCACGTGGACCCTGTATATCGCTCTTTAGAAGAGAGAGCCCAGCGGATAAAGCGAGACCGCAAAGGCCTTTTTGGAGATGAGGAGATTGCCGATCTTTGTTCGATGCTTCGCCATATGCTGAGATGGCGACCTGAGGAGAGGATCTCGGCCCAGGATCTTGTCACGGGGACATGGATGAGGAAATGGGGCAGTAAGACGGACTAAGGGGTAATATTGGTAGACCATGGGATTTGCACTCTTCACTATATCTTGACTCCTCTCTTTTTCATATTTGCTCTTGCGCTGGGATGAGTTGTATTGTCTGTGTCGCTGTTAGATCGAGCGAGCACCTTCGAGATAGGTAGCTTACCGGAGCAATAACAAGCCCCATTCTCGCCGTTAACCAATCGGGTTGACTCACACGCAGCCAGGTAAGCACGCAGGGAATCCGAGTACAGACCTTAACTTCTAATGACGGGTTGTGAGTGAGAAGTCTAAAATCTACCTAGTTTACGCTACCGGTAGGTAGGTAAGCGTGGCTTGTGGATTCCATCCCTGCCCAGATCCCAACTCGGCATTGGCCAACTTACGGCACGCCACGCCGTCAAGTTAGGATGTCCCAACAAGCGACCATTCCATATCTACACTAGACCGGGACCCCAGACTTCTTTTCCAAAACAAACCCTCCTAAAGCCCGAACACCTTGATCCTACTCTCAGCAGGCTCGAACTCCTTCACCGGGAAAAAACGCGGTCCCGCAGGCTTCCCGAATACCATCTGCGCTTTCAGGCTCCAGTCCGCCGGGATGTCCCACATCTTCGCCGCCGGCGCGTCTACAGTGGGGTTGAAGTGCTGTATATTGACCCCGAGGCCCTCCGCCGACAGCATCATCCAGATGGCATACTGCAGCATCCCGCTGGCGTGCTCCGACCCTGCGACGATGAGGTTAGGATCCCGCACGTCATCTTGTTAACAGCTACTCACATTGCGGCATCTTATCTTTGGCAAGAGACGCTTTCTCCCCGAGCTTGTCGATCGCGTCCTGGCTCACGTAGAACAGGATCTAGACAAGAGACAAACTTATCAGTCAACGGTATTACGTGTGTGTAGTCCTGGCTCTACTCACAGTTCCATATGCGGCGCGGAACAACTTCATGCGCGGCTCGATGACTTTTTCGAAGACTGGCGGCGGGACACTCCCCTTTACATTGTCGTAAGCCATGTCCCAGAACTTCTTATGTTCTTGCTTCAGCAGCACCACGGCGCGATTAGCCTGGCAGTTGAAAGGCGTGGGCGCGTGGAGCATGCCCTCACGGACGATTTCCTGGATACGCGCATCCGAGACGTCGATGTCGTCCGAGAGCGTGTGTAGTGAGCTTCGCTTCTTGATGGCGTCGAGCAGGGTGATTGTGGCTGGAGACATGATGGGCTTGAGGTGAGTGTGGTGTGCGTTAGACTTCAAAGAAGTAGAGCCGAGCTTGGAGATGAGCTTGAACATCTGGTTTTCGTCTGCCTCAGCGACTTCATATACCCGTGAATATATATGTTACTCGCCGGGGTTGTCGGATTCCGGTACTAATAAGTGATGGGATGGGATTCTGACCCCAGTCAGCATTACGACACTTTTCTTAGACGTAGTAATACTAAGCAACATCTAAGCAGCATTCTTGCCGTCTTGTTGACGGTTGAATTCAACCTGGTTAGTGCGCGGTGAAAGCCGCATGAGGTAGGACTTTCGAAGCTCATGCGCTGGTCGGCGAGTCGTGTCAGAATGTTCTGGCTTAAGCTTAAATTGTACCTGTCCTTAACTTTGACGAAAAATGGCCCTTTTTTCTTGTTCATGACTATCGATTCATTAGAGGTATCGTAACTACTCGCCCGCCAGGTCCCCTTCCGCTTAGCTAAGTCTGTGTCGATATGAGACCGGGCGAGTATAAACTGTGGGTGAGCGTTGGTAATCATCTGTTCGTTATTAGGTAATTTACTGTGAAGCGAGCGAGTCGGGCTGTTCGCAGTTAGTGAAAGGGAGATGCAGTCCCTCCAGGAAAAGCCTTTTACTCTTGGTTTTCACATGAAAAATCACACCGCACTCACATAACTGATTGTGAAACCTATCTCTTTGGCTGCCCGAAGACACCAACTCGGTCACTTGCTTTACATTTGCACTCCGTCAGCTACCGAGTTGGTGTCTTCGGTCAGCCAAAGAGATACACCTAGGTATGTGAGCTTTCATTTAGTACTTGTCACGGTAAGTATGCATTTTGTTTGTTCAGATGTACGTCCGTAAAAGGTTTTCGTTTGTTCCTACTCTACGTTTTGGTTTGGCATTGGGCTCGGCGTAATCGCTGCGAATGTGCCCCGGAAAGTGTGTTGTAGGAGGGAAGTTGTCAGGTGGGTCCCCTCCAGGCCTGTAGAACAACTTGTGAAATGGCGAATCCGGGGAAAACAAAGTGAACGGCGGGGGCGGCCACTGTGACTGACGAAGGAGAGGGGAACTCTTGTTATCGATTACCGGTCCCTCTTTGCACGGCTATAACAATCGCTAAGGTCCACTGTAACGTCATCCTATTACGGCGCACAATTGTACACTAAATCCGAAATCCGTAGCGTAGGTCGTCTACCTAGGTACCGGTGGTTCGTGCCTTCTCTGCTTCAATTTGTGTGTCGCGGTCGATCGTTCGTTCCTGCTTCGGCCGTGCGACTTAAAACGACTCTAAAACAAGTGGGGGTTGACCCCTTTGGGAGAATTAGTCATAATTACTTTGCACACCTTAGGCACCACTACATCGTGCCTACCGACCTACATCTATAGGTACGGTGCAGAGGCCGATGCTATCCAGCTCTCACATCCATCAACGTTACAGACTCTTTTCATAAGAGCTCGGCCGCGGATGGTTTTGGGGAGTCTCTCATTTGGCAGATTATCACTCTTTTCTCTACGATTGTTCTGTCTCATCGGCGTTGTCGTTCTACTCAAGGCTTGGAACTCCACTTCCTCGGCCAACTCCATCGTCTCTCATTCTACCCACGACACACCGGTAACAATGTCACGAAAAGCGCCACTTCGTTTCGCCGCGTCCGCCACGCATACCGCTACGGTCATCTTCTTGCATGGCCTTGGTGATACCGGCTTCGGCTGGGCATCGGCTGTCGAGAGCTGGATTCGACGCAGCAAGCTGGATCATGTCAAATGGGTTTTGCCGCACGCCCCTAACATGCCCGTCACCATTGTATGTAATTCGCCCAAACGCGCCTCTCCACTGCTGTCTAAGAGAATCGGGCTGACCACTCTTACAGGCCCAGGGAATGTCCATACCCGCGTGGTTTGATGTCGTAAGTCAGACCGGTCTTTTTCTACCTTCCTGATGCGATGCAAACGCAGGGCATGACGGTAGACGGGATGCCGATTGCTGTCTTATCTGACTCGACGACCAGGTTGCCTTGACCGGCGATGTTGAAACCCTCAGGGCCAACCAAGACGAGCAAGGTATGTTGCGGACTCGGGACTATGTCAACAGCCTCATTCAGACCGAGATTGACGGTGGAATCCCCGCCAATCGCATCGTCCTGGGTGGTTTCTCGCAGGGCGGCGCCATGTCGCTGCTCAGCGGACTTACGGCCAAGGTCAAGCTTGGGGGCATCATTGGCCTGTCTTGCTGGCTTCCACTTGACACCAAATTCCCTACACTCCTCCAGGACGGCGACCACAACCGTGAGACCCCCGTTTTCATGGCTCACGGTGATGCCGATCCGGTCGTACCTATAGTGCGTGCCCAGATGTCGTATGACCTATTGAAGCAACAGAATTTCAATGTGACGATGAAAACTTACCCGTAAGTTGCGCGCTTCATTTCCCATCCCCTTCTCTCATGTTTGTCCCTGCCCAGCACAAGCGACCGTGGTAATTATTCTAATACATGTGTCTCAAGCAACATGCCTCACTCGGCTTCCCAGGAGGAACTGGACGAAATTGAGACCTTCCTCTGCTCGAATCTGCCGGTCCAGTAGGATGAAAAGACGGAGCTGTGTTGCCCGCAGTTGAGCAAGAAATCGTAAAATCAACCTAGCCCTACACCTTTTCTTGAGAACTTGATACCTACGGATCAACACTTTGGAGGAGTCATGAGCTGTTCAAAACCCTAGGGGCCTTACCGGCGGTCGTCGACCTACCTAGGTACTGTACGGTAAAACAAATGGTCAAGTAGCTTACAGGTTTTGGAGTTTAATGTTTAATTACCTTTCTCCATTTCCCCAGACACAGGACCGGTACCGTGTACGCAAGTATTATCCTCGTCTATCGTAGGTACGCTAAAACGAGCCGCGGAATTACTATGTATTGCTGCTGGTACTTCGTAGACTCGCTTGTCGATCATGCACCTGATCTAATCTTTGCCAGTGCCCACAGCCCAAACTCCAATGATAATTACCGTATTGATTGAGGCGAAAATCCAGATATGAACTCGCTAAGGAACTACGCGGGTGAAAATTGGCCCTCCACGTAGATAGATACGAGGTATGTGGTGTAGATTGCGCATGTTATCGTGGACTATCTAGCAACGACTCAGCGAGTATAGACTACACAGTGCAACATGTTAAAGCTGGGCATCACGGTGCAGGTGGAGCCCGTCAAGCGCGTGCCCCACCGGGCCCAGATCATCTGAAACAGCCAGCACTGATAACCATTGCAGCTCAGAAACCAGCCCTAGATAGCCAGACCGTGTGATCAGAGAGCTGGGCGCTAACAGTGGGCCCCTGCATAGTGTGACGTACCTCCGGTGTACGGTATCCTCGTAAGTGCCTCATCCCGCGACTGGACTAGGACCTGCGATTTGTACCTAACGAAGCTCTCCGCCTCTTCTCCTCCTCACCTACGGGCTGCGGTCCTACACCTTGGTCCATCTCGCCAAGCTCTCTGCTGTGAGATGCCTCTTCATCCCCTGCCTCTCCTCCTGCCTCACCCCGCCGAGCGCATCATGCTCTGAATACCCGCCTAGTCGTAATCTCACAGCTGCCTGCTTTGTCCTCCCGTCAGTTTGCTATCTATTGCACCTATCAGGAAGTAAACCTACCTAGCTCTATCCGACCAGTGATATTGTCTCGTATTACTTCTTCGGCAAGGATTTCGTTCGCCAGTGGAACATCACATCATGGCCACAAAGGCGTCTGAAAGGGGCCGCTCGCCCTCGCCGTCTCGAGTGCCCTTGCCCGAGTCCCCCACCTATTCCTGTGCCTCGACCGCAAACCCACTCTCCTCCTTCAACCTGCCACTGCCACCCCCGCCGAGGCCTTCACACACCGTGCTGACCAAGGCCGACCTGGAGCAATCCCAGGTGGCTTATTCGGATCTGCTGGCAACCGCCAAGTCGTACCGTCTGGCTCTCGCCTCACTATCCACTGCCGCCTCGGCCTTCGGCAGTGCCCTCGAAGCGTGCGCACGTCTGAAGGAGTCTCGTGCCGATTCGCTACTGAGTACTCCGGACGGTGGTCCCACCATGCCGGTGCTGTCCAACAGTTACACCATGAAGGCCTCATCTTGCACAGCTGATCTCTTACTGAGCACCAGTGGTGTCCACTACCTGATCGCGAACCACCAACAGATTCTAAGCGAGACCGTCTACCGGTCCTTTGAAGTACCGCTGCTTCATGACCTCGACAAGTGGCGCCGGGATATCGAAGATGCAGAAGAAGCCTACCAAAATGAGGTGACACTGCGTAGTCGAGAGATCCGCCGTCTCGAGAAAGAGGGGCTCAAACTGCACAAACAACGAAGGCGTGATCTCGCCAAGTTCCGCGAGCATCTAGTACAGCTCACCGGCAAGCTGGACGGGCTGTCTACTTTACACGGGGACCACGCCCAAGGGATGCTACGCGAAAGTCAAGAGGCAAGCGCAAAGATCCTCGACGCAAGCTGCTCACTTGTGCGTGCCGAGGTGGACATATTTGAGGGCCTGGCACGAAAAGGGTGGACCGGCGGCGGTCTCGACGAGCTGCTGGAGAGAGGGCGGGATCTCTTCGCAGTCGACGAGGATACTATCACTGGAGCCGGGGCCTCTGGATCGGCAGTGGTAGGGGCCACGACCGAAGGTACTAAGCTGTTTAGTATACTGCCGCCTAAGAGTATTCTGGCAGACACGGCATTAGACACTGGGATGAGGGACCAGCTACACAGACACCTGCGCTCGGACAGCTTTCTCTCAGACGAGGAGCGGTACCACAGCTTGGCTGGGGCGTTTGCGGGTCAGGAAGACATGGATAGTATATTTTCTGATTTCAATCATGGCCGGGGCGTGCGGCCGTTCAGCCCACAGCCTGTACGCAGGTTGGCTACGGACGTGATCATGGACCCGGAGTCTCTACTACAGGGTGATGAAGACTTTCAACGTCACGACGAGAATGACGGGAATAATGTGGGGACACAACAGGATAATGGCGATATTCCCCTTCCCGGCGAAAAAACGGGAACGGATGACGGCGATGATAATGATTACGTTAATGACGGAAACGGAACCTTCGGACCCGGGGCATCGCCGCGGGATGCACGGCTGAGTAAAGATGACGGCCGGCCTGACCTGTCGCCCGCTGGCGGCGTGGCAGAACACATTGAATCGCCCTGGAAAGACGAGGGGCTGCGCGCTGCGAGCGCCTCGCTCACGGAAAACACGTAGGGGGAGCTATGTGCACGGGGCGCTGTTGCGTCTGAAATCGGCGCGGAAAAGGGGGGGCCCCTGGGCGATAGTTGAGGCGCGGGAGGTCTTTTGCATCTTGGAGTTACGCGCGGCGTCGGGCTCTTGGACTTGGTTTGGTGGTTTTGCTTGTGTTTGTAGGGTTTTTGTTCAGTTTATTCAATGCATGTCTATCTTTGCTGGCTGACCTGGCTTTTGGATCTCCTGATTGACTGTGCTTGATTGGCTATACCGCCCGTCTGTCTTAGGAATGAAATCTGGATGGATTATTCGCGATGGGTTATTCGGCATATGATGGGTAGTCGATTGATATCCAAAATAAGGTGTATGAATTCATACCCTAATCCTCCCCATCCCCATCCTATTCCAACAAAACCCCCCTTTCCATCTACCATGCTTATTAATGTGGTGGCAGTGCTAGGTGCAGGCGCGAAGTGCCGGGATAGACCCCTTCACACCACATACCACATAATACAAAACACAATCAAAGCATCAAACCACCTACTAACCAACTTTAAAGTTACAAAGGTAAAGCATACGTTTACTTGATATATAGGTGTAGGTATGTTGGATCCTATGAATTCCGCGTACGTCCAATCCCAATATTTAGTCCCAACATTCATTCCCAATATCCAGCCCCAAACCCAGTCCCAAATCCAGTCCCAAATCCAGTCCCAAGCTAATCCATCCCAAGTCCCCACCAAAGATTCCAGTCGATTAATTCAAATTGAAGATAAACCAATCGTAGTATGAATAGCATTTACAGTTTGTACTTTATAAACCATGAGTGACTAGTAAAAAGTCTCGGAAGGTTTACAACACCCAGAGCTAACTCACTTTTAATCCCTGTATCCCCTGTTCGGATTCGGAGGTAATAGATTATACGAACGGGACAGTTCTACGGGTATGTATTTTGCTTGCCGTGCTTGGGTCCTCACCATACCGTCACCTCACCATCTTCGCTTTGACTATCTTTAGATTGAATTGTTGATTCCCTTACTACCTAATCTGTAACCAAAGCACTACGCAAGAAGAGTCAAGACGTAGGGAATTTTACGAAAAAAAACAACCATCCAACAAAAAGAAAAAGTACAGCATTTAACTGCCAACCCGACACCAGTATCACGGAAACACGTATGATGTATCCGAAACCCTACAATTCCCCGAAGAAGAATAAACAGAGTACCTTAGGTATGCACGAATTTACTATTTGTACAAGAACAATCCGCAGCGCCGTTCCCACGCGATGCAATGCTATGTTACTCCGGCAAAGGCGGACGGTGAATTACTTTCGTACTGGCTATGATCAATCAATCAAGGCGAATCCCAACCTATTCACCCGTTCAACCACCTCTCCGTCGTCTAATTCACCGGGCGACAGATATCCCCCCCCGGGACCAAATAAACTCTCCAGGACACTAACTCTTCAGTCTTCCTTATCGCCACTAACGAGCTCGTGGCCGAAGAGTCGGAACCAGTAGTCAAGCCAGTACATGATCTTCCAGTAGAGGCTAGCCCTGTTCATGTCGAAGTCGCCCACCTCGTTACGAGGGACCTCGTTTCCAATCATGGCGCCGCTGAACCAGCCTAATAGCGGTATGAAGGCAAGCAGGCTTTCTGTCAATGTAGGGCCCTTCTTCAGGGCCGCATCGGCGGGTAGGAGTTTTACCCGTCGGGCTCCAGGGATGCGTCCCGGCCGGCGCGGCGGCTCTTTCGCTTCCGGCTCGGGATTGTTCTCGTTGGGCTTGACTTCTAATCCCGTTACTGTGGCCGTCGACATAGTTGCCGATGATGCCGATACAGTTGCGGTGTCTAGAGTCTGTGTCGATGCTTGTGAATCCTGCGGTGACGCACGGCCCGGACGATTCCGGAACGATCCAGATGGGGCTTGGTTTGCGCCGTTGCGATGCCGGGACAGCCGTCCGGGCTGGTCTCGAAACGAGCCCGACTGTCTGACGTCGTCAAGCATGCCGGCATCGCCCGCAACGTCAGGGATAGCAGCGTTTTCCATTGGAGGCATGTTCCGGTACGGCTCGGTATAAACGAGATGGCCTAAGATTTTCTGGGGGGAGGCAAACAGGGCAGCGCTGGCGGCTTCTTGCGACTCGAATGTGACCTTGATCCAGTGTTGTCCGCCGGCGACCTTGCTGACCTTTTCTTTCTCAGCTTTTGTTAAAGGCTGCCTCCGTATCAATGCCGGGTCGCGTAGGTCCGACTTGTACCGCCGCGACTCAATGGGCGGCTCTCGGGAGTAGTCTTCGCATATTCTACCGGCAAGCTGCTCGTAGTGGTTAATAGCAGCATACTGCTGAGAAGTTGACGCGTAGCCTCGAAGGATGACTTCAACGGGTTCTTTATGTGAGGTAGAGGCCTGGTTGGCAGCTTTGGGTTCTTCTTGTCTCGGCTTTCGCTGGGACGGATCCGTGGGGTTCTCCGACTTATTTTGCTTGGATAGATACTTGGAAAAGATCTTGTCGGCGCTTTGCATAGTAGCATCTTCGCGTTTTGGCGGTGCGCTCCCTATCCGTGACCTAGACCGCCTCGTTGATTTCCCGAAGGAGCCTGTCTCGTTGATTTCGCGGGCGCGGGTGCGGGGCGCATTGCGCTGGCGGTCGTTACTGACGGATGACATTGTAAGTAGATGCAGCGAGGGCGACGAGATGGACAGAATGGATGGATAGATAAAAGGCTTGGGCGTAGGCCAGCTTACTCGGGCCAGATCATCGCATAAGGCCGCTGCACACCATCATCGCCGGTATAGAGCTCCTCATCCGGCACATTATGCAGAATCAAGGGCGGCATGTTTATGTCTTATTTGCGGAAGGCGATGGCTTCTTGGAGAAAGGGCTTGAAGGTTGAGACACGCTATGTCTATGTCTCAGTGCGATTGATAGCGCGCAGTCCGTAGAGACTGCACAGCCTGGCGCGATCGGATGGGAAGCAGAATGAGAAAACAGGTTGATTTGTTTATGAGAGTGGTAGGTATGGCAACGGTAACAGTAGTGGTGAATGAAGTCTGGCTGTCAGTGGCAGGTCTGCTGGCGGAGGAAAAAAAGAGTGGCGTTCGAACAAGCAAGGTTGCTCTTTGATTGGCAGGCGCGTCCATCCATGTGTTCGTAAGGTACCGTTACGTAAGACGCTCGCACGGACCAGGCCTGCAGGCCAGTAGGTACCTCACATGTACTTATAGGGCTGGGCACAGACGTCCGCTGTATTAGATGGCGCATGCGTGCCGGAAAGACTACCGGTAGGTACCTTTTAGGTACTTTGCACTCGTCATCAGTGCAGTACCCGCAGTACCCGTAGGTACGGCAGGAGACCCCAAAGAGAGGCGTAGACGTCTGCATCCTGAGCAACAGCAAGTCTCTTTTTGTACCTCCCTTGCTCCGGTGCATTGGCCGGCGGCCCGTGCCTCGGCGCCTGACGTAACAATTCAACGACACATCGTGACGCTGCCGCTCACTTCATCCGTCATCTTGTCCTTTCACAACCCACAAGTCATAGCATCCAGTCACCAGCCTCATCTCGAACAATAGCTAATCGACACCATGTTTCGATTTGTAAGTCCAAGTGCACTACCTACGCCTGCCTGCGAAGGCTCCTAAAACAAACGAAGCCATTGTTAACGCCGTTGCTCATAGCACAAAACCCTCGACATTGTCACGCTGTTTCACAAGGCCGCATCGCCCGCCTCCGTAAGGGCTGCGAGCGTACTGAAGCAGGCCTCCGCGAACGCTGCAGAAGCTTCCATCGAGGACCGGCCTCATCGTCAGGACTTCGAGTTGAACATCACCGAAGAGCCCCCCACTGCTGATCAGCTCAAGACCATTCTCGAATATGTTGGCAAGAACAGGATCAGCTCCATAGTAAAAGGCGCCGCAAGTGAGAATGAAGCCCTCAAGAAGTTCAAAGAGAGCACCGACAATCTCAAGTACCCAGTGGTTTGTTCAACCTGCTTCGATATGCTCATATCCTCTAACCACTCGCTAACATATATGTAGATAGTGGATTGGAACAATGGCAGAGCCATTGCCTCAGACAACGAGTCGGAGATATTGAAGATGTTGGAGCCACTGCATGGCAAATAAGCCCTTTCATAGTGTGGACGCCGCAAATAGTGAGTCACCCCGGTTCCGCTGGACCAAACAAAAATCCTCGCTGAACGTTTACCAAGTTTCAATCCATACGGTATATGGAAATATGTAAATCATAATGGAATGGGAGAGACGGTACTTAGGACTCTCGACTCTTGTACTCTGGTAACTCGAAGCACCCGTCCGCTTCTATCAACAATGAATCACCAATGCGGTTGCGATGCATAAGTTCCCTTAGCCTGTATTCTATTGCCTAGTCGTGCGTACACACATTCCCAGCTATGTTGGTAGTCAGTCTATTGTCGTCGCTATTACCGACCATGGGAGAATACATATGTGCTCGCAGCACGAACATAGCCTTGCAACCCTCGCAGGCAGACCGCCATTCGGCTAGGTGGCAGCCATTGTCCATTGTACGGGTGGACTTATAACTTGAATGGGCAATGGAATTAAAAGTGGTTGGGGTTGGGCTCGGCTTCTACTTAAACCTCGTCGAGGACGTGCCTAGAGACTACAGTTGTTCTAGCACGGTCTGTCTTCCAAAAACTGGTTGCCTGTGTTTACAACAACAGCAGCAGACGCGTGGTTCTATGCATGGCAGGCAGCTGTACGCGAATCTCCTAGCTAACCCGCGCTCGTCCCCCACCATCCAGGTGACCTTGAGACCAAGGAGTGCTTAGCTGTTTGCCTTGATACCTCAGGCGTCGAATTTGAAAGTAGCACCCCTCAAGCTACTACCTACCCACCCGCACCCCGCGCCTACCACATCTCGTCCTCCATCTCAACCCACACCTTTTGGTCCTTGGATCTTTTGGTGTTCGCGGTTAGTTTTGTTTTCGAGTCAACTTCATCTCAGCTTTCCAGTACATCGACGCGTTGCATATCCTGTGCATACAACACTGCCCCAACCGAGACCAGCTGCACGCAGTTCGACCTCTCGCGTTACTACTCTCCGCTCCATCCCGCGCGTTGTGGCTCCCCCATTACCCACGGTCAAACGGAAGTATCACCGCCATGGCTCCAAAATACGAGGAGTTCGGTGGGTTCACCGTCAACGATGCATTGGCCCAGGCTGGTGCCCCAACTTACGAGGGCGAATTCTACCTGGGCGAGCCGCCTGTTGAGTTCTTTACCCAACCGCCTGAGAATGCTGAAGCTGTCTTCTCCACAGTTGGTGGTAATAGAATCTTCCGCTCGGTTCCAAATCCCACATTCGAACGTGATGGATATTACTGGTGGGCGGCAGAGATCCAGCGTGTCTGCGATGAATTACGGCGCAACTTGCCTCAGGTATGCAAAGACATCGAGGAGCCTCAAACTTACTGGGATCTATACAAGTACTTCGACGCCTATGACATCTACTACAGAGGTGCCCAGAATTTGTGGAATGTCATCAAGACCCTCCTTTTCGAGAATCAATATGCGAAGTCACTCGTGGACGAGGAGCAGAAATTGCAGGCACAGGAGCAGACGCCATTATTCGAGTTTCTGGCCGCGGAAGTCCTGAAGAAGCCTGAAATGCAGGCCAAACTATTGACGTGGGACAAGGAGAAGCAGCAGGATATTTTAAAAGTTTTCACCTCTGCTGATCTGCAAATCTTCGATGGCTACGAGCACTACCACGAGCATTTTCTCGACGCAATCCGCTCCATCTTTAAGAGGCGTTACGAAACGCTCAGTCAAGGAATTCCGTTTTTCCCCTGGCCTGCATCTATTGACGGCCGAGTTCCGGCAACCGAGAGAGACACAAAACGCCTCGTCTCTGTGCGACTGGGTGAGTGCCTACTCAATGTAAACCCGGTTATTTTTGACTACTTGTGGCATATGCTGACAACCGCCAACGTAAAGCAGGACTATTGGATGACCCCTTCATGGACAAATTTGATATCCCCAATCGAATCTCCAATGGCATAGTCATCGCCGATGGAACATCACAGACGGCTGCCCTTAGGGCTCGGCAGCAGGACGCTGTTTCTCCCTCCGGCAACACGGCTCAGCCGGCTGATATGAATCGCTGTAAGTCACGCTTTCTTGATCCTAACTCTCATATTACTAATGAACTCCAGCTCTTATGGGAGATAACAACAATAGCATACTACATCCAAAGGCGGCAATAACTAATCATCCCGTTTCCATAACTGAGCGATGCGTGAGTGCTCCTAGTATCGGAGGCGATCCTGCGAGCATTCTCGGTCAACATTCCAGCGGTGAGGCCCGTGTTTATCCCGGCGACTCTCACGAAGTAGATAAGAAGCTCTTCGGATGCGAGAAGCCGGACGACTCGAAGGACGCGAACGGCTATGCGCCGGGCACAACTGGTGCACTCGAAATGGCCATTCCTGCTTCAGATGCCAACGTGCGGCAGTACCCGTCAGCGCCAAACCAGGCGCTGCCTCTCATGCGCGGCCCTCGCAGTTTCAGCCAGTATAATAACAATCGCCCACCACCATCAATGCTGTCGCCTATTCTATCCTCAGCATACGACTCTTCCCTGGGCCCGGTGTCCTCATCCCGCCCACCCCAAACTCGGACCCGTGGCATGTCCCAAGCTGCATTTGTTAACCAAGTTCCAGTATACCTACAGTCTCGACAGATCATGCCGGCTCCTCAATCTCAACCTCCTATGATGCGGCAAATGCAACATGCTCCCCCAGCTCCCCCAGCTTATATGCAATCCAACAGCGGACGCAACAGCATCAATAGCATTGCCTCTCAACAAAAAGGAAGTTTCAGCTCGGGGTATTCCAGCGGTGGACGATGGCAGCACGTAGGAGCCGACGATATCCACGGTCCCAAGGTTGTCTTCCGTAAGGGTAGTGTGCATGATCACGAGGGCCCGAATCGCGGAGCCGGCCAGTGGCAAAGCCAGGAACCAAACGACGCCGGAAGACGTACGTCAATTGCTAGCACCAATACTAGTTATCGACGATTTAGTAACGCTCGTCCATACGACTACGTCAACCTTCCCGCTCCGACAACTGGAGGCTACATATGGGCACCGGCGATGAGTGATAGCAATTGCGTGAATGCTTTCAAGCCCCTCAACGTAAATACCAAGTTTGATGCTTGCTCTTGCAGCAGATGCCGTGAAAAGGATCGATCCATCTTCGTCGGTCGGTTGAGGGACCGCCGTATCGGACCGTTCGCCATAGAACGACTCAAGCAACATTTCTGCCGATATGGTGAGATTGAGTGCGTGGAACCGGGCTCTTATTCGGTGCACATCAGGTGAGCTACAGGTTTCTTCTATCAAATCGCCTCTGCCTCGCTAATCCAGGTCTTCTGCAGATATCGCAACTCCGCTTCCGCGATAGCTGCTGTTCAAGCCGCTCCACGTGTGAATATGAAGGAGCTCGCCGAGTCCTTCCTCAAAGTAAATTACGTTCTCGGATCTCAATACTTCAAGCCTCTGCCCGTAAGGAGTACTACGAATGGGCCCAACAACCAGAGCTTTTTTGCACAGAACGATCTTCAAAATCAACGGAGACCGTCGATTCCGCAATCAACTCAGGGCCCGAACAACTTCAAGCACGCGCGCGCTCCGTCTTTCCAATCTCGTGGTGCTCCGTACGGAGGGCCAGATTTCGCCCCTGGTGCCAGGGCTTTTGCAGGTAATCCTTTTGAGTCTAATCCAGATGCTGCAGGGGCTACACAATTTGGAGCGGATAAGAACGAGGCCAGCAGGTCTTCGCACTCAGACGTGCTTAATTGGCCACCTTGGCCTGTAGATACAGCACAATCTGCACCGCAGGATGGCTCTAATCTTGATGAGGAACGGCCTCAAGGAACCGCGCAGAGCTTAGTCAAAAGCATCACAGATCTCACTCATATCATGACCGCGTTGCGTCGATCTAGCAACTGTGACACCCAGAGCAAGGTCGTGCAAACGGATAACAATACACCGGCAGCAGAAGTGGCCTCAACCGATGTACCAGTTGATCCAGCTCAGGTAACCGAAGGAAAAAGCGAAGGCGACTCAGACGAAGCCAGCGTCGATTATGGTACAGTCCGTATCCGACGGGGAGGGGCTAAAAACAAGGCCAGTCTACCAGAATGGTTGCGATCGTCCCCATCAGATCATGCTGTAGATGAGTATCAGCCTCAGAGCCAAACATTGCCAGGTGGGAGTCCGAGCCAGGTATCAGACAACAATGGTACCCCTCAGATAAGTCAGCCTCTGGTGTCTCTGGATGAGAGTGGCCAGCAGATTCCAATTGAGGAGCACGGAGACATCACAGGCAAATCACAACTTGAGAGCAGCCAAAGCAAATCACCTTCAGACCATGAGCATCCGAGCGAACTCCATGATAACAACCCGCAGGATAGGGCCAACGAAGCAGCAGGAGACAACGGGACACCCAGCCAGTCCTCTCCCGAAAATGAGCTCGCGAAAGTCCAGCCGAGCGAATCACTCCAACAACCCGGAACGCCCCCGACAGAAAACCTGCATGACGCGGAGCCGACTGGTGCCTCACAGCAAAATCTCAAAACACCGCGTCTCCCTAGCCCTATCTACGTTCACGTCCCCCTAACACGCCCGTCAATCTCAAGCCCATCTGAAAGCGAGCCATTCCCCGCCTACCGGGATCTCATGTCCGGACCTCAGCCGTCCACTGGCCGCCGTAAGGGCCATGCCAAGGGTTCCGGGCAAACCCGATCTACCTCAAGCATCGCATCAACGGCTACCCTCGGGCGTAAGGGACCTTGGGGTCTGAGCAAGGGGACCGAGAACGCCAATCCAACTCCTACACTCGACAGTGCGATGGATCCAGCTCTAATGCCCGCTGCTCTACCCCCAACGTATACCCGAGGCGGACCGGGTCCGTACTTCAACACAAGAGGCCCAACGCGGAACGCAGGGCCGAAGCCAGGCCCACAGCAGAAGAAGAAAAGCGTAGACGAGAGCAAGAAAGCGAAAAAGAAGAATTTCAATTCTCCGGGGAGCGGAGATGCATTCCAGGCTAAAGACGGTGGCAGAGATAGTACCGGAGCGGAGAGCGGCGACGCGAGGAAAGGTAAGGGCAAGTCCAAAGGCAAACGGAGACGACATGACCGGGAGAACGCGGATTCGGGGAGATTTACTAACGGGGGGTGTCGCGCCCCAGATGACCTTAAGGAAACTAAGGCGTTGGATGGGAATGAGGAGCATGGTCCTGGTTTTAAGACTGGTATGTTGGGGAGTGCGAATGAGAAAGAGGTGGTTTCTGAGAAGGGTTCTGTTGCTTGGGGTATGACGCCTTCTGGGGAGGGTATTAAGGAGAATGGAAACGTGGTTACTCCTGAGAAGACTTCCGCTGTTAAGGATGAATCACCTTCTTCTAAGGAGGTCAAGGCAGAGAAGCTGGGGAGTGGAGATGGGAAAGGGAAAGAGGTTGTTACCCCTGATAAAACTTCTGCCGTTAAGGTTGAATCGCCTCCTTCCAGGGAGGTCAAGGCAGAGAAGCTGGGGAGTGGAGATGAGAAAGGGAAAGAGGTGGTTACCCCTGATCAGACCTCTGCTGTTAAGGTTGAATCGCCTCCTTCCAGGGAGGTCAAGGCGGAGAAGCGGGACAGTGGCGATGAGAAAGGGAAAGAGGTGGTTACTTCTGATAAGACCTCTGCTGTTAAGGTTGAATCGCCTGCTTCCAAGGAGGTCAAGGCAGAGAAGCAGGAGAAGAGGGACGGGAAAGGGAAAAAGGTGGTTACTCCTGATAAGAATTCGACTATCAAGGATGAATCACCAAGTCCCAACGATGTCAAGGCGGACAAGGCCGTGGGTCTAAGTGGGAACGGGAACCGGAAAGAGGTGGCCGTCCCCAAAAATGCTTCTTCGATTAAGGGTGTATCACCTCGTACCAAGGATGTCAAGGATGTCAAGACAGAGAAGCGGGAGAGTGGAGATGAGAATGGGAAAGAGGTTGTTGTTCCAGAGAAGTCTTCGACTATCAAGGATGAATCACCACGTCCCAAGGATGTCAAAATAGAGAAGGAGAATAAGGACGGGAAAGGAAAACAGGTGGTCGTCCCTGAGAAGACTCCCGCTGTTAAGAATGTGTCGCCTCCCAAGGATGCCAAGACAGACAAACAGGAAGAAGGAAACGCGAACGGTAAAGTTGTCGTTTCTGAGAAGACTTCTACCGTGAAGGATACAACACCCGCTACAAGCAAGGCAAAAGCCACAGAAACCAAACCCGAGAAGAGCATTCCCCAGGGTTCCAGTCCCGGAACAGACACCGGCACGCCATCATCTACCCCGTCAACCACATCCACCCAATCCAAGACCAAACCCCGAAAATCCAAGAAGCGGCCCGGCCCCAAGAAGACCGACACAAGTGTTCAAACCCCCGACAAAACCGCCCTTACACCCAACATGACGCCCAAAAGCACAGAACCCAGTCCACTACAACAACCAAAACAGGAGCCGGCCAAGGGCCCCAAATCCCCGCCGAAACCCAGCGCATCCTCGTCTCCTCCGGCCCCCGCCCCGCGCGCGAAACCGGCCCTGGCGCTTGCGCCCATCCCGCTGTACGATAGGGTCCCGTCTGCGTGGAAACGGGTTGGCTCGGCGGCTTCTGGGGGGAGTAGTAGTGGGGGTGGTGAGAAGACGCCTCCTTTTGGGGAGCGGAAGGGTGGGTGATTCGTTTGCCTTCGGGGTTTGGGTTTTGTTTGGGGTGTTTGGGGATTTCTTAAATCGAAAAAAAAAAAAAGCAAAGAAAAGGGGAAAAAAGGAGGGAGAGGGAGAGAGATGGGAAAAGGAGGAGAGAGACGAGGAAAAAGGGGTAGGGTTTGTCCTCAAGTCCTTTACGGTCTTGGGTTCGTAACCAAACATTCATGAGTCCGACGTGCTCTGGAGTTCGGCGTTAGTTTGTCACGTTTCCCAAAAGGAGGACGCCAAAAATGGTTGCGGAAACCGGAGGTCATGAAAAAGGGGTGATGAGACTTGGCGAAAACGGGATTCTGAGTTTGGGTTCATAGGAATTCATACTCTGTGGATCAGCTCTTACGGCATGGATCACTGCTTGGTTGCATAGGAATTCGTAATTACCAAGTTAGTTTTTGGGCGGTTTCGCCTGCTTGGGGTTTACTTTAATCGATGCTATTCTGAATTCTACCGTCTTAATTCTGTGCTTTGTGTCGTGCCTTGAGGGATTGGACTTCGTGGTGGTTTTGTTTTGATTCTTGGTTTGCGCGACTTGTCTTATGGACTAGCTACTTAGTGGTGATTTCTGCCGTGGATGTTGGGTGTTGGGATTGTATCCTGTTACCGTGCAATGGAGATTGGGATCCGATGTTAAGATGAGAAGGATATATTGCGCTCTTAACGGCCTCGTTATGGGGGCATTGAGTGTAATAATCGAAACAGATCGCCTTTCCCTCCTGACCTCTCACCCCTTTCCTATCCCTTATTCCGATTTGTTGATTACCTGAAGCAGTCAAACGCCGTACTCAAGCATACCTAGGTGGGCAGTCAAGAAACGAGGCGTGTTCGCCATTTTACATGCGTTGATGGTATTGGCATCACATCTCTTAACAAATAAGCAACACCGAAAGACAATATGATTAAAGATGTTTATTTTCTTTCGCAGGGCCAGCTTAGGTTCGTGTCCGAGTCTATGGTGGGTATGGTATGGTTTAATGTACACATCACGCATCGGCCATCACCAGCGACGACACGGTGTCCTCGATCTCTTTGTCGGATAGGCCTGGTGGGAAGTGTTAGTTCGTTAATTCTCGTTGGTATTATGTTTCGGGTAGTCTCGTGTATTATCCTATTCCTGCGTTTTCGTAAGGGGGAGGAGACGGTAGTCGTCACACACCTGCTAAAGACTGGCTCTTCTCTACTCCGAGTTCTGTGGTATTCATTAGCCTTGTCCCGTCGTCCATTGTGTTTCTTGTCTTGTGCTATTTCTCGGATATTATACAGGATGCGCGGGGATCGATAGGGGCTTCACGAACCGTATCGGGCGTAGACTCTGGGGATAGTGCCGGCAGCTTCGCGCATGAGGATAGGCGTGTAGGGGTTGTTCTTCTTCATCGTAGGATACGCGCGCGTCAGGAATGTCCTGGAGTGTGAGCGTTAGTCCCAGCTATATCCAAGCTCTGTCACAACTGATGTATGCCGGCGATAGGGGCGAAAGACACAAGGACCAGGGAAATAGACGCACCGTGTCGCCGCGCTGGCTTCGCCCTGGCAGAACAAGAAGCGGACCTCCTTCAGGGCCTTGGTGAAGGCGTATTTGCTGGACATCGTCGCTGTCCTGCCGAGGGAGGAGGTGGTGGCGTTTGGGGGTGATCGAAGATGTCGAGGAAATAAGGTTGCCGGCTCGCCTCGAGCTTCGAGGTACCTCTCCGGGCCGCCCGTCCAATAGAAACGACTCAATTGCCGTTGACGCTGCGTTAGTCATTAGGTACAGCCTTAGTATATGCAAAAGACCTTTATATAAGCATATACATCTACCCAAAGGACAGTTATTGCATATGACCAGTTTATGCCCGGAGTTGCTGCAGGCGTTGCTCCGACCCTCTCCGGATTCCGGACTGCAACAATTTGGATCTTACCTCACTTGTCCCTGACTGCAACTCCGTCCCATCCCGCCACACATCCCGCCGCCAGAAAACTCTCCCCTCTCCTCCGCCCACCGACCGATTCGACCGATAACAATCCCAATCGCGAGAGAACACAATCATGCCTCCCACAACGACCATGTTCCGGGCAGCCAGGCCCGTTTTCCAGCAGTGGTCCCGCGGGGCCTTCCGCAGCCAGTTCGCCAACACGGCCGGCCGCCGCTTCCAGAGCACAGCCGCCGGCGACGGCGCCACGGCGCAGCAACAGGGCTGGTTCAAGCGCATGTGGGATTCGCCCATCGGTTTCAAGACGGTGCATTTCTGGTGAGTACCTAGTCAGTCCGACCAGCCCGGCCATACGGACCCAAGCTATCCGAACGGCCCTCTACCGAGTCACTACGTATCCGCCTCCGAACCATCACAGCAAACCACAAATAGAAAGGCTAATAGCACGTGCCCGTAACCAGGGCGCCCGTAATGAAATGGGCCCTAGTAATAGCCGGAATCGGCGACTTCGCCCGCCCAGCCGAGAACCTCTCCGCAGTGCAGAACGGCGCCCTAACAGCGACCGGCATCATCTGGACGCGCTGGTGCTTCGTCATCACGCCGCAGAACTACCTCCTCGCCGCCGTCAACTTCTTCCTCGCCTGCGTCGGCATCACGCAGCTGTCCCGCATCGCCATGCACAACGCCTCGGTGAAGAAGCAGCTGGCGCAGGAGAGCGAGCCTGCCGCTAAGTCGTAAATTCGCCCGAACGTAGATGGAAGGGGAAACGGTGGTGGACTTACTATTTACTTGGGATGGATTGCTGGACATTTTGATTTGTTCGTATAAACAGGAGGCATAAGAGAACATGAGTCACGCGGAGCGGATGCAGATACGATGAATACGGCGAGATCGCGAAATCCCCGGTATAGACGGCGACCAAGAACGGGAAAAGGCAACTATAAACGCAGTCCTTCCCAGTTTTCACGGTATATAAGGCGGAGTCAGCAAGTGTTTATTTCTGCTGTTTCTTATGGCTCGTATTTTTGATGGAATTGTGTATACACGATGAGGACTCGGCATGGTTATTCCTTGGCACCTTTTTGCACTTGTCGATTAGGCTAGGTTAATTGATTCATGACTGGGCCGGCTTGATTCTTTGGGGTTTTCGTGTGCTTGTATGTTGGGTTTTTACTGCCGGGTGGCTTCTAGACTTGCTCAACTTAGACTTGGGAGGAAGGAAATGGAAATGAGAACGGTTTTCTCGATTGCTCAACTTACTCTACTTAAATCGACAGATGATCAGTCTTCTTGGGATATTCTAATTTCCTGGATATCTGTGTAATTCCCGCTCTATTGAGTCCTTTCCGCCGCTCATATAGCTCTCGTCATCTTGAATTCATCACGTATAACCTATCCCCGACTGCCCAAAGGCATCAATTCAGTCACTAAAGGATCCAAACCAATCAAAGGAGACCCAAAAAGTTATATTGAGAGTAAAGTCAAAAGCAAACCGCGTAAACCCCAATATCCAAAAAAAAAAAAAGAATTTAAGGCTACCACCCGCCTCCCCATCCCCAGGACTCGAACTCGCGCCCTTCCGCAGCGTAGCGGACAGCAGCCGCCTCCCGGGCTGGCAGCCGCCGTACCACTACACCACGTCCGGGGCGAGCCCTCGTCTTGGGGCCCGATTGTACGTCTTCTGGATTAGGTATATATAGCAGTTGTGACCTCTGGTTGTAGGTGCCCTACCCTGGAGTCTCGTATGAGAGCTGGAGGTGTCTGGTAACTTTGGTTTCGTTCTCTCATACCACGCCCTAGGAGAAGGATATGAAGTTAGGTAGATATTACATACTGTTTTCAGATGTCACGTATGTATGATCCGTGATCCGTATTACACTCAACCCCTCGCTTCACCTTAATTTTCAAGGGGAACAGTTTCGTCACTAAATAGGTAGAACTTCGAGACTGAAGAATAATGACTGTTTACCGTACACTGATTCCTACAGACCCCGGCACCACGAGCCGAACCACGCCTGACCACAACACACCTTTTCATCAAAACAAGCACTTCGTTATCTCCGTAAATGCCACAGCTACCTCGCATTATCCTCATCACCATCGTCCTTACGCGGCTCGAAATTAAGCTAGAGATAGGTAGTTAGCAGGCAATCAAATCCACGAGAGCATGAATCACAAAACAGAGCTCAAACATACCGAGTTACCATTATAAAGCTGATCATTCCTCCTAGCCCGTACATTCTCCAAAGGAACGTTGTCCTGGCTCCGGGGCTCACTACCTCCTCCACCACCGCCGCCGCCTCCGAAAAGCAGCGAGAATATCCCCCCTAGAAATCTGAAGATAGCCCCGTATAAGTAGGACAAGCCCCCGATGAAGGGGGACAGAATACCACCAGCACGGCCGTATGCAGCGCTGTATTTAACCGGTGTGAGGATGAGCGTAGCGGAGGGTGCCAAGCCAAGCGACAGAAGGGATTGGATCTCCTCTTGGGGTTCGATGGCTTTATTTGGCAGAGGCGTCAAGACAACCCGGAACGAATACGGCGCGTCGCCATCCGTGCGTTCCTCATCAATCCACTTCCGCACGTCCTGGCCGAGAGTCTTGTCGCTGGGGAAGCGAGTGCGAATACTAGAACCATCGAATAACCGGACCTGCAAATTACAGTGATCGCCTTGACCAGTCCGCGACAACCGCTGAGAAAGCGAGATAGACTCCGCTTGAGTCCCAGCAGCATCCGTATTCTCATTAACGCTAAGCAGTTTCCGTGCGTTCCGCTCCTCGGCCTCGCGCTCTTTCCGTGCTTTCTTATCGTCCTCAATGCGCTTTAATATCCGCTTCCTCTCCTCGTTTGCATGCTGTCTCCGAAGCTTGACTTCGTTCGCGTGGGCCTGCTCTGGGTTTTCCTGCTTCGAAGCGTGTCTCCCATCGACCCTTACGCGCGCGTCATCCTCGGTTTGCGCTTTTGATTTACCCTTTTTTATATCTGCTGCCCGCTTCTCTTCCTCCGGCGCAGGCGTTGAGACTGCTTGAGTAGGTGTTGACGAGCTGGCTGGTGTGAAAGTAGGCTGGACATCATCATCATATAAAGAGTCACCAACACTGTGCGACGGTTGAGGCGAAGGACTATGCTCAGTTTGCGGAATATTTGCCACCGGCGTTTGTGGAAGGGGAGATGAAGATGCAGGCTGGCTTTGAGGTGCGATAGACTGAATGGTTTTACCCAGCCTTCTGATGAACTCTTCTTTACTTGTTCCCGCCGCAATATACTCCTTTAGCTGTCCGTTCCTGTAATCCGTAAGCAGGTTCCTTGTTTGAACCATGGAATCCCGGCCAAGAATAGCTTGCCACCGAGAAATGAGATTTACGTACTGTATGACTACGATAGTAGGCTTCTTAGGCACCGGGAAGAGGGCCTCAAGATAGCCGGCCTCTTCTGAGCCGGCAGCTAATCTCAAGATCACAGACTGGGCTTCAAGCCCAGACCGTATCTAATCACGTCAGCCGGGACGCTCATCGAATCAAGACTGACTCAACCACCATACCGAATCATCCGTAAGGAACTCGTTTTCCCATTGCTGGCTCTCGCTTCCATCATCTGTGTGTGAATATCGGCATGTCGTAGTCAGTCAACCCGACCAAAGCGCAAAGATCCGCGCGTGCCAAGCGCCGCTTATCCGGACGGACGATACGATACGAAAGCGACCTACCCGTAACGAAGCAGACAACCTGCTTTGATTCCTGGAGGGCCGTCGAGATGCCCTCCTGCAAGCTGCCTTCAAAAAACATGACTGATAACGTTGACCCCGGATTCAAATAAGCGTCGTCGCAGGAAGAGCCGGATAAAAGTGAGACATGCAGGATTCGTATCAAGTATACTCAATGAAATGAAAACAACCGATCAAATCAATCAACGAGGCTTCTCATGACCACAGTGACTTTCGATGATGCGGATGATCTCTGCCTGAGATGCTTCATGGGAGTGTCAGAAGGACACGAATGGGCAGCCATCATGTGTGGTACACTATAGAATATATGTAATGGACGGATAAACGAATTCGCTATCTCAGATATGCGATTATCCGATATCGCCACACCCGACCAAGACTGTTGAGAACTTCAACTTCAAGGCTTGGGAACTGAAATCTAGACAGTTTATAACGCTCAATTCATCCATTCTTATACTATTCCCATGAGAAGTTGATATTTCCAATGTATATCACAAAAAGGAATAAATTCCGCGAGACCCACGGTAAAAATGCCCACTTAGAAATGTAACCAACACTAGAAAGCCCGCGGGGTCGTCGGAATACCAACCAACTAAAGCGTCGACTAACGAGTCCAAAAAAGACAACACCAAAATATCAAAACAAAAGCCTTAACCAATAAACCGTAGTTGAACCCAAATACTCAATTCAAACAACCTTAGCAACCTAACCTACCCAAAAGCAAGAATAAGCAAGCCAAGAAATAAGCACACCACCAGCCCTCCCTCCAAGCGCACAACGGTGTGTACGGAACTTCGTATACAGGCGAGACGCGAGATATAACGTGACGGACCCCAAATCTGTATTATTCTCAATGCTACATAGTACTCACGCATATATGTTTCCAGATCATGGCAGGTTCCCTGGCCTATCCACAACCTCAATCCAGCCCGACCGCAAGAACACAGAATACCTATCTCATATATCGTAGATTATCGACCTACATTATACAACTCACAAGATTACCCGCTACTGACTAGAATTACACTACCTATTCCTAAACAGACTCCTAACACCATTACATACCTATAACCCTAGATACTAACCAATACCCGCCTGATGCCCTATCCAAGGGCTCAACTCATAAACTCATTACAGACGACGTAACTCCCAGGGCAATAGCAACGAAGCAGACCAACACACCCAGAAAAGCAGACAGATAATAAAGACCTTCAAGTCCCAGCAACGCTATCACTAGAGCCAGCCCGCGGAGCCGCTGGTGGTGCCGGCGCCGAGGAGGCGGCCTGATGTTTCCGCTGGGACCGAAGGACCTTCATAACCTTATCCAGAGACGCCGTGCCTCGTTCCCTGTCCATCTGCTTCGCCACGGTGCGCTCGGACTGCCCGGTTGCCATTGCCCTGCGGGCTACCTCGTCGATAATGGTCTTACGCGTCGAGTAGAACGATTTCTCAGTTGGCGGACGCCATCTTGTGCCCCATCGTTGTTCCAGCGCGTCAATCGAAGGCATTCCTACGCTGCCTTCGCGCCAAAGCTCTAGTAAATCCACGATTGACTCCGTATCGCGCGGCAATCTATATTGAGGGGGCTGGTTGTTGGCTTGTACGAGCCGGTCAATGGCTTGGACAGGCCGGTCGTTGGTTCGTGACGGTGGTGGTGCTTTGGCCACTGGTTGTATTGGTGATCCCAGCCTTCCCGACAAGTCTTCGTCATTATCGCCAGACTCCGCGACATCACGGCTAGGACCGCGAGGACTAAATTGCTGAACAGGGCGACGATGTCCCTCAGGAGCAAGATCAAAACTGACACGGAAATGCTGCAACGACTGCATTTGCCGCGCCACTTGATCAAGCTTATGATTCATCGCCTCTAAACTATGACTTAGCGTCTCAAAGCTCTTCTTTATCATCCGGTCGGACTGAACGCGCTGGTCGTATAATACACGGAGCTGCTCCGCGACGGATGGCATGGTATTCCTGATATTCCCGATCTGCGCATCTTCTTTCTCGCGCTGGCAGGCATCCTTAACCTGGGCAGCAAAATCTGAGAACTCCGGGGAATGGAAAACGCCGTCTGCGAACACGGGGTGGGTTGGATACTGCGCCATCAGAAAGGGAGCGTCCTGGAGCAGCACAACACGCAGCCATAGGAGTAACTCTATGAATGCGCCCACAGCGTTGGTTTGCTCCAAGTCGCCAGAATCAAGTTTTGACTTCCATTTATCCAGGTCCGGCCACACACGAGCTCGTAGCGCTGCCGGCGGAAGAACTGTGGATCGGGGGATATAATAAGACCCTGCTGAATCAGAGTCAAAATCGGCAGTTTCTCTCATAGCTTCTCGCGGCAGCGAAGTCAGATAGCATTCAGAAATTTGGTCGTCATCATCCCATGAACCATGCCGCCGAATACTAGCCTCAACAACCCCATCGGAATCGGTGTTCTGTGATTTGGCAACGCAGGGCGCACGTGATGCCTTCGGCATCTTGATTCCACACTTATCAAACAACCTCCGCGTCCATGAATTAGCCGTCTGCGAGGATAACTGCTGCGTCACGCTATCCTTCGATTGCCGAAGTAACTTAATATCGTACCAAGAGGAGCTCTGCGAAAAGGACGGAAACTCTTCATCTTCAATCTGCCAGCGCCAAAATAACCAGAACGCAAGCGCCGAAACTAAACACGCCAAGGGATCACGGTGCCGGAAGGCAGCACCAAATTCCATCCGCCTTTCCCGATTCGCCTGCCCTTGTCGCGTCAGAATAATTAGGGCTTTAGTTACCGGGTCACGGTCTTGCCGTCGGGGCCCTTCGTTGGGGACATCCAGACAAAAGCAGTCGGCCAGATCAATGGGAAGCCGGTAGCTCGATCTCAGCAGCATGTGATGGGACAAAAGGAAATCGACCTGGGTCCTGAAGGCGCACGCAATGGCCTTGCGCTCTTGCCACACGGCAGCAGTGTGGAAGAGTATCTGGGATGGCAGATACGAGCTCTCGGCCATGGCCAGGGTAGCCGCCGGAGCTGCTCCGGGGGACTCCATAGTCGGTAGTCTGTAGTTGAAGGTTGTCGGTCGTTCGTGGGAAGCGATGAAAGTCGGGATGTTGTTGAAGGTTATTCAGGCTAAATCCGAGCGAGAAGACCTTCAAGAAATCGCGGTGGGCCAGGGCATAGATGCTTACAGGGGCGCAACGGTGGATCGGGTCTTCCGTTATGCAATAACAGGATAGTTAACGTCATGTGCTGAGAAGCTCCAGAAATCGTCATCGGCCTTCACAATCCGTCAACAACAAACCACAATGACAATCCCAAAGCCAATGCGCAGATAACACCCCCAATTAACTCATCATGAAGCCCATAAGCTCCGGTCTATCCGTAAGAACGGTAGCGCGACAACTAGAACAAGCAACACACCGACAATTCCAAAAACCAGCACCGCAATCCCCCTTCCACCAAACCCTCAAAACCCGCGCCAAAAGACCCTTCACAACCAGCAGTCCGCGCCAAACCAAACAACAACCAGCTGACGACCCAAACTTCCGCTCGATCCTAGACAACCCGCCAGAACTAGTCCGTTCCGGCCAGCGGCATGGCCCAGGGCTGATAATCCTAGCCATAATCCCCATAGCGGCCTTCGCGCTCGGGACATGGCAGGTGCAGCGCCTAGGCTGGAAGACGGAGCTGATAGCCCGGTTCGAGGACAGACTGGTGCAGCCGCCGCTACCTCTCCCGCCGCGCGTGGACCCCGACGCCGTCCACGACTTCGACTACCGCCGCGTCGTGGCGCGGGGACGGTACAGACACGACCGGGAGATGCTCGTGGGGCCGCGCGTGCACGACGGTGAGGACGGGTTCATGGTCATCACCCCGCTCGAGCGGGCGTCCGACGGGAAGGGGAACACGACGGTCCTTGTGAATCGCGGGTGGGTTTCGAAAAAGCTGCGGCGGCAGCAGGATCGGCCGGAGAGCTTGCCGACTGGGGAGGTGGTGGTCGAGGGGCTATTGAGGGAGCCGTGGAAGAAGAACATGTTCACGCCCGACAACCGGCCGGACAAGGGCGAGTTTTACTTCCCTGACGTCAGGCAGATGGCTGAGTTATCGGGGAGCCAAGCTGTTTGGGTTGAGCAGACCATGGGTATGTGTAGGCACGCAAAATGCAGCTCGTTCCGCCTTGATTCAGTTGATTTAATTAATTACGGGTTCATTTGCTGACATTGTTTTGCTGCAGAGCCCGGGCTAATGGAAGCTCTTGAGATGAGGTCAAAGGGTATCCCGATAGGAAGGCCGGCAGAGGTCAACCTGCGCAATAACCACGCCCAATACATCTTTACCTGGTATGCCTTCCTATCCGCAATTCACTACTTTTTTCATCCTTCGCGGTGCTAATACTCTATCAGGTACGGACTGGCAGTTGCCACATCCATAATGCTCTACATGGTAGTCAAGAAGCCTCCGACCGACATGTCCCGTCGCATAAAGTTGAACAAGGAATGGTCATAGACTCATAGATATCTCCCATTCCTCAATCCGATGAAACCACGGGTTACGATTTGGTTCATGTCACTTCTTCCTCTTCCTCTCTCTCGGCATCCGTATGCCTTGACTTCTTACGCGGTGCTTTGCTCGGGGTCGGTACTGGCATGCGCAACGATTGCAAGAGTTCTCTGGGTAGATGGCGCTGAGCTAGCGCAAATGCTGTAGTTGAACCGTTCGTTTGTCGCTGCCTGTCTCATGTATCAATATCTGTACACAAAGAAAGGAAACTGAAGTGTGATGTAGAATGCGTGTGTAGCATACCTTCGCATGAGGGTAATCATATCACTCTCATCAATAGTCTTACGGCCTGCGTGGTTGGCATAGGCAGATAGGTCGTCGCCAAGCTGCTCAAAAAACCAATCCGTAGCTTGCATTATAGCGTTCAGTGTGTCCGGGCTAATCTTGCCTTTGCCAACTCCCGCAGATTTTGCGCAGGTGGCGGCCAGCCTCTTCACTACACTTGGTGGTAAGGAAGGATATTCTATGCTATGTCTCGATATCTTCTTCCCTGGCTTCGTCTTCATGACCCTGTGTGGCGCTAAGCTAGTCCCGCGCGAAAGCGCCGTATTCTCTATTATACTCGTGTTGTTGTCCTGAGCAGCATTGTCGGCCTCATCATTATCTGAGCTAGGCAGGCCCATTGGTTCATTGACGTGGCCGTCGTCGTCGCTGTTATTGATGTCGTGTAGCAGATCATTATCGTCGTCCAAAGTTTGCATTGCCTCAGCCACAGTTGGGTCTCGTACAGGAGACTCGACAGGGGCCATAATGAAAGTAGTTTCATTTCCCGCATCCGGGATCTCTATAGCCCCGAATACGCTATCGGCCCCGAGGGTTTGCCGCCTCGCTTCGTCGGCATCCAGACTACGCATGTCAGCTCGACGGGTTTTGGGGTACCAGGCGCAGTATAGAAGCCTACTTACCGTTCAATCACAGCAGGCTCATCCATGACTACCTCCGCGCTATCGTCTAGGGCCGGTGGCGGAAAAAAGCCGGAATCGATACCAACGTCATCGCTCTGGACATCTGGTCCTATGTAGTCGCTATATCTCATGCTCCCGAGGCTGCTCCTTAACTGATTGTCCGTGTTGACTCGCCGCGGAAGCTCGATCGACTGCATTGTGTAATTCTCCTCCTCGAGCCCACTAAGTCGAGGGGGTTTCAAGTCAGTATCGTCGTCATCCTCTTCAGGCCCTAGGGGCAGAGAGAAACGCGGGCGCTCGATTGGGAAATCGTCGTCATCAAAGTCATCCTCGTCATCTTCGGCGACCGGGGGTAGAGATGAATCGCCTTCGCCAGCACCAGACTCGGGAGACGAAGACGACGGTACAACTTGGGTAGTCGGAGCCAGGACTCGACTGAGGTTTCGGAGGATGTCTCGAGGGGTTTCGCGTTGCTCGCGCAAGCTCTGCCGACGGGTCCTTCCCGGGGTAAATAAGGCGGCTCGGCGTTGGTCCAACGCGCGGATGGCAGCGCGCCCGTGGGGTGTCGTCGCCTTGTTTCGTCGGCCTGAAGCGGTCACATCACCACCGGCGCCACGGCGATTCGGAGTTGATGCCGTTCGGGGTGTACTCAAGGCTGCAAGACGACCACCCTGTATGGGCCCGGGTTTAGGGTTCGCCATGGTACAATCCTTCTGGCCGCCCGTTGGCGTTGACGGAGAGATTACGGCTGCGCAGAAGTTCGTGGTACTTTATAATGGATATGACAATTGGATGAAGGTCAGCCGATCATTACCGCCCGCGGTTGCCAACGATAGAATTGGGATTGCCTTAACCAATTGCCGGCAGTGCCTCGTATGACGTGGGGATGAAGCCTATGGGTATTGAGATCGATTGTGGAATCGCAAGCAGCAGGGGCGCGTGCTACGGTACTAAAGGCACGCGTTGGCGTTGCGAAGGGGGGTGGGGGCCGTGACGTTGTTGGTGTGAACTTAAGAGCCAAGACCCACATGGCAGCGCTTAAGGTAGGGCGCTAAATTAACAACTACCGAGGCCTGTACCCTTAAGGTAGCTGGCAGCTGGATATTAGTACCTCTCTCGGCTTGAAGCTGCAGGCAGCTACACGCCTTTCCACCTGACAGGTACTTCGTACAGCGCGTGTGCCAGCTACCTAGGCACATCGGTGCAGCATTGTGCCGATTTACGTAATGCCGCAACCTGCCCGTTTAACGAAGCGAAAGATGGCACCCGCTACCTAGGTACACGTCATTGTCAAAGCAAACCACTCCCCTATACTCCAATAAAGATATTTCGAGAAGGAGCGTCTTATCTACCTATGCACCCGGTTATTGGCCCGCCAGCCATCTGAACTATCCCACCTGCCTACGTGCTTGCATGGGGTGCCGTTCGAGGAAAGTAGCCCTTGTGAACAAGGGCGCACATCCAACTCTCCGATACCAACCAACATGGCCAGTGATCAAGCTGCCGCAACCGCTCAGAGTACGCAGCGGTTTGAAGAGCGGCGAGGTACCGATTTATGCCCTACCTCGCTACACCGCCCAACTAATCTGACTTGATTGTAGAAGGGAATATCGTGGATAATCGAAAAGCCCAACGACACAATCTAGATCAGGGTTCTAAGGCAGGCGCACTTTCTCTCTTGCCTCAACTGAGCTGACATGGCGTGCATAGATTCTCGCGAGTCCTCCAAGGGGTCGGAAACGAAGCCGCGAAAGCGAGTACTCCGACAGCCGCCCACCTACGCGAAAACGTCAGAGATACTGGTCAGCACCCCCCGGACCACCGATTTCCCGTGAAAGCAACGACATTCCTAGTGGGTTGTTGGCGTGCACCCAAGACAGAGAGCCTTACCGGGTTAGTCGCATTCTATTCCTGTCGAAGTGTATTTTGTATGATGAAGATGTAGAGCTAACCTAGCTGAGCCAGAATTCCCCAATTCCCTCGAAGAGACGCCGAGAAGAGTTTTGCCCCACGAGCGATTCACCGGGTCCTGCAGAATCCGACCGAAGTTTGTTTATTACACATTGGGTGAGCAGAAGGAAGTGGCCAAAGGCAGCATTCGAACCAGAAGCTATTCAATCAGAGAATATGGGCATACTTGCCAAAAAGAAGTCAACACACTCACTTCGACGTAAGCGGTCGGAATCCAGCATTGCTGGCTCTACAATGCCAAGCGACCAAAAATCAGCGAAGAGTTCCGTATATAAACATCCCAATTACACCATGTTGCTGAAGACAAAGGGAGTGCGGATGGAGTGGTCTGGGATTGATATTTCGGATGAGAGTCAGAAGTTCTGCCAAAGTCTTCTCGATACGGAATGTGATATCCCCGAAGACACTATTTTCCGTGAAGACATTCTCAAAGAGTCAATTGAGGAAATTCATTACATGAATGAATCACGGGTCATTCAAGATATCGCTCGCCTGTTGGTTCCTTCCGTAGGTGCCCTCGCAAAGATCAACGATAGGCGTCTTGGAGTCCTTATCGAAAGCGTGAACCAAGGCTGGGACAACTGCTTTCCTTTAACAGATCCTCGACCACAGCCAGACTTTGCTGTCGGGTTCAAGGAATCAGCATTTGGAGATGAACGCGTCAAGAAACTTCGAGCCGTGGTCGGCGACGAACCTTCCCTCTATCAATCCCGTCTCATGGCTACACACTACATGTACTTCCCGTTCCTCACCTCTGAAGTGAAATGTGGGGATGCCGGGCTAAATGTTGCAGATCTGCAGAATGGGCACAGCATGGGAGTTGCGGTTCGAGCTATTATTTTCCTCTTCCAGCTTGCAAAGAGGCAGACGGAACTTCACCGAAGGCTTCTGACTTTCTCTGTGTCCCATAATCACGATACAGTGAGGCTCCACGGCTGGTATCCTATCATGGATGGGGACAACTATACGATTCACTGCCATCTCATCCGTTCCTTCAATATCGTCGATATGGGAGGCCGGGATAAATGGACTACCCGCAAATTCTCGATTGGAGTTTATAGATACGCTCTTACACTCTTGACGGAGATCAACGGCATCATTGACGAACTGCCACTCGACTTAAATCTTGGAGACCTTCAAGAGTATCAAAGTTTGGCGGAAGAAAACGCAGAGAATCAGCCGAATGACCCGCAGGAAGTCACAGCAGGCACATCAATCACTGAGAGGACGGGTCCAAAGAGAGTGAGGAAGGACATAGGCTAGAACGGCGTCATGCACCGGCTTTAATCATTGCACTGGACCCAGAAGAAAACAACGAAGTAACGACTTGCGTTCACATTCGGGCTCGACTGTATCTCGCGATGCTCATCAGGTCACGCCAACTGCGAATCCAGCCCGCACGAGCAGTGACAGACATCCGGTGTTAGGAACGAGTTGCTATTGTTAGACGGAGGCGGCGGTGTTGCTGAATCTGCGATTTTCCATTTCGAGTTGCTGTGTTCTGTTCCTTACTTTCCACAGTCGATATGAGAGAAGGAATGGAACCGCCGAACTCGGGGTGGCTGTCGCTGGCCTGCAGAGGTTGTTGCTGTAGTTAGTTTGAGTTTGAGCAGCGCTATTACATTCCTCGGCGCAACTTTCGGTTATCTTTAGCGGTGGCTCAACAGAGGGAGACCTATTCTTTTTGGGCGGCAAGTTAGGCCGAATAGACCGAGAAGGCAAACATCGTCATGATATCAGCGACAGAAACAAGGCTTATCTACAGTTATTGTCCATCTGGCACCAAGGAGGCGGACTCATCACAATCGCCAGTGTACTCGTAACTAATTAATGACCCGAACTTCTCACCGTGCTTCTGCTTCTCCTTGTTCACCCACAAGGTGGGAATCTCCCTGTTGTCTGATTTCGCAGCGTGGCAAAGATCCTCTACAAAACCTCTTAAATCATCAATATCCAGTCTCGTTCCAACGATAATTATAGCGTCAATAGGCTGGTGCAGATCATCATCCTTGATTTCGGATTCATCAGGACTGCGTTCATCATGAATCTTTTGGTCGGAGGAAACCTGCAGAACGTAATCGCTTGGTCTCATTTTCTCGCTCCTTGTTTAATTCTCTGGATACACTTTGGGGATTGCTTGAGAACCCATTGCCGAAAGGACTGCGGCTTGACCTCTATTGTATGCTGAGGCCGAAGACATCAACTCGGTAACTGACGGAGTGGTAATGTGAAGCAAGTGACCGAGTTATAGTGTCTTCGGGCAGTAAAAGAGATAGTTACAACGGGCCCATCAATTTTCTCTGGAACGCTCAATTAGCGCGGAAAGGTACGTCCCTTTTTTTGCTCCGAATAATCGAGTCGGTTTGCCAGCCAACGTTCTGATTTGTCGCACGCCGCAAAAATAGTTATGAGCGAATCAACGCAAAGCAGCTGCCGGGACACCCCCTGATTTCACTCAACGAATAAAAGTTCCACGGGAGCACCACCGGCAGCGGGAGCGGGTGCGAAGTGCCTGCTGTAGATATTCCAATTCTTCACTACCGAGTTCGCTCCTTCCATCCAAGTTATGTCATAGGCATGACGTTGAAGACGCACGGACCAGCTAGATACCAATGCGCATGCCCAGCAAGGTTATGGCACGGACCTCAGCGGTCTCTCCATAGCGCCGGTGCACCGGTACCCGATATCTTAGTGCCTGGCGTGATCGGTACCTGGCGAGGCGGTTTAGATGCACCCGATTAGGGGTGTGGTACCTCCTGCATGCTGTTAATATACCTCCGTTCCGGCCGATGTGACCGCCATACCACGCGTACACCTGCGCACACTTCAATGTATCTCTATTTTAGGTACCGCTACATGATGTATCGCACGGCAGAATTCCTACCGACGTGCAAGTACCTACCCTTTGCTGCCACAACGAGACCGACCGCCTTTCTTTCTTTACCGTACTTACGCACCCGACAGGTCCAGCGCCTATACACCCGCCTAACCAACCTAATCCCTAAGGTTCTAAGTTTCTAACTGCGTACCGCCTACGGACTCGCTACCTCTCTCCCAATCAAGCCTGTAGTGTCGGGCCTATCTCTCTACCTGCACTTATCTTGCCAACCTTAACCTCGACCACTCTTTATCCGTCCATCATCCCGTCATCCTAATCCATACAACACCCTCCACATACCACTTCCTTACGTACATACATCCACTCCTGCAACCTCGTCCACAACGTCGACAGCATCCGCAACTCTTCCTGCTCCGCTTCGGGTTCGAGAGAGTTGCGAGTGTTGCGTGCGTGCCCGTCTTCTCCTTTTTCCTCTCGCGAGACTCCCACCTCTCCTTCAACTTCGACTTCGTTTCCTTCGCATCCTGCGTCGTCGACGGTACCTTCGCCTGCAGTTTGAGCGTTGCATCTGCATCTGTCTTCTCATTGACTTCGTCTGGCATCAAGCACTCCTACCGTCCCGTCACACCCGCGATCCGAGGCCTGTAAGTGACTTTCTTTTCTCCGTCTCGACGGCCCATGTTTCGCCCCTCCCTGGCCTGCCATCCTTTCTTTCTCCCCGGCCAATTACACAACCACAACCTTTCTTTGGCACCTCCACAAAGCAATTCTCGCACCTTGCTGCCTCGTCAGTCCATCTACCAACTCTCCTATTGTTGTTTCCCGCCCTCTCTCCTTTGTCCTCTGCAGCCCTACGTCCAACTCCTAGCCGGCCCAAAGGGTAAGAGGGCCGCGCTTATCCATCTCACATCTTCCATCTTCCCAAGTTGCCTCTGCACATTTTTCGCACCACTACCTGTTCCCCCAGCATAGCACTGCACCTATTCCGTCCGAGTCGTCTGCGTACCGTCTGCACTCACCTCTGCTGCGAGAGGTCTCAAGCCCATCGCGCCACCCCCACCAGCCAACACGCGCCGCCCAAATACATGTCGTCCTTGTCTCTGTACCGTTCCGTACCGCATTGCTTGGCTGCCGCGAGCCGCTGCACATCTGGCACCTCCTACTTGTTTCGAGACATCTCTGACTTTTCGGTGCAGCCAGCAGTTCCTCATCTACGTCGGCCTTAAGTTTTAACCCTTGTCGCCGATCCTACCGATCACCCCTTACCCTTTCGCAACCATCGCGGCCCACGTCGACAACCTACTATCGACTCGATAATTGAACTCGCGCCTGTTTGCTCTATCACGACGCATAATTGTCTTTTTTCTTACTCAAGTCTGAACAATGGCTACCCCTGGTGTTCAGTCCCTCAAGGTACGCCCTAATCTGTCACCTATTCACACCTACCTACCAGTGGCGGTGAGGAAGCTATAGCTTGGAACAATACTGACACATTTCTTATAGTGCGTCGTCACTGGCGACGGTGCTGTCGGCAAGGTGAGCTTACGTGCCGGTGCAGTATCGGTTAAGCCTACTCGCTGTGCTAACATTGTTATGTTCTAGACATGCCTTCTCATCTCGTACACCACCAACGCCTTCCCCGGTGAATACATCCCCACTGTGTAAGCGCCCGGTTCCTTGCGTCCTGGCATGTACCTCATTCTAACGATGTGCTTAGTTTTGATAATTACTCTGCCAGTGTCATGGTGGATGGAAAGCCCATCAGCTTGGGACTATGGGATACGGCAGGCCAGGAGGACTACGATCGCCTGCGCCCTCTCTCTTACCCGCAGACCGACGTCTTTCTCATCTGCTTCAGCATCGTGAGCCCTCCCTCCTTTGATAACGTCAAGGCCAAGGTAAGAGCCCTTATATTCTATCACTATGTAATGCCTGTATATTGACTCAGTCTCATCCAGTGGTACCCCGAGATCGACCATCATGCCCCGAACATTCCCATCATTCTAGTTGGAACGAAGCTTGATCTTCGTGAGGATCCTGACACGTTGGAGTCACTCCGATCTAAGAGAATGGAGCCCGTGTCTTATGACCAGGCCTTGGTCTGTGCCAAGGAAATTCGCGCCCACAAGTACCTCGAGTGCTCCGCCTTGACTCAGCGGAACTTGAAGAGCGTCTTCGATGAGGCCATCCGGTACGAACCTCTGTGCGAGAGATTTAGATAAAAGGTCTGCTGCTAACCTAGTCGGCAGGGCTGTTCTCAACCCGCGCCCCGCTCCGTCCAAGGGAAAGAAGGGCACCAAGTGCGCCATCCTCTAGATACCCCCCGTCGATCCGCAACATGATATTTTTGCGTTGTGAGCAAGAGATATTTGCGAGAAATGCCGGCGTTTTGGGGTCATATAGGAAAGACACTTTCTCACTAAAGGAGTTGGCATGCTAAGGTCACTTGTGTGCTATGCTATTTACATCGGTCTCGCTTCCATCCCTTGCACAAACATAACCAACCATCTGGTCCAGCTCATTTCAGAGGCAACGACTTGTACGACGGAACCTGACTCGGAGGTTAAGAGAGGCGGTGGCAACTCGTGGCGGTGGATCTTGAGAAGCATTGGTTCCTTGCGAATGGGCTTGTAGTCCAGGAACTTTGATACCCTGCGTGTTCTGTCGTTGACTCTCCATGGATCTTGGTTCTAACCAAGTTGGAGAAGACCAGAATTTGAGCTTCGGACCACTTGCCTGTTTCGCTGTTCATGTCTTTCATAGAAAGTGCTACGCTCTACAGAGAGCATCAGGTAGGGGATGCCGCTTCACCATTAGTCGTTTCTGTACATACTGCAGCTCGCAATGGAAATGGAGTTTTGCCCGGACACGATAATTCGCGATGAAGAGACGATATACACACTTGTGCCCTGTGCCATGCCTGTTGCTTGTGAATCGTGATATGCCTTCTCGTAACGCCGTAGGTGAAATGCCCATTCATTACAATATTCCATACATGAGAATCATCAATTCCAAGATCCACGAACCCGTCGCCTATTAGAACGCACAGCATTCCCATGCTTCTTATTCTTCTTCTCAGCCTTCCCAGCCTTCTCATTTCCGCCATCACCGCCCAAATCCCCCCGAGAACCATCATCATCCTTACCACCATCATCCCCACCCCGAGCCTCCCTCTCCCGACTCTCCCACCGCCGCGCCCCCTCAGCGCGCCGAGCACGCCATTTATCAAGCTTCTCGTTCTTAGCACGGATGCGCTCGCGGCGCAGCGCGGTGTTCCCGCCGCCGCCGGCGGATAACTCGACGTTGATCTTGCGCTCGTCCCATTTCGCGTTTGGATGGGTAGTCGACGTCGGCGCGCATTTGAAGGTGCTGTGATGTAGGAGGAGCGCTGTTTTTAGGGATGCTTGGTTTTGGAATTCTAGGAAGGCGGCGCCGCGGGAGCGGGGTTGTGGTGCCTGGCTTTCGTTGGTGGTGGTTTTGTTGTTGGGGGTATTGGTATTGGTGGTGGTGGCGGGATTGGTGGTGGTGGCGGGATTGGGGGTGGTGGGTTTGCTGGTTAGCAGCCGCACGGCGGTTGGGTGCGACGAGGCGAAGTGCGCTTTTATCTGCTCTTTTGTTGCGCTGTAGGGGAGGTTTCCTACGAAGACTACGAAGCGCTTTTTTGAGGGTTTGGTTGGGTTTGCTTCTTGGGATTCGTCCTGGTCCTTTTGGTCCTTCTGGTCCTTTTTGGTGGGTTTGGGGGTTTCGTTCTCCATTTCGTCTTTCTTGAGTTTATTCTTGTGGTTTGATTAGAATAGTAGAATGTAATCGCCACTCACGGAGAAAAGGCAAAGGATTCAATACAGAGAGAGTCCGTTTTAAGCACCGTAAAGTAGAATCGTGAAGGTGTGAAGAAGGTGTGAAGAAGGTGGTCGGGACAAGGCTGCAGATAAGTTGATTAGCTTCGAGATTTTTAGTGGGGTCGGTGCAGCGGCAGCGGTAGCGCGGCCGGTGGCGCGCGGCGGCTTGTTATGCGACCTGGTGGGGCTGCGTTAGTTGCAGGGGCCGCGCTTCTGCCCGCGCCTACGCTTAACTCCGCTCCGGACAGACTCCGGACTGAAGCTCCGGACTGCGGACTGCGGACTGCGGACTACGTACCGCAGCTTACGCGCTTGGCGTCTAATAGACGTGCCTCGGCGGGCTTTAGGTACCTATCAGGGGAACGAGTACGTCCGTATTGAAGAACACAAATCAAAGTTAATAAGATCTGTATACTATTTCCGGATCTTAATCAGAAAAACAGAAAGGGTACTCTTATTGTCTTGATTTTCATCTACAGACATCTGCTATACATGGTAATTCCCATTGCAACGGTCAGGAAACCCCAATTATCTAAGGGAAAAGTCTCTTTGGCGTTCTAGGGTAGTACGCTGCCAAATGAACCGAAGGCAAGTTCAAGTACCAGGCAACAACGCGATCTAGACCTATGCCACCACCGCCATGGGGAGGAACTAGGGAAACTCACGCGTCAGTTCGGCCATCCACAGGTAGTGACGAGAGTCAACGTTCTTAAGAGGCTCTCTAGTGAGAATAAGGGTCCGAGAGGGGGGACTTGTAGGAGATAGCTTACCTCCGGCGCTCCTGAAAACATCGACATATTCCTTGATGCCCGGGCTGGTGGGGTCAATACCCTTCCGTCGGATACGGGCCTCTAGAAGCCCGGGGAGGTGTATACGTTGGCCTAATCAGGTGTCAGAAATCAATAATCAATTCGTGATAAATAATCAGACGTCTCCTCCTGAGCGATTCGCGAGGGTGGATAATCCTCTAGCAGATGAGTCCCGCCCGCGAGACACATCCAAAACGAAAATAGGGGACTAACCGCCAGATAGAATCTCTTGACCACGCACTAAACCCAGAATTAGCATTTCCCCCCTCATACACATCTCGATGGCACTCACTGAAGAAATCATAAGCATTGCAGACTTTGGGGTTTTCGGGGTCCTCAATAGTATAGAACGGACGAGCGCCCTCGGGGAATTTATCAAGCACATAGAAATCAGTGTTGTATTTCTTCCGAATAAGGGCACCCAACGCCTTTTCTTGAGGTGTGCTCATGTCCTCATCGTCGGTGACATTGCGGAACTCTTCCGGGCCCTCTTCGCGCAGCAGCTTCTGCCCCTCGGCAAACGTGAGTCGAACTTCTTTGCCTGGCTCGGGCAGAAGGAAGTCTTCTGAAGGGTATATCGTTCGGATGAACTCGATCTCGTGTTTGCATTTCTCTTGTAGCCCGCGGAAGATGTGCATCAGGGTGGCCTCTATCAAGTCCCTGACCTCCTCGTAAGATTCTTCAATCTCCATCTCGAGATCGAGACCTTGGAATTCTGTCATATGTCTGGGAGTATTCGAGTTCTCGGCTCTGAACACAGGTCCGATGCAGTAGACCCTCTTTCTGCCGGCGGCAATTTCGTACTGTTTGTAAAACTGAGGTGACTGGGCCAAGTACGCCTTCTTATCAAAGTAGTTCATGGCAAACACGTTTGCGCCTCCCTCTGAAGCCGCGCCAATGAGGGACGGAGGCTCAAACGGAACAAATTCTTTCTTTTCAAGGAACTCGATGAATAGTCTTCTTACCGCCACCCTAACATCAGCAATGGCCTGTTGAATGGGTGCTCTTTTGTGCATCACGATATTGTTAAGATGTGTTAATAAACTCGCCGTCGGGGCACCTTCCGTCAAGGACAGATTCTCGACACCTTCCGTAGGCGCAGCTGCGGGTTCTTCATCATCGAAAGATCCAACAGCGCGGTTGGAGGCATTAAGACTCAGGCCCAGGACCTCGGGGCCGGGTGCGACCAGGTAGCACTTGGTGATATGGAGCTCGTAATCGCTGACGCGGCAACTCTTGACAGGCTCCAGAGGCTTCTGAACCTTAGCTTCCACCAGAACGAAACCCTCGAGGTGTAGCGCGCCGACCCATTTCGCCATCTGTTTTGACACGGGCTTGCCCTCGGCGCTGGCAGCTATAACTCCCTGAATCGACCAAGAGCGCTCCTCCCTCAGCTCCACGAACGCCATCTTGGCGCCCTGCATGCGCGAGTTCTGGATCCATGCCCGGAGCTTGATAGTTTTGCCAAGATGTTCCTCGCCGAGATTCTTGAGGCTGACCCGTTCCGCGTCGATTTTGGTGCCAAGCGCAATGTCGCCGTAGTTGTCCTTGGCCAGGTCCACGTCCTCGGCTTTCTTCGCAGCGGCCGCGGCCGCTTCACGTTCGGCGGCTTTCCTAGCCTTCTCAGCTTCTTTTTTGGCCTTGGCCTCTGCTTTCTTGGCTCCCTTCTTAGACTGGGCGGGCGCGTCTCCTTCCGCCTCAGCTGGCTGGGCAGCCGCGGGGTTCTGGGTAGGATCAGAGACGGGAGCTTCAGACATTGTGAGAGATCTCGGACACGACAGATTTAGAAAAAGGATAGCTCAGATGCGACCTCTTTGTTGGCTCCAGCACGAAGGGAACCGCCGAGTCGAGAAGATTGGCCCGGGTTTGTGAACGGATCGTGTTCAGTCGGGGTGGGGGTATAAAGTACAAGGTGACTCTTACCGGCAAGCACCATCGCGATCGCGGGGCAGTCATTTTCGCATTGGTGGGGTAAGATCGACCACTGGTAAAACGATATCGCTATAAAAGGTATCTTATCAATCATCGAAAATCCTTATCAGAAAATTGCAGTTAACCAACATGCCTCAGCAAACAATTCCAAGGTTTCTTCAGATCATCAGAATTCTCACCACAACACACCCAAAAAACAGAGAAGAAACCAATTTCTCATTCAAAATGACTAAAGAAAAGCCCGCAAAGCCGGCCGCAAGCCAGGCAAAGCCAGCAAGGCAAGCAAGGCCAGCGAACCAAGCAAAGCCAGCAAGCCAAGCAAAGTCAAAAAAGCGAGCAAGAGAAGACGATGACAAACCCTCCCAAAAAAGGAGAAAAACCTTCGAAGAAGACCAAGACCTAGACCTAGAAGCCGGTCTAAACAAAAAGATAGCCCTCCTCGACAACATGCTCCTAGCAGACCACATAGCCCAGAAAACACGACGATTCGGAACAGATCTAAAGCCAGTAGAGTTATCCGCTCTAGACATCTCACGTGAGTCTCTCACCCCCAACAAGAGCACCAAACCTAACAACCCCAGCAAACGCAATCAAAGACTCAAATTCCTTCAAAGAACCCCGAACTCTAGAGAACCTCCCCCAATTCCTAGAAGCAAACGCCAAATCCCCCAAGGAGCTATCAGACGCCCCCAAAGAGAACGGCTCGCCACACACGATCATCGTAGCCGGCGCCGGTCTGAGAGCAGCAGATCTAGTCAGGTACTCACAAACCTCCCCATTATCTCAAACCCAAACTCAAACCCATCTCCTCCATGACACGAACTAACCCCCAAAAGAGCCGTCCGAAAATACCAATCCAAGCATATCACAGTAGGAAAGCTAGTACGTAACCCCCAACCCCTACCCAAAACAACAACAAAAACTAACACCCAAAGTTCGCAAAACACATAAAAATAGAAGACACCAAGAAATTCCTAGAAAGCCACCGCACAGGCGTCGCAGTAGGGACGCCAGTAAGACTGTCCGATCTAGTAGACAGCGGTAAGTCTACAGAAGCAAAGTCCGCCTAAACCACAGCTAACGGACCTCAGGAGCCCTAAAGCTGGACAAGCTAGAGCGGCTGGTTGTCGATGCTTCGCACATAGACCAGAAGAAACGGGGCATCATGGACATGAAGGAGACGATGATTCCGCTCGCGCGTTGGCTGTCCAGGGCGGAGTTCAAGGAGCGATACACGAATCCCGAGCAACCGCTACACCTCCTGTTCTACTAATAAACCGGGCTGAGTTCCCGCATGTTTCCTTAACAAGTATTCTTCGCATTTCACATGATACCCAAAACAAGAGCCTCAGTCGGCGTTAAGAATAGTTCGCACTTCATTCAGAACGGGTGTATAGAAGATAGCAGACGCCATAACATTACAAATGTATGTTCAAAACCCTCTCGATCGGACTAATATTTCCCTTGTACCCTCGTAGTAGTATATATTATATGAATCAAGCCCCCAAGAACAAAATATTCATGCTGATCGTGCTTCCGTCACTGATAACTAGGCATTGATCCAATAATCTTGCAGCAAGACTATGGCGATCCACAAGACAAGTCCGGAAAAGGACGTCCTGAAGCGGGAAGAGTTGGACTGGGTAATGACCCACGGTCGATTGATGCTGGAAGATTCTGGACTGCTGTCCGTTAAAAAGGGCGTGGGCGTTGGCGACATGGTAATCGTGAACGTTAAGAGGTCGGTGATAGTGGTTGTGACGGTAGCTACCGGGATGCTCTCCTGGCGCAGTTGAAGACCAGGTACCTCAGGGAGCTGGCGGCCAGCAAGGTAATCTGCTTCTCGCGCGCGGAGCAGTTCTTCATTGACAAATCCCGGGGCAACCATGTAAATATCCGCACCGACTTCCATGCATGTCGAGATGGTGCGGCTGAGTGCCTGGCCGTAGTCATTGGAATCGCATTGCGAGTAAAGGCATTGGAATAGCGACTAATGTGAACGCGTTAGCACGATTTCAAAGCTGGATGGTTTTGGAACACGGTCGAGGCTTGCCTTCTGATACTCTTCTTGGTGACAGAGGCAATTCATGTCCAAGCATTGTGTGATAAACATGCTGTCAACCATGCAATGCGAACCGCAGCCTGGCAGACACGGACAGTCAGCAAGATAACAGACTGATGAACACACGATTCAACATAGGCACCATACTTGGCAGTTCAGGATCCGTCCCGACATCCAGCTTCACTAGCGTAGCAAAAGAAGCCCGTGGGAGGAAAAGGAGCAAAGAGACGAAGCTGAGGTATTTCATTTTCGAATCGGAACACGTATAAGGCTCGGCGAAGGATGAGGACAGCCAGGGGTTGGCAAGCGGCAAAGTTCAAGCCCGTGAAAGTTCGATCGTGTACTATCTAAAGACAAGTCTCCGTCTCCGCGTCGTATCGTGATCCAAAAAGGTAGCAAAGAGGGAGTAAAAAACAATCACAAGTGAATGACTTCCGACCGTGACGGTTCGGTAAGGCTAGCAACCAAGAAATCAACTCCGGATGAGGGAGTGAAAGTCAATGCTTTGACAATCCAAAAAAGACAAAAAAGCGAGTGACGAGAGGAAAAGAGGATTCAGGAACGAGAAAAGAGGGAGCAAAAAAGGAGGCGATAGGAAACGAGCGGAAACGTTGCTTCGTGAACGACTGGCGATGTTGTAGTCTACTTCGAGTTGATGGCGGTGACAGGACCAGATTGACTGGGGGCTTGAAGTGGGATGTCATGGCTCTGGGAGCTGGCTTGGGACTGAATGTGACTCCTGCCTTCACTTGCCGCTGCTCCTGATGTGAAGGCGTCAGAAGCAGGCGCAGTCAATGAAAGACTACATCGTACACGGGAAACTGCTTCCGTTCGCGATCCTGGAGGCATCAGCAGTCCCTACCCGTCAGGGAAGTCAAAGGGGGCGGTCAAGCAGGGCAAATGGGAGTCGGGACCGAGCCCGTGATTTCCTGCATTGAATGTCCCCTATTCTGCCTCAGGCATCAACCGACAACTCCCATTGGCTAACACGGAATTCCAACACCGTGTGAATGCCTCGGTTACTTCAGGCGGCACCGAGGGGAATTCAGATGTACTCACGTATTCTGTTTGTATGCACCGAAGTACTCAATGTCGAGGAGGCATTGCTGTTGCCCCAACAACAGCGCGTACGGCCCATTACCGAGGACATAGAAGTGTATAGAGATACTTAGACGACAACTATGAGTACCTAGGGGATACGTACCGAGGTAGTAGAACGCGTACGCACGCGTTTAGGTCCTGAAGGAAGGAACATAGGTAGAGCGAAGCAGTGAATGAAAAGAACATGCCGCCTACATACGCGTAGAATAAATTCCCGATTCCTCTCCCTCTCTCCCCTCCTTTCTCTCTTTCACAACCAGACCATCGTTTTTCGTCAACTGGTATTCTAACTCGACATCGTGTAAACGTTACCCGTCCTACTACTGTCTATCACATCTTAGTTCTACCCTTCTCACACATCCTAATCACTCCAACCTTTACGCATAGTTCATACAACCGTCACCATGGCTCCGAAACGACGACGTTCAGCTGCCACTTCAACCCCCCGCAAGCGCACCCGCGCTCGCAGAACCCGGGTTCAGAAGGAGACCCCAGAGCCGGACGTGCCTGAGTTCAAGGACTTTGATGAACGTTACCTAGACAAAGACGAAAGAGCCGAGCAAGAACAATTCCGTGAAGAGCAACGCAAACTTGAGCAAGGTAAAAGCCCCCAAGTCACCAAAAACCAAAGCAAGACTAACCAGCCCATAACCAGAAGAAGAGGAGGCGGCAGAAGCAGCGGAAGCAGTGGCGGCGGCGGCGGCGGCGGCGGCGGAAGCGGAAGCAATAGCAGCAGCGGCAGAAGCAGCAGCGCAAGCTGCCGTCATCCCCCCGGGCCACATAGATCATGATGGCAATTATACAATAACAGAAGAACTGGCCCAAGAAGCCCGCGAGCTAGGCCTCGCACTCGCGGAAAAGGCCGAGGCGGAGAGAAACCTCCAAACCGAGCGTGACGAGATAAAATATCTCATAAAGGCAGGCAAACCCCTCAGCGCCTTCGCCAGGGCGCTGATAATGGCCCTAGAAGTCACGTTCGGGGCGGGGGGATACTCCCGCCTCTATAAGCTATGTCACTTGAAGATCGTGGCCCGCGCCGAAAACAGTACTCAAAGGTACAACACCCGATCCCCCAAACTATTCCTCGCAGTCGATATGAAAATGCAGGTCCGGCGACGCAACAAGAAACTTCAGAAGTATATTGCAATGAATTTAATGTGCACAATACTCAAGCGCTACAACGACCAACCTTTTCCGCATAAAATCCAGTTCACGGAGTCCGGAATGGTACCCACGCCCAGCGTTGTCACGACCATTGTGGCCGGGGAGATGATTAGGCAATCCTCAGAAGCAGTCACCAAGGAGATCCTCAAGGATCCACGCTGGAAAAGGTGGTCCCCCAGCGTAAGCAAACTCCATACTCCCTCTACCCAGTCACGGCGCAATGCTAACAAGACCTCCACGACAGCCCCCACCACCAATGAATCGTCCATCAGTAATGCAGCGTCGACTAGCAATGAAGCGTCGAGTAGAACTGAAGCATCGACTAGCAATGAAGCGTCGACTAGCAATGCTGCCTCGACCGGCAAGATACTACCAACTCCTGCAAGAATAATGTGATAGCCCATGAGCTTACAAGAAGTAACAAGAAAAAGTAACGACAACAAAGTCACGATAACGAAGTAACGAAAGTACAGTAACCAGCAAACCACATACGATAACGAAGAAACAACAAAACGAAGAACCGCAAAGTCAGTCAGTGTGTGGCGAAAGCCATACCTTTCACGTATACCTATCGATTATCTTCGAGCTCGCAAGAAGCAACAACAACGAAGCAACAATAACGACGAAACGACAAAGTACGGCAATGAGGAAATAAAAGAGTACAGTACCAAAGAGAAAGGAAAACGAACTGCAAAGCCAGTCACTTTACGGCGAAAGCAAAGCTTTCCATCTGTACCTACCCATAAATCCTCACTCTCATAGTAGTAGCACCTGGTAAACGTACCAGAGTATAGATATCCCATGTAACCGGTGTCAACAAACAATAAGTTTGATCGCCAGGAGGGATTCAGTTGCAGTGGAGTTGGCGAACACACGAAACATCCCATGTAACCGGCGTCAACATGAACGTCACGAAGGGATTCAATTGCAGAAGACTTCACAAACCCAAATCAAATGACAAAAATCCGTGAATTCCATATGACAACGACAAAGCAACCAAGTACAAAGTAACCATCTATCCTCAATGCTCATATAACCCTACAAAGGAGCAGTCCACCGCATATCAATAACCTTCTTCCGGACCTAAGACAAAGTCAGTAACCCAAGTACACAAGCAAGTACGTACCAAGACGAGCAAATCCCACGCCAAGAAAAGGAGAAAACTCACCATAGGCCCCAAAGCAAGCACGCCCACAAAAAGCGCAGCAACCGTACCCAGCAGCGCAACCTTATTAAAGCCCTTATCCAGGAGATCGAAAGCCTGCGACGGCGCAACCCGAGTCCCGAAGACATCCACTCCGTACGCGAAGACGAGACACGTGCTCTCGAGGATCGCGGGCGCTACGATGATCTCCTTCACGCCGACCACGTCGCGCAAGTGCGTGATCGTCATGCGCGGGTCGAGCTCGATGGCCGGAACGTACTTGGAGAGACCCTCCTCGACTTCCGCCGGCGTCGCGTCTCGCCCCACGGGCCGGCGGGGATCTAGGAGCATACGGGGGATACCGATGATGGAGTGTGATTCGGGCATGTAGGCAAGGAGTTGTCTGATCGCGATACCTTGTCGCGTCTGCGTAACCGCTAGAGAAGTGATAGGGCTAGAAAGGATAAATGTCTTCGAAACAACAGATGGTAGAGCAGGACCCGTAGGGAAGTCTACAGGGCCAAGGGAGGAGAAGTTAGCAGCGTCGCCAAGCGGACCGCGATCATTGGCGACTTCGGATTCGTATAGGTCGGAAATGACAACCTGATAACCCTTGAGGTTTTGCGCTTGCACGTCACGCAGTTGGTATTGGCCATAATAAGTACACAAGAACCAATTCTCAGAAATGGTGCAGCTGACGCCCTTCTCTGGATCGACGCCTTCGTAGGTGGATGACGTTAAGACTTGCCCGGACACCGTATCCAGGAGATAGATTGACAACAAGAAGGTCTTGCCATCGACAGCAGCAACTACTACCGTGTTGGGGTTTAAGTACTTGTATTTAACCGTCCTGTCACCAAGGACGCGGCCAATAGAAGCAATGGGATCATGTTGAGGGCGAGTCGCGATGTCGACAATGTGTTGTCCGGCTGGCGGTGAGAAACTCCAAACGGGAATAGCAGAAGCCGATTCATCTCCTGTCACAAAATTGAAGCCCTGGATCTCATTCTCACCAGTGCGAGTGACCACAGTTTGCTTCGGAGCCCACGCTTTCTGAACCTCGGCGGGCTTACCACCATGTTCGATAGGCAGAAGCCAAGGCCCAACATCGCTGTCTACGACAACAGCACCATCAATGGGAGAAAGCAGACCAGACCGCATGCCATCAACGATTTTACCCGTATGAGGCTCCACGACTATGAATTGGCCCTCTGCATCGCGAACGGTAACTAATCCTTTGGCATTATCGGCGTGTATGGCTTTCACATCCCAGAAATTCCCGGATGGTGTCTCATTAGCATTAATCCACCATATAATCTTTCCGTGATGGCCGGTATCAAGGCCATACAGTTTCCCACGCTTGGTAGCCAAGACAACCAAACGGTTAAACCCAAAGCTGTCCCGCACAAGACCATCTGTAGACTCAGTGCTCGCTGATCCAACAATACTGCTGATAAGACGCTTAGGTATGGATTCCAGGTAGGCAGGGAGGTATTGAAGGTCACGTATATGACGTTTCACGCGATGCGTGTAAGCCGACCAAGGATTGCTATGAGCTTCAGCCTCCAGAGTCCGGGCCAAATCTTCAGATTCCGGAATCTCGGCCCAAGTAGCAGCCACAGCACCGCTAAGCCCCTCAGGTCGCTCCCAGGCAAATTCACCATTGACGATCTGCATCCAATCGTCCGAACCGGTAACGACAACGGTCCTCACAGCATAGCTATCCTCGGCCTTTTTGATAACTTCAGACACTCCGTGTACAGCGCCAGGTTTCTCAGCCCTTGACTTCAAAGGCCACCGGCCGAGGATTCCATGCGACATGGACGATGTAACGATGATCTCATCTTGCGTGACTCTGGTGAAATACACATTGGCGCCGGATGAGCTTATTGAAAAGGCGCCTATACCATCAAGCAATGGAAGCTCATATGCCTTCGTAATAACGCTGCTCTTCAGGTCAATGTGAAAGACGTCGGCTTTATTCCCAGACTTCGTCCGGCTGTGTACGAGGAAATGAGGTGACGACTGTGCAGTGTGTGGCGCATGAATCTCCACGCCCACCGTCTCCGGAGGAAGGTCGAACTCCTGCTTGCCCGTGAGACCAAGGACATTGACATTAAGCTTAGCCGAGTCATTATCCGTCCAAGCAACGATAGGAGCAGCCGAATTAGCGCCAACAAACATGACATCCCCAGCTTTCTGAACGTCCCCCTTCGTGCCCAGCGGGATTTCATCGAGTTTCTTCCCAGTCAAAGTGTCCAGCACCGAGACCTTCAAAGAATAAGGGGCAGCGGACCCATGCAAACTGACAACGAAGACCTTTTCCAAGTTCGTGCTCACTTGCAAAGGGATGTCCTTATTCACCTCTCTATGCTCCCACACCACGCGTCCCTCCGTACCATGTATTCTCCTAGCAACGATCGCGCCGTGCTCATCGTACAGGGCTAAAACGTCCTTCCCGCCTCGTTCGGTAATCTCCATAACCTCAAGGTCTTTAATAACACCCTGAAAGTCCAGCGACCAGATATTGCGACCGGTAAGAGCATCCCACGAGCTCACCGAGCTACCATATGCGCCAGCCAGCCAGGCCTGATCCTCAGCAGCGCGCAAGAACCCCCCGCCATCAGTGACATTTCCGGCTAATAGCTGCCGCCACACAATGGCGCCGTTGCTAGGATTGACAGCACCAAGCACACCAAGATCGCTGAGGGTATAAAGAAGGCTCGCCTTCTCTTCTGTTCGAGGTCGGTGGAAGAAAGTCGTTTCGCGTTGTGGAACACCGAGGAGCTCGTAGTGATAGTCGATATGGCCGACTTCGTCAGGGAAAACGGCGCGAACGGTGGCTGGCAGGGCCAGTAGAACAGACAACGAGAGTGCCTGGAAGGATATCATCTTGCCAGAGCAGCTTCATGTGCCAGGCGCAATTCAATTTAGACGTATGGATAGTGGTAGGTAAAGAGTGGCTGGAAAAAAGAGCCACACAAGATGCCTACTCCGGCATTGGTGGTGGCATAAAGTAATGATCTACACGAAGCTCACCGGTGACGTTGTTGATGCAACATGGGCCTTAAGATGCTTGGAGATACTGCGTTGCTTGTCTAGCTGGTGGACTGGTGGGGATCTCGGTATCTTCTGCACACGGGATCCCTCTGCACACGATAGTGTTACGTAATATAGCTTAATACTGGCCGACTGCAAACAGCCGCTGCCGGCCCGCATCCTGCCCCTGTTGCTCACGCGTCTCAACATACAAGACTACAGTAAAATCTTGACATAAGCATAGGCAGTTCGGTTACCAACCAAACCAACCAACCAAAGCGGTCCTAGTTGATTGGTTGACAGCACACCCAAGTTTGAGTTGGTTGGTGGATTAGGTGGACTAGGTAGGTAAAGCCGAGTGCGTTTAGGTGGGCAAGGCAGGTTCAGGTGGATTTACCAGGTGGATTAGGCACCGCAAGGTGTATTTAGGTGTATCTAAGTCAGTGCTGGGTGGCGATGGCCCGGGTCCTAGGTTTGTATGAGGGCTGTGCGTTAACCCCTTTTTAAGCCGCGGTTCATAGCCACCCAACCCTAGCTTGCGCATACGTCGTCGCGTCGCGATTAGGTATATAAGATATATTACATTCTAAGATCAATAACGTGCTTGTGGTATAACCGTTACCGGTGATGCTACACTTTAAAGGCACTTTCAAGGCTTCAGGTTCGAACCGGAGTTTTGTCAAAAAAAATAATTGTCTCTGACATATTATTTTACGCGGGCGGCTATAGGAGTGGGATGCCACTCAGTTCCAAATTGGGGGCACATTCTCTTTTTACTCACGCACAGGTAGGCGCTCCAGACACTATTAGTCCCTTATTCTTCTGCTTCCGGGCCTTCGTTCTCATCTTCCGATACCTCGCTTGGTTCATCATCATCCTTAACGTTGCCACCTGTGACAAGTGAATCGTCAACTCCGATACCATCATATCTTCTGAGCCATCGCGACTCCTCGGCTTCTAGTTCATTATCCTCGAGCTGTGAGTACACCTGGTCTTGTACTTCATCCGCGACTGATTGTAGCTCCTTGTCTAGCTTCTTTGCGATTCCTGCTCGGTACCAGGAACGTAGTACCTGGCATGTACTTATGATGTTGGCATCGAGCCCACCCCGCGATGGGGTTACCATTCTTCCTGCTGCCGAGAAAAGACGTTCGCATTCAGCCGACATAGGTTGGATGGTTAGAAAGTCAAGTGCCATTCTGGCCAAGCGAGGATAGGTGTAGCGCTTATTGTGCCAGTACCCAAGAGGGTCATCAGTGTCGATCTGCCCACTAGGGTCCCTTAGCCATTCACTATACTCGTCGCGCATATCAAGGCCCAAGTCCGAAGGGGTATCTCGTGAAGATTCTCTAGTAGGTGTGCTTGCTGGTGTATTTGATCGACTGCGTTCGAATTGAATGCGAAAAGGATCGCGATAACGTTGCCGTTTAGGCCGAGACTCAGTCTCATAATTGTGACGGTCCTACCGTCCATTCTGCCCGCACGGGTGGCCTGTGCACTGCGCACAGACCGGGTGGTGACCGATTCCATTCACTACACCCCAGGGCGGTCAGCCGGCTAGTGAATACTGCCGGCCCCAGTGTATATAAACCAGGGCCTTCAGCCCACACTTAGTTTCCTTTCCTTTCTTTCTTCTCCAAGTAGAATATTATATTCGTTTCACACCAAAACCATGAGCCTTGCCTTGTGCGCGTGTCCTACGCTATCACAATATTCTACTTCGCTTATCCCCGTCTAGGAAGACCATAAATTCCCTATCCCCCGAAACGAACTGAAGAACCCCGCTGATCAGATGATGCCAGGTGCGTTCAACGACCCTGAACCCACCGCCGAAATGTCGACAAGCACCAAGCCCTCGCCGGGCAAGAAGGGCAAAGGCCCCCTCGAACGATCCCCGAAACCGAAGACGCGCAACCAACGACGCCGTTCCCAGCGTGTCTCCTTCGCTCCCCACCCTGAAGAGAACGAAGACCCGACCTTTATTCGCCGCGAGGCCCGGTCTACGTACCGGGAATCCCTAGTGGACGAACACCCCATAAACGACAACGACGAACAGAACCACAACTACGACTGGTTCTGCCAGAACGTCAAGAACGACAATGAAGCCCCGGAGGTCCGCTTCACGCTTACCCTGGAGCAGATCGAAGAGGACGTTAGCGAACGCCTCCAGGCCCTATCCGACAACTATACGAACGATGACGGCTCTATTATCCCCTTCACGCCCATGACCAACGAGGGCCGCACCCTATACCCCACCGACGACGTGCCTATCCTGATGTCCAAGGACGAATACATGGACCTTTGCGCCGAACAGCCCGCCGTGATGTTCGAAGAAATACGCCAGCGCGTACTCCTGGAGGTCGCCTGGGCCGAGGTTATCCGCGACGTGCACCGCATGACCCTGACCGAGAGCGAGAACTCCTTCTTCTACGTCACCTGGATCCAACGCCTGGGCCGCCAGTGCAAGCTATTGCAAGGACAGGTACAGGAACAGAAGACTGCTATGCAGATGAACGAGGACCGAATGCGAACCCGTATTTACGCGGAAATAGAGGGCAACTACACCGCCGAAATGGACGAGCTTCGCCAGGCAAACGCATCCCTCAAGGACGCCGTAGCCCGCCTCGTTACCACCCAAGGACAACCCCCGGTGCCAGCCCCAGAACCCCCGAGCCGCGGAACCACCCCCGGCGCACCAGACCGCGAGACCACACCTGGAACCTTCCGTTCCGAACGCACTGATGGCGGCAAAAGATCCGCTAAGGCTGAACACCCGCCTATCTTCACGGGTGAAAAACCCAAGGACGACAAGCCTGAAGTCCGATTCAAGTTGTGGTTTCACCTATTGAAATCCAAGCTCAAGAAGAACGCGGATCACTACGACACCGAAGAGGAAAAGATCTCCTACATCCTGAGCCGCATGGGAGGCCTGGCCTCTGAGAGTATCCTGGCCTTCGTTGACGACGAGCACGGTGAGGCCCTGCTCAGCACTGCACAGGAGGTCCTAGACCACCTGTACGCTCACTATCACGACCCCAATGAATACGAACACGCACGTATCCAATATCGAGACCTAGAAATGAAGTCGGCCGCGAACTTTAGCGACTTCAAACTAGAGTTTACCCGCTGGGCCAGCCTGGCTCGAATCCAGAAAGCCGACTACAAGCGCGACTTGCTCGACAAACTACCGAAACGCCTGAACGAGCTGTTTGTTCGTGAAGCGAAGGACCCGAAAATCGACTTCGTGGCCTTCTGCAACCTCCTACAGGACCAGGACTATCAACAACACAAGAACTACATCGCCGCGCAGTCCCGGAAGGACAAGCAGCCCGCTAAGTCCACTGACACGAAGCCCAAGGCCGCAGCCCCGGGCAGATCGACCAACGCCTTCCAGCCCGCTGGAAAGCCTTCTGACCCCGCGCCCAGCGTCAACGCAAAGCCCGGATGTCCCCATCACGGAATCCAGTCGATTGGCAAGGCCAACAACGGCCACGCCGTGTACAAGAAACCGACCCTCGAGCAGGCTAAACTTCTAATTGCAAAGGGACAGTGTTTCATCTGCCACGAGATTGGCCACCGCGCCAGCGAGTGCAGCCTCAAGACGGACTTTGACCGCATCGACATGTCCCGAATCAGCGCCCTCATCGCTGACCTTACAGCACCGGAGGAGGGAAAAGACGAAGCCCGGGACAACTAGTCTCCTCTCCCGGGCCTGTCCGGATACAGGCACTTGGACTGGATCAGTGTAGCCGAATACCTTTTAACTATCTGGGAACCCTTATAGGTGGGAACCCACTGATGATAGATTGCACCTTAATAAACAACGGTTATACGCTGACTACCCAAGCCTTAGCGGACACAGGAGCTGACGCATACTTGCTGATCAGCGTCACCTTCGCCATGAAAGCGATGAAATACCTACAAACCCAACAGATTACCGACTTCGAGCCCGTAACCGTCGCCGGATACGACGGGAAGGCAACCCAAGTGATCGACCTGGCCATCCTGGCGCACTTCCGTGTGCAAGGACGTACGGTCATGGACGCCCCCTTACTGGTCGTCAACATGAAGAACGACGTTATCGTGGGAAAGAAATACTTCGAACACCACGATATCCTAGTGGATAGCCGCCGCCATAGGCTCATATACCCCCCGGAGTGGGACCCCGACTTCAGTACCAGAGAAATCCCTATGGACGAAGCCGGCAAACTGCTAGCGAAGCCCGAATTCCAGAAGGACGCAGACCGCCGTAACCGCTAACTGGAAGCTGAGGACAAGCGCCGCCGCGACGGTCGCGCCAACCAAACCCCTAACCCGAACCTACAGCACCTTCAGGCCCGAATCGCTGAACTGGAGGCAGCTAAGGCTCGCGAAAAGACCCGCAAGGTCGCCAGACCAGTGGTCAAGCCACCCAAGATACTACAGCGGACCAGTATAGACCCTACCGTCCGTGAGCAACAACGGATGGACCGCCTACTGGACCCGGAACGCTTTGAGAAGCCTATCGAACCCCCTAAGCCATACGTCAAGGTCGCCGACCGACCCCCAAAGAAGGAAGAACAGAGGGATGCCTACGGTCCCTATACCATGGCCCGCGACATAGTCGGTTGGTACAAGAAACGCCCTATACAGGTCGCTACCGTCTCCGCCGCAGGCTTCGTCCACGTGCTGAATCAACAGGACACTGACCTGAACGGCATAATCACGCTCCATGAACTGGACGCCTACATCGCCGAGCTCAAATCCAAGACCCTAGACGACGACGACGAGGACTTTCAAGAATCCACTAAGAAGGCAGTGCCCCCTGAATACCACGACTACCTGGACGTCTTCAGCAAAGCTGCGTCCGACGACCTTGCGCCGCACCGACCAGGCGTGGACCACAACATGATCCTGAAAGGTGACTCTGAGACCCTGGACTTCAGCCCGCTATACAAGATGACCCTGGAAGAGGCGGAGACCTGCCGCCAATACCTGGAAGAGAACCTAGCCAAAGGCTTCTTAGAACCCGCGACGGTACCCTGGGCAGCCCCCATACTGTTCGCCCGTAAGGGGAACGGGGCCCTACGCTTCTGCGTGGACTTCCGCAAACTGAACGCTATGACCGAAAAGGACCGCTACCCGCTGCCACTAATAGACGAGGCCCTGCAACGCCTGTCTAAGGCCAAGATCTACACCAAAATCGACATCCGACAAGCCTTCCACCGCGTACGTATAGCGGAGGGGCAAGAGAAGCTGACCGCATTCCGTACCCGCTACGGGACTTTCCAATACAAGGTCGTGCCGTTCGGCTTGACCAACGGACCCTCAACCTTCCAACGATACCTGAACAACACCCTGAAAGGGTTCTTAGACGTCTTCGCCACAGCGTACCTCGACGACATATTGGTGTACTCGGACAACGAAATCGAGCACCGACACCACGTATCCCAAGTGCTGCAGCGGCTGCGGGAGGCAGGGCTGCAGGCGGACATCAAGAAGTGCGAATTCAACGTAACCAAGACCAAATATTTAGGGTTCATCATCAGCACCGACGGAGTAGAGGTTGACCCGGACAAGACCGAGATTATCAGACACTGGGACCCCCCAGTACAGCACGGCAAGGCCCAACTGCGCGCTGTACGCTCTTTTCTCGGCTTCTGCAACTTCTACAGGCGTTTTATCAAGGACTACGGCCGTATCGCTAAACCCCTGAACGATCTGACCGCTACAGGGGCTTCTCTCAACTGGACCGACGCCTGCCAGAACGCCTTTGACCAACTGAAAACAGCGCTGACCACGGCGCCAGTGCTACGGCATTTCAAGTACGACGCCGAAACCATGATGGAAACGGATGCCTCAGACGGCGTGGCCGCTGGCGTACTCTCCCAACGCGACTCCCCAGACGACCCCTGGCACCCTGTAGGGTTCTTCTCCGAAGCCCTGCACGGGGCCGAGCTGAATTACGGCATCCACGACAAGGAAATGCTCGCCGTTATCAAGGGACTAATGTGCTGGAGGCCTGAGCTCATAGGCCTTCAGACCCCCCGACCCTTCACTATCATCACTGACCACGCTGCGCTAGAGTATTTCACCGTGAAGAGAGTGCTAAACCTGCGACAGGCTAACTGGGCGGAGCTGATTTCACACTACAACTTCGTGATCACATATCGCCCGGGCTCGCGCAACACCGTTGCGGACATCCTCTCGCGACCGACAGAGGACCTGAAGACCCAGAAGCAACGCCGTGACGAACAGCGCACCATGGCCCTGTTCAAGCCCACTGTCTCTAGCATTACCGGACAGCCTATGATTTGCGAACTAGGCAACTTTACACCCCCTGACCTCTCCGGCGTCGCCCTTATCGACGCTGTACTGGCAGCCAACAGGCACGCTAGCGAACTGGACCCCCTGAGGGGAAAGGCGCAGGCCTCGGACGACCCCGACTGGACCCTGCTGGGGGACCTGGTCCTCTATAAGGGCCGACTGGTGGTGCCCGACACGGACAACCTACGCACCAAGATTATAGAGGAAGCACACTGCCGCCTCGCGACGGCTCATCCAGGGCGGGGGAAGAGTAGGCAACTAGTGGCATCACGTTACTGGTGGAAAGGCCTCCACGGCGACGTGGACCGCTACATTGCCAACTGCCCTTGCCGCGCAGCCAAGGTCCCCCGGGACAAGACACCTGGACTGCTTACACCACTGCCAGTGCCCGAGCACCCCTGGCAGGACATTGTGGTGGGCTTCAAGAAGTTTCCCCCTGACCAAGACGGCAACAATATGACCTTCTGTTGCATCGACCGACTCTCGAAACTGACCTGGACAACCGCCTGTAAGGACACCTGCACCGCGAAGGACGCTGCGGAGATGTATTACCAAGGGCCTTACAGGGTCTACGGGTGGCCCGACACCGTCGTCAGCGACCAAGGACCGCAATTCATCTCCGACTTTACGAACGAACTCTCCAAAATCCACGGCACGAAGCTCCAGTTCGCGTCCGCTGGCCACCACGAAACGGTAGGCCAGATAGAGGTTATGCATCAGTGGATTGATCAGAGGCTGCGCCCCTATGTTAACCACTTCTAGACCGACTGGTCCAGGGCCCTGCCTGCCCTGGACGCCGCCCAAGCAGCCCTACCGCACGAATCACTAGGTGGTTTGTCACCCCACGAAGTCCTGACCGGACGGCGAATGAAAATGAGCTTCGACTGGGAATCACGCACCCGAAACCTAGGCTCACGACCTGCCCGAGAGAGGCTAACTAGACAGGAGGCCCAGGCCTATAGCACCCGCATTCAGGAATACCTGGACGTCGCCAGGGAAAACATCCGAGAAGCGCAACGACGTATGATCACCCAGGCCAACAAGGCCCGTAGGGAGCCCGATTTTACAGTGGGCGACAGCGTATACATCCGCCGTAAGGTCGGTGAACAGACCGACCGCCCCAGCGACAAATTGGACTACCCCATGACCCGAAAGCCCTACAAGATCCTAGCAGTCCGGCCGGACAACCCGAACACCTTCTTGCTAGACCTCCCAGAGACGTGGCGCGGCGCCAAATGGATCCACGCCGACCGCCTCCGCAAGTACCCAAACAACCCACTACCAGGGCAAGAATACGAACGCCCGGAGGGAGAGATAGTGGACGCAGTCAACAACGAAGAAGAATTCGAAGTAGAGAAGGTCATATCCTCCAGGTTGCGGCACGGCAACCTCTATTATAAGGTCCAGTGGAAGGGCTGGGACCCAGATGACGAGTGGTACCCTGCTAGCCAGTTCAAGAACGCTACCGCAAAACTACAGGAGTATCACGTCGCTAACCCACAGGAGGCAGGACCCCCGGAGCGCCTTGAACAGTGGCGCCAGGCCGCTGAGAACGACGTTTTCGATCCCCCGCATGAAGACGATGATAAACCTGCTAACCAGCCAGTAAGCCAGCGGCTACGGCGCCGGAATCGCTGAAGGAACGCACTGAACGTGCTGCAACACGATTCGGGCGCACTATAGCACACTATGGCACTGACCGATTAGGTCTATAGGACCCCCGGAGCCCTCTATAGCCTACCGGCACCTGACAACACTATAACGGACCTTGCGGCACGTTATAGAACCCCCGGAGCGCCGAAACGCCCTATAGGACCCCCGGACCGGACCACTATACCTTCTATAGCCCCCGTGGCTATAGAACGTTTAGTACGTTTAGTGGATTCGAAGCGCGCCGTCCGGCACGCTATACAGCCCCCGAGGGCACTGGAAGGCCCTATAACGAAAAGCGCCAGCCGGGCGGCCGGTTCGCCTTTCTATATACCCACCGGCCCCACTTAGGACCGAAACGCGACGCAGAGGCTTCCCGCCGGGAGCCCCACTTTCCGATTAATTATTTGGTGCGATTTTTCCGGTCGCGACTCACGAGCGCCGTTTTTCACCTAGTTCTCAGGTGGTCTAGGATTTTGACTTGGTGAAAACGGCCGGACCGGAACGACCTACCCGGGAGTCCCGGAGCGACCTACCCGGTAGGCCGACCGAACGACTTACACCTACCCGGTAAACCGACCAAACCGGAGCGACCTACCCGGTAGGAAACGACTTTTTCGCCCCGAAACGACGGAATTCAAGACTCGAGGCGAGTCTTGCCACAGGGGGGGGATTGTGACGGTCCTACCGTCCATTCTGCCCGCACGGGTGGCCTGTGCACTGCGCACAGACCGGGTGGTGACCGATTCCATTCACTACACCCCAGGGCGGTCAGCCGGCTAGTGAATACTGCCGGCCCCAGTGTATATAAACCAGGGCCTTCAGCCCACACTTAGTTTCCTTTCCTTTCTTTCTTCTCCAAGTAGAATATTATATTCGTTTCACACCAAAACCACGAGCCTTGCCTTGTGCGCGTGTCCTACGCTATCACAATAATCGGATATACCTGGGACACGAATTCTTGAATAATTTGTTATCCAGGCTTCCAGTACAAGCTCTTGAGCGTGTTGCTTGCGCCGTTGTCTTTCGTTATCTTCCATATGTCTCCAGATATAGTCGAAATATCCCCAGCCATACCCAGGATGGAGCGCAATTGGAGCGATGTACATGGGGGTCTCCTCCAGCTTGTCATAATACTTTCGCAGTTTAGTTAGCGAGGCATTGATAGCAACACAGAAAGCTTCGCTGTCGGGTAACGTGGACGCTATGCCTTTGTACTTCTCTAGTACTCCGAGGAGATTTTCGTAGCCTGGGAAAACGTCCCAGATATTTCCATATGAACCTGTCCAACCCCGCCGACGTTTTCGAATGTGCCCATCGCCTTCCAGGACCCGAACAACGTCCTCGAATACTGAGAGAATGCGCTCTAAATGCGTGAGCACAAGCCAATCTTGGTCACTAATATGTGATGTTTCGCGAAGCAGCCTGGGCATTTCTTGCCTCCCAGTGGCCGTGAGCTCCCATTCTGTCTTGTACTTCAAGAGAAGAAGTTGCAGTACAGGTTTCAACTTTAGAGCCCGACGGATCATAAATAACTGTGACAGCCAACGTGTGGTATTGTCAATGATGAGCTTCAGAGGCTTTCCAGTATGTCGGGATGAGTTTGTAAGCCGGCAGGCTTCTTCCTAAGCACATATTGTGTCAGTACAATGTAATAGTACTGGTATTTGAGCCGCAAAACCGCTTTCTATGTTACTTACTACTTGTAATTGACGAAGCCATTTCGTTAGCCGGCCTGAGGCCCGGATCTTCTTAACAAGAAGATGTAGCTTTCCTACAGGGCCTTATGATAGCCACTGCTTCCATTCTCGCTCTGTAAGAGCTGTGTCGCCAGGTGCTGTGTCACTGGATGCTGCTTCAAAGACTTCATTTCCGGGTTTGCTAAACAATAAGGCTTTGACAGCTAGGTTGAAGACATGTCCGACACAACGAACTCGCCGGTGCTGCCCTATGAAGCCGAACACTTCACCAATTGTGTTCAGTGCAAGGTCATTGTTGGGGGCATTATCCAAGGTAAAGTACCCAACTTTATCGCCACGAATCTCAAACTCGTGTATGATATTGATGACAGCATTCCCGATTTCGGGGCCACTGTGTGAATCAAGTTCTGGCATACCGAGAGCAATTTTGTAGGGCCGATTGTTAATGTCACGGTAAAAGCAAGTAATTCCATACAGTGAGATACCGTTGTCAGCGGTCCATCCATCGAAGGACATATGGATTGCTCCTGGAGACGCATCAAGTATTTCAATGACATGTTGTTTGTGACGGTTAAATTCTTGTATGATCTTGCTTCGAAGAGTGGTTGCGCTTATATGAGCATTGCATTTGATCACGGACGGGTTGAGGTAATTAAAAATTGCCCGAAAACTTTCGTGTTCAGTGACAGTGAACGGTTGGTTGGTCGTCACAATGTATTCGACGAGAAGACGGTGAAAGTGCATTCTAAAAATTTTAGGAAAAAAGCGGAGATAAAACAGAAGAGGAGTCAGTCAAATGATTATACGTACTTGTCAAACCCACGTATGAGGCGATTTGCGATAGCTTGCTCAAGCGGTTGTTCAGGGTTGAGTTTGAAGTGGTCTATGATTGAGAACTGAGTTGACGGCCCTTGAGTTGCCTTCTTTTCTGCACGGGCAGGTTTTTCACCTGGCGGAGCGGCGGTTTTATGCACTTGGTATAGGTGGTTCTTTGCATTCTGTAGGCCATCGGGATTATAGCTAGAAACGGGATGCCGGTTATGAACAATACAATGACCACAGACTCACTTACGGCTAGTGCCCTTTTCAATGTCATAGCCGTGGGCCCACACCCAACTGTTAGTGTCTTTTCCGCGTTGAGACCATACCCAACCTGGAAAGGTACGGAAAAGTCGCTCTTCGTTCACGGGATTTTGCACTTTTATTTCTTGTACAATGTCTGCCATTGTGTCGGTAGTGGTTTCAAGTACGTGACGTCCAACATCACAAAAGCTTCGTACATACCGTAGATGGTCATTATATCTTAGCAATTACATGTACGTGTACAAAGTGACTACCCGCCTTAAGCGCTTTCGTAATTAGGCACCTTAAGCCTAGTGCTAGGCTTGCCTTGTTATGTGCGCTTTGTTATGTACTCCAATTATGTGTCCGCCCTGTCAGGGCAGGTGCATGATCCTACTAATCTACTCAATCCACCTAAGTACACCCGCCCTACCTAGTCCACCCAAATACACCTAAGCACCACTGAAACACACCCGCCCTACCTAGTCCACCCAAGTACACCTAAGCACCACTGAAACACCCCCGCCCTACCCAGTCCACCCAAGTACACCTAAGCACCACTGAAACACACCCGCCCTACCCAGTCCACCCAAATACACCTAGACCACTCAAACACATCCGCTCTACCCAGTTCACTCAAACATATCCGCCCTACCCAGTCTATCCAAATACACCCAACACCACTCAAACACATCCGCTTTACTTAGTCCACCTAATCCACCTAATCCACGCAAATACACTTCGCATCGTTTAGCCCACCTAAATCCACCAATGTGTCTCTGTAACGACGTAGCGGATGCTAACGAAACCTAGGTGCGTTAAGGCAGTCGTTAACGGGTTTATGTTCCAAAGGTAGGTTCAACTTAGCGTGCTAGCGTTGAGCAATATCGTAGTTTATCGTCAAGGGGTTTCCCTCACTCACGAAGTGTGAAGATAGATGTGTTAATCCAAGAACTAGGTGAATGCTTAGATTGCTAAGTGAAGAGAAGAAAGAATAGCTAGCTACAGAAAGAGCGTTCCCTTATATCTCCTCCTCCCTACTAGGGATCACGCTATAGACCGTGATCGGTCGTGGATCACGCTAGTGATCGTGATTGGTCACGATCGCGATAGTGATCGTGATCGTAGATCACCCTTGGCGGAGTGATCCCTCCTATAGCCGTACTAAGGCCACGTGCATCGCTATAGCCAATAGCGATGCGTCCGAACTATAGATAGTTCCGCATCCTGTAGAGCTTAAGGCTCAACCAATAGTATGCAAGTAAAAACGGGCGAAAACGGGGATAAACGGGGGTAAACGGGGATCCACAAACATGTTCAAACATGATAGGGTGTATACAGGTATAAGCCCCTCAGTGGAGTCCTTCCTCCCTTAGGATCGTAACAGTCTCCCCATATGGATTGGTTGATCAAGATACAAGCACCGCATTGATTGGTTTGGTTGATTATGTAATCAACTAAACCCACCCACCTGGTTGACTTGGTGTAGTTCTTCGTAGAGCTGAGCATAGGCTTGGTTTCGCGGGTTTTCATGCTTATACCAAGATATATGCTTATAGATTGACCCACTTTTCTGCCCTGGAGCACCAATTTAGCATATTCTAAGTGGTCGCTCGCGATATGCCCCACATTTACGTGGAATATAGCACAAATATAGGGGTATATTCCGGCGCGCAACAGTACCAGATATAAGCATATATATGGGCGATGGCGCTAAAAATCATATGCTTATGCTAGTAAAGCGATATATGCTTATGCCCATACAAATTTGGTCGGGAACGCCAAATCCTATGCTTAAGTCGAGATTTATGCTTGTATTTCCCATGCTTATACCCCGATTTTACTGTATTCGTATACCTACCGCGATTTTCTGTAGAGGTGGCCGTTCGCTATCCACTTTACTACCTGAAAATTGGTGTAGCTGAACGAACTAGTGTGTGATTAGTGTGATGAAGTGCAGTGCCAAGAGACTTCATTTTAGCCCCTATTTCTATGCACGAACCATGTATTCCACCATTAAACTGGATCTTTCGGGGTCTTCCTCCTTGTCTCACCTTCTTCCTTCGTCATCCACTCCATGTTGCACCAACACCTTGTTGCACCAACACCTTGACCGTCGCCAGCGCCGTTCACGATTTATCAACGCTACTGGTCAGAATCCGGGGTAAGTACTTGACCTGCCACTCGATTTCTATGGCTAACGATGTATCATCTCCCAGATAACTCCACATCACGCCATCGCCTTCGCCTTTCGTAGGACCACACCGTGGCCAACGCCAGCCTGCTGCGCAACATCCCTTCCAAACCGGCCACCCTCAAGAAGCGGTGTAAGTACTACTTCTCCCACCCGATTTCTACGGCTAACGAAGTATTTTCCCCCGTTAATTAGCATCATGAACCCCTCGGCGTTGTATGAGAACCCGCGTACGCCGCCGCCCACTCCTCGGTCCGATTGGCCTCCCTCTCCGCCAGCCACGGCTACGGCTACCACTCCTTCGGCTACCCTCTCTCCTGCTACGCCTCCACAAACGCCTCGAAGAAGGCCTTCTTACACACCACTCAATTCGCCAATTAACCATACAACCACCTTACCGCCTTCGTTGGTGAGGCCACCGCCAGAGTGGCCGCCGGCTGCGTTGCTACCAGCGCCGTTCCTGGCAACGTTGCCGCCAGCAACGGCGCCACCTACCTGGCCGTTGCCACCTATACCGGCTGGCGGCACACCATATTCGGCCTTCTCTTCAAGGACCAGACGGATCGGCGCGGCCCGTATCGATCCGGCAATGATACAGGGCCAATATCGCCGCTTCGTTGAGGAGGAGGAGTTGGCGCCAGTATCGCCAACTTCGCTGGCGCCACCACCTTCTCTGGCGCCAACGGAGTTATCGCCACCCTTGCTGCCGATAGAGGTGGTGGAGGAAGAAGAGAAGAAGCCAGGCCGTGGCTGCTATATATATAGGGCCTTATATAAGGGGTTGGTGGCCCTAGGCCTTATATAAAGGGCTACTGGCGTTCGGCGTTGGAGGAGGGGCTATTTCAGGGGCGGCGTTGGAGGGGCTATTTCAAGGGGCTAATTCACGGAGTTGGTAGGGCTATTTCACGGCTTCGGAAAAGGCTATTTCAAGGGGTTAATTCACGGAGTTGGTAGGGCTATTTCACGGCTTCGGAAAAGGCTATTTCAAGGGGTTAATTCACGGAGTTGGAAGACCTATTCAATTCAAAGGACTACCAAGACCTACCCGGTAGCTTGAGAGAGGCCTACCCGGTAGGGCTATATATATAACCTTCCAACCTTACATAAGACTCCTGAATGCTGTATATATTAACCGAAAAACGCCTCCTTGCCACCAACTCTCCGCTATCGAACCCCTTCTTCTCTCTTCTTCTTCCTCTCTCTCCAAGTCTCCTAACGGTGGCAACGGCTGCGTAGCGTTGGCCGAAAAGCCTGCTACTGTAGTAGTTGTTACTGCAGTAGTTGCTGGCGCAGAAGGTCTGCGAGGAGGTGTTGGTAGAGGCCTGTCAGGTGGAGGACCTGGCGAAGGCGGCAACGGCTGCGACCGAGATTGCGGAGGCAACGCCAACGCCAATGAAGCTATCGCCACCCTTGCTGGCGCCTGGTTAACCAACCTGTAAGGTGGTTTGGTAGCCCTAGGTGGTGGCAGTGGCACCTCTGGCGCCTCTACCACCCTTCTTGGCAGCAGTCTGATAGGTGGAGGCACCACCGGTAGCAGGTTGCCTCCGTAGTATTGCTGCCGCGTAGGCCGTTTTTTCGGCGTTGGCGGAGTGGTGCCAGGCGTTGGCAGCCGGACCAGTATTTCTGGCGGCAATAGCTTTGCCTTATCCTTTGGCCTGACCGGAGGCGTTGTTGGTGGAGGTGTTGGCCTCACCGTTTCTGGTGGAGGAAAGCGGTAAAAAGTCGTCTCAAAGGGGTCCTTCTTACGGGCAGTTATTGGTATCGGAGACTTCTTCTTAGGTGGATCTCCTACACAAAACGAAGTATCGGAGACTAACAACCTTGGTGAAGGCGTTGTTGGCGGAGATTCTTCGTTAACAGGAAGAGCCATTTTTCAGGACTTTATCGGCTTGGCGGCAGCAGAAGGAAAACACCAGTGCGGAGGTCCTGGAGAAGAGACCTCGTTAGCCATAGAAAATAGGTGGCAGAAGAAGTATTCCGGCCGTACGTACGAGAAGTCGCAGTGGGTGCCACGCAACCACCGGTATGAATACTGCTGTTGCAACGAGATATTGCTGTTGCAACGAGGATGGAAACCACCAGCGAGGCGGACCTGGAGAAGATACACCGTTAGCCATAGAAATCAGGTGGCAGAAGAAGTATTCATACCTAGTCCAACTTGATGTTATTGTTGGTAGCAATGACCGCAGCAAGGCGCCACCACCCACCGCTAGGATGCGCGAAACTCTGGTGTGAGCTGCAATCTGGAGAAAATACACCGTTAGCCATAGAAATCAGGTGGCAGAAGAAGTATTCAGGCCTTACGTATCCTTGGCGGTAGCGTGCCACCACCCAGTAGCCGAAGCGAGAAGGCCACCACCCACCGCTAGGTTGGGTGTGCAAAGCTTTGATGTGGGCGGCAACAACCACCACCTGGAGAAGATACACCGTTAGCCATAGAAATCAGGTGGCAGAAGAAGTATTCTGGCCGTACAAGGCGTTGCTTCTTTCTGACCTGACCACTGCAGGTCTGCAGGTAGCCGAAGGTGTGTTGCAACGGATTCGGGTGTCTCAGAAGGGAGTGAATCCTGGCGACGGCGGTGTTGGTAGCTAGCCGGAGAAGCTACTTCGTCAGCCATAGAAACTAAGTAGCAGGAGAAGTACTCACAGGGTATATTGACCACCAGAAGGGATTGAAGTGTTGCAGGCAGTAAGACGGCGTTGAAGACGGCGTTGAAGGCTTGTTGCTAGAGAGATTCTGGTGAAAAGAGGAGGTGAAAAGCGGAGGTGAAAAACGGGAGGAAAAAACAGGTGGTTGGGTGTGTGTTGTGGCCCCTGCACGACTGCCAAGTCCAGGTCTGTGAAGAAGGAAGCTGCAGGTGCTGACCTGTGATGGAAGAAGGCATGGTCGTCGCATACAAAAACAGGGTAAGAACAATGCCAGTCAACATCGTGGCCAAGACCTACTAGCCCCTTCGGCTAACCCTCTTTCGGCCAGGTGTAATTAACTGTAATGTGGCGTTATTGCCGTTGCCGTTACCTTTGGCAAGCCAATATAGCAGTTATCTATGCTGTTGCAGTTGCCGTTGCCTTTGGCAAGCCAATATAGCAGTTATCTGCGCTGTTGCAGTTGCCGTTGCCTTTGGCAAGCCAATATAGCAGTTATCTATGCTGTTGCCGTTGCCGTTGCCTTTGACTAGCCAATATAGCAGTTATCTACGCTATTGGCGTTGCCGTTGCTGTTGCCGTTGCTTGGCCAAGGCTAACTGTAGTAGGAAACGGGCGTCATCTGGTGGCAATAAATCGTCGTCTTCATCGTCTTCGAATTGCACTGCGTGTGGCGAAGAGGCCGTTACTGGTAGAGGGTCGTAAGTTGGCCCGTTCTGGTAGAGTTAGCAGCTGGTTGAAACGAAGGAGGGAAATATCACATACAAATTCAGTAGCAGAAGCCCCTGAATTGGCTCCAGGGTGTTGTTGGGCAGGTAGGGCAGGCAGCGTAGGGCCAGCCCCGTTGCCTTCGTTTTCACCTTCGTATTCGCAGGAGTCGGAGTCGGATTCGGAGTCGTTTTCGTAAGTTGGCCTGTTCTGGTAGAGAGTTAGCAGCTGGTTGAAACGAAGGAGGGAAATATCACATACAAATTCAGTTGCAGAAGCCCCTGAATTGGCTCCAGGGTGTTGTTGGGCAGGTAGGGCAGGCAGCGTAGGGCTAACCCCGTTGCCAACTTCATATATAGAGGAATCGGAGTCGAATTCGGCGTTGTTTTCGGCTTCATTTTCACGGCCAGCTTCAGCAGCAGGGTCTTCGACGCGCGGTCGATCCCTTTCACTAGCAATCTTGGTGGCGTCGCTATCCTCTAGGCGTCGCAGTAGGTCTGCCTTGTTGCCGCTAAGGCGAAGACCACGATCCTCACACATCTTCTTCAACTCCTTCTTCGTTAGCGTTGCGTAGTTATTCAGGGGTGCGGGAATAGCCTCATTTTCACCACGGGCCCCTTCAAGACCACCTTCACCGTGGCGTTCGACGAGTAGACGATCCCTTTCCCTAGCAATTCTGGTGGCGTCGTCATCCTCTAGGCGTCGGGCCAGTTGGGTCTTGTTGCCACCCCAAGGAAGACCACGAACCCTGCAGATATTGGAAAGGACCTTATTTTTCAGCGATTTGTAATTCGGTAGCAGTCCCGAAGAAAGGCCTCTATCCAGGAACCCTTGCACATCCTCAAGGGTAGCTATAGCCTCTTCTATGCTGTAAGTCAACCCAGAAGAAGGGTCGCGATACCAGTCTTCAGGCGAGAGATCGGCGTTATCTACACCTTTCACGCTGATTTCGTTGTCTTCGCTGCCGTCAGGGTTGATAGAGATGCCTAGGCCAGAAATAGGTCAGAAATCGGTCAGAAACGCAGTAGAAGAGGGTCAGAAACGACTGCAATTCAGGGCTACTGAAAACGGTAGGCAATTCATAGCAAGAATCGAAGGTTGACTGCCAGGATTGCTAGCCCACTTGGCTTCTACTGAAATCGGTAGGCAATTCATAGCAAGAATCGACTGCAATTCAGGGCTACTGAAAACGGTAGGCAATTTATAGCAAGAATCGAAGGTTGACTGCCAGGATTGCTAGGTAGCCCACTTGGCTTCTACTGAAATCGGTAGGCAATTCATAGCAAGAATCGACTGCAATTCAGGGCTACTGAAATCGGTAGGCAATTCATAGCAAGAATCGAAGGTTGACTGCCAGGATTGCTAGCCCACTTGGCTACTGAACGCCCAATTCGGAAGAAAGTGAGGCTATACACACCTGTTTTTTTGAAGAGACCTCTAACCAGGTCTCGATTTCTCTTGTTAAAAACGCGCGACCAGGCGTTACCGACGATATGAGTAGCCATAACACGTCTCTGGCTAATAGACCACTTTTCGGGGAGGCGTTCTTCTTGATCAAGGCGGTCAATATAGAGGTCTGTTTCTTCCTTCAGCAAGGTCTTGAACGGGCCGTTGAACCCTACATCTAACGGCTGGAGGTAGCCCGTAAGGCCTGGAGGAATAAGGGCAGTCTTCACGTTGTATTTCTTCAGGGCAGCCTGTGAGAGAAGATCGTTAGCCTCGCCGTCGCCTTCGCCTTCGCCGCTGGGCCACTTACCTTCACTTTATCGGTCTTGTGAAAGGCCACCACGTCAAGGACCAGTAACGCCTCTCTCCCACCCGTGTATTTGGAAAGGTAGGCTTCAATCCAGTCGGTGAAGAGGGTCTCGTTGTTGTAGGCCTTCTCGTTGAATCTCACGATAACTCCAGGGTGGTATTCTGACCCTTCCTTATCCACTACAGTACCGAGGCCGTGAAATATGATAACAGGTCTCAATTCCTGAGCCTTGCGGCCGTCAGCCCTGAGAGTGAGGATTAACGTAGCCTGCCGCTTATCCCAGCCACTCCTAGCCGACTTGGCCTGCACCGATTTGGACCCCTTGTGGTCGTAGGTGTAGCCCTCCAGGAATTCGAACGGTAGGGGAGTCTCGTCAAGGTTGAGGATAAGGTGGAGTGGGAATCGATTGACTACCTTCACTGGCCCTGGCGCTGGCGAAGGCGTTGGCGCCGGTGATGGCGCTGGCGAAGGCGTTGGCGCCGGTGATGGCGCTGGCGAAGGCGTTGGCGCTGGTGATGGCGCTGGCGAAGGCGTTGGCGCTGGTGATGGCGCTGGTGAAGGCGTTGGCGCTGGTGATGGCGAAGGCGGTGGAGGGTTGAAGTCGACTGGCACCTCCTTGCGAGAGATTCGGCGTATATATTGGATGAATTCGTTCGTATACTGCAGGATCTCTTCTGGAGGTCTGGTAGAGGCGTGTGTAATCCGGCGGCGGCTAATTCGGGTCCTGCAGAAGAAGAGGTCAGAAGAAGGTCAGAAGAAGGTCAGAAACGACTGCAATTCAGGGCTTTGAATTGCAGCCGTTTCCACTCCCGAATTGCCACCACTTCTAGCCCTGAATTGCAGTCGTTTCTGCACCTGAATTCACACCTGGTAAGCCTCCACGCCAGTCAACTGCCACTTACCTGCGAAGGAAGCCTCTGAACCAGCCGTTGGAGAAGACGAAGATCTCCTTGCACTTTGGATAGAGGTCTGCGAATATCCTCTTAGCCCTGGCTTTGAACCAAGACCTATAGACCTGCCGATGCGCCGTTCGAGCCTCACAGAATTCCTCATACAACCGAAGTTCCAATTCTGGCCACCTTGGCTTGTGGCGAGGTGTAGTGAGGTCCTGAAAGAAACGGTCCTTCTTCGACCACCAGCGTGATAGAGTCCTGGGAGGGATCCTGAAATACGCTGCTGCCTCTGTCAAAAAGGGTCTCCGAAAGCCTTCTTCTTCTACTGGTGGACCGTCGATTTGGCGCCCAGAAGGCTGAATCGGGAAGCCAAGAAGGTCTCTTTCCAGTGGAATACGGTGATTTTCCAGGAATATGAGGACTTCGGTTTTCTTTCGCCGTGAATACGACCTTTTCACCACCTTGAGCCGTTTTTCGGGCGCCCGATACGGCCGAATTCGTGGTTTTTTCCTTGGGCCAGGTCTTGGAAAAGGGCCTTCGGGTAGAGGCATCCTGGCGCTGGCGCTGGCGCTGAAAACACTGAAAAAGACGAAAAATCGATGGATTTGGCTGGCGCTGGCGCTGAATACGCTGAAAACGCTGAATACGACGAAAAATCGATGCAGAAAGGACTGATTCCGTTGAATCCATTGCATTCAGGACGAAAATTCAACGATTTACTAGGGCAACCCGGTGCAATTCGCTTACGGACTTGTCTAACCCACTATGGCTAGCCTGGCGCCAAGCTTGGCTTACTAAGTGGCACTTCGGTCGGCCATGAATTCGAGGTTTTGCGGTACTGGCGATCCATGTCATGGACGGACACTATCTCCTTCGCTGCCCGAAAACACCAACTCAGTAATTAACAGAGGCCGGGCTTAAAGTGCAAGCAAGTAGGTAGGTATTTCTCTCGGTACCTACCAAGTGTGAAGCTGTGACGGAGTTGGCGTCTTCGGGTAGTCTAGGAGATAAGTCATAACTCTCCATTAAGTTCACATTTCAATTATCATATCACTCAAATCCTCAAGCCATATCAGCAAAGCAAAGGTCAAATAACTAAAGTAAAGCCACGCCGAAATGCCCTATGAAATCGCCCATCAGACGAAAACCCTCGTCGCCGCGAGGTTATTAATTAAAAATCAATGAGACTTTTGGTGTTCCGGAGCGTGCGTCTCAGCAAATGCTCACTAGTAAGGTAGCAAAGCAAGTATGGACTGTAGTATGTAGTATACACACAACACCTCGAGATCCTTCAAGGTGTCAATTGCTTAGTCTCGGGTTATCATTCTGGGTCCTCCGAATGGACTGGTGACTACTGGCCAGTCCAAGCTGCGATGAGCAGAACGTCTGCGCGTCTGAATACGGTAATGGAAGTAGGTGGTTGGGAATGAATCCAGCAAGTCAGTTGTGAAATAGGCAAGGAGTCGGCAGATATAATTACTCGTCATGCTCGGGGTTCCTGTGAAGGGAGTCAGTATTACAACTCAGCAAACCTTGAGCTATGAAACCTACTCAATGGGCCGTGTGACTCGCGGAGGCAGCAACTTTGCGAGAGGCTCTACCCTTCGCAGCCGCTTTGACGACGGGTTCGTCACCTTCCTCGTCCTGAGTGGCCTGGACTGTATCCTTGTTGGCTGCTTTTCTGCCTCGGCTCTTCTTGGCGAAGACGGATTCGTCGGGCTCGCCCGAGATCTCGGTTCCATCCTCGTCGGCCTTCCTCTTAGATTTGCGACCACTCTTGGGCTTTTCGACGGCATCATTGTCTCCACTCGGCTTACGGCCAGCTCTAACGCCTTTTGCCGCTGGTTTGACCTCTTCACCATCATTCTCCTCATCGTTTTCGTCGTCAATCTGGGCTTTACGTCCAACTTTGCGCTTTCGCTGTTTGCTCGGCTGAGCCTCTTCCTGTTCATCGGTTTCAACCTTCGCAGCCTTACGGCCAGCACCGGTCTTCTTCTTGGCCGGCTTCTCCTTTTCCTCCTCGTCGTTTTCGCCTTTCGTGACCTTATCATCAGCTTCGGTCTCTTTCACGGGTTCCTCATTCTCTCCCTCTTGATCGCCATTCTCAGATTTCATGCCCTTACGATCGACATCGGTATCTTCCTTCACTGGAGCGGGCTTCTCCTCGTCTGCCTCTTCATTGCCATTCTCGGTGTTCATGGCCTTATCATCAGCTTCTGTCTCCTCCTTCATCTCGTTGTCTTCCTGTTCCTGCTCTTCGTCGTCGACTTTCATAGCCTTACGACCAGCTTTGGTCTTCTTCGCTGCTTTGGGCTTCTCCTCTTTAGGCACCTCGTCATCTTCGGTCTTCTTAGCCTTGCGTCCAGCTCTGGCCTTCTTGACTGGCTCTGGCTTCTCTTCCGCCTCTTCATCCTCCTCAACCTTAGCCTTACGGCTAGCTCGGGCCTTCTTAACGGGTTGAGGTTTCTGCTCCTCCGTATGCTCCGCCTCATCGTCATCCTCAACTTTCTTAGCCTTACGGCCAGCTCTAGCTCGCTTTTTTGGTGGCTCAGCCTCAGCCTCCTCCTCATCCTCAGTCTTCTTGGCCTTACGACCAGCCCTAGCCTTCTTCTGTGGCTCAGGCTGCTCATCTTCCTCATTATCATCAGCCTTCTTGGCCTTGCGGCCAGGCTTAGCCTTTTTCTTTACGGGTTCAGCTTCATCTTCGCCGTCGTCATCATCAGCCTTCTTCCGGCCACGCTTAGTGCCGGCGGTTTTCTTAGCAGTCGCGGCATCACTATCGGCCTAACGGGGGTAAGCAACATGTATGTTTAATGAATCGGATACAGTCTCACCTCATCGTCCTCGGGCTTCGACTTTTTAGCGCGGCCGCGGATTGCGGACTTGCCAGGTACGTTGAATTCAGGATCCTGGTACAATAGTTAGGGAAACGTAAGATGGCAGCGATTGGACGCGCATGTAGAAGCGGGCAATGGAGAATCAAGATAGAATGCATTGAACACTGGTGCAACCACCGTCGCTCGTCGCGCCGCAAAGTTCAGACGTAGAAGTAGAAAAGCTTACGCCCTTGAAATCCTCAGCGTCAATATGACCTTGTCTGACGACGCGTCGGATCTTTTCCTGGATATCGGCATCGCTATTATGTAATTAGCAAGACTGAATCAATAGGATGATAGGCGCGTGTTTGCTCATACGTGATATCTTCGAAGCCATCCAACTTGTCCCAATTATAGTCTTGATCCTCTCGCAAATATGCCTGGAGGTTTGAAATGCTCTTGCCTGAGACGCAACCCCTGCGTGATCAAAGTCAGCATGAAAGATGACGGGCGGCAGGAATGCACATGAATAGATAGACCATACCAGTGGCGCCATTTCCAGGAACCATGATCAGCATCTCTCATGGTAACCCAAACACCGAAGCGCAGATCACCCTTAGTGATCTTGTTACCGGTGTCCTTGCATACCTTGTCTTGGCAGCCAGCCCGGTTATTGGGGGAGACCTCTATGAGTTGAGTTAGTGAAAAGCCAAATTCTTCGCGTAGGTACGTAGCGCGTTGTAGGGAATTGGGTTTGTTATGTCACATGGCTAAGGTGGCGCGTCGAGGCGAAGAGGGAAGAATTGAGCGACCCAGAAAGAGGCGACGCCGTGGTATCGGGGAAAAATCATGCAGGCATCAACATGAGTAAATGAAATACTTACCAATGCGGTAGGCGGTCGACATATTGCCCCAAGTCTGGACAGCTGAGCTGCGAGATCGGTGGAAGGCGTGTAAGTTGAGATTGCCTGGAGTCAGTGAAGTCGCGATTGCAAGTGCGGATAGCCGCTGGCGATTATATTGCTCTGTCCCGAAGATAGTCGAAATAGGGAGTCAGGGTAAGGGAGAAACCAATCAACTAGAGGAAATCGCGGTGGCGAAAATCCAGATTGATCTAGGGAAAGATGATCTCAACCAGAGATCAGGTGCGGTCTGTAGAGTAGGCAGGCCGAATGGAAAAAAGGACGGAGGCAGGATAGAGGGAAACAGATGAGAGTGACGTTGTTGGGAACGTGCATATGGCGTTTTGGATGCCAAAGAAAAAGAGACGGAGAGACCGGGTTGTTGCCCGAGTGAGACGGTGGGATGGATGGAGAAAATGCAGGGGTGGTAGAGAGGGCGAGAGAGGGCGAGAGAAAGGGAGGGAGGAGGGAAGGTAAACAAGCCGGGACGTGACGTGCCGCACTCTGCTGTAGATAACCACCTGCATCTGCGCTGTAGGTGCTATAATTGGGTGCTGTAGGTCCCGCTACGATCTCAGGTAGGCAGGTACTTACAGGGGGGTTGCAGCTGCAGTTAGGGCCTTCAAGTCTCCCGCTGTAACCTTGGATACAGGGCTAACTATCTGCACTAACTACAGCGCGTGCAGGCAACAGTCTGCAGAGAGGTCAGTGCAAGCAGAATTCTCCAGCTCGCCACCTCTATCTACCACAAGACCAGATCAACCCCATTGATAAGAAACCAAGCTAGACATCTCATTCTCTCAATGGATCTATCGTCACGTTGCATCGCGCTGCACGACTCATCGTGTAATATTGCAATCAATGTAAACCAACCTGCCAGGGTTATCCGAATCAAGCGCTCGCTGCAACCCTCCTGAAAGCCTCGCCACCACGACGTGTAAGTCCTTGGAACAGTTAGGTGATACGAATGAAATACCTATCTTCATCACATCTGTTATGTTAGAAATGGAAAAGTATATGAACTCAAAATCTGATCTACTCAACAACCAATACTTGCCGTAAAACACGTTAAACACAATCGTAAACATCGTCTCTATATTCTGTCCTCAACAGTCCCTCCTACCTAGGCGCCAACACGAAGCCCAAGCCCCGAATCGTGACATCGTTCAAGCATAGGGCACGTCCATCACATTCATCAAATTAGAATACATGTACAGAAAAGTCGGTCCAGACCTAACATCAAACCAACTCCTCTCATCAGAGGAAAGGACACCATCCGATGTACATAGCAGATAAGTTCTTCGGGTCAACAGCTTGCTTGATGAGCTCATCCACCTGACCCTCCACACTAAGCGGAATGCTCTCGTTAGGGAGCAAACCCTGAACCTTCCTCTTGATGCTCTGCACCACACTCTGAGGGTTAAGTCTAACCGCCTCATGCTTCCTACGCTTGTCTTTCTGGAGATCAAGCGTAGGATCATAGATAAAAGCCTCCAGGATCGTCATCAGCGTTTCCTCCTGCTGTCGTAGGATGCTCAGCGTGAGCTCCGAGCATTTTCTAAAAGGTCCCTCGTATCCATAGATGCCCATCGCAGCTACCATGTTGTGCGTCAGTCGAAACGGAACTCGTTCCGGTTGCGCAAACGTGAGGCCTTTGTCGAACAGACAGTTGAAATCCACATGGAAAATCCCACCATTGCCCTCTTCGAGTAGCACGTTCTCACCATGGCGATCGCCGAGACCTAATATTGTTCCCACCATGGACATAACAGCGCACGATCGGGTATACCGAAGTCTCGCCGTAAACCAAGTCGATGGGTTGGGGAATTGCGATATGAACCAGCTCGGGAGTACCGGCGGCAGCATATTCAAAATATTCTCAGTAAATATCTTCGTGTTATCATCGCCCGTCGCGGCTTCCTTCAACATCTGCTGCAATTGCTGATAATTGAGGACGATTCCACGCGACCGGTAAATGTTCAGCAGAATATCACGCAGCGTTTTGAGACCTTCGACCCATTCAATGATGCCGCACTCCTCATTGAGCGGTGTGACCGCATACGTTCGGATATACAGTTGCCGCCTGCTCGACTCTGCATCCCGTTTCAATGATCGATTGATCATACTATTGAACTCCATGAGCCGCTGGTCGGTTCGGAGGTCATCCTTGGGTTTAATTAAGAGTCCATAATTGACACCATTCGAGCCCCGCGCGGTAAGCTTACGCGGTTTGGCAAGGGAACCGAGGACTAAAACCTCGTCCAGAAACGAGGAAATTGTAATCACGTCCCCAGAAAACGCCTTATGCCGCTTTAAATTATCCGTCAATGTAGGAAGCGTCGCAGTGAGGCATGTCTCAATAGGGACCACCAAGGGACAAGGGGTGCATTTATGATTAAATTGTAAGTCCCGGGTGATGCTAGCCGTTGTGGTTCGATTGCTCTGGAAGTCGCCATTGTTGCAAGCCATGAGGAGCTGCTCTGCAAGCCGCTCACCTTTCCGGAGTAACGAAGGAAGGTTGTAACTGCCGTTTTCCACTTTGGCGTTGCGCTCCTTGATGTGGATTAAGATCTGGTGACCCCGAGATCTGCGCTCGGAGGACGTCTGCTTGGTGGTCATGATGGCAAAGAGACTCCATAGGGCCTGCCTGGGATACGCTTCAACAACTTTCAGAATAGCAACCTGCAGCACTCGGAAAACATCCACGTTCGGATGGGCAATCCGTGCGACAAGCTGAGGTAGAGCGGTATAGAAGACATACGCGGGCAATCGCGCGAGATTCTTGCGGAGACTCTCGTGCAGCGCCTCCAATTGCATCTTGCGGCGTTGATGAAGTTCCCGTGAAAGAGATATTTTTCCCTCGGGTGCTTTGTCAACTTGAGCCCCAAGCTCGAGCCACAGAGTCAGTATTCGAGGTAGTGTTTGATACAAATATTTGGTACCGTGGCTAAGAGATCTAAGATAGTTCTCAACCACGAGTTTCGCAACCTCTCCTGTAAGATACTCATCACTTTGGTCATCTGGCTTGAGACCTCTTTCAGACTCCAGGACCTTTTTGTAGTGTCGGCCGACATAGTAGTGGCCCTTTTCCCAATGGACGAAGATAAGAGGGATTGCTCGATATTGTTCCCTCAGCGCCGAGGCACTAGTTTGGCCCGCGTTATCCAGCCACTTCGCAAGCAGTAGCTTTGCACGAGCCGTTAGTAAATTTTGCTGCGTACCGATGGTTCTATCAGAAGCGTCGTGCTCGCTGAAACTGTGCTGCGAAAAAACTTTACTGTCGATGGCTCCCTGGAGGGTTTGTATGGCTTTCCTGTTATAACCCTCCTTCCACAAAAGGCGAGCATTCTCGATTGTTGCTGATTCATCGCCCAGCTGTGAGGCACGAAGGACGGCATTGAAAGATTGGTGCATAGTATTCGCCTTTCTAGCGAGGCGAGCACTTGATAACCAGAGTGCCGATATATCTGTATCGCTAAAGCGTGGTCTGTTCAAGTTAGCGACAGTAGATTAAACGAGGTCCAAGAGCTCTTACCGCAATAAATCCATGGCTGCTCGGCGGATACCCAAGACGTACTGCTTATCGTTCACGTAAGAGCCGAGTACTTCAAGCCGCCTTCCAAGTGATTTTAGAATATCTTGGGGATGCTGAACCCCATCATTGTTTATGCCAGAAATAAGCTCGAGATCAGTCAAAACATGAGCTCGTAGTATGGGCTCATGACAAGCGTGCAGAGATGCAGTTGCCGAGGAAGTCATAGAAGAGCCAACCCTGTCTCTCATGGTTCTCATGGCCTCAAAGAATTCTTTGGTCCACCCCTGTTTTAGGCAAAGGAGCGCTTGGGCAATTGACACGTTAAAGTCTTCTGAAGGATCTCCTTGATACCTATTGAAAAACTTCTGCATAGTTTGCCACCGGCCAGTAGACCAAGCAGCCTCGACAGCGTATGGAACTATGCGATTTATAGTGGCGGCAGCTGTGTGTTTCTCAATTCCCTCAACGTAGTTCAGTAGTACATCTAGAACAAGATTAGTATATACAGTAGATGAGGGATCAGGGTTGGATATACCATGCTGCCCAGATTCCCTAAGGCAAGTGAGCAGATCTACCTGCACATCGATATTGTCTGGTTCTTCGGCGAGCTTGATTTCGTACCAAGTCTGAGCAGCGGCCCATCTTCCCGCCTTTCGATGGCTCAAAACTTGTTGCTCGATATCGAGAACATGGAGGTGTGCCGATATGCCTTCGAGCCCGTCCGGCTCATCGATCTGCGTATAGATATCCTGCACTCTTTGGATCAACCGATTCCTGTCATGAGCGCTATTTTTGGCCTCGTCAACCTGGCGGATATGTTGTTCTAGGTGAAACAAGGCGCGAGAATAGGCTGCACAGTCCATTGCTCGTTGAGATATCAACTCGGCTGGAAAGGAAGCTAAGAAAATTTCCACCTTCTCAATATTGTCAACGTCGCTACTGGATAATTTAGGGTCCAATCGTTTCAAATATATCCATCGCATAGCATAATCGAGGAAGCGGAAAATGGCCTAAAAAGTATTAAGTCATTGCCAAACCCCTGCATGCTTGAGGATTCGCTACTTACCTCGCAATAAAGCTTTCTGTTTTCCCTTTCAGCGTAAGATGCGTCGATGGAAGGCTCGTATTTCAGAACGCTAAGTAGCTCGTGAAGCACAGCAGCGCGCTCCTGTTCCGAAGTCTCCCCGCCAAGTATCATGTGAACAATAAGATAGGGAAACAGAAACTCGGCAATAGACAAGTCCTTGACTCGAATCAATCGACACAATGGCTCGAAGATAAGCATAGCAAAGGGGTTTTGCGGCTTCCGAAGGCAATCAAGCGTAAGATTTCTCATCCAGTTGCCGTATGACTTTCCCGGGTGAAATATAGGATATTCGACTTGCTGGTACGACATAGGCGTCAACCTGTACCTCGAGGTTATGAAAGGCGTCAAGATTTCTTGCGCGCTTTGCGAAAGCGAACACCATCTCCTATATACGGTGGCACCCTCCATGAGTCCTTCCATCTTCACCGCTTCAGCAATGTTGCTTCTATCAAGAAGTTCTTGGATTGCGTACGATAAAAATCCCTGCAACTTAGTATCAGTGGCCGAAACGAAAGAGGGAACCAATACTTTTTCCAGTAGGAAAAAGACAAATTCCGTGACTTGGCGTGAGTCGTCGAAGTTGCTGGTGACAATTATCTGGCTTTCCTCTCGAACCGTCTCGACGCGGTTCGGATCGAGACACCCAATCAAGCCAACACATTGAGTGCATAGGTCGCTAATTTCACTGTGAAAGCCATTGTATCTCGAGGCACAGTTCAGGAGTGCCCTGACAAGGCTAGAGACGATGGAGTCAGGTTGTTCACTAATAGCAGACGCTTGTAGGTAGCCTTGATGTCTTTGGAGGTATTCTGCAAGCTCTCTCAAGGCATGTAGAACAACGCCGGACGTTTCGTGACACAAGCGTTCCGCCAACAGAGAGAATGCGGTGCGGTTGTCCACCGGGGATCGGAGTTTACTGAGTTTGGACTCGATATCAGAAAGCTCGTTAATGTGGCTGAAAGATGGAAGTTTGCCGATGTACTTCTCAACTGTGTGTGGTTGCTTTTCTAAAAGAAATGTGATCAGGGTCTTCGAAAGTTCCTGTGATGCACCTCCAAAAGCCGACCAATATTGATTGATGAGATAGAACGTGGTCTCGATTAAGATATCCACTTCGGATTCCTCGAAAGAGAAGAGCATAGAAGTCCAGCAAGAGAAAGCTGCTTCGCGAAGTTCGTCTTGCGACATTGCCGCAAGTATACACGCAGAGATCTTTTCACACAAATTCGTAAGTGGCTATTGAAGCTCGCATGAACAGAATAACTCACCTGCGGACGCGCAATGCGAACGTCATTCTTTCCTACCAATATCATTTCCTCCATTGCTTTGATACATCGCCTCCGTTCGTGGAATGGCGCCCGAACGATTGATGAGTCGTTTATAACGTCCGTCAACTGGGCCATTAAGCCGAGCGCATGATGATGCAGGAAACGGCCCGTGGATTGACTTTTCTTCTTGGGTTCTCCACTAGCAAGGAGAATCATGCTAGCCATCTGATTCAGCGCACTCCGAATCTGTGGACATGTTAGTTAGGATTATAGGGGCGGACTCAAGGATACGGTGCTGATCCTCACATATGACTTGCGGTTTTCATCTGCATCGGCCGCAGCTTTTAATATATTAAGCGTGGTTGCCAACGGCTCAATCTGGAGCAAGTCGACCAAATTGAATTTTTCGAAGTGAGGAGAAATGTGCCGCAGCAGGGACATCGTATATTGCTGAATATCTGTCGTTTCTTGAGTTAGCAAGAGGGCCAATATGCGACCAAGATTGGCGTTATCGAGGCATGGCTGCCATGGTTCCATCTCATTGCGAATTTCGGCAATCTTTTGAATGACATCCTTCTTTTTGTTTAGGACAAGATACGGAAGCGCATATGCTTGGATATGGAGAAGCAATTGAGTCAGGCTCATGTCCTGCATCTCTGCCAGGAGCCGGCTGAGCTTTGGCTGAGCGATCATATCTTTAACAGCCAAGTAGGCCAGTGAATTCCAAAAGAGCTCGAACAGCTGCCTAGGGCTCATCGAACGGCACCGTGCAAGTTGAAGAATCTAAATACGACGAGTTAGTAACAAGTAGGATGAGGCTCTCAACATATCGCCTCACCTCCGTGAATGCAGCAGCGGAAGTCACCTCACTTTCGTGACCCAAATATTCCACAAGCTTGACTAGAACAAGTATCAACTCATCGTCAGGTAGCACTCTGCCGCGCCGCGCGTAAGTACACGTTCTTTCACTCGCAATCGGTTTTACTTACAATGCTACATGAGACCACGCTAGGATACATGACTCCGTAAACTTGGGTTGGTTTTGGTCAGAGAGCGTGCGTAGGATACCTAGCGTAATTCCCCTATTCTGCTTAACCACGGCAGATTTCTTGGCGCAGTGGCCCGTGTGAGAAAGAAAGACAGTAAGTGTTCGTCTGATATCGGTTAGCCCATGAACTTGCCGATTCTCAGTAGATAGATCCTACCCGGCGGCAATGCGTAACTCTCTCTGAGAACTATGAAGCGACTTCAAGCACCACTGAGCCGCGGACGAGTTTTCCATATCAAGAAATTCCAAAGAATTACAATGCCTAGCTATGCGTTTCAGCGATACCATAGCAGTAACTCGCGGTTTTCGAGATTCGGAAAAAGCCGGCATTTGCAATAAGGAGACAAAAATATCAATAGCGGCCTTCTTCGCTACCACGTCGATACTAGTTGGTACATCGACCTGTTCCCTCGAAGAGTGACATTCAGGGCAATTGAATTTTGGGTATTCCTCATTATCGCCGTTAGTCATTGTGAGAGTCTCGTCGGCCGCGCAACATATGTGGGCAATCAGGTGAATCACACGGATCTTATCCGAATCGGAGAGGTTCGGGTAAGAAGACCTGTGGAGTTATGAGAAACAGAATGCTGCGACGTGCTCAAAATGGATGACATACAGGAGAATCTTCGAATAGTCGGCCAGAGTCTCTCGCGGCTCTGTCCCGGCAATCTTCCATAAAAGGCTGATGACTTTAGGCAGTAGTTGTGAAGGAACTGTCTTCCTACGCTTGGATTGAGGGCCCGAGTCTGCATTTTCCACCGAACGAATAGCCACCCCTTTTACGTAACGTCGAATCTCAGGGTCAAGAAATTGATCCGGTTGGACAGTGGGATCTAATGGTAATGGAATCGGTTCATGGGCCATCCGACGCAACAGTTCCAAGCTTCTCTAAACTGGTTTAGCAGTTGAAAGATTATTGCGAATCAACGATCCAACTTACCGATAAATCACTTCCTTCAGATGTGTCCTTGTCGAAATTCATTGTCTTTTCTGAAAACGGGATCAGCTGCGCAACCGCTAGGCGAGACACCGTTGAGAATGATAGACATGCTTCTGATATCTTCACAACGGCTAGACTCAGTAACTGGTCATCCGCATCAGTGCTAATTCCAGAAGCTATTTGCCGTCGGATGAGTGCGTCCACGCAGAAGTGCGTCAGCAAGATGTAGGCTTTCTCTTTGACTAGAGTGTCAATATTCACCGTAAGCTCCATCGTATCGAGCGTTTTGACGGTATTCCGTAAGAATTGGGACAACTGCAAATGGGGTAAATGCTGCCATTGATCTTGTATAACCTTCATACGCATAGCAGCGTCTATTAGCCATGGGATGACCTCCTGAAATGATGGGGTGATACTCGAGCTCAGCTGAGAATTAGCCAGAGGAATGAACAAAAGGGATAGAAGGCATGCTGCATGCTGCACAGCGTGCGACACTAGGTTTATGGTGTAAGTACACTGCTCATGGAGCAATGGAAGCTGGCTGCAGCCGAGAGACTCAAGCAAGCTATCTTGTGGTAGCCTCAGTTGAAGGGAAGGGTTTCGGTTAGTAGTAGCCGCTAATCCCGCCAAGTGACTCTGAATAGCTTCCAGAACCGTTAGCCAGCGAAGACACAGCATTGAATGGGCGAAATACGAACCGTCGAGGTTGATGCGAAGGTAACCCAGAAACTGCGGAATATGCGACCACAGACTACTCGATCGAGCTACTGCCAAGAAAAGTTCGCCGAAGAACCCTTCAATCGAGGCTTCCAACCCGGCACAGAAGTCATTCCCAAGCATCCTTAGAACCTTTGGGAAAACCCATATCCAGAGCGGCTCCGCGCCTCGGAAGACAAATACGCCATTATCAACGGTGGCAAGTAGAACTTCAGGTGTCTCACTGACAGTGAGCTTTAAAAAGTTAATCGCCCTTACAGCATCGGCACGCAACTGTGACTTATTCGCAAAGGGTTCATCCCACTTAAGGCCCTCCAGCACAACGCGAGCGTAGACGTAGATGAGCATATGATTGTGCTCGATTCGGTCCTGGTATGAGGCGAGGAGACTGGGCTCGTTCTTGACCTTCTCGATAGCCGCAAACAGCCTCTGAAGCTCGGCAGTTTCGTCTGCGCGGGAGGATCTCGCAGAGTTCGAGATGTTCTCTACTAGTTGAGCCGCCAAGGTGGAAGGAGGCGGGGCATTGGTCTCCATGGCGCAGTGGGTGGATGTTTCACGGCCATTATTATTGAGCATGTTTCTACCGTGAGAGGTAGCGGCCATGTCTATGGCATTTTTGTGGTCCCCGACGAAAAGACACCAAAATGAAGATCCGCAGCGAATGAGTCAAGGCAACCTTGAGTGTTCAGCAAGGTGGGGAATCTGGATGGAAATGATGGGACGCGTTTGGACGCGAGCAACTTTGTCACGGAACCACGTGAGGAATTGGGGTAGAATTGATGCTGCTGGCGGTTGCCGGTAGGGATGGTGTACCGTGTGTCGGACACGGTACCAAAGTAGGGATGCAAGAGTACTTCGGTGGTGGGTCTTACTGTAATTTGCTATATGCACACAGTAATCTATGCCAGCTTCTTACTGTACATACCGTACTAGCCCAGGGCGAGTCCAGTAATCCGTAAATCTACCGTGTATTTGCAGTTGACGTCTTGACAAACGTTTACCATTATGAACTCATGAGCATCCCGTGGAAATTTTAATCGCTTATGATGTCCTAATTAATTAAAAAAAAATAATCGCTTGGTGCTTTTGTCCGTTTATCGCATCTAATCGTTAACAGATATCCAACTGTTTATGGAATTCCCTAGCAGTTTGAACTTTAATCGTTTAAAAATGTAAACGTTTATGCACAACGCAAACGTTTATCAGGCATTTATCAAGCGTTTATCGGTAGATAGGTACCTAGGGCGGGTGGGTAGGTTGAATACCTAGGGGTAACAGTACGGTAGATATTTAGAAAAAAAAATGAGCTTACATGAGGGTCTAAGCACATACCTAGGTACCAATGTATTCCTGAATAGTACCTCGGTATCGGTTTTTAAAGACAGGCTACGATCACGGTTCGAACAGGTATACAGTTTACAGTTACTCTACAATTTACCACTACACTATGAGGCGCTTACGAATACTATTGTTTTCTTAATCAAAGTATGTATGTGCAAAGTGGTAGGTGCGAAGTGGTAGGTGTGAAGTGGTAGGTGCGAAGTGGTAGGTACCCAAGGTCAGTATGTACCAAGTAGGAAGTAGGAGGTTAGTCAGCTAAGTAGGGTACATCGGTAGGTCAGTAAGGTCGGTAGGTCGGTAGGTCGGTAGGTCGGTAGGTCGGTAGATCAGGCAATAGGTCGGTAGGTCAGTAGGTCAGTAGGTTAGTAGGTAGGTTAGTAGGTCAGTAGGTTGGTAGGTTGGTGGGTATGTAGGACGGTAGGATGGTCGGTACTGAGTTGGTAGGTACCTACATAGGTAGGTTAATATAGTAAGATACCTACGGTAGGTGGTCGACATTTGAGAAAAGTGCAAGCGTTTATCGCCATTAAACGCTTATCTTTCTGTTACCATTCAAGGACGTCAACGATTATGTTTTACAGCAATTAAGCCATTTAATCCAGTTATATACAGTTGACCCGTTTCATCTAATGGTAAACGGATTGCCAGACCCTAGGGGGCCTACGCTAGTACTGTCTAACATCCACGGACCCCGTGGATTTATTGTTTCACGGGGGACCGTGGTGCTTATGTAATCTTATCATATTTCATGGCTTTTCATCTGCCAGCAGCTGCCACCCAGTATAAACAAAACGATGAACGCCCCAGCCGTCACGCTCGACTGAGATTCCTGATTTTAAGCTGCAATTACGGACTGTGCATTGCTACCTAATCCGCTTAATGGGAACTCAATTAGATACTTAAGTAATTCATGTTGTGAACCTGATTAATGTGAGATACCGGTTCGCCAAAACATACCGTAGATTGGATAAAGAGTTGTAGTGTAAACAAGGCAGATTGACTGATGAGAGTTTGAAGCCGACAGCTCTACGCCTATATATCCAGGTACCTAAGCGCATCTGCCTACAACTTCCTACCCATATCATCACACAGATAGAAGGGTATATATATTGATGGCCGTCAGGGGCTCTCAGATGTGCTGAATACCTAGATACGTTACCATAATAAATTACGCAGGCCACCAACTCAACTCGGCCAACACTGGAACTTAGCAGGTACCGGTAATTGTGATGCTTTTAGCAGTGCGTTAGGTACTTCGTACCTAAGGGTGGCCAACTTGAGTTGGCGGCCTAGTAGCACAACGGGAGGATTACATAAGCGCCACGGTCCCCCGTGAAACAATAAATCCACGGGGGTCCGTGGATGTATTGGGCGCCTACAGGTATCCACCATGGAAGTCCATTATGTAATCCACAATGGGGACCTGTTTGGCGCCGAAATCATCGACTTGCGAAGCTCAGAACTACCGGTACACATACCTACAATTGGGCAAACCATTGCCGCCGTGGAAACGAATAACGTCGGGTGATATTCCAGTTGTTCAATCATGGCCGTCTTCCCGTCTAATAAGTACCGGGGCGCTGCCTACGCCAACACTTTCGCGGCCAAATACCGCGCGATGATGGCCAAACACCCATTCCTTCTCTTCGGGTTGCCATTCATGTCGGTCGTCGTGGGCGGATCCTTTGTTCTGACGCCCGCAACTGCCGTCCGCTACGAACGCCACGACCGGAGAGTGAGGCAGCTTACTCGGCACGAGGAGCTAGGAATGAAAAAGGGAGCGAGGAAAGTCGATATGAAAGATGAATACTACGTAAGGCTATCCGGTCTAGTGTACTTGTTCCTCGAATCGCGGCTTGCTGACGCGGCGTACGTTACCAGAGACTGGCGGCAAAGGATCTGGATGACTGGGAACAGAAGCGCGTCAAAAGACTTCCGGGAGAGAGCGACGGCATACTATAGGCCTCCGTAACCATCCTCAACTAGAAAATTACCTCATTATAGCCGCGAGGTATTTTTGCCCCATCATTCCTGTTCGAAAAGCTGCCGTTTCCTTCAGCGCAGCAGCTCTACACTATACGCTACTAGAAACAATCATCGTCGAGGACATCGTCGAGAGGTCATAATGGCATACATATAGCGAAATCGGCAGTCAGTCAACCCTTGCGCCACAGAAGTAGCATCGCGCACAGGGCTCCAATTCAATATCTATTCTTCCATTCGCTCCGCCGCCGTTCTGAAGCTCAGCCTCGCTGCATTTAGTGACGCGGACCATCACATTCCCCAGGCGTTTTATTTTTTAAGCGCTTCAGCCCGCCATGATACAATCTACTGTGAGGGCCTACACGAGAACGCTGCTATATTTACTTGCCGCTTGCGTAGCAGGCTCTTATCGGCGTGCCGGCGCGGATCAGTGTGTTCGCGTGATCGCAAATGGTCACGAATTACCCGGCAGAGCTACCACCTATTATAGATAGGCACTCGTTGGTCTTGCGCTAGGTAGCCGGCCGCGAATCGAAAAGCGCAACGGCGGCACGCGGTACATACCCAGAACCGAACCATCGTGAAACATGTCGAAGACTCGAAGGGGTCATGGGCCGATACTCCGATTCCTGTAGCCTTCGACGTGTGCCATGGAATCACGGATTATGATTTCATTAAGGGTACCAGTATACTACCGTATCACAGGCATGGTACGGTACTCGCACAGCGGTATCTAGTAACGGCTCATTGACCTAAGATCTGACGCCTAAGGCTGGAAAATTAATCCGTTCCGTTCGCGGAATGTAGGTCCTTACGGTTCTATTTATAAATTTATTGGCAAAGTTCTCATCCTGGGACTAACTACTATAGTATGTATGCACTCCATATGCATGCCAAGCTGCTGTTAACATGGTGTTGGAAGATGAACAAAACCCACTTTGTTGCCTCATGTCTCCCCGATCTTGCCTCGATGTTGCGAATAGCGTCATGAAGCTGAAGTTTCGCTTATCGGTGTACGAGTGCATTTACATCTTGGTATGATGTACCTATTGCGACTTGTGTTCGGATCTCCCGATCAACGTTGTCCGATCAACGCAGTCAATCAGTTTTACGCACAGATACCTAACCTGCCGATGTACCGATCTCTACGATCTCGACAGGGGGAGAAAAGTTCCGAGCTCTGATTCCAGTGCACCTTACAATAGGTAGTGCTACAGAAGCCACGCATTCAAGTCACAAAGATTGTCTCACCTACTACGGTCCTACGGATACCTACGGCCCAAATTTCGCATTTATAAGCTCGATCTTCCAATTTGGTGGCGCTAATATAGAGCCAGAGAGGTACCTGACTAGTTGGCGAATTCATACCATAACTCGACCCGGGCTTGAGCACACGGTCCCTTTTCGCTCGTTTTCGCTGGGTATAAGAACTTATAAAAGTTTGCGAACCGCCATAAAGCCGGGCGAAGGACTAACGGACCTGCGTCAATGTGACGTTGTGCTTCCCTTGCTGGGCGGTTAGTAATCAGCTCAAAGGTACTAGGTGCCGCGTACGTACGGATTAGGAAGTGGAACATGCATCCTCGAAGGAGACATGTGATGCGTGTTCAGTTATCTAGATTCGAAGCTCGATGGAGCCTATGTCAGGATACAATCACGGCCCAGGCACGACGGAATAGTGAGATGTCGGAGATCATAACCGTGCTGTAATCGGACCAGCGATACGGGATAGGTATTACAATACTCTTTTCAATCTTTGTCTTCGCTCAGCCCTGCGCACGTTCATCTCACTGTGATTTCTCGTTCAATAAGACTATGGATAGTAGCCCCACGCACTACAGTAATCCCGGCATCTGCTCACGGTACTCTTAGCCTGTGAGCAATGAGCAATACGGCTTTGTGAGTTCTACACTACACTACGTCCGTATCTAGTGCACTACTTTAGACACGTAAGACCTGAGGACAATAGGTAGCCAAGATGGGTAAGTACTCGTCGGCATTAAGACGAGCTCATTTATCATGGCGACCGACAGCTTCCTCCAGCTCCCCGCATAACTCTTGGCGAATCCGCCGGTCGTTTAGCATGCTGTAGCTGAAGAAAGACCAGGGCGGCGGCGTGGTGCTGAATAAACTAACTTACATAGTACGAAGTAGTTATCCAACTTACCTAGTGTAGTCACAACTACATAATAGTCCGCTACATTAAGTAGTTTCGAAGATGACAAACAGCCTGTTTCACCCGGTTGCTAGCTGTTACCTGCTGGAGGAAGTACAATACATGCTAGCTCTACCTGCTCTGGATGCCTCCGGCACGGCAATTATTAGCTGCGAGTTCGCGTGTTATACACTGTACCTGCGGGTATGGCGCGATGGACTGTATAATGCAACGCCGGTAGGTAGTGCTAACACGCAATGCAAGCGATACAGCTTCTTCACAAGTTCATCATTTTCTGCGTGCTGGTCCACATGACGGCGATCTGACATCAGCAAAGTTCGTGTCTCGAGGGATGGAGAGTATATTGCGTACGTAGCTTACTTACAGCAGTAAGCGCCAACGACCTTTACAGTGAAGAGTTTCGGGCGACATGGGTTACAATTAGTTAGTTTAGTTACCAACTTACGTACCACACAGCATAGCGCACGGAGTTACCTGCTGCAACGTGCATCCTCTCGTCCTGCATGATCAACGCACTGCGTAGGTCGTGTAAGAGTGTAGTGTAGTGTACACAATGTGTATCTAGTGCAGACACTTTATATCAACTCTGTAACTCCTTCTACCATAGCATCACACACGTGTGAATTCCCCGGTGTCATTTTACCGACGCTGTCATCACGACCACTTGTTGCGATGTGTTTCAGAAGGGATCGGGATGGTGCCAGTGACGCAGATGCTTTTTGCAAGTGGACGCCGATGAAGCCCCCGGCATCTGCCGGCTGGCGAAGCCCGCCCCAGCCAATACAGTCTCATGGGCAACGATAATCCAGAATCTGGCTCTTGATCACCGCCCCACAGCGCCAGGGCCGTTCGACAAGGATCTGCAGGATCGGCCTACACTACCACACTGACGGGATGATATTACGATGAATGAGGCATAGCCTGTCGACTCTTTCGGTCATGTGGTCGTTTGTGACCAGTGAGTCGTGACCCAGACACGGCCGGGTGTTCCCAAGTCTCCGGGCCTGCCAAGGACGAGGGACGAGGGACGAGAAAAGCCATCGCATTGTCTGCGTAACTACCTACATCCTCACACTGTTACCTACTTCATACGAAGTACACTCTGGCACTGTAGTTATTCGCTGACGTTGAAAGAGATCATCCCTACGTCCGTGCGCTATGACTACACTGCATTTCGGACTTCTTGGCCTGTCCGAGAGGCAACTCTTCGCGCGCTCCATGTACCCGTTGCCGGCGAGTCCAGCTCTGCGACTCACATAGCGTAGTCTACCTAGCCGTTGACTCGTCGAGTAAACAGGGCAGCACACAAAGAAACACTCATTTCACCAGTCCGCTTTATTGCTAAGCAATGTCGATTGGGTGATTACCAAGACCGGACCTGTCCGTCGGGATGAACCAGAAGTTGGAGTCGGGGACTTGGGCCTCCAACTTTTTGAGACAACTAAAATAGAGTTGGCTATAGTGCCTCTACTTCCAGCCGCACGGGATTGCCAAGGCCCAAGGGCATTGCGTGGTACATGCGATCAGCCAGGCCTCAGCCAGGCCATGACGCACTCTAGTCGCTCTTGACAGGGCTGGCCGGATCGAGCAGTCAGACGAACCACACCGGTCGCTTTTCTGCTATAGTCCGCGCCGGACTTTATATCATCGTCCGCCTCGTTCGACTGTTGCCTGTCTGTTCCCTCCCTCTCACTGACTAGCATCGAGATAGCACGAATCTCAAAGTGGCTCCGCTCGCAAGGCACCGCATCATCCCACCACCTCCGCTACACTACCTAGCAAGGATTGTCTGCAGGAACCAGCGACTCGGAGCGAGTCCATCGGCTTGTTGACAGAAAGGTATATTAGCCATTCTCACCTCGCCGTTGCTTACCGCTGACCTCTTAACTCAAGCGTCTACTAAGCCCCAGTTTCCAGTTCCCTTCAGAACCTCCTCGGCACTGGGCGACTGGTCTACACTAGTCTCGTCAGCATCCAACACCACGCCTAATCAGCTCTTACACCTTTGCTGGCAGCAAGCAAGGGAGACGAAATAAATCATCCCGACAGAGGCTTGTTCCACCACTGAGGCCTCGCATAACTCGCCCACAATGTCGTTCAGCAGCAGCATGTCGTCGCTCTTCCACAAGAAGTCAAAGGCCTCTCTCAAGTCAAACGACTCGGACGACCAGAAGCGCGTTTCCAAATGGAGTTATTCATCCGGCAGCAGCATCTCTCTAGTGTCTACGGACACATCACGCCGCGCCAAGACGGATCGCTTCAACCCTCTCTCACTACACCCTCCCCTAAGCTTGAACACCTCGCCTCACATCCTACCGCAGTACGACATGGCCCGCTACCATGAAGACGAAGAACGCGAATCCCGCTTCTTCAACCAGACCAGTCACGCCGAAGACCACATCCAAGATCTCGCAGAGTACTCCCCGATTAAGGGCGAGAACTGCTACTTCGAAGGCACCAAGACACAACCCTACCCGCACTACCGGGTCTCGGAAGAATGGCCACTCAAGAACTGGCAAGTCGTCTCGCCCAGTCCATCGGTGCCTAGCTCGGCCACGTCGTCGGAGTCATCATCATCCATGCAGCCCGTCACCCCAAGACGACGGAACGCCGACTGGATAAACGACAGGGACGTCTTCATCAAGCGCGGAGCATGGAAGCGACAGGGAATCGTATTCGGCCTGCACGACACGGACCAGCAGTGGCAAGAACAGCATTTCGAACTACCGATAGTCGAATAATTCACTCCGTCTCCTCTCATCACCTCACACGCATTTCATCCTCAACTCAATCAATCTATTCGAGAGCTTCGGAGCAAACCGTCTCACTGATACACACTCAACCTCCTCATTATTTTCTTTGTCTTTTTTACAGCCGGTTCAAATTCACAGCAATAGCCTAGCGCGTCACTCTCCACGAGTTCGATTTCCTTTCACATATACCCACCTATATAATAAGGCACGGTTGTTCGATGAGACAACCTGAAGCAAGCCTGAGGGACGACGAGTCCACATCATCATCACCAATACCAACATCGTCATCGATACTACCATTGAGGCATTTTATTTTACTTGTACTTGTTTGGATGCATATCAGTCGGCGCAAGGGGGAAAGGATACGGATTGGGACAGGACAGCAAGCGGGCGGGAACTGAAATTGAAACTGGCATCGGGGCAGGAATGGGGATTCGGCTGGAACTGGAACTGGCACTGGGAAACGGACATGGACACGGACATGGACACGGAAATAGGACACGGAACAGGACAAGGACAGCATAGCAGGCTTATACCCAACGATACCTAATTGAACGTTCAAAAATACTCCTTATTCATATTATTCCTTGAATGTGCGTGCTTCGTGATGCCACCCATTATCAATACAGAGATCACAAACTCAACAGCCTCAGTATAGCCTCCATCAATACACTAGCTACGACCTTCGCCAGTATAACATCCACCAACCACCCTTCACGCAAACCAGTCATCAGCCTCAAAATACTACCAGTAAATCACATACAACCAACACAGTACCCTCACAACCCAATCCCCAAGCCAAAGAATATCCCTCAAAAAACGCATTCCACCCAGAACCCCTCCACAAAAGCAAAGCACCCGATCTCCCCATACCCGCAACTAAAATAAGCCGGCAGAAAACCCATCAGGAGATTTCCGAGTCATGCAAAGACTCCCACATGGCCAGGCAGTGCTGATCGCCAGCACCAGATCGCCACGCACAAGGCGAAAAGGGCCGGCCGAAACACCGCATTCCATCTTCCATGCTAGCCGGGCCTCGAACACATAGATCGGAGCCCGCGCGGATAATAGAGTTTCGCAAAGGGGGGGGATGCACCGGCATCTTCACCCGTCAAATGTCATGTTGGCGCCTGCACTACTCGCGGAGGCCCCGGGTGTTATCCTGTCATGCCTTTCTCTCTCTACCCCGTATTAACTACCAGCAACGATCGCCGTGCCTGGGCCCTATGACGTTGCGCGGTGCCTGGATTCGGGTGCATGACACGTTGCTGCTACGGACTACCTCGTGTGTGTATAGCTAGGACCAGCTGATCTGATCTCCCGAGTTAATCGGGAGAATCTTGAGATAGGGGTAAAGATAATAATACTCGTTACCTTGTCAACAGGTGGATCTCCGCAAGCAGACCATACTCTACAGCATAACCTCACCCACGAAGTAAAGTGCCAGCGATAAGAAACGCCCTGACTCTCGAGGTCCTATTCTACCCATTACTGAGAAAACAGACCTACCTACAGCTCCCAGCTGAGCTCCTCGCCACCGAGGCGAACTCAGCCGCAGAGCACCAAGATGAAACGGTCGAGCGAGTTTAGGTTTACGCCGGGGTGCTGACGACCGACGCAACGACCCCGAATCACTAAGACAATGCGGGCGATCTCGTCGAAACAACCGCCATAACGTTATTGTGTGGGATAGATAGATCCTTTCACGGGTTTATGTGCCGTGCTGCTGAGTCGTTTGTGAATATCTACCTCCGGATCATTCAGGACATTTCGGGCCCGTATTGCAAATACCGTCGTCTGCTGTAGTAATCGCGTCGCACGGGCGCCAGCCAGTCAGAGCAATAGCGCATCCACGTTGAGCCATAGATTCGGACAAGAAAGCTGATTTCTCATCCGCGATAACTAGTCCCTCTGATACATAGCTACGTTGTGGCCGAATAGCTACCCACGCAAACGTCGATGCCGTACTTCTGCAAACAAAGTGGAGGATTGCCAGCAAGGATCAATAACGTCCTCGCCCTATCGGTAACCAGCCATACCTGGTACAGGGGTCCCGATTAAACAAGGCGAGGCCCTATTCGGTCTGTATTTGACTCACCTTAAACCCCGGAACATCGCCGAGGCCAAAAAGTTCTCGGGTTATTTATGTTGGTCGCCGAAACATCGATATTGTTTTGCACGGTTGCGGAATACCCCCGGCTCGATTGTAGACTTGAGGCAGATGTCGCCGCATACTGTCTACGCCACGAGAAGTAAACCCATCACGGCTAAGATCCTATTGTAAGTCGATCATCTCGATCCTACCAGACAATAGTACCCAAAAACCAAAACCTGTATTTCCGACAGCAACCGTTAAATCCGAACAAGGCAAAGCCCTCAACGGCATTTCCAGCGCGTTTATTGCACTGTGGTAATGTAATCGGATCCACGCTGCCTACAATCGTACACTGCATGAGTTCTCGATAGTTACCCCGTAACACCGTGACCATGAAGTTCACGTATCTAGTGTAGATAGTCCGTGGTTAATACGGATAATTACCTCAGAAATACCAATAAACACGAGGAAAAAACCAGAAACTCACCACCGTGACCCCGCCATCAACCCAAGCAACCGGTCACGAAGCAACCCAAACAAAGCCACCCCCAACCCAATACCAAAAAAACAAAAAACAATCCCCAAGACAACCCCCAACCCCCAACCCAAGCCCAAAAAGAAAACAATGTCCAAAGTAATAATAATAACAGGATCAAGCCAAGGCCTAGGAAGAGAAATAGCCAACCAACTCCTAAAAGCCAACCACAAGGTCTTCCTCGTAGCAAGATCCGAGGCCAAGCTGCGCGAGCTCAAGGCCGCGCATGCCGGCGTTGAGTTCTTGAGTGCTGATTTGGGGGATTTGGAGGTATGTTACCTATATCCCTTGTTCTGCCTTTTGTACCTTACCCTTCATACCTTGCCCATCTATACCTTGCCCATCTATACCTTACCCTTTCATACCTTACCAAATCGTACCAGACTACGCGATATAACAGCACCGAAGAAAGAGAGGTGATTTATGTGTTTGAATACATGCTTACGTCGGCATAGGTCGCCCCCAAGATAATATCCGCAGCTCTCAAAGCCTTCGGCAGGATCGACGGGGTCGTGATTAACCACGGCACGTTATCCCCCATCACGAGGATCTGCGATTCTGATGTCGATGCGTGGCGGCGGGCTTACGACGTCAATTTCTTTGGGACTTTAGCACTGGTAACGAACAAGAACAAGACTCAGAAGCGGAGAGATTTTTTATATTGACTAAGTATACAGGTAAAGGAATCCATCCCCGAACTACGGAAATCCAACGGTCGGGTGATCTTCGTTTCCTCGGGAGCGTCTACCAGCCCTTACATCAGCTGGGGAGCCTACGGGACCTCCAAAGCCGCAATGAATCACCTCTGCGCACATCTGGCTGCAGAGGAACCGTCAATTACCGCTGTTGCGATATCCCCGGGTAAAGTTGACACAGCTATGCAGAAGCTAATCAGGGACGAGGGACACGTTGCCATGCCGCCGGAATTACACGCTGCGTTTGTGGCTGATCATGACAATGGCCGTCTGCTTAATCCTAACCAGCCGGGGACTGTTATCGCCAAGCTGGCAGTTGGGGCTCCTAGTGCTTTGACTGGCAAACATTACAGGTGCGCGAGTTTACCCCGTGGAGTATCTTATGCTGACTGTGTTATAGATGGAATGCAGCTGAGCTTGCCGACTTCCAGCCCTAGATAGCTCCTCATAGAATAGGTAGCAAAAATCAAAGCACTGTATAAGCGATGAATTAGCCAGTGTCCCAAGTACAACTAAGCAAGTACAGTAGAATGGCTAGCGCTTCAGCCGAAAGATGAAAAGACAATTGTAGATTTCTACATGAAGTATTCAGGTATAGCACGGTCATCTTGAGCAAAAGGGGGTTAAAAGAGAACATGCACCCCTTACCTTACAACTAGGAATGCGCCATGAATTTGCAACTATCGCACACTCCGCTGATCCACGCCTACCAGCATCCAATGTCAGTCCCAAGATCACAGCGCTAACATGATGTCCGCATAGGTGAAATGGCCTGGGATCAGAAAAGGTATAGTCCGTCATGCAAATTCGGTATTTGATAGTACGTTTTGGATATTGGGCATCACATCGAGGAAGCAGAATGTGCTCAAGATTCGGGGTAGCATACAGTAGCACGAACGAGGCCTAACTTTGTACACAGTTAGCAGATGCCAACACGATTCAATTCCGAAGTAAACAAGTGTGCGGACTTCATCAGTCATGTCTGTTTGGCTTGACGTGTCGATCACCATGTTGCCGATTGGCTAGGTAAGACTGGGGCGACAATGGACTCATCATAGAAGGGAGAAACGGGAAGAGAGAAGGACATACCATATTCACGGCGTGTAGGGCTAGCATGGCACCGGATGTGTCCGCATCGCGGACTTCCAAGTATAGGATTAGCAGGTGTGTCGATCGGCCCTCAGACCGATGACACGATTCGGAATGCGCCAAATGGGCACTTAGTCATTCGCATCTCGGCAGTTCTACTCTGCATGAGTAGCTGCGTAGTGAAGGAGAAAAGGGGAAAAAGGATTCCCTTCGGACGAAGCGACGCGCCGGCGAGTGCATCAATGGAAATCGGGTGGTTTATGGACATTGTGGGAAGAAACTTTTTTAGCAGAGAAAAAAACTTGAGGGCGCGTTTTGATCATCGAGGAGCTAAAATTCTACCGCGCCACATGGTGGTGATTCAAGTGTGGCGTCAGCTGCTCAGCGCTTGCTGGACCGGGTATCAGATACATCCTGCGTTAAATGCGACCGCGGGATGCACGGTTTAGGAGGTCTAAGTTGATGTATTCCATACATGGGTTTGCATGGTTAAATCAGAGTCAATGGACAGACAGGCGGGTATCGAATACATTGACACAGGTGGATACGCGCCACACCAGAGCAACAGGCAAGTATCTCGGTACATCACGTACCCATCATGCACCCGCCAGGTGCCGAACATGCCCAAGGAACCAATGCGAGATCGCCGGCATCTGACTTAAAAGACGGTTTAGGTAGCCTCACACCCCTTTGCGACTCAACGAAACCAGCAATCCCTTGTCTCTCGAAAACCCGGGCGATCAAACTCCCTGCCCTTCTCGAGTCCTCGGTTCAACCAGCGCGCGACTTTGAACCTAAGCCACATCTGCTCCCGCTTCCTCGGTTTGACCGAGTCCTTAACCTTAACCTCGACTCATCTCGGCTCTTATCTAAAGCTTAACGTGAGTCGGCAACACCCAACCGCCATGTCGGACCATGAGCATGTCAGTAAGTAACGGCATTGGGCATTGCAACTAGGATGCCTCTCCTTTTACTCTTGGTCAATCGGGAACTCGCGCAGATCGGAAAGGATGAAGCCTCCCTCCCTACCTGCATTGACCTTGCTGGGAATGGCTTGGTGCACGACTTGATTTCAACCATGAGGGATCTCAATGTATACCAGTTCATCGGAGAGTTTCCTGTATCTACATGTGGATGGGAGCGGTTGCGAAGCCGACATGAGTGCTCTCACTACTGGCTCTTTGTCTGTTTTCTTTCATTCATTCAGATGTACCCATCTCTCATCGTCTCTCAGATCAGTCCGCTAACTGCTACCCTACACAGGCGCCGACGACCTATCTCTGCCAAAAGGTATGTATTATCCCTCAACTGGTTCAGATTTCATCGAACCAGTTCCTCCATCGCCGTCTTCTGGCCATGCAACTGACGCCCTACCCAGCAACCGTGCAGAAGATTGTGAGCGAGATCCTCCCGCCCGCCACGGGAGTCTCGTTTTCCAAGGAGGCGCGCGATTTACTGATAGAATGCTGCGTTGAATTCATCACGCTCGTCTCCTCCGAGGCCAATGAGATCTCGGAGAAGGAAGCAAAAAAGACGATCGCGTGCGATCACATAACCAAGGCCCTCGACACCCTTGGATTCGGCGATTATGTCGCCGCCGTGCTCGAGGCAGCTGCGCAGCATAAGGAGACGCAAAGAGTACGCGCATGATTTCCTCTTCCTTTATTACGGCTGAGATTGCTAACGTGGTCACAGGTACGTGAGAAGAGGGGAAACAAGTTCGAGGACAGCGGTATGACCATGGAAGAACTGTGGGAACTCCAGCAGAAGGAGTTTGAGGAGGCCAAGAAGAAACAGAGTGGGGAGGCGTGATGCCTCGCCACGGTTTACGACACCGGATTAATCTGCGGCACTCACTACCTACAGATGCACGGGTGCATCGACGCATGAAATGACTTTTACGGACCGGGAGGGAATACGAATTAGGAGTCTGCGGCGACGGTTGATACTGCATTGGATGGCGTTGGGATGTAGCAAGAAAGGGTTATCAGCAAACGGCGTTGATGATGATTTGGAGGGAGATTCCATGGTCCGGGGCATGAACATAATGTATTGATTCGACGGTACTAGACGGCAGATCAGCACAGGCTTTCGCATGGATGGTTGCTTCTCGGAGCTTGAGTGCAAATACTCAATTCTTCAGTTTGTTTTCCAAACATGAGGAGTTTGTTATGGACTGAGCTATTATGAGTTTTGTGCACTGCATATGATGTTGTTTATACCCTACCTGCCGGCCTATGCCGATGCTCTCCTCATTGGCGCATGCCGGGCATCTCCACGAGCCATCTTCAGAAGATCCCCCAGAACCAGCCTTGTTGGGCTGTGTCTCGGTCTATGCATGATTGCGTCAGCACCCATCGTCCCGACCAGCAGGGCTGCGCCGAGTAATGACAGGTATCAACAGGTATGCATGCATGCCCTGGATGTTCATCTTCAAGTATCGGTTTGGTATCTCGACCAAGTTGGGTCTCGCAGTTATGGATTTATCGTAGGCGCATTGCTCCTATGAGTGAAATATGTAAAGGACTTTAGTTCATGATTATCACGATGATGATGACCCGGGTAAATACATCCATTTGGGTCTTTGTGCTTTGCAGGTAATTGGAGTAGGCATTTCAGTGCAGATCCGCCCTTTTCCAACCCAACCCAGCCCGACTCAACCCAACTGGCTATCTAGGTTAGTTGAATGGCGCAGATGGCGACTATCTGGGTAGTGCACGCTTCATGCGCTATAGTGTGCAGCACGAACAAAAAGAAGACCGTGGAAAAGTCCAAAGTCCATGCGACATGTGACACGGCATGGGCTGTGCTGCGCTGCTGACATGGGCAGCGGTCCACGGGTTGGGCCCGCTGGAAGTGCTCAACGTGTTTGCGCTGAGACAGTTGCTCGTGACGATGCAGCCGTCTGGTTCTAATCGTCAAATGCTCAGTCCGAGTTATCTGCATCCTCACCGAGTGTTTGTGTGTTTGTGAGGTCGGCATGCAGAGCTGAGCACGATTGCTAGACATGGGGCTGCTCGGGCTGCTCTGCTGCCTAACGGGGAGGGATCAGCGTGGACGGGCCTGGGATGCTACCTGGGACGGTACCTAACAGTACCTGGAAGATGCCTACAGCGGGCCCTGATGGTAAGCGCTTACAGGCATAGCTCCAGTGACTGCTCGACCAGCTTTAGCTGTTGTATTAGGTAAGAATGCGCCCCCTATGATGTAAACAGCTTCTCCCGCCCTCACCTTTCCCTCCCGTCCCAATCCCAGATCTTAATAAACCCGTCACACGTCCACTTGACCCCTTTGCATTCTTCCTGACTGACCATCTCAGCCCGGATGACCTTTTTCTTTCCCAGATCCCAACTGCGTCGCTTGGCCGGTCCTCTGGTTTCGGCACTACAAACCCGTAAGCGCTGCGGTGAGCGCCTACTGCGGGCACATCAGCTTGCTCCTCCACTCGCACCCACTTGGCTCTCTGGCATTGCTGGATTCCTGTACGAAGTACGAAGTACATTTCCGTATTTTTCACCAACCCCGCCGCTCCCACCAACGGTCGACCCCTCTTGCATAAGGCCCTGAGGCTCAAAGCATTGCGAGTATTTTAATTGCCCAGCTGCTTTCCTCCCCTGTCTTCCTGATTCTTTACTTTCCACATCCTTTTTTATATATACAACCGTCACTCGCACAGAGACAGCTTTATTTGTTGCGCCTGCATTTGTCTTGTCGCGATGCCTTTCAGGAGCAGCCGAAGTGATGTCGGGGACAGGGACTACACCTATCGCAGGGGAACTGTCCGCGACATCGATGACGACCTAAGTGTTGACGTCAATGTCCGAGAGCGTGAGAGGGTGGACAGGACACCCGCCTTCCTCCGGGACGATATCCGACGACCAGATGCTGGCCCTCTGGTGCTCCGGTCCCGAGAAGTCGAGACTATTGACAGACGGCGACCTCGCAGCCCAAGCATCCAAGCTGTCTATCGGCGATCTAGGTATACTGAGCACTCGCCCTCTCCCCCTCCTGCCCCGCCTGCGCCCCGTGTCCAGGTTATCGACCGTGTGGAGCGCCGGCAACGTGACAGGTCGTCGTCGCCAGAGCTGGATAGAGAGCTCATTCGCCTTCGTATTGAGCGTGAGAGACAAAAAGAGCGAGCTCCATCCCCGAGTCCTTCGCCTCCTCCTCCTCCTCCACAGCCTCAGGTTATTCGTGGACCAACCATCGAACGAGAGGTTATAACCCACTATCGAGACGTTGATCACGGTGAGGTTCCCTGCTTTAGAGTACGTTTTCAAGGGCATCTTGACTGATACATGACATAGGCGTCGTGCGAGCAAAGCCGCCAACCCCTCCTCCGCCACCACGCCGTGCTGTGTCTCGGAGACGGGAGCAGGAGACCGATATTGATATTGATATCAGGCATGGCGAGACTGATATTGACATTCGCCAACGCTCGCGTTCTCGTTCCCGCCCTCGCACGCGACCTCGCCCGGTGGTCCGGCCATCATTTGACGATGATGATATTGTTCTCGTGAAGAATCGTGACACGCTCATTGTCTCCGACAAACAAAGACGCCGTGCTCACTCTGCAGCACCACGACCAGACTGGAGTGACGAGGCAGAGTACATCACTAGCACGGTCGATGCTCGGGGGCGTATGGGTGAAGCGAAAAACGGTGCTACCCGGACCTGGACCATTGTTGACGTCCCACCTGGGACTGAGCGTGTGAGGATGGACGGTGTAGGCGGTGCCAGCACCGAGACGACTTGGCAGCGTTACAACGGTGTTCGACGCTCCAAGTTCATTCCCGATGGCGCCGACTCTAATGCATCCTTCCCTGAGCCAGCTCCAGAGTCTTCTCGCGACCGAGTGAGTGTGCAGATCCACGATTCGAAACACCGCGAGATAGAAGTAGATGATGTTCGGGACCGCCGCATTTCGATTCGTGACAGCGATCGAGTCTCGGCTAAGAAGCGCGAGGGTATGTGGACTGAGATCACTAAAGATCTCGTGATGCGCGAGGCTATCGAGCGATTGGGATACGACTACGAGGAAACGGAATATTTCTTCTACGTAATGCAATATCTTCAATATGTGAGTGCCCAATGTTCCGATAACCACTTTCACAAGGGAGGATGTAGCTTGGCTGACGAATGATACAGGAGGACGTTCTCGAGCTCGTTGATCTTTCGGACGATATCCGCCGGGCTCGGAGACGCCGGGCTCGTGAGTTGGAGGAGCACGAATTCTCGTTCGACCGACGACGTCATCGCTCGCGCCGACGGGACCACGTGGACGACGAGCTCATTGTGGAGCGCGACGTTGTGTACGACTCAGCCCCTCGCTATAGTTACCGGTAGGGTCTGACGGGACCGTTACACGCCGTCTCTATGATTTCCTAAATTGCATAGGTTGGGCTGGTACTTTTGGATCCCTGAGTCGCCCAGTCGAGTTTGTTTTTGAATCTTTCCGTGGTGTTTTTTCTCGTATCTTGGCATGACATAATACTTGTTTATTGGCGTTCTAGTACGCGGTACCGTATGAAGATGATGACTATGACGATGCGGTTGGATATTCTGTATCTAGACAGCGAGTGAGCGGCACGTTTATGACTGATGACTTGATGAATCATAGCCTTGTTGGTTCTTTTAAGGGGTTCGGGTGTTATGTCGATGTCTGGCTTTGTACGCAGCGTACTTAGGGATCTTGGTACCTAATGGATGCTATTGTTGCGAGTCGTATGATCTAGCGACACTCGATGTGATGAATGTCTCGTTGCTCGTGATCCGCATCATCAACAGGCCAAAGTCTAGTATGCCACAGCTAGAAAAGCGAGACAAGACACATAAAGACCAAGGCCCAAGTAAATAACAGCAGAACAAAGACCCGCAAAGCCCAAGTAACCCCAACACCAAACACCCCATAAACCAAAAGCAAACCAACAAAAGCAAAACCCCCTAACACCGCCGCAAAAACTTAACCCCAGACCGCGAATCCACAACCTCGCAAGGCCCCAAAACCCCCGCAATCCGCCTCCGCCGCGCCTCCTTAGCAGCAAACGCAAAGCCCTTCCGCGCAACCCTGCGGAGCAATACAGCATGGGCGTCAAGAACGCGCTGCGCCTCACGGAGTTCTTTATCCCGCCTCCGCTCCATTTTCTTCTCTGTTCGTAGTTGTTGCTGCTGTTGCGCGGCGGCGGGATTCGGGACTTGGAGTAACTCCCCTGTGTTCAGGAGGGCTGATTTCAGGAGTTTGGCTAGCCGTTTCGAGAGCGCTGCGTCTAGGATTTCGGAGGTCCGTAGGGCTTGGTCTAGGGTTGTTGAGAGGGTGTTTAGTTGCTGCTCCGTTACTGGGATCGGCGGGTCGGGCTGCGGGGATGCTTCTGGCGTCGGCGCCGCGGGGGGTTTGTGTGCGGTGGTGGAATACCCGTGGCGCTTCAGGAACCGCGCCGTCCAGTTCGTGCCGACGGTTAGCGGGGGGGAGTCTAGTGATGTCCGCCGTGCCGCTAGGATTACGTTTGCTATGTCCGTGACGAAGTCCGGGCGCACGGCGCGGTCGGGCGGCGGGGCGTGCCGGGATATGTAATCGCAGATGGCGCGCTCCTCGGGCTCGGAGAAGAGCTTGTTCGGGCCGGGGCGGCCTTTCCTTGGCTTTGCGCCTTTTACCCTCCCTCGGAGGGTTGTGCGCTTTACGTTGAACTTCCTTGCTGCGGAGTGGATGCTTTCGGATGGGTTTTCTTGCACGTATTGGATTGCTTCTTGTAGGCGGGCTTCTGTTTCTGCCATGGTTTGGGCTTCTGGCGGGTTGTTTGGTTTGGTTTGGTTCCCTTTGGTTTTGGGCTGTTATTTGGGTGGGCGGTTTGGGTAGTGTGACTGACCGACAGACTCGTTGAAGTTCATTTGGACTCTGGACTGACTGGCTCTGGGGTAAATCCTGCGCTAGTGTGATGCTGTATATAAAGTGGGTCCAGTACGGGCACTTATGATTTTATGGGGCTCATTATCTCTCCTTGGTCGGTCCGTCCACCTGTTTTGGCCCCTATTATTGGCCCGTTTGCGAGATTCGGATTTAGGCGCGCTCGGACTCCTGAAGATGGGATGAAGCTCGGGGATTTGACGTTCCTTCACACTAGAATACCTCCGTAAGAGCGCACGCTTAATGAGGTTGTAATCAAACAAATCTACCACGCAAAAGCTAAGACGAGAAAACACCACGCTCTTGGATTTGTCCCAGTAGCGCGTCTTTAACTGGTGTAATTCCGACCGGGACGACTTCTCGGGGCTTTGATCGAGACCATCAACTGAGCGAGTATTAGGTCCTCTACGGCACGGACTTAGCGTAGCGATGCGTAGGTATCTTTTACTGATAATACTATCTAAGTAGTCCACTTATATACAGCGAAGATGCCTCTTGCGATATTAGTTCCTAGTGGACGAAATCGAGGCACGATTTACCGTCTTATCTTCGAACAACCAAGGAATGAGAAAGCTTGGCAACAGTCCCAGGTCTGTCTGATGATCAAGAGCAGATCCGATGTAGAGACTTCGTTCGCATTTTCATCCGATGCTTAAGATGCTCCAAGAAAAGAATATCGTGGACTGACTGGCTACTCACATGCTGAGCCAATTTCAACTGGTATCTCACCTGGTAGATAATCACATCATACCCAAAACCAAAACACGTGCCCCCTGAAGATCGGTTTCGCTCTGCCAACCACTCATCACATACCCAAGCCTCAATACGGGAAGGGCTGAGTGTATACCTCCTTCCCGTGATCGCGCATAAGCTGGATGAGCCGCCGGTTATCACCGCACTGCCGTACATCCTGCGCGCCATCTATGAACGACGAGACCGTCCCATTCTCGAACACGAACGGGCGTTCAACGAGGTCGTCGGCCCGGCAGAGCAACGTCTACCACGAAGTCAGGACAATCTCGCAGCGATAACAACACGGGGATACCGGGTAAGGGGTTTGAGCTGAAGCCACTAACCTTGCGAAGATAATCCATGCAATGGGGCCAGTGATCGTTGTCCTGCCAGTCAAGCCCCGGATCTACGCCCTCACGCGCCATTTGAATAGCGTGTCGGAGGGACGAGAGGCAGTGAAGTTGGTGGAACCTGCGTGTATTAGCCACCGAATCAGAACCCCAAATGCGTCTTACTCAAAGAGTTCTTACATGGAGATCGAACCCGGTCTTAACGTCCCGCCATAGCTCTCATCTGGGAGCTTCACTATCAACCCCTTGGCCCCGAGGTCCTCCCATAGGTGGTCATACTTGTGGTCTACGGACATGTAAGACAGATCACCGCCGAACACAGCCTGGAACGAATTGTTGCTTTGGGAGTCCTCTCTGTACTTGGCATTTGTCCGCAGCTGACCGAGGACCATCCCTAGTAGGATGATCATGACAGTTGTGGATATGACACAATAGCCCAGCAAAAACGGGGTAGACGACATATTGCGCCATGTCGACCTGCGCTTGATTGGACGCGTTTCGTCTAAGTCCATTGACGTGGGTGATAGCAGAGGCAGCCCACTACTGGTCGTCTCCTCTACAGACAAACGTTCGTACTTAGTGTTCTCCATAGTTCCGGAATCAAAAGTCTCGAGCTGGGCGATGTACGCGGATGGACGCTATCGTGTTTAAGAACGACCGCAAGGTTGCAATATGAACAGGCTTACCTGAAGCTGGGCTGCCGGTAACATGCCGTAAGAGTAAGCATGCAACTGAGCTACGTCCCGGATACCGCCATGCATGATTGCAATGATATGGGGGTAAACGAGTGGCACCTGTTACTACCGATCGTGCCCGCATCTCGACGTAGCAGCGACCTGGGCCCCTGCTGGATTCTAGATGTCCCAAGTAGGAATGTCAAGGGCGTCGCAATGCCGTATTCTACCCCGACTGCAATCCTTTGGCCCCCACGGTCACAAAACCGTCCTTATTGGAGCCAAATACACTGCGTCACCTCCAGCGTGCATCAAGATGGGGGCGGTTCAGCTTCTGGCGCGCGCGGTCATAGTCAGTTGATTATCGGGCCGCTTCCACATATGGCGTTCTCATAAGCGACTTTCAACTTTCAACGCTTCCCTGCAACCCAGACGGTTGGCCGGGGTCGTCCAATAGCACGCCTTATACCGTACATATCAGCACCTTGCAGATCAATAGAACGCACATGTAGCAACCAGGCCAACGAAGTCGTGTTTATTCGCCCGTGCCTTCGAGCGGCCAGCCGTTGAAGCATGTAGGGATCTAGGCCGTCGAACTGGCCCGACTGAAACTGAGTCCACGCGGGCTTCTATGGCTCTTCCCGGGGAACATCTGTATGATAAGGTCGGCGACTTGTAGGTTTGTGTTATATAAACTTGGTTACCTCATAGCGGGGGAGCACGGCAGATTGGGTATATCGTCCTAGCGTCAAGCTCTTGGTATCCTGACGTTTCTCCGCTTAGCCATGATATATAGACACACCAGCTAGTGACTAGGATCTAGTCCGAGAATGACAGCGCCTCAAGATTCTTTGTTCACACGAAGTTCACGCTAGGTAGAAGGATGGGCACTAGACTTCGCACAGCGCTAGCTTGTCTTTCAGTGAGTTCTTGTCCATGCTGGCCGCCTATTACGGATGTGAGGGCGAGGAGCTTCCGTTAATAGGACTTGCAGTGTCGCTCTCTCCATGCGCGTTGCGATGGGAACATTCCCACTTGCACTCGATGTAAAGAGGAGCTAAGGGTTTGCCAATACCCAAAGTCTCGGAGAAGACGTACGCTGGCGTACCCTTCACCGTCCTCGTCCGATATATTAGGGATCCGGAATACGCTGCTGTATGAAGCATCGTATGCTATGCAACCGGCAGGAGTCCGATCATGTGAAACCGTTTCTCTCCCCATCGAAGCAACAGGGTCGCGAGCGCAAGATATGGCCATCATTCATACAGTCTCAACTGATGGCGTCGAACAACCGATTATAAATTCTGATTCTCATGAGCTAATGGGCTCTTATTACCGGTAAGTCAGGTGCAATTAGCGCGTTACTTTGCTCAAAAGAAGGCCATGTTAATGGGAGGTCCAAACCGCAGCTTCTTTCATAAGGCACATCCGTTTGCACCAACAAAAGCCTATGTCTGGTCCCAAATTGAGTCCGACGACGCGTCCATCAGGCCGTTATTTGTTACGATGTGTTATGTAGGTTCTATGTATCGAAAGTCCGGACCAAGAAAAGACCTCGAACAGTTGGCGCTACAAATCTTGCAGCCTCCTCAGGCTCCAAGCCTACCAGTGAACGTTAGTCCAAGTGGGATATATCGGGTAGCCGCATTACTTTTGCTCGCTATTGCGGCCCATGGGCAGGCGGAACTAGAACGAGCGAGTGATCTCTTAGATGTAGGGATATCCATATGTGTCAATATTGGGATGAACTGCGTTGATGAGGTCAACTCATGTCAGGACAAGGAGCTGGCTGAATTGTGGAAGCGGACAAATTGGTACCTGTACATCATGGAGTCGGCGCTGACGGGGAAAGACGGTGATTCCAGGTAAGATTAAGTCCCGTTGCTGAGATGCTGGCTAATTGTAAGCTCAGGTTCGACCCTGGATCAACATTCCCACTGCCATGCGAGAAAGATGTCTCGCAGCCGGCGACACTCGCACATTTTGACATGGCGGACTTTGATGACGATTCTCGCGTTTTCTCATCACTCACCTATTCCATTGCCCTTGCGAGGGCAGGCCGCTCTATAAAGAGAATATGCGAACAGTCTAAAGACCGCCTTGATCGGGCCATGGTCCGGGCCGACGCCTTGCTCATGAACTGGAAGCTTCATCTCCCCTCAGATAAGCAACAGGTTTTCAACGCAAATGGCGAGGTCGACGATGTCATGTTCCAATCTCATATTCTATTCCACAGGTACTGTCCTCCAACATGGGTTAGACTCACGCGAAACTGATAAAGCCTCACAGTCTCCGAATATATGTGCACACGTCTCAAGCGGCTAAGATGGGGCCCAGTAGTGAATTGTTACACCGACGCAAGAAACTCGAGGCTGTTGAAGCCGCGGTGAGCCTTTTGACTCTCCATCCGTGTCTTCTTCAGATGAGCCCTTTGACCATCGCTCCCTTATCGGGAATCGCGATGTCTAATATTTGCGCCACTCTATACACCGAGTCGGACTCTGGCGCCAAAGAAAACTTGCGTCTCGTGCTTGGTGTTCTCAAACAATTAGGCGAAGCGTGGACAGCTGCGAGTCGGGAAGCGCAGGCGCTTAAGGCCATGGCTCGTCTAACATACTCCGAACTGGGCAATCATGCCCAGGAAACTCGCGCTAATATCAATCAAGCAAGCCCGAGGGACATTCTCCCTGGGGACGTGAGCTGTCCGGCTCCAGGCATGGGCTCTCCTGCACGAAATGGAGAAGATGTGGGAATGGCGGCATATGGGAGTCATGGTTCGTTGGATATTCCCTTCCCCGAGAGCGCTGTGGGATCCCCCGAAGACTTATACGTATTCTCGTGGGATTCTTGAATATCAGCATAGCCAGGTGACACGGGTCGGCATCCGGGCTTCGGTTGTCTAGGCCGGCTTGTCCAATCCAGTTGCGGTGTGTTGTGAAGGGCAACTATGCGCTCCGTAGGTATGGGGCCTTGCATACTCCCAAGACTGAGAATTACACGCAACGAGACTGGACCAACAACCAGCACTCACAAGGGGTTTGGGACGAGGATAGGCGACGCTTAGCACTATAATAATAAGGCTCGGGGCTCCACTGATATGGGAGACTCGTTGATCGGGAGACTCTTTGAAGGAAAAGGCGTTTACATTATTCCTACAGTAGGATTTTCAAAGCACTCGCGATGACCAGCTGTGAATGAAATGGAGGCGAAGGAGAAGCGTGGCGCCCCGCAATGGCCGTTCGGGCTTTCGATAAGTCCCTTGCGCTTACTCAGCTGCCGAAGATCCCTTTAATTAGTAATAAAAGCTACAATATCTCATATTATTTGATCGCGCTTATCTGGCGCTCAATTTCGCATCCATCTTGCTACCTACAGCTCATAATGCTCCGCCTCAGTACCCAAAAACACTTTCCACAGTATCACCGTCCCGCCATCCCCAGTCCTCAAAAGTTTCGGTTCGTCCGCGCCGCGCCATTTCTATCGTACGCGTCGTGTCCTTGCATTTGTGGTGTACGCCATAGCCATCGATTCCAAATGCCTTGACGTTGCCCGCCTCATCCGTATCCATCCACGGCGGCTCGATGGTGCTGTCTCCAAGACACATGACTTGCTTGAGTAGTACCGTTAGCAGCCACTGCTAGGGGTGTATTTCCGGCTGCGTGGAAACCTACCTGCGCGATGTAAGAAAAGCAGTGTGCTACATGCGTTTGCAAGTGAAGCTTCTCATTGCCATTCTTCGGCCCGTAAGCGGATGAGTGCGTATCCGCCGTGACGAGGCCGTCGATGTGATCCTGAAGGTTACTCCGCAAGAAAAGCAAGCAATGCCCCGCGTGGAACATGCTGATCCCCATGCCGAGCCTGAACGTCTCGTTGTGCTTCGTCCAGAACACGCCCATGTTCTTGGGGAGCAGCCGCTCTCTGACTTTCGCGTCGATGGCATGCGACAGGTTGAGCATAACCCTGTTATGTTTGAAGAGGAACGGCGCCGTCAGATGGGTCGCATCTGGTTCGCTCTGCGTACTCTGGGCGGCGCTTTCATCCGATTCTGCGCGGCATATGCGGTAAGGGACTAGCGGTGTTGAGACGATTTTAAACGATATTTGAAAGAGAAGCACGACGAGGAGAGTCCCGAGCACGGCTATGAGAATGGGCGTCGTACGCGCGCTATGGAGTCCCGAGCTGCCCATTTTCGACCAAAACTTCCAGTATTGACTAGCTTTGAATAATGTGAGGGAGACATAAGCTCTCATCGCGAACCCGAGCAGATCCGTTCATGGCATGAGTTTTGTTTAACAGACGGGATGCTCGCTCTGAGGCTTCTACACTTTTCTTTCACATCTCATTGTCCGGCATGAGATCACGACTTTGCCGTGCCGATCCACGTCGTGCTGATGCATAGGCTATGCGGGTTACCCCGTGGCGGGAGTAGCTACCCAATTCCGATTGGGCGATGCGCACATCCCCTTTCCCCTCGTAAGGAGAATCCAGAATCGAAATTGTGAGTGTATTTCCGCATTTGGCATTGGCTTTGCGCGCTCACATAACCCTCGTCGGTAAACATCTCACCATTCACCCGGATTAATAGGAAAAGTCTCAATTTCCGAATACGATATACATGACGTACACCCATAGCTACTGATGCCCTCAGCCTTGGAGAGTGAGAGATTAAAGTCGTTATTGCTACAGAAGCAGTACTAGCGCGTCGTTTCTGTGCCGCGACAACAGGTTTCAATAGAATCTCGTCTTTTATAGGGTGTAAGTTTCCGCGAACCAATGGACTGTTTACTAAGTGAGTGCAATGAGCTGCAGTGCAGCACTCAGAACAAATAAACCAAGACTTGTGTAATGACTGTCAAACTAATATCCCTTTTTTGGCTTCGCATTATCCGCCGAAGTCTCTGCTGCATCCGATTTCCTCTCACCGGCCTCAACACCCTCAGAAACCTCGGGATCCTCGCAGAAATCATTGACGTCAATCCAGCCTTCCCGAATATTCTCATTTTCTGTCCAGCCGACCTGCTTAATGACGATGTCACCCTCACACATTAACGCATAGCGAAGAATCTTGTAACAGTGATCTAGTGACATCAGCAAGTAATCGTGCCGGTGTGTTGGTCTGCACAAAAAAAGTATCTCTTACCGTCGTGTATGGGAAGAGCGATACCCTTAGCAGTCTCCTCATCCGTGATCTGACCATGCCAGCGTCGCCACAGGACATGCTGATGCACCGTCGTCAGCAAACAGTACCTCGAGAAGTTAGCAGCTGATCCAATTTACCAAGCAATGCAGCCTGTGAATATGGGTAAGGGCCTGCGGATCCCCAGCACGGGGACTTTCAATGTGCGCTCGATTGATGCGGATGTAGTTCGCGTTCCTCCTCTCAACGGGGGTGATCCGTACTATTCAAATTCTGATGAGCATCAACACACAGGGGAAGCGTCAGGTACCATACGTTCTTGGACCTGCTGCCACGCAGCTTCGCCTCCAAGCGAAGGATCGGAAGAATCAGAGACGTTGAAATAATCCCCAATCTCCGAGAACGTCCCCAGAAACCTGGCTTCCCAGTGCTCTGTGGACTTCTCGGCACACAAAACGCCATCACTGTCTTTGACACGAGTCAGAATTTGTCCCGGTAAGACAAGATGAAAGGGCGACAGACTGCGTAAATGGGGTTTGAAGTTTTGCCAGGTCAGTATCACGCCAGAATACGCTGCCAGGAGGATGATATGAGGGACCAGGGCTAGCCAAGGGATGGCAAACAGAGGGCGTTGTCGCTTTCTTCTCCGCGAGAGAATAACATCGTCTTCGAATCCCTTCACGGTAACCGTCTGTTCGCTATCGCCACTCTCCCGGCCGCTGTCTGGACTTGGTAACTTTGGGGGAACGTCTGAGTAGTAGGGCATAGTTTGTGCTCTGCTGTAGACTAAAGAGAGAAGCTGCCAAGACAAGAAAGTTGCTCTTAGAAATCATCGGGCTTGATTTGGGAACGAGACCGGAAGAGTGCTTTCGTAGGAATCAGAGACAATGTCTGAGGCCTAACTCGTGTTACTGCCGGAAAGGGCCCGAGGGTATACAGGCCCGTGACCTCGCTGCATAGGCTATGTACGGCCCGACGACCCCCGCAGGCCCGGGGATCGGCGCAGGCTATGCAGGCCGGGTGCCACAGCTCTACCCGCGGGCCGTAACATCCAAACGTCTCGTCCCTCGGAGTTAGGATGCGGGGAATTGAGACCGCGATGTCACAGGATATCGCTCATCCGGTTTCTTTGGCCTCACTTTCTTGGACTAAGAAAGGTGTGTTACTCTCACGACGAGGTTTTTCCTGATGGACGTCGGAGTTTCGTTTCAGCAAATTCACCCTTCCACCAAGATGTTCGGCTTCAGCAAACACCAAGACCAACGTGGGGAATACGAAAAGATCACTCTAGAGCACGACGGCGACACAGAAGCTCGGAAAAGCAGCAATGGCACCGATGGCCCAGCAGAGTCCTCAGACAATAACAACAGCTCCGGCGGCGACACGGAAATGTCGATCAAGACAACGACGAATTTCTACCGCCAGCTTGTTATCATCCTAACCGGAGTCAACATTCTGATATCATTTGCGATGGTCTGGCTCGCGATCGCATTCACGAAACGTGTTCCCTTCCAGCTCATCCAGAGCAACGTGGAACTAGTCGGTCCGGCCGAAATACCAGTTGAGATGGAGCTATATCGATTCCAGACCGGCGTAAGGGAGAGTACACCGTTCTTCGGCCCTCCTAACGCTACCACCAACGCAGCTTGGAGCACGATATTGAATGGTGAGGTGCCTTGCGCCTCTAATGTGAGGGTTTGCTGACAGGCCTTGCTAGCCGGACTCATAAAACTCACGCCTGCGCAAGCAAATATGCTGAGTGCGCCTACGGCGATAAACCAAGGCGATCCTACTTCTTACGTAGGGATACTGGAAGTATTCCACCAATTGCATTGTCTGGTACGTAACCACAAACAAGCATGCACACAGATTCGGCGCTGACGAGACCAGAACACCCTGCGATTACGAGCATTCGCAACAGACGACGAGGTGCAGTTCGCTGATCCAGGGCACACGGGTAAGACCAAGAACCCAAGTCGTCAATGAAAAGGGGTTTACTCGCTGATGAGAATAGCACACTGTTTCGAATACATCCGCCAGAGCTTGATGTGTCTCGCAGACGTAAACATCGCGCCGATCAGCTTCAACGAGCGGAAGCGCGAGTACGCTATTCACTGGGATGCTACGCGCCAGTGTCGGAACTTTAAGAAGATACAGGCTTGGGCTGTGGATAGCGCGCATAAGGTTTCTGAGGATGTGGTGTAGTGTACTAGGGTAGTATGATTATCAACTGAGCTTGGTTTGATCATCTTGGGTATATATAATGGGGAATGCCATGTCATGCTCATTGTTGGGAGACTTTCGTGACCTTGCGAAGCCCAGGATGGGAGCAAATAGTAGATACTCATCTGTTTTAAGTACCTTTGGCTTCATAGTATCTCTTTGAGAATACGGATGATGCCTGTCTCACTCGCAGGCCCAAAGATTAAGGGTCAAAACAAAGCTGTAACAGTGCATAGACCTGACGATGAGATTTACGAGAGTGCAATGCACAACATGATATTGAGTGAGGCAAAAGGCCGCAACAAGGCTTCGTGAACCCAAGCATGTTAAGTAAAGAGCGTACCGTGACTCATAAGAGACCACACACCCATCGTCCACTCCGTCAAGGAAAGTAAAGCAAATCATTCCAAGACCAATCCCAACCAAGCCCAAGCCCAGAACCTCTCAACACCACATCCGCCTTCTCAGCATGGGCAGTATCTAAGCCTCAACCTTCTGCTCATCGCGCTTGCTAGACCCATACGACCATCGTCCAGAACCCCAAAGCAACTCAACCTCATCCTCATCCTTGTCCGATTTCTCGGACACATGAGGCTCACGCTCAACAACTTCCGCCCCTTGCTCATCCCGCTTACTAGACCCATAAGACCATCGCCCAGATCCCCAAAGCAACTCAACCTCATCATCATCGCCCGCAGCTTCAGCATGAGCGCCATGAGGCTCCCGCTCAACAACCTCAACCCCCATCTCATCCCGCTTACTAGACCCATAAGACCAGCGCCCAGAGCCCCAAAGGAGCTCGACCTCGTCATCGCTGGCGACTGAAGCGGGCACGCTACGAGCTACAAGAAAAGTATGTCAGCAAACGATATTTCCCATCTCTGCCTCCCTCTCTTTTAACCGAGTTTATTTTGTTGTTGCGTTGTTGTGTTGGGGGGTGGGTGGTGGAGAGTAGGGCATAGACGGCCGCGCGTACATTGCCCTAGTGTATGTACGTCCAGGCAATGTTCGTGTACTCGAAGCCCTCGAAGCAGTGCCAGTCTGGCAGGAGGCAGATCGGCTTACCGGGGGTCTCCACGGGCGCCGCTAGGACTGCGGGCAGTGCGGCTAGGGATAGGAGGGGGAGTTGCCACTTCATTGTGATGACTTCGTCTTGTTTTCTTGGAGTAGTGGGGTTGGTTTGGTCGTATTGCTGAGCACCGGTACTTGTTTTGCTTGGTGTGCTTTTGTGGACTTGGTAATTGTGAAGATTTGTCTGGTCTTAATATCTCTCTGCGGTTTTCGAACGTGAGATGCCCATGAGACTGTATCTCCTGAATGAACCGGAGTCTTTGCCGGGGTGTGAATACCGACCCGTCGGGATAACCCCTTGCATAGCCTATACCCACGATTGGTCCACAGACCGATGTCTTACAACGAATATAGATCGGAATGCGCCTTTTCGATGTCCCAGTTACTGCGGTTCCGGCTCCCGGGACTCGGGGTCTGTGTCGCTGTCGTATCCCGTATAGCCTACTCTCGCCTATGCACCGGCTCCCCTGACCGCGGGTTACCAGTCTTACCCGGCAAGCCTTGCACAGCCTAGTAATACCCGGGTGCAGAGTTGACACCGGATTTGGTATACGTGCCTGGGTCTGCTTTACGGAACCTGGTGTAGAGAACGGCATACCAGGAATTGCGACCCTCAGATAGCTTCGTTCGCTGTCAAGCAAACTTGAAAGCCCACCCATAATCCCAATCTCATCCAAACCACAGAAACAACACCAACACGCACAAGCAAGCCAACAACCCAAAGAACCCCCCAAAATGTTCAATTTCCGCCGCGACAAGATAACCAACGAAGACAAAGAATCCCTCAAAAGACTAGTACCCGACGAAAGCCCAGAAGAAGCAGACCCCCCAAACCCAAACCCAAACCCAACCCCCAGAACAAGATTCCTCACCGCACTAACCCTCTCCCTCGCAATAACCAACATAGCAACCCTAGCCCTCTGGATAAGCACCCTAAACAACATAAGCAGCTGGCAAGTAACCGAGTACCCCAACCGTCCCAAACTCGAATACCTGGGCGCAGCAAAGGCACCAATAGAGTACGAAACCCGCAGATACCACACGGGTATCGTCGACGGCGACGTAACGGAATTCTTCGGGGCGCCGGGGACGAAAGCAGATCAAGCCTGGAACAGGATCTTAGACAGTACGATTCCAACACCCAGCCCATAAACAACCCAGCATCCAGCACAAGACTAACAATAGCGCAGCCGGATTGTTGCGATTAACGCCCGACCAAGCAAATCAACTAAGCGAAGCAACAGCGCAAGAATGGAACGCGACGGATTCCTACGTCGGGATCTTGGGGACGTTCCACCAGTTACACTGTCTAGTAAGCAATTAAACCATACGATCAGCGCTTCGCTGACTGCCCAGAGCCGGCTGCGGTATACTTTATTCTACCCCGACCGCTTCGAAGACTTTGACGGGGAGGGGATCGCGAAGAAGCATATATGCAAGTCCTCAGCCCCAGTTCCCCAACCCCAATTCCTCAACCCCAGCCCCAACTCCCTTCCAAACCCTCATCCCCTTCCAAACCCCCATCTTGCAAAAGTTAACAAAAACAGTGCACTGCATAGAATACCTCCGAGAAACAATCACCTGCCAAGCCGACGTAACCATAGAACCCGTAGGCTTCAACGAGACAACGCTCACGTACATCGCCGCGAAAGACCAGGTGCGGCAGTGCCGGAACTTCGAGACTATATACGGCTGGGCTAGGTCGGGGGCTCGTGCGGTGCCTGATGCCCCCGGGAATCGGAAGGCTTGGGAGGATATGCTTCGGTTTAAGAGTGCGCATCCTGTTGGGTCTTCTCGGGTTGGTTCTTGAGGTGTTTTTAGGGTTGGGTTGTGGTTCAACCGTTCTTCATGGAATGAAGTTGGTGAACTTGTTCTTGAGATAATTTGCGTTGTCGTTCCTTGTTACTTGTAAAGGGGACGGCGCTTGTTTGTGGGTTTGAGGGGTACTCACAGTTCTGCCGACAGAAAAGCCAGCTGTGACAGCCTGAGCTTAAGAGTGAAGACCCTCATCAGGTAAATAAGAGAATCAAGAAGAACACCCAGCACGATATTGACCAATGGTTTCAAATGCGTATAGGATTCGGTAGTGTCGCGTGGGCTACATTTCCCCCCCCAAAAGCTTCAAAAGAATATCCTCAACACCCTCATTCCCTGCACTCAAACCATCCGAGTCCCACGTCCAAGTACCAGAATGGTTGACTTCACCGTTGTACCAACTTGCCTTAAGAGTCAGCACTATCTTCTCGTCTGCAGTGATACTCATCCACGCCTCCCGCCCCTTGTTATTCTTCACTCCTATCCCCGAAAGCGTCTCCGTCCATTGAATATCCTTGTCCGCAAGTTTTTCGGCCGCCGTCTGCGCAAACTTCCGGCACAGAATTCGGACGGTGGCTTGGCATAGATAATATATTGCTTCTTGGACATTGGCGCAAAGATCCGGCGGCGGGTATATGAATTCCAGTGGACTCGGCGGTGTATCTTTGTTGTCGGTAAACGGTTGTTTCAGTGTCAGAAAAAAACTGGTCCCGATGAACGGGCGTACGAAGCCTCGGGCATTACACCATATTTGCACTTCTGATGTGATATGGTAGGTATAAAGAGTCCCCAGATTAGAAACAAGTTGCTGGATCCAGAGAAGTTCGGTGGTAGGCGCGTGACGAGTTGGGGCGGCCACAGATATCTGGGAGTTAGGCGATAAGAGCACCGAAGAATAGGAGGGAGTGGAGATGCCGGCCTGGCGCAATGTGTAGATGAGCTTGTCAAGATAGTCGCCGAGCTCTGCGGACTTTTTGAAGTATTCGAAGCGCGTTATGAGACAGCGCAGAATATTATAAGTTGAGATACTGGAATCAGGTTGCCGTGCCGAGGATGAAAGAGAAGTTCGTTTGTAATAATTTTGCCGGTGGCTTTGGAAAAGGAGAAATTGGAGGATAAAATACGATGTCGCCGAGGAGTAAATGCCTGCCGAATAATCTGTGTTTGCATCGTCCTGCTCGCCGAGATCTTCTAGTGTAAGGACAAATTCGGTTGTCTTGTTCAGTTTCCAGACAATGGCTGGCCCGTCATAGTAGACGTCGTGAGCGAGCAGCATACGAGCTTCTCGATTAAGCTCATACCAGAGTTCTTGGTGGAATATAGTGTTTCTGGCTTCAAGCACGCGGTCCTTCAACGGCGCATCATCCGGTATGCGACTAGGAAGAGGTGACTGGTCTGCGATCTTACCGTCCTTCTTGACAGTAATGCGTATTCTCTGGGAGCCTGAGCCAAGTTTCCCAACGCCTAACCTGACAGTACCGTCGTCATTTCGAATCAATGGGGCAAGACTACTGTCCCTGAATTCCGGAGCTGACTCGGCAAAGCCGAAACGAACGCCCAAGGTGTGCCGCTTCCGGGGGAGCGCACAGACAGCCCAGCCGTCATCGCTGACAGCCAGTACATCGGCCCAGTACTTGGTCTCGAGCTCTATCTCTTTCTCAAGGCGCTCGGCTGCAGCTAGCACCGAGTCCGCCATGTTATTGATGCCCATAATCCGCCACCCAGTAGCGACAGAAAGCTCGTCGTGTATCTGGGCTTCTGTGATGTTGGGTTCCTTGAGTTTGGAGGCGCCTAGAGTTCCAATGCCTACAAGATCGCGTAGTGCAGGAGACAATGTCGCACCGGCCTGGACCGGGACCTCTTTAGAGAGCAGGAGGGAAATTGAATCGAGAGCGAGCATTGCGGCTTGATGCGCGGCACTGCGGCGCACACGGTTAGTGAACGTTCCAGAATTTTGTTGCATCGTCTGGCGCATAGAGATTAAGCCTAGGCAGACAAAGGAGAACTGACTCAAGATTTCGTAGGAACTCTTCCCGCGCGGCCATAGCGGTCTTGCCGTTCAGCGCTTCGTCGTCGTCCTCTTCTTCTTCGGACGAGCCATCAATACCGCTGTCTTCGACCCGTCCCTGCTGTCTGGCTTGGATCTCTTGGCGCAACTGCGCCTCGTTGAGATTTCGGAAACCATTAGGCTTGGCGTTAACGCGCGAGATAAACTCGGCAAGAGTCTTTGGTTTCTTGTCGCCAGTCGGCCACGGACGTAGAGAGAAGGGAGCATTGGTGTTGTTGGCCATGGCGGTTTCTGGTCGGGATATCGGGAGTCGAGATGTCGAATCAGCCAGACAAAAGGCAAACCGCGTCGCTTGGAGGTACTATCGCGGGTCGATGCAGATGTAGGCCAGAGAGTCTCGTCAAAGACGGAACCGGAAACGCAGAATTATCACCAGATGGTGCCGGCATTCATGAGCCGTCGTGTATAGTTTATTGTCATGTTCGTAGGCGGGACAGTAATGTAGCGAAGGTAACTCTGAGGTACAAGAGGCCGGGCGCGTTGTCGATGCTACAGTGGACCCTAGCGGTCTGTTAGCGCTTTACCATTCTAGACGGGAACGTTAACAGCACTCATAGGCCCGTTTCGGCCCGTTTCGGCCCGTAATTTTTGTGACGGCCCGCTAACTACCTACATGATCACGTCTAAGTACCAAGTACGCCTCCTATCCGGAGTTCGTGCTGTAGTACGTCCGTAATAGTTACCGGTAATAACCTTTCACTGCGAGTCGTAAAAGTTGTAAAGCGTTGTGTTATTAGAATGAGAAAACTCGATGACAAGTACATAGTAAGAAATCTGAACGGACTCGGACAACGAGAGTTAATATTCAGTCTCTATTTTCTGACAAGTCTCTCAACTATACCTAGGGCCAGGCCATACTTGCATAATCCTCCAGTTCCGGAAGACTGATAATAATATCTCCCTCTAGCGGACCCGGATCTCGGAGGAATAGAAGCCTAAATGGTAAAACCAATGGACTTCCAGTGGCATGATACGACACCGGATCCGTGGCGGTATTCTGTGTGATAGTTATGGTTTGCCGAAGTACGGGCGCACTAATGACGGATTGTCGCGTTGCCGTAGCGCCCGGTCGAACAGGTAAATCCTCTTCCCACTTCTCGATTAGGATCTCGCTGCGAGTATGGTCATATTTGGCAAGGAGGACTATCTTAACCTGGTGATCCGAGGCAGTAAACCACCAGCGCATATCTGTGCGTAAATCGGCCAAAGGCTCGGAAACCCCGGCGTCAATAACTAGTGTTGGCCAGTCCCCTTCGGCCGCACGTTCTGGTCTTGGGCCGCCCGTGGAGTCACCCTCTGCACCATCTCCGCCCGGATGACCTTGTGATCTGAAGGTAGCGCCGCCGATCGGTGCCCACCTAAGAGACAACCCCATTTTGTTTATCTGGAATTCGCATTGTCTATAGATGAGAAGATGGAGTGCTTCAAGGAGCCTGGTCGGGATTATGATAGTTAAGATCTTTGCCTGAGCGTCATACCGACGGAGTCGAAAATGACGGCTTTTTCTCGAGACCGAAGGGGGAGGCGTCTCGCGAGAGTCCGAAATCCGTGTGTAGTCATCCTGAGAAACATCTGTGACGACGAGATAGTCCTTAGAAACGTAGCTGACATCGTTAATTGTCCGGAAAAGCTCTGCTATGGTATTAAATCGCACTCTAGGCGTATCATTTTGTAATTCTCCCAGGGAGGAAAAGGAAGTTTCATGGGTTTCCATTGTGTAGATTTTAGGCGCGATTTGAGTTGATGACGAGGGGCCTCAAGGCATGCTGGCGCGAGATCCGTCAACACTAGAACCACCGCTTTCAATTCTTGATCGGGGTAACAAGTATATAAGTCCACACACGAGACAACGCCGTCACGTACGACCACAGCCGCCAGAAAACTCGGGATCCCGTCCGCTCTCCCATAGATAAGCTGGCCGAGCGCCGAATTAGTAGTTGGGTCGGTGACGACCAGCGAATCCCCGGTGTTGTACGTTTTGGAATTCTTTTTTTTCCCTCAATACATTTCGACTTGTTTTTGGGGCTGTAGGATTGATGATGTTGTGGAAGAGCCGGTACGGAAGAAGTGATTACGGACGCAATGATAGGTAAGTTTACAGTTTGTGAATGCAGGCGTCAACGACATGTGCCGACAGCGCCTGCTGGAGGCGGGGAGCTCAACCACTCTGTGAAGGCGCGCTCCGTATCTACAAACCGTGAATGAGTGAGTGAGTGAGTGGGTGTGTGTGTGTCCATCAATGTTTGATTCCCAAACCTCTTTCTGTCCATAATTTACTGTTTGTTTTCCGCCTGGGCAGTCGCTCCCGCTGTCGCTGCCTGCCGTTTAGTTAGTCGGTGCTTACCGGGCCACGAATGCCACTGCTGCTTTAGTGGTCCGTGCACACCTCCTATAAGGGGCCATTTTCCCTCCCAGAGCGAGTCACATTTCTTTCCCTCAGTTGATTCCCTCAACTCTGCTGCCCTCTACGGTGTTTCCCACCAACTACTTCCCAACATCAATCCTGCGCTCTCCACAACCTCCATGAGAATTACAAGCTCAATTGGGCGGCACCCAATTAATGGCGCTCTTTTGGAGTCCGTACGGGTTGGACGGCCGCGGCAAAGCGCATCAAGCAGGCTCTACCTATGGACCCACCCTCGGAACACGTAGGTCATTGTAGCCTAACGGCATCCTGCCAATTCTTTCGGTCAATCCTCTGCTGCCCGACAAGCGAGCCCACCACAAAGGTCTGGCTTAACGCCTGACGGTCCATCTCACTCTACCAGGCCAGCTGGTGTGGTGTGGTGTGATGAGTTGCAACCCTGGCCATTGGTCTATGCTATCAACCAGCCCCAGGGCTATACCTACTCGCCCGGTCTAATAGCGACACAGGCTACACTAATACGTAAGCGGAAGCCCTCCCGCTAAGCTTGTGACTAGATCTAGCAATGAGGCAACCCGAGAGGCAACCCGAGAGGCAGCGAAGACGAATTCAAAGCTGCGAAACACTCCAGTCAAGTGATGCCTGCCTTGCCTGGTGTGTCGCGGTATATATAGGCCCATACTTGGGCACCTGGCGAAGTACGAATGGAGGGTACTACAGTTAACGTCCAACTCCCGGTCACAGTAGTCCGTACTCGACTCCATGATGGCTCGGACCTGGTTTCTACTGCCGGATTTTACCTTCACCACTGATGGCCCCCTCCGCCTTGGCACGGTGATTCCACACTGGTCCAGACCGACAGCAGTCCTCGCAACCATCGGCCGCGACACCACATGGGAAATCGAATTACCGGACCAGACAACCCTCGTAGAGCCATACCATGCGCACACTCGTTCGCAATTACGGTCGAGTGGTCTCAGCGCGTGGTTGAAATTTTGGGGCCTGGCTTCAATCTCAGTTGGCGGCGATTATGGCAGGAGCAGCAAGATCTATTACGGTGAAACGGATCACGAAATTCACTCTTTCAAGGATCCACTGACGCCTGAGGTGGTGACCGCCATTGCTAACGTCCCGGCAGTGCGCGCCCATATCAACTCGGGCATGTTTGGCAAACGACCGGTCTACGTTGTCTCGGGACTGCGCATTGCTACATCGTCCTTCACTGTGACGAAGGAAAAAAGCTCGAACTTTTCCGTGACGGTCGGGGCGTCTGGCCCGCCTCCAGGGACGCTGCTCTCTGAGGTTGGCGGGGAAGTGAGACGCGAAAGCCAGAGCATGGTCACCAACTCGTATAAGACGGCCCCGGGAATCGTGTTCGCGTATCGGCTCCATGTCGTTCGCACTCGTAGGGCAAGGTTAGAAACGGGGCTATTTACACACAAGGCCGCGTTCTTGACTGGTAACGCCGGCGAGGCAGCGGAGCCGCTGAGTCTTGCTGAAGCTACGCGAGAGGAGATTGATAGAGACCTGGAGGAAGATGTTGAGTATGAAACTGCGGAAATTGGAGAGGATGAGTTGTGTATTTATCCCTCGACTAAGTGAAGCATCGGCTTGAGTCTTGACAAGTGTGGAATGGCTGTATCCGACAGTTGACATGGGCTCCGGGCACCCTTGGTAAGTCGTGATCGGACCTATTGCAAGATGTTAACTAAATGCGTGGAAGATTGGGATTGCCAGACCATGGCGAAGCGCAACGGCGTATATAACGCGTGCCCCTCACAGGTCACGTAACCATTCCAATCGAGTCAGAGACTGCCTTCGAAAGCTTTTCGAAAGGACTTACCACCACGGGGTCGTTGACCTCCAACTGAGTGTGCTTGGTGAAGACCCAGGTACTACCATGAAAACCAAGCTTTTGGCACTTCTCACGGCTCAAACCAAAGACGATCTTACCATCATCTATTATTACGGCCACGGCGGAACATCCTATCTCGCATACGTTCCGTCTCAAGAGAGCCCTAATACGATGGACGAAACGAGCGCAACGAGACTCAGCTGAAGGGAACGCCACGATAGACCTTTTACACATTTTGGCCGTCGGGGTCGCGGGGTCAGACAACTGCGAACGCCAACACTGCAGCCCATAGTCAACAAGTTGAATTTAACTTCAACACGTTGGACTCACCAGCTACACAAGAACCGATCATGCCTGCACAGGAACAGGCCGCCGCCGATCCGGGCACCTCCCAACCAGATATTAGTTTCACTGCCTCTATAGAACTCGACAACGCGAATTATGATCATTGAATGCTCCATTAGGACGCCGTCCAATAATGAAGAACTCTATGGTTCGGGTTCAACCCCATTCGACGCGACTTGATTGATACCCACCCCTCCAATATCCTAATGCTACTCGATTGTTGCTATTCATCCACGGCATCCATCGACCAAGAAGGAAAAGAGCTTATTGCCGCTTGCGGCGTCCGTTCACGGAGTCCCGTCGGTGACCAAGAGTTTTCTTGGAACCTTGCACAGATCCTTGAGCATGATTCACGTGGTCTCCCTGTTTCAACCAATATCTACAAGCAGTTTTCTTCCTAGCACATTCTCATGCGGCCGCTTGCTTATTCGTCTATCACACCATATTTCGATCATTTCCCAATTTGCATATTCTGTTTCCTAACCGTCGGTCGACCGGCCACACCACCACAAGTCTGCCAGCCTGTCTGCCACTACTTCTTGGCCGGCCGATAGCCATCGGCCGACTATGCTCATAGCCAGCGGTCAGTCGGCCAAGAGGTACTGACCGACAGGACCGACCGATAGGCCACTCTGGTCCGACTCACGCTTTTTGCTTCATGAATTCGAGATTGAATATTTCACACTGGCATACCTAAACCCCAGCTTTCTGGATGTCATTCCGTCAGCGGATGCAGATGTGATTCCTGATCGTTACATATATATATATATATATATACTCTTCAGGAACTCTGGGCGCTCAATAGAGGCCGCGTTAAGTGATAGGTATACACGAAGACGGTCCCCATATTGGTCGGACGAAGAACGAACTAGCTGGACCGAAGCCAATGCTGGCGATAACGACAATTCAACAGCACGGAAATAGTCAGCGATGCCGAATTCCCTTCGGAACTCCCGGACAATAACTTTCGAGTACACAGACGGCGTTGCCGCTGGTATCCTCTCGCAGCGCGACTCCCCCGACGATCCATGGCACCCGGTTGGGTTCTTCTCAGAAGCACTACACGGGGCCGAGCTCAACTATGGCATCCACGACAAAGAGATGCTTGCCGTCATTAAGGGATTGATGTGCTGGAGACCGGAACTCATAGGCCTCCAGACCCCCCGACCGTTCACTATCATCACCGCGCTGGAGTACTTCACGGTAAAGAGATTACTGAACTTGAGACAAGCCAACTGGGCGGAACTTATTTCCCACTACAACTTCGTGATCACCTACCGCCCAGGCTCCCGGAACACCGTTGCGGACATCCTGTCACACTGCGGCGGAGAACCTTGGGTCGGTTATGATGACCAACTTGACGATTCTGACGGTAGCTAGAGCGTTTTACACTATTCCGTATTACAAGCGAAAAGATACTCAAACTTACATGCGCTGTCTGGGATGTACATTGTATGCAGTAAGTAGATGCCTTATTGCTAGTTGAAGCCGTGACCTAGTTGAATATATAGCATAGTGGATGTCGTAGCACTTTGAAAACCTCAATTTCCTTGGAAACACCAGTTGATCTCGGGCACGAGGCGCGATGACCGGTGCGCATCTACCTTCCCGAAACTGTGATATCCCCAATCTCGAGCAAGATATCACATCCAGGAACAATGACAATCACTTGCTTGCACACTCAGGCGTTCTCAGTTTTTCTCAATTAATTATAAACGCTAGATAGATATGGTGGGTATATTTCGCCTGGTGTCTGGCGCAAAGAGTGTACGGTACCTAGGTACCCAGGTGCCGGTGTGGTGTGTCGGATAGCTGGTTCCTTAACTGGTAATTATAAGGTCTTTGCTAAGCCCGACTGCGATTGACCGCAGTGAAAACGGCCGCGAGAATTTTCAAATCGGTTTGTTTCTCTCCCCAGAACCCTATCGGGTTGATGAAGTGGTTCTTATATGCCTTTATGACTGACATGCCGTAGAGCATCTGCTCCATCACGCTCTTCGTGTGCAGTTTGGCACACTCAGTTTCGGCTTGCTCGTATATTTGATCAGCTCGCTTGGGGCTGAGTAGGGACGGCAATGCATCAACATATGCCAGTGTCATAGCGGCAACCCCGGCTGCGACAGCGGTTGCAATGGAACTCCCACCGCCCAAATCTACCTGAGGAAAAGCCTTCTGGATTTCGTCGGTGATGGAGAGTGGTATATCCGTGCCGTAAGTGCCGAGGAGCTTGGGTCCGTCTTCATGTTGAGGTGGATTCGAACCTAGAAATGTCCCGTTTGAGTCCGTGGCATAGATCGACATAACGTCTTTGTGACTAGCTGGGAAATTCTCTTTCCTTATCCCCGAGTTCCCGGCCGCCGCGAAGAACAACACAGACCCATTGCGCTCTTTTATAACCTTCTCGATGGCATCTGATATGGCCTTGCAGTCCTCCTTGCGTTCGTTGGGAAAGCCAAATGACATGGAAATGATATCTGTCTTCCACTCGGGGTCCAGTCCGGCGTGTATGATTGCCTAGTGTAATGTTAGTATGTTTGCGGGGAAAGACGTCCTGGCACATACGTTGGCAATGTTTTGCTTACGGCCCTCTAGGTCTTCCGTATTCTCTGCGACGCGAATGACATAAATATCTACTATCGGTGCGACATGCATGAGCAGTCGTGCCATATAAGTTCCATGACCAAATGTGTCTATAGCCCTTTGAGATCCTGGATGAGTGAAGTCCTTCCATCCTCTGAGCTGGCCTGATCTACGGCTGTCTTTGAAGAAAGGAAATTCTTTCTCACATCCGGTGTCTAAAATGGCGACTCGTATTGGATTTTTGGCCTTCGCTTGCCCTCGACAGACCTTTATATGTCCGGCTATCTCTTGGAGATGATCGAGGAAACCCTTTGTGCTCCCGGAAGGACCGGAAAGAAACGAAGAGCAGGCTTGACGAATTTCATTCCAAGAGCGTTTAAGTTCCTCGCCCTTGGCCGGTGTGTTGTTTGTTGTCATCGATTTGCTACCTACGCTGATTGGAATTCGGATCGATGGTCGTCCGTCTGGGTCATCGGGGTATTGTGTCGCTAGCTGGAACAAAGGTGCAACTACTTTTTGGTAAAACACATCTCTCCGGCGGCTCGTTGTCCCCCTAAAGCTAGCGTGATCATTTAAGCAGTTCTTAATGGCTGCAACGAAGTAGTCATTCCACGCAGGGCCTTTCCGCTCTTTTTGAAGTTCTTTCAACTTCGATACCGCTTTGAAATGAGCCATGTTCGTGTACCCTTCATCGCCGAACTCGGAGGGGTTTCCCATCTCTAGAGCCTGGCCCAAGCCGATTTCTAGAAGAATTATCCCTAGGTAGAGTATTCGTGGATACCGGTGGACGTATTGCCCCTCACCGCAGTACTCTGCCGGGGACTTCCTGTACTGACTACCGAAAGGAAAGGACACGAAGACCCTTAAAAGGATGTCCTCAGGAGACCAGGACTTTTCATCTGGATCCAAGTAAAAGAGCAAGATGTCTTCGCTAGTCCATCTGGCATCCATTATCTCCGAGTCGTAAAATAGCCAGAATGCTCGAGCAACAGTGTAAGACAGCTTGACCCTCTGTATGTCCGTGACTTTCCCCAGTCTCAGCAGTTCCGAAAGTGGTAAGCCATGACGTGATATGATATGCTGAAGTTGCTCGGGATCTCGTAATTTGTAGAGATTGTCGTCTTTACCTAACTCTGAATAGCCTTGTTAGAAAATTAGACGAAATGTATGAGTGACTAGATAACTAGACGACTTCTTATCCAGCAATTAGAGGTGTTACATCCCCAACCCTTGGATTAAATCCCCGAAGCAATTAATTCACTTGGCCCTGTAGCAAGGATATTGCTCTCTTTTCTCGAAACCCCTACCGCAAACGCCGTGCGAGCAAACGCATCTTTAAAAATTCCTCAATATGTATGGAAATGAAATTCTACAAGTGATCCCAACGTCTAAAACGTTAGGCTGTGTTCACCCTCGCACTTTTCCTGTGTTTCGGAAACGGAAGGGAAAAGTTGATGGCAGTAGAGAGAGGCAACTTTGCCGACTCGGCGCCGACTAGGAACGATCGGACCTTCGCAGTAGTGTCTCCAATATAAGGAAATTCAACCTTACCGATATTGATCCTGGCAAAATTCGGCTTTTTTTGGAGAGTTTCACAAGCATCTCCAATTCTAATTAAAGAAAGTTGGGAAATATTGAAGGTGTCTTTGCATCTCTGCTGTGATCCTTGGGTATTTTTCGATTCGGTGTTACATCTGTGTCCGGTTAGTCTAGCTGAATATCTTGGTGCTGAGACCTCCATGTTCCCAGAAAAGAGATGTCACATAGATGGGAAAGATCAAATATTCAATAGAGCAGTATCTATACCGCTTCAGCTGCCAAAGGCTCTTTACTGCCTTGGATAAAAGGATAGGTGCGAGGACTCATAGACAAAGCACATAGGAAAAATGGACTTGCATCGGGATCCTGAAAGCTAATTCCTGCCAGTGTGTCAATTCCGAAGCTGCGGTTATGGCTTTGAAAATTACCCGTTGATCTTCTGAACGGAATCCAGATTCGAGGCATAGCTTAGTGATATGCCGCTTGGTTTCCGCCGTATCCTGGTTTCCTGGCCCTACGTGGCCGGCTAGAGTGCAAGCTGTGTAGTTTCTGACTGCAGCGAGAAACAACTTGTGAACCAGGCCAGGATATGTATCACTAGGAGGCGGCGAATGAGCAAGAGTGTTGGTATCGGAGTCGCGCTGCAATTCCGGTATGATTTTCTCGAGTAGATCCCAAAGACGGATGAAGCGTGATTCGAAAGGCTGGATGACATCGGGGCGTTGTTTACAGAATCTGGTGACAGATTGCTGCACCTGGTATTTCGCCTTGTCGTCTCGAAGTAGACGACTGAGAGTACGCCACAGCTTCAGAGGGTCCTCCTCAATCTGGGGCCAATGCCGAAAAATTCCGGGCGGTGGCCACTGTTGAGTTGGTTACTCCAAGTTGCCGCTATACCCCGGGCCCTTACACATACCTTAGCTATTTGTACCAAATCCCGAAGAGCCGCTACAGAAAGGTCTTGAGCGTCGAGCGGGATTTGGGGAAGGTCTTGCTGAGATAGATTCTCCCCGATGTACTTGAGATAAATCGCGATTTTGGCGGCTTTAACACTCCTGTTATCGATGGCGAGTGGGTAGAGAACTTCAAAGGCGGCCCCGGATACCGAAGCCAGGATTTGCAACGAGCGTGAATCACCCCGCGTAGCCATTGTGAGCGGAGGGAGGACAGGAGAGGGATAGAAGGTCAGGTGCCGCCTCTGAAGGCGATGATCTGTGATAAGCAGGTGATAAGGCTGTCGGAGTCAGCGGGCGGGCGTCGGCTGGGGTTGTAGTAATATCGATGCGGGGGTTGTGGGCGAACGTAGCATTGGACAGTCCGACCGGCGGCGACTGCCCAACGCAGCCCTCATTTTGGCACGGCAGGTACATCTGAGGCCTGAACCCTTGACCTCCTGCTGGAACCATCCATCCCTCTCAAGTGATCCCTCTTGGGGCCAACTTGCTAAGCAACGCCTCAACAGCGACATCTACAATGGACCCTACATTTGGAGGAGAGTCGATTGCGGATATGACGAGGTCATGCTTGGAAGCTGCAAGACAGAGCATCCAACACCTCCGAGGCGAAGACAAAGACCAAATGCAAATGCGAGTTGCTGATCTAAGGCTTTGGGCCGACAGCGTTGGGGCCACCGCGCGGGCAAAGGCGTCACTGGACTCGCGATTCCAGCACCGGCCTAGTGATATTTATGTCATTAAAGGCCTCCTTTTTATGCTGCGCACCCTTTTCAGCGACTTTGCTATCGCTGCAGGGACTAACTCCGACGTCAGCGATTTACTTGCTAATATCAGTTCTACTGTTGACAGCATGGCCATCGTGGGAGTTCAAATTCGACGAAGTGGCCGCCAATCTCGACTTCGAAAGGCGGATGGTTCCTTTGATAGGAATCGGGACAAGTATCGCAACTTAAGAGCGCATCTCGCCTGCGTTATCACGTCGAGGCCGACGGAGGACGGTAGGCCTGCTGATGAGACGGAGGGACTGCACGGCGTCGATTACTTCGCAAATCTCAAGCTCACATCAATCCAAGAACGCCTCATAGAAGTCAACTTAAGAAGACGCCACCGATTCCTGGAAGCTCAGAGACACTCTCACGGCCTAAAAGATTCTTTGGCGAAGGCTGATCAACTCGTGTTGCCTCTGCTGACCGCCACTAATACACCAACAATCCACAGCGAGCAGAAAGTTGACACAACTCCGGCCGAGGTTGTGGTTGCGACAACGCAAGAAACACAAACATTGCCGACTAGCCATAGATACAACGCTCCTGTGGCCACTGTGACGTCGGCCTCGGGCCTGGACTCGAAATGGGGCGGACTGCAAGACCGCCGTCAGCCCGGATCGACTGTCACCCGTATTACAAGCATTACGGCCACCGCAAGATATCCCAAGGCGCACGCTCCTTCATACCAGAAGCTGGTTAAATGCCCCTGTTGTTGTCAAGCCATCCCAGCGAGCGAAGTGGAGGAGGATAGTCAATGGAGGTAAACTTGCAAAGAATCCTGCCACTGTTCGTTGGATTTCGGTTTGCTAACAAGACAAGAAAACATTTGGCGAATGATATAAACCCGTACACCTGCATCTTCGACAATTGCCCAACGCCGTACAAACTCTTTGCAACGCATAGCGAATGGCAGGACCATTTCATGGATGACCATCCGTCCCAGTGGCAATGTCGTTATTGCAAAGGCGGCCTTGCCGTGTTCGGATCACTATCCGGAGTGATAACCCATATTGTGTCTAGCCACCCGGACGTTGTCTCCAACAATCTCCAGGACCTGCTCGCAGGTTCAGAAGTCAAGATGATGGGAATTACCAAATGTCCATTATGCGATAGTGAGGGACCTCCAGACTCACCAGACTTGGTTGAGCATGTCTTGCAGCACATTCATGACTTTTCTCTCCGCTCTCTACCCTGGCCGTCGGATCCAACCTTTCTGCCAAGCACACCCGCTGCAACATTTGACCCAGATTGTGCAGTCAAGCTCTTCAGAGACGACGAAGGCAACGAGTACCCTTTCTCTATTGCCGAATGGGCTGAAAGCATAGCTCCAAACAAGCCAGATCTCGGGAAAACGAGCGTCTTCGATTCTGAGGGTCAAGAGCAATTTCTAGGCTCCAGAAGCATGACATCGGACGGCAGATTACTGTTGCAGCTTTGCGATCTCGACAAAAATCCACCCAAGATCAGTGAGATAGAATCGACATCAACGGCCCAAGTTCATTTGGATTACTTCTCTGGTAATCCATATTTCATCGACGAATCGAGTGTTGCCTGGTCCTCTGACTCCTCTTCACAGAATCGTGACCCTTCCAATCAGGGGCAGGATATCAGGGTATGGAAGGAGTGGACTTGTACCCTCTGTCGTGCGCAGAGCGGCGAAGGCGACGATGAGTACTACCGACATATCGAGAGTACCCATTACGAGGATATGGAGGCAGCAACGAAAGATCGTAGGATTGACATAGAAGAATGGAAGCTCTCTATGCTATATGAGGCCTATGGGAACGGAATGTAAGTTACCAGGACTGCTTTCGCTGATGTATATCGAGTAACGCTCATCAGGGATACGATACCGGTTGCCGATTCTGCGCCCATATCTCATTCTGGACCTATTCCTGAAGAAGAACTGAATCAGAAGACCGTTGAATTACGGAGGGAGCTTGAAGAGCTTTTGGAAGAATACTTGGGACGAGTGGACGTAAATGAAAGAGCGCGATTCTCGCTTTCTACCTGGGGCCCTTTTTGGAAAATAAACCAACTTGCCGACTATTTTGACAAGAAGGGGAAATCTGATGAGGGCGAGGATTTACTCCGGAAAGGACTAGAAAGAAGTGAAAAGATGCTAGGCCCAGAGCACCGCGATACCCTTCGTAGCATGGAACGCCTTGCCAGCTTCCTCCTCAGACGGCGGAAATATAGAGAGGCCGAGTATCTATACCGAAAAGCAGTAAAAGGATGGGAAAGATTGCCAGGCCCAGTGGATTTTCACGATATTCCTTTTGGGGTGCTCGCCATGGTCCTTGAAAGACACGAGAAATTTGAAGAGGCAGAGAATTTTCGTCGGAAAGCAGTAGAGAAAGCGGAAAAACAGCTAGGCCCAGCGGGTTCCGATACCCTTCGTAACATGCAAGACCTTGCCAGCCTCCTAGAAAGACGGCAGAAATATGAAGAGGCCGAGAATCTATACCGAAAAACAGTAGAACGATTGGAAAAATTGCCAGACATAGCGAATTCCGTTTATTTTGAAAGCATTCGGGGGGTCGTCAGGGTCCTTAAAAAACAAGAGAACTATGAAGAGGCAGAGAACTTTTGGCGGAAAAGACTAGAGAAAACGGAACGATTGCTAGGCCCAGAGCATCGCGATACCTTTCGCAGTATGCAAGAACTTGCTATCTTGCTCGAAGACTGGCAGAAATATGAAGAGGCCGAGAATCTATACCGAAAAATAGTAGAACGTTGGGAAAACAGTCAAGGCCGACGGTATTTCAATGATATTCGGAATTTTTTGGAGGGGCTCGCCAGGGTCCTTAAAAGACAAAAGAAATATGAAGCGGCCGAGAGCCAATACCGAAAAACAATAGAACATGGGGAAAACTTTCCAGGCGAGAAGTATATCTATAATATTTGTAATTCGATCGGGGTTCTCGCCGGTTTCCTTGAAAGCCAAGAGAAATATGAAGAGGCAGAGAAGCTTCATCGGAAAGCACTAGAGAAAGCAGAAGAGCCGCGAAGTCCAAAGTATTCCAATATCCTTGTTGATATCAAGAGAAGTCTCGCCAATAACCTTCGAAAACAGGGCAAAACGGAAGAGGCAGAAGCGATATTAGACACCCTATATTCATCATCAGACGATGGGTCGGATAGTTCATCAGAGAGTAGCGTGTGAGTGGACGCCACAATACACAATGCTTCTCAGAGAACATTTGTATCGTCGACTAAACCAAGCCTTGACTGACGGGTTGGCTTGACACCTCTACGGTGACTTATGAACAGGCCCATCGCGGCGAAATCCACAATCTGAGGATATCTGGTCCTATATATTCCGGAAGTTTGGAAAAGCGTGAGCGTGATCGAGGGAATCAGTCAGAAACACTCCTTTAGCTAGTTAATTTCAGTCTCCTGTCATTTACCACCATCGCTGTACGAATCGCCGATCGGTTTGCGACACTCGTGACGTGACCCGATATATCAACAGTGCTAGCAGATCGATCACTATCTACTGGCGGACAAGGCTCGTGGCACGGGGATTCTCGTGATGCGAAGATAATCTGTATATTCCGTGCTATGGGCAGTCGTCTGATGATGAGGAGGGGGCTATCTTATGTGAAGGCCCGTAAATGGGACAGCGGTAATGAGGCATGGATTTGTCGCAATTCCTATCGGTTCCGGAATCCGAAAGGAAATACAAAACCAGTTATATTCAGCTATATCACTCCATGCGGTAAGACTTGTATTGGCAAGGGTGGCGTTCCGAGTACCTACACGCAAGTGAACTTCAGAAAACTGGCAGGTTGTGTTAGACCAAAAGGTGTCCGAAAGGCACCCAACACACCTCTCCTCGGTATCGATAGCTATCCCATCAACAGAAGCAATAGCAATCATGCAATAGTCCCACGACCACTGGCCTCATCCTGTATACCGCAAACCACACTCAAGCAAGTATTCCCCCCATAGCAGAATAAGAAAAAGCAGGACATCGATGCCAAGACAATGACAAAGTATCTAACCCGAAGCCATTTCATGAAACGTGCGGTTTTCAGCGGCGGTAGTACACTCTCAAGGCGTAAGACGTTTCTCCATTGCCTCCCATCACGCCTAGTCAAGACGTCTCTTATTCACCGATGTCTGACGCACCATGTGTCGTAAGCAGTTCCGCCGTCTCGCGCGTCTAATCCCCATCTCGCGGGCCTAAGCAGCTTCCAGCTCGGTGATTCGAGCCTGGAGTTGCTGGAGATTAGGGTCTTGCGTTTCGCTGGAACGCCCGTCGCGGCGCCGCTCGTCGTCCTTCTCCAGGAGCTAGATACGGCGGTCCGCGTCAGCCTGGCAGTCAGGATGTGACAGTAGGTTCCCGGCGTCGTCCATGGGTATTTCCCTGGGGTGACCGTCGCCATATTCGGGGGAATAGCTACAAAAAGTGCCTTAATCTCCTCCTTCAAAGATTCGCGAGCTTGTTTAGACATACGGTGTGACTGTGGGATAGACAGTGCCTTGCGTTTCTGCACCTTTTTGCTGTCTGATACTGCCGGGCTTTTCCGCCTTGCGTGTTCTTTTTGGAATCCCTCGGTCGCTCCCTTTTCTCCTTCCCCTCCGACTGCTTTGCAGTTTTACCCCCGTGTGAATTGCTACTTTTACCCATTGCAGCAAGAACGCTGTTAGCGAAGACTTCTCAAAAGAATGGGTTGATTAGGCCACCCGGGCCTTGGATTGTGTAAGCTGATTAGCCAGATTCAGCTTGTGGCTTGCTAGTACTTACTCTTGACTCTGAAGTAGTTGCTTTCTTTAACGAGGTGATAGTCGAATTGTCACTATAGCGTCACGGCCTGGAGTTGTCTGACTTGCAGATCCACTCTTGTGCACGTAAAGACGTGGCTACACAAGGACTCTTCTGTAGTGCGTTTGAATATTTGTTTTTGAAAGTTTTTTACTTGAGGTTTTATCGGAGTCCCATTCTGAGGGATATATAAGTCGGCGGCGGCGGCTGTCCATCAGCACGTCGTCGTGTTCAAAATACTCCTTGCCCACTATTATGTCGTTCTTCATGTTGACGACTAGCAGGGGCGCATCAAGGGCTGTCCGTCGTTGTACGCGAAAGTGCGCGAGGATCGCTACGTCCATCATTTGGGTGACCTTGCCGTCATAGCCGGCGACTGTGACGGGCTCAAACTCGGATATTCTAGATAATCGACCGTAGTTAGTAGAGGAATAGGCTTTCGTCGCGCTTACTGCGCAGCCACCATGTTAGCAATACTCTGCGTTCTCGTGGCTACTCCGCCACGGTTCCTCTACATGGTATCTCCTTTGCCTTCTTTCTCTAAGTCATGTCCTCGTCGTCTGTCTACTCACGACTGTCCTGCATGGGCATCTGCTCCCGCGTAGTGACCTTAATATACATTCTTCCTCTATTTTCAACAAAAGCGGCGATGGTTCGCATAGCTCCAGCTTGCTCCTCCGCTGCGACCGCGAAGCGAGTAGTGACCTCAACAGGCTTCTTTTGCTCTTTGATACCTTGGTCAAGAGCGGTGGCAATCCTCTTAGCAGCTACGGCGTGGCGCTCTTGAAAACTAGTAAGGTGCTGCTCAGAGTCGGCAGCGGTTGACTGGGGTGAGCTGACTGAGTCTTGCGGACTTGGAGGAGTTTCTTCACGGTAGCTGGAATTTGGCAAAGGCCTAGACTTTACTACATCACAGTAGTGACGGAGTAACGAATGTAGTTATACGAGTCCGACAGAGTACGTTGTGACAGATTTGGCTGCGGTCTGCGGATCGGCGGTAACGCAGGTGCTGTACTACTACACGCGCCACGAAGGGCCGCCTCCTTAATTCACCTCATTGTAATCATCATCTATATCGACGCAGTCTTCGCGGACTATACCTCCCTAGAGGCCTAAGTCAACAGCCGTGCCATCTCTCGAGGAACATCCATCAGTCGAGCCTCGGCGGAATGGACCATGTGCTGCTGCACCTTCGTCCACGACTTGTTTGAAGGGTCGTTGAGATACAGACATCTCATCATCCACACTCTGCACAAACGTCAGAAAATAGCCACTCCGGCTACGCAGCGCACCAGCCGGGCTCCGAGAGGCTCGGTAGGTATACGATGTATACGTACGACAATACAGCCTCCGCCCTTTCGTCTCTTGCGAGACTTGATACACTTGGTGCATTTGACAGAGTCCGACCCGACATCCTTGCCACAGAAGTTGTCAAGGTCCTTCGTGACGTGGATAGCGCAATTGCCACAGATCACCAGCTCTTCCTCATGCTTCGCTGGGTCTTAACCTATACCAGGAGTTAGCACACTCCGATTTTCAAGGCCTGCTGAGGTCTGCGTACCAGCGGAGCGTGGTTCGGCAGCCGGGTCAGCTGCGGCACGGGGTGCGCGCGTAGCGCGACGTCGAGGTGGCATTTCGTTGAGTCACTTCAGTATGGTGTACACAACTTCCCTCCTACAACATACTTTCGAAGGCACATACGCAGCGCTCACGGCTCCATCGCTGGCTATGTTCTTCCGGGTAGATAAGTGACTCGAGGTCTCGCTAGGGTACTCACTGGAGCCGACTAGTGGGATACGCAGTGCGATTCCCTCTCGGACGGCAGCAGAGAACTCGGGTCTCATCAGCCGAATTGCTGGAATGAAGGTAGGTATACCTATTGCGGCCTGGGCTTGATATCCTCCCTTTTGGACTCTAGAACGGCCCGTGGGATTGACCTGTACCGCAAGAGGTCGGCAGCACCCTTCTGGCCCAGGAGAATCCCCGACCGGGCGTTTGGTACAGCGTCTTTCCCGACGATGGTTGCAATCAAACCCATAGTGAAGGCAGGATGCGAGAATTCGAGAACAAGAGTAACCCGAACCCGAGTTCCATCTTCGCACTTGTGACTATCACATATTGGAGGACACGAACCCCCTTGAGCATGGTCCATATTTCGCCGTGTCTATTCAGCAGAGGCTGAATGCCCTCCTCGTATCTCTGACCAGATCTATGGCAGTGGCAGCAATGAGATCAAAGCTACCAACCTCATAGCTTGAGCAGGAATTTCATTAGGGATCCCTGGAGTGTTGAGCTGTGAATTCGGCAGCATATTCCCCTGCTCCTGAATGGCGATGGTGTTGAAGTTGAACTCCAGTTGTTGAGCATAGGCTGAGAGTGTGGCGGTTGCTATGACCAGGCGTTGTGCGGACACACTCGATGGGGGTTGGATTGGGTTGAACAGTTGCCGTCCGTTGTGGTCGCCATTGTGGTTCCTGGACCTATTTTATAGCTGCTGATATATACCCGCGATAGCTGAGTGTTAGTGATAATCATCAGGTCTGATGCACCCTTCATAGGGAATTGTGAGGTGGCGCGCTCGGTGTAGCCAACACAAGCTTGTGTGGTCGGCGCTCAACCTGATGCATCCCCATACCTACTTGCAAGGTCCGACGCATGTAATGCTTGACACATTCCCATACCAGCAACAGAATGTTGCAGCCGCGTCGCTAGGAACAATTTAGAGGTGGAAGAGCGGAAGGAGATGGTTGAGCTGGTTGTGGACGGACTATGTAGCAAGGTGATCGACTGAATTCCAAGTAGGAGTCATTGGAAAACCTGCGAGTAGGGAACGCAAGCAGTTTGCATGCTGTGGCGGTGTTGGTGGTACCGAGCTGAGTGCGATACAGTGTGAAGTAATAGAACCACGTGCTAGTTACACGGTATTGTAGCGCGACGCAGGGATCTTGGTGTTACCGTACCTGGACCGATCGGGATGCGCTAAACAACCCTATTATTGTGGGTCGGAAGCGCCCGCGATCCGTGGCTGAAAATGTTAGTGAACGGCGATTCTACGGACATACGTCCGCATACTGATACAGACTCTGGTAATGAGCTATGTAAAGAATAGGCTAGGTACGAAGTAGGTAGGTACTACTCCTTGTAGGAATGCAATTCTACAGTTCTAGCTCATCGTACACAGAATTTTGCTCCGGTAGTTGGCTTCCCGTCCGGACATGGCGGATACCCAGATAGGTACGCTTACGGCAGGCGCAATGCGCGTCGATGAGCGACTTTTGTCGACCACTTCCTGCTGCCACATGCCACGGCTTCTCGAAATTCCCGCAGTATATGTAATTGATTCATGTAATTGGGCATGTACGTGATACGGGAGATACTATGATGAGGGAGGTACGAAATGCAGTCTCATGTTACTGCATCCGTCATACCACCGCCGGCCAGGTCTACACACCACACACCGTCTGAGAACTACCGGTAGTGATAGGAGGTAGCTGAGCACTACACTACGGGCTGCCTAGGGGCTGCCTAGTGTATGGCGGGCCGGAGGTTGGGCGGCGTTCGGCGCATCTCCATAGCGCATAAAATCTGGTTCGTGCACGCTGGATACCCACAGTGAACCTACTCTGCACACTGTATGTCAGTCAGCGTGAACGGCTGAAAGCCCCTGCGCTCCCACTGTGTGACCTCACTGCAGCGGCCTCTGGAGCTCCCCGCACTCGGCCTACAATCATCCCACTATCCTCACCTCCCGTCTAGTTTTTGCTCTGCCGGCGTGAGCGCTTTCTGGCCGAGACTCGTCCATACTCTTTCTTGGCATCACATAGCATGACATGACATGATGACATGACATACTGGCCAACCCGCCGACGTCCACTGAACCCTACGATCAACGCTGCATTCCTAATTGACATCTCTCTCTCGCATTTCCGTCTGGACCTCGATCATCTTTATAAAGGGGCACCTTCGCTGATGCCAACCCGAGTAGGCTGATAAAGAGGATAGATTCGTCCTTCGTGCTCTGCTAGTCCGCCTACCACCGTTCCCTACAGTTCTTCTCATATCAGATTAATCCTCTCCTCGACACAATTCAAACGCCCTTTACCATGCCGGAACACAAGAAGAAGATCGCCGTCATGACGTCCGGCGGCGATTCGCCCGGAATGAATGCCGTCGTCCGAGCTGTCGTCCGAATGGCTATCCACCTAGATTGCGCCCCCTACTGCATATACGAAGGATACGAAGGTCTCGTCCGCGGCGGCAAGTATATCAGAGAGATGGGCTGGGAGGACGTACGCGGTTACCTCGCCGAAGGCGGAACTCTCATCGGTACCGCCAGATGTATGGCCTTCTATGAGCGCGAAGGCCGCCTCCAGGCCGCGAAAAACATGGTCCTCAATGGCATAGACGCCCTCATCATCTGTGGCGGCGACGGTTCGCTCACTGGCGCCGACAGATTCCGCTCCGAATGGCCGTCGCTCCTAGAGGAGCTAGTCTCGAAAGGAGACCTGCAACAACAACAGGTCGAACCATATAAATATCTAAACATCGTTGGGCTAGTCGGATCCATTGACAATGATCTCTCCGGAACCGACGCTACCATCGGCGCATACTCTGCCTTGTCGCGCATCTGCGAGATGGTCGATTACATTGAGGCTACCGCTTCGTCCCACTCCCGTGCCTTCGTCATCGAGGTGATGGGTCGACACTGTGGCTGGCTTGCCCTCATGGGAGCGGTTGCCACCGGCGCAGACTTCCTGTTCATCCCCGAGAAACCTAGGGACGATCACTGGAGGGAAGACATGTGCCATATCATTAAACAAGTCAGCAGCTCTCCCAGATTCCCCCCCTGCGAGTCAATCTAATATGTATCTAGCAACGAAGCTTGGGAAAGCGCAAGACCATTGTCATCATTGCCGAAGGCGCTCTGGACAGACACGGCAACAAGATTACTCCTACCATGGTCAAAGATCTCCTTGCCGATAAGGATGGCCTGGGCCTCGATACCCGCATCACAACACTAGGCCACGTCCAGAGAGGCGGGTCAGCAGTCGCTTACGACAGACTCCTGGCCACGTTGCAAGGTGTTGAGGCTGTCAAGGCCGTGCTCGAAGCTACTCCTGAGACTGAAACTTGCTTCATCGCCATTACCGAGAACAAGATCACCAGGAAACCTCTAATGGCTGCTGTCAGAGAAACACAGGAAGTTGCTAAACTGATTGATGCTCAAAGGTTCGACGAGGCTATGGCCCTTCGCGATACCGAGTTTTCTGACCAGTACAAATCCTACGCATTGTGTGCAAATATAGGCGCGGGTGGGAAAATCATGCTGAAGGACAGCGAGGTAAGTCGAGAGATATACGTGCTGCTGTTTGCTCTTCATATTGACCATTAATAGAGAATGAGAATTGGATTCATCAACGTCGGCGCTCCGGCTGGTGGTATGAATGCTGCCATCCGCGCCGGAGTAGCTTACTGTCGAGCTCGAGGACACGAACCAATCGCAATTCACAATGGATTCGCCGGTTTAGCCCGACATCATGGCGACATACCTCTTGGGGCCGTTAGATCCTTCGACTGGCTTGAGGTAGATGGTTGGGCTAGCAAAGGTGGCTCAGAGATTGGTACGAACCGTGAATTGCCTGAGGATTCGGGCATGGAGCATATCGCAAACCTTATCAAACAGTACAAATTTGATGCTCTTTTCCTGATAGGCGGCTTCGAGGCTTTTCACGCAGTCTCACAATTACGCAAAGCAAGGAGTCAATATCCCTCCCTTTGCATCCCCATGGCTTTACTGCCGGCCACCATTTCGAACAACGTGCCCGGCTCCGAATACTCCCTCGGATCTGATACATGTCTGAATGAACTTGTCGCTTATTGCGACAAGATCAAGCAGTCGGCCTCTGCCACCCGGCGACGAGTCTTTGTGATTGAAACACAGGGTGGCCGTTCAGGTTATGTCGCTCTCCTCGCCGGCCTGAGCGTGGGGGCAAGTGCTGTTTATATTCCTGAAGAAGGCATCAGTTTGCAGATGTTAACCGCAGACGTCATGCACCTAAAACAAGTCTTTGCCAATGACAAAGGCCAAACAAGGGCCGGAAGATTGGTGCTCATCAACGAAAAGGCCAGCAGGACCTACACCGCTAAACTGATTGCGGACATCATGCGCGAGGAAGCCAATAACCGGTTTGAATCTCGTGACAGCATTCCCGGGCATGTCCAGCAGGGAGGAGTCCCTTCGCCGATGGATAGATGTCGGGCTGTGAGGCTTGCCATTAAGTGCATACAACACTTGGAAAAGTTTGGGCCGAAGGGCTATGAGAGACCAGAGGCTATTGCTCAAGACCCCTTAAGCACCTCTGTCATCGGAATTAAAGGCGCCGATGTGATCTTTTCACCCATGATAGAACTCGAGGAAAATGAAACAGACTGGACGAACCGACGGCCGACGGAGGCACACTGGCTATCCATAAAATCCGTGGTTGATATCCTAGGCGGACGCCCCGCGTACCCACCGCCGCCGCCAAACTTGGAGGGCTTGAAGGCCAAGGACGCAAAGCGAGGTCTACTTCACCCTTAAGGGTCACAGAAGGGAGTACATGATTCCGGAGTCAAGAGTTGGGAAGTTGGGATCGGTTCGGACGGGTAACAAAAGGGAAGAGTCAAAGTAATTATATCCTAAATTGCGGAGATTAGACAGACTTACAAACACCTATTAGACTCAATAACCCTAGGATATACGAGTTTCTTTCTGCAACATACGTGGCGTGTTGGCGAGTTCGATACATGGGGTGATTCTCTGGGATGAGAATGTTATTAATCTCTACTTGGTATTTAGTTTCCCGACATTTGGGACAGACTCTGATATATATACAGATCAGATGGGGTTAATACTATGCGTACCACCTGGTCGTTTAGGGGTGTTTGGGTTGACCCTTTTCCGCGTCGTTGCAATGTTCGCGTCATATATCGTGACGCTGATGTTTCGCGGGTATGAATACCTCGAACCCCCCGTCGCTCGCTTCCTGCTTCTGTTACACCAGGTAAAAACAGAAAACCAGGATCGATTTCTCGACTCCTTTCCTTCCTCATAATATTCAATAATTTATAACACAACACCAGCATACAAAGCAGCGCCCATACAAAGCAGCGCCTAATCAACACAGCCGGAGGTATCCCAAGTCAAAAAAACCCCCGCGAGGCGAGTACAATCTCCGTATCACCGGTAACCAGGACGAAGGTTTAGGCGGGTAGCTACCTATACAGGTGTAGCGAGATCACGGCACTTCGTAGTAATGCTGTCCGTCGCCGGCTAGTTCTAGAACGGGCCGCTGCTCGGGGAGTTCGCTTGCGTGCGGGTGGGGGATGTAGTATGTGCTTTGCGCTGGGGGTGGTAGTCGGCTAGGTAGGTGAAGTGGAGGTCTTGGATTGGTTCTTCTTGGATTGGTTCTGGGATTGGTTCTTCTGGGATGGGTTCTTCTGGGATGGGGGTTGTCTTTGTTTGGGGTGGGGGTGGGGGTTGTTGTGAATATTGTTGTGGTTGTTGGGGTTGGGGTTGGGGTTGTGGTTGTTGCTGTGGTTGTTGGTATTGGAGTTGGTATTGGGGTTGGTATTGCTGTTGTTGGGGTTGGTATTGTTGCTGCTGGTATTGTTCTGGATATATCCCGGACGGCCCCGCGTGTCCGTTCTGTTGATTCGGGTACGCCGGTCCTGCCGCGTATCTCCCCGGGTCCTGCCCCTGTGGCGTATATACCCGCCCCGGCAGCGCCGGAAGCCCCTTTCCGTACACGGATTCCTCGGGTGATTGTTCGCGCCGCGCAGCGGATATGCTCAAGTCGCGAGGACTCTTCCCGTCATCCCCCTCGTCGAAACTATCAGCGTAAGACAGCCGCCGTTGCGGATTCGAGAGCTCTTTGTTCCGCCGTCGTACTACGCATAGGATCGAGATGCAGGCTCCGAGCAAGATCACGGATAGCGTTACGGCTATTGAGATGGCTATTTTGACGCTCTCGCTTGGGCCGGATTCTGGTTGTTGTGAGGGGGATATGAATATTGGTGATGTTGATGGTACTCCCGCGGGATTTGTGGTGAGTGGTGTTTCTGGGGTTGCTGTTGCGGTGCTTGTTATTACCCATAGGGCTATTAGGCCGGGTTGCGATATCCTTGGAACCATTGTCGCGATGAAGACTTGTTTAGTCGTTCATCGTATTGTCTTTGGCCTTGGGATTGGTTCTGCTGGTGTGTGTGGAAGCTTGGTTTCGATTCGATTCCGTGATTCTTTTGTTAATGAGTGCTGTGTAAGTGAGTTTGTTTCTCAACTTACATCGCCGAACGAACGAAAGAGGAAGGATTAGAATTACAGAGCGAGAGTCAAGAGTAGAACGAGAGTCAGAGTCGAGAAAAGAGTGAAAGAGAGACTAGCGGCTTCTCATGACAGCTGCTCGTATAGGTAGTGTACACTACCTACAAGAGCTACCTACTTTGTAGGATCCGGCGAAGATCGGAAGAAGGGCTAGTGTAGTGTACACTAGATAGTTTTTGTTATACCGCTGTCTATACCTAACTCGCGTTATAGGATCGCGTCCCTAGTAGACTGTACGGGAAGAGCGATTTAAGAAGTATTGCGCCGGATGATGGAGCTCTAGCGGGCCTTTAGCGGCGCAATACATTTTGGGTGGTATAACTAGAGACGATCGCTTACTGCTCCGAGAAACGCCTGGCCCGATCGTGATCCATGTCGCTGTTGGGATCTTCGGTGTGCTGCAGCGAGATTGCCCCACTGGTAGCTCCAACATGTATACAAACAGTTTTCACTTCGAACTTCGAACTTGTCGGCTTCATCCTGCGACGTCAACTTTCCTAGTTGTCGCTTACCTAGGTATTTAATCATCAACGCAGATTTCCCAATCTATAACCACCTATTCAACTGGCTAGACAGTAACCATTCATCAGGTCATACTCATACTGTAACTTAAGTAAGTAAATGCACGTCAACTAATAAGTAGCTATAGCCAACAGCAGTTCTAATTTTATGGTCAAGTTACGCCGAGGCACGATCGCGCTGACAGGAAACCCACCCAAATGGACCTAGCCAAGCAAACTACGGCCAAAAACCTCGCTCGTCCGGGACACGTGTTTCTATTTATTCCCTCGAAATCTTTTAATTCTCCGGGGGCTGCGAGGCGAATAAGCACTTAACCCGCGATTGCAACGTTATCCAATTCCAACCAATCTACTCACTCCGGTTTTCACCAACAATTGTGGTGATGGTCACATCTGTTTCGGTTGCTACACAAAGCCAACGGCATATATCTGGGACCGACGGCGCTTTCTTCACAAAGTACATGCCTTGGGTAAGAAACTTGCCCGCGTCATCCGTTGGTGATAGCCTACTGAGAGCCTCGGCAGCTAGCTCGATGGCGGGCGATTACCAATTACATGTCCGGGATCACCTGTTCCATCCTTGCTGGAACCAACCCCTGCCAGATTGTCTCTGTTAAAAGACCCACGACCCCGATCACGATCACGATCGATCTGCTATTCCGCCGACTCGGATGCGTGTAAGTTTTGACCGTATCGTGCGACGTCCGGAATAATTACACGACGCATACCAACACTCCTTATAGAGAATTAACTACTCCGTACAAAAGCAATTGACAAGAGTTGGAACTCCAATGTATTCCGTATAATACTGGTTAGTGTAGTTCCGCCCAGGACCCCTCCGCTGTTTGAGGGTAATTAGGCGTGTATCTAGCTAGGCAGTTAATGGTATTACGGTGTCCCCGGGTAGGCAGGATGCGAATACCTACCTATTCCGTACTTTGCTCGCCCCCAAATCTTTCTTCATGATCGTACTTCTCAAGCCGTCCTGTCAGGCACATAATATTCACAGCACGGGCAGGAGGCCTGTACAGCTAGCAATGAGTATGTACCAACGATCGGCAACGGTGGTGCAGATCCAAATAGTTATAAATGATCGATGGCCGACAAGTTATAAGTGTCGTACTTGTGAGCGTCAGGACAACCCTTGTAAAACCCTGGCGTCTTTGCTAAAAATATCCGTAGCTATTGGCTTGACAGCAATAATAGCATAACTATGGCACTGTGACTGCCGAGGCAGTAATCACTTCGTAGAATAGGTAATCGGAAATGTCTCCTGTTCGACACTGACGGTCTCGTCTGGGCATCATGCCTAGTTTCTTTGGGCATATACAGGCCGGCTTGGGGTATGAATTTCACGTTCGGTTGGAACTAGGAAATGAGCGTGAATGTCGTATTCGCGGTTCATGCGAGGCCGAACTGCCAATATGGCAGGGAGATTGACATGACGCGAAGTGGACGACCTGTGAAAGGACGGTGGTGAGGGCTCAGGAGTGACGTGAGCATCGCCGGGGACGCTGGCGATTCCAATTTCCACGACCACATTCGAGAGCAAGTCCGGCTGCGTGGCAGATATGGCTCGGAGTCCGGGCGACCCGCGAGTGCCCGTCACATGTCAGAACGACGGCATTTCACCGTCTCACTGTCAAGTAAAATTTCATCAAGATAGGCACTCGACGATGTGTGGGCGCTGGGCTAGCTGATGGTGTGAGTACGCTCGCATACCGACAACATCCCGGTCGTCGCGAAAATGTTCGGGATTTCATCTCGTCCATCAACAATATACTTAGTGCAATGTTTCCAAAACATATAAATACCCGAGATTGCGAACCTGAGCTTCCACCTTTACAGACGTTTCAAGTGAGCATGCCGCCGAATAGGGGGAAAGTTCCATATATCGGGTTGGTGCAACGATCTTGCCATGCGATCAAAGTCAGCCGTGTATTGCCTTTGTGAGTGAGTCGCGACGAAGGATGCGAACATCATATATGCGGAAACCGCGCCAGAATTTCTCCTAGGCAACTGGAACTTTGGACATCACGATCGTCCAGAAGGCAGGCATCACGCAGAAGTGCATAGGGTTGGAAACCCAGTTTCTTTTGATGTCTGGCTCCCTCTCTCTTCTCGCTGTTTTTCAGCGTCCCTTCAGCAATCCTCTTATCCCACAATAGAGAACCTACCGGCACTACTATCACATTATTATATCATCATCTTCGCATCCGGCCTTGCGAATCACCATGTCTGATAGCTACAGGCACTTCGAAGAATATCAAAAAGCCTACGAAGTCAGCGGTGTCCTCAGGCTGTCAAACCTGTGTTCCAATACATCTCGAGACGACATCTGTCGCGCCATAACTAAAACACCATCATGTGAGCGTTGCGTACTGTATTGGCTCAACTTGCCCGCCAACGCCGCAGGTGAGCACGTGGACTGGTGCCACGCAGTCTTCCCCGATAGATCGAGTAGAGAAGAGGCCAAAGCTGCGCTCCGTGGCATGCTTGTCGGTACACGTAGGATCAAGGTAGAAACGTTTTTCCGGGCCTTCGTAAGTGGTGCACTTGCTATACTTACCGAGACCCTCCTTATTGATTTGCAGCAGAAAAGCAGACAATTTCGGGTAATGTATTGCAGCGGTAGCGGGCTTTCTCCAGCCATTCCCGAGCGAGCGAACGATGTCGAGAACCAAGGACATGGCAATATCCAAGCCTCTGAGAGTCAATTGGATACGAGCACGCCACAGTCGGTAACGGATGAGAGTGTCGAGGCTGCTCAGAACCGAGATCTTGTTGTCGAGCCGCAGCCATCAGATGATGGCAATTCCGAGGACCAGCAGGGTGCAGCCATGTCATCGTCTTCGGATGATTATATTGGTGGGGGTGTCAAGCTTTATGATAGTCAACAGCTTACTAGCACGTCGCAGTCTGACAGTGACGATATCTCAGCTACTGAGATTTCAGGGGGTGCGAGTACGTCACTGTCGTCAAATGGTAACCATGCTGGGGTCCCTGCTGCTTTGCTGCCACGGTCACCCGCTACTAAGGATCATATGGAGCAGCAGCGGCCCGGCATCGCCAATGGTAATTCGCGGACTCGCAGTCATAGCGGTATGCCAGAAAATCAAGGGAATGGCGCGATGTCACCACCACCTCCTCCTCCGCAGGCGCCCAGGAGCGCCTGGATTCGCAGGGCAGGTGAGCCTGCGGACTATTACGGCGAATACCTCGTCTACTCTTTCAACGGCATGTACGCTGGTAAAATGTGTGCGTTCCTGGTGTCGAGCACCAACCCTGCCGACACGATGGAAATCGCATTCATACCCCCACAGCCGACGGGATATGTTGATACTCAGGACTTTTTTGGGTTCTTGCGGAATGGTGGGTGATTGATTTTATGTTTGCTGGGGTGTTTGGTCTTGGATGCCTTTGGTGTTGGCTTGGGGTTGCTTGTTTATCCTTTTGCGGATTATTCAGCGGTTTGTGGTTTTGTGTTTGGACGGTAAGACTGTTTGGGCTACGTTGTCCTCAATATTGTTTCCAGCGGATTGTAATTTGTCCTTTTTGGCTGCTTTGGTGTTTTAGGTATTAGATTTTAATGGGTATATCGTCGTTCGCTTGAATTTGGCGTGGTGATGGGCTTTGGTTTTGAGCGTGGTTCGCATCGTGAATGACTACGTGTAGGTAAGTGCCTGACATTGGGAGGTTAATGGCGTTGGGGTTTGCAGCTGGTTCGGCGTGTCGCTGATTTCAGTGCAGATATCCATGGTATGCTGGGGAAAGGTGAAGCTGGATGATGCGCTGGATGGCAGTAGTTTGTGATTGGTTTCTTGACGTGTCTAGAACTCCTTCGAGGGTTTGGCGAGACTTTTCTCAAAGCCATTTTGACGGGTAGTTTGGGTGTCTGTCTATTCAATCTATGCCGTCTGGGGATGGATGGGTAGTGTATAAGTCATGCAAGATTAGCAGAGATTCATCGTAGAACTCGTCGCCGCGGTTGTGGTCTAGAAAAAAAATTGTCATGAAAAAAAGAGACGTCGTTGAAGGTGGGAAAGGGGGTGGTAAAAAAGGCGAAAAAATGCATCAGCCGTGAATCGAACACGGGGCCCATCGATGGCAACGATGGATTTTACCACTAAACCACTGATGCTGCTTTGTACGTATTCCGTTTGGATGCTGGGACGCATTAAGATTTCCGAGACCACTCCATAGGATCTGAAAGTGCGGCCCTACACAAGCTCCGGGGACTGTCGGCTTTTATTCCGGGATCGCAAAAGTTTTTCCTCGTGGAAGGCTATTTTTTTTGAATTAAGTATTTTGAAATATTAGGTGATGAAGCGGTAATATCTGCCCATAGGATAAATTCAAGAGAAATGGTTGCACCTGTTGCGTGACTCCATTGCTGCATGACCAAGTCACGTAACTCCGTTACGCATCTGCAGATAAGGAATGTGACCAATTAAACCCTATTGAGATAAGAAACTAGATTACATAATAGCTGATTGATCTATGGGAGACCCAGCGTGATAATGTCCTACGGACAGACATTGACAATAAGCCCCGTAGTCCGTACAACCCGCCAATCCATCCCCGCCTAAATCTTTCCCTGTCGTTGCTCCTCAGTATCCTTCGACCCGTAACCTATGTTCTGGGGCTGGACCCGGTCATACAATGTTCCCAGGCCAAGCTTAATCCCCCTCTCGTTCTCGCGACGGAGCCACTCCTCCACGCTCCGGATTCGGTTCGGGTGGATGCGGTCCAGCAGAGCGTAGTCACGCTTCAGAATCGGGTTGTCGCCGCCGCAGTTCTGCCACAGCTTGAAGAACGCCGTGAAGTTCCGGCGCAGCGACATCGTGGCCGGGTCCTTGGGGTCGGCGTTGTATCCGGTCGGGCCGTCGGCCTTGTCGCCCCAGATGCGGTTGATCTGGTCCTCGATGGTGTTGTTGATCCAGCGGGCGGGCTTGCCCGTGACCTTGGTGAACGCTTCCGCGTACTGCTTGAAGGTGATGTGGTCGATCGCTGCCTCGAGGTCCATTCCGTCCGCCTCGCCGTCCGCGTTGTCGAATAGCCACTTGACGTACACGCCGCAGTCGTCCAGCGCCGTGAAGGGCATCGCGCCCTCGTTGATCGGCGAGTACCACGTCGCGATGCCGTCCTCGACCACGGGGAACAGCGGGTTCGCCTTGTAGAGCGTCATGTCGATGTACGGGCCCGTCGTGAACGCGGCGGTCCTCATGCGCGAGTGCACGAGCGGGTCCTTGTTCATCGCCAGCATCGCCTCTGCCAGACGGCCCTTGGCGTCGTAGTGGCCGCAGTAGAACTCGGGCCGGAACCCGCTCTTCTTGTACGCGTAGTCTATGTTGGCGTGTACGTAGAACTTAACGCCCTCTTCGATGGCGAGTTCCCAGGCCTAATCACGGGGTTAAGTGTCAGTCTGATTTCTTTTATTGATATGATATAACAGGGAAAAGCCCGCTTATTTACTAACTGCAAAGAAAGTCAGCAATGAACTTCGCAGAGTTGATCGTCTGGGACCCCCTTGGATATAGCGTGGGTACGGCCGTGAGAACCCAGGCTCAGCACCCAACTACTATAACAAGAAGGCCCCTACGAGGAAGGCTGGATATCTCACCCCTGATTGTCCAGAAGGTTTCTGTCTTCTCGCCGGCGTTGAAACCGTCAATGTTGATGAAAGCGCCCCAGGCACCCCGGAGCAGGGCACGGAGGGTTTCCTCTGAGGCGAAGGTGCCGACAAGACCCTCTACGGGACCGTAGGTCTCCAACTTCTTGAATCTGGGGTTTTCCATGTCGCGCGTGAGCACGCGGACGGAGTAGTCGCCTGACTGGAGGAGTTCTCGGACGACGGGGGCTCCTTGGGCTCCCGTCCCACCGATTATGGCTATGAGGCGCTTAGACGACATTCTGATAGCGGAGTCGAGACGCTGAGTTCGAGGTGAGGCTTGTTGGTGAGTTTAGTATGTAGGAGGCAGGTGGTTGTGATCTGCTTTCTTGATTCATCTTCAGATCGAACGAGACGAGCCCGCCATATATATACGCCCATCGATTCGGGTGGCGCTCGGTTGACCATCACGCGATCACGCGATTACTCACGATGGAACGACATGGACGATCGCAAGAAAGAATGAAGTCGAGCCTAATTTTCCTTTACCGGTATTGGTCTCTATCCTACCCGGATACTATTCTCCACCCCCATGATTAGTACGTACGTACGAAAGGCCATTCAACATATCTCATGATTCTCATCTATAGCGTCGCTAGGTGGGTAACTAACCTAATTTTCTAAGCATTCTAGAAGAAAGAACGGCTTAAAGAATGTACTAAGTACCTACAGCTGCTTACTTTCCGAACCGCTCTATTATTTATAGATTTATAAGCGGTTGATCAACCATACCGAAGGTACGTAGCATACGCAAAACGTAATGTACTCCGTACACCATATTATTATGAACGGAATACTTACATGCCCACAGTACGTCTGTACCTGCCGATATACCCCGACGTGCGCTTGTGCGAGAGATGCGACGCGGCTATGCCTAGGGTAACCAGCCATGTGATTCACGATGATGGCAGTCCCCTACCTACACGAGTCGGCATATAGCTAGACCAGGTACCGTACGGTAGTATCTACCCTAACCTCAACCTCTTCTTTTTTTGATTAGGTGCATACCTAGCACACGTGGTATTTATTGAAATATCACAGTCAGTTCAAACTACTACGTTCAGAACGGGCGAAGACACGCATCTCTAGTCCGGATCCATCTCTTAACAATGAACAATTAACCACTGCTAAGAAGAATGGAGATCTGATAGGTTTGGTTAGGTTACTAGGTTGTCTTTTTCCGGGTTATTAGAAATCATTCCCACTGTGTCGCAGTTCTCCAGGGCTCGTGATACGGCCCGGCGGTCTAGCTATTCGGATCAATACCGGTTAATCGTAAAAGCAAAGATTCACCTGATCAGTACATTATTAATAACCGCGACTCGTTTTTCGTTCGATGCTCGGCATTACCCACGGTACCTACATGACCGCGACGGCACGGCGGGTTTCCACCTTTTACGTCAAGATCTCGTTATTGCGTTGTCGAGCAATGAGTAATCACAGATTCATGCGCTTGCTTAGCTCGATCCCCTGCGCAAAGGCGCCAACGCGAGTGTCAATCGCATACCCCTCGGCCTCGAGCCGCTTGCACGTGGCGTACAGCGTGGCCAGCGGGGTCGTGAAGGCCTCGATGAACTCGTCCTCCTCGAGACAGGGCGTCGGGTTCTGGTTCTCGGGCTTCGTGGCGTCTATGCGCACGGAGCAGATTGCTGTGTTGGTGTTGGTCATGCCCGGGTCTGCTTGGCCGGTTAGTTTCTGCGTTGCTTCTCTCATGACCGCGCTAGACGTGACCGCGCTAGACGTGACCGCGCTAGACGGCGGTTTTACGAGAGGGAGAAGTTGAAAGTATCGGCGGGTCTTGTAGTGTACACGTAGTGTAGTTTTTCCCTTTGGGGGATGGGGGACAGACACGCTGAGAAATCATGCTTTGAGCTCTGCTGAATAATGGCTTTGGTTATGTGATTCTTGCCGTGACGGTTTCGCTTGACGCCGCTTCGCGAACTTGGGAGAACTCGGGGGAATACCTTACTACTCCTGGACGGATGGAAAGAAACGTATGAGGCAGACAGACATAAATCATCGTTCACTCACCATTGAACATGACAGGCGAAGTCTCGACAACAACGCCCACATACCCCGTCTCCTCCTTCAGCTCGCGCACAGCAGCCTCCTGGACAGTCTCGCCCTTATCAACCAGGCCAGCAGGCAGCTCGATCGCGATGCGGTCCAAGGGCGCGCGGAACTGCTTCTGCAGCAGGATTTCTGGGCCGGTAGGCTTCTCGAAGATGGCGAGGATGCCGACGCCGTCGACACCGCCGTCGGCGCGCGTGGTTCTTTCAGCGGACTCCCAGGTGCGTGTCTGGTTGTTGCAGTCGTTGTAGGTTAACCTAGCAGGCGCGTCAGTATGAAATCCGGGTTCTGGTTATGTGGTATCTAGTGGTATATGAGTAAGGCGAGGCGTGGACGGGTCTTACTTGACCAGCTTGATCCATTTGCCTTCGCTGGAGTCCTGTGATGAGTTTATTAGCTTGATTTCACATTTCCATTACTGGTATATACGGGCGTCACTCGTAAGAAGGCATTCATAAAGAAATCCTTCACCGCTGATCTTACGATCCCATCTCGTGAGGCGCCGAGTCGAATTAGGGGTATGCATGCACTTACAAGAGCCACAGAGGCGGTTACTTTCCCGTTAGAGAGCGACATGTTCGGGATGCAGATTCACTCGACATGCGCATTGGATGAAACGAAACAGAAGAAACGAGCGTGAAGACGCGAGGGTTCGGCGCCGACGTGGGAAACGCGGTGTGGTCGCTGTCGCGGTTATGGATCGTGGTGTTGCGCGGCGGGAAGAGGGTCCGTGCCTGCGTTACTGTGCTGCACTATATGTGTTGCCGGTCTACGGATTATAGCCTATAGGTTTCTATCTAGCAGCGCGCAACGCGACGTGCCGCAACGCACAGCAACGCACCGCAACGTAGGCGCGATGTTTGTTTGCTGGCAGTGGAGAAGCCCTCTTAGCCAGCTGGAGCTGCAGCCCCTGAGCGCTGAACACGTCTTTCTCCTTCAGGAAGTGACCATTTGCCCGCTGCAGCTGGGGAATTTTCAACCATCATGGTTATGGGTAAAAGAAGCCAGATTCAATGCTTGATGTAGTGTAGGTAGGTATAATGTTTTGTTTTGTGAGTAGTACCTGGGGGTCTCAGTTGCGCCATTACACAGCAAACATAACTACAGACAACTAGAGACGTGATGTTGGGAATCACCTCGCCCGATCTCCCCCAGGTCGAGTGACTATTCGTAGGGGTTGTTCGTAAGTACGTCTGCTTCATCCCACATCCCGGCCTGTCCTCCTAGCCATCTATGGGTATACCAGTTATCTATGAACACGGTGTCTATGATACGAACCTTGCTGTTGGTTCATGTGTTTCGTTTTGTACGATATCCTCCATGGCGGTGCTGCTATGCTGATGCAACGCATAGAAGGAATTATGATAATTACCTCTCCTTTTGTTTTAGTTTTTCAGCTCGTCGCACCCCAAGCGACTTTTCCTGCTCTCCGGCCCCGAGGGCCCGGCGCCCGGCTAGCCAGGAACGCCTCCTCGGGAAGTGCCGCATCTACCATGCGGAAACCCTCGCCATCTTTGAAGATGGCTGTGTAGAGGCCAGAAATAGCATTACACCACTCGTCAAGAGCCTTGACCCGCTCGGCATCTCCGCCAGATTCTATCTCTAGGATGCCAGATTGTAGATCAATCTTGCCGCGGATCTTGCTGTCGATTATAAGGAATCCCAGAATGTCCTGAACCTCGGTTTCGGAGATCCTGAGTTGTCGTGCGATCCAAGACAACTTCATTCTTGTGTAGGGCGCGATGAGTTTTACGACAGCCTTTGTTCTCATGTTGCGGGTTACCTCATCGATGTTTTCAGCGATGAAGGGATCGGCCAGGATATCCTGGTTCTTCTGGAGCACATCGACATACTGGTGCATGTCATCTCGCTGATACGCATCAACTAGCTCAGTCATGGCCGCAATTCGTGGATCGTTGCGATAGGGCATCGTCTCTTGCGAGTCGAAAGGGTTGATGTCCGACTTCATCAGCATGGTAGTAAGAAGCAGGTACTTGAGAACCTGAATTCGCTGGAGAGATCCAGCCTCGTCATAATTCCGGAAGGACTCGAAGAAGTCGCCCTGGGCATCTTTCCAATTCTCTTCGCTCATGTGCATTTTGCCGCCACACTCTCGAATGATACCCATGATCTTTGGGTGTGGCACAGCCGAGCGTACTCTGAGTGCCTTTTGGTATAGCACCTTTAGCTGCTTGTTGTTACGGGTCTCTGCATACATCTGTATCTCGAGAGCATATATCTCCAGGGAGTAGGTTCCCTTGTTGGGGTCATCGGTGCCGTCATCTCGTTGGCAGGCTCTCTGCAGTTCACGGAGCTTCTTGGTCACAGACAGGTACTCCTTTCGGTCCAGAAGCAGCTTTGCCAGCTTGATATTTGTCTTCAACCAGAGGCGCTCATTATTAGTGCTTTGGAAGCATGTGAGAGTCAAAGAGTAAAATTTCTCCATGCATCGTTGTGCGGTCTCGTTTTCGGACTCCTTCTCAATAAAATCAAGCATATTGTTGATGGACTTTTCTGAGTAGTTCCGGGTGACAGCGGATTTGACGTAGGTAAGGAGTTCGGTATAATGCTCCACAGCCTAATCGTGGACGAAGGTCAGCTAGGAGGGGGTGACCGTTGTGTCGAGAGTTCTATGAGAGTCGACTCACCTTGTCGTATTTTCCGAGCTGGTACTCGAGTTTGATCGCCTGCTTCAGACCCTTGAATCCCCATTTGTCCTTTTCTTGCTCTAGGGCCGGTACTCCCAAGAATTCTTCGATGGCTTCCTCGGGATCGCTGCTCTTCATCTGCTTGGCATTGTAGTATTTGTTTTCGATATCGACGTCGCCAGAGTCTTCTTCTTGGTCGTCGGAGTAGTCAAAGCCATAACTATCGAGGGTGGTCAGAATGAGCAGATCGGTTCGCATATCTTCATATCAGGACATCCTGAGTACGTACTCCTCGTCGGATTCTTGCATGAAATCGTCGTCGGACATGTTGACGGTGGCCGGACGGCTCGACGGTCCTGTGATTGATCGACGACGGTAGGAGGTCAAGCAATGCGATGGGGAGTGGTGGGTGTGAACAATATGGATTCCGGAGCGATATGCGGTTCTTGAGATCTGCGAGATGTGGTCGGGAAGGTTATTGTTTAGTAGAAGATGGAAGTGGAAGACCAACCACACCTGGAGCAGTGCTAGGTAGGTAGTGTAGGTACCAGTAGCTGATGGCAGCGGTTAGATGGCGGACGAGGTTAGGGCGGGGCTCTAGGTTGGACAGGCCCGGGGAGGCGCTAATTAGTAGGGACAAACCCGGCACAGCAACCGGGGTTACACTAGACACTACTAGGCACCTACGATGGACCCACAGTTTGGTGCATTTAGGGAGCTCGCCACGCTGCTCGGCCGCTCTGCCAAGCAGTGTGCCTAAGCGCGTCTATCGCGAAGATGTGAAGGTAACATGGCCGAGCAACGTGGTCGCCGTGCAGGATCAGCCCTTCCGTATTAGGAATAGTTGGCGTTTATTTGGGCGTCGGTGGATTTAGGCGCCTAGGTAACTCACTACGCCACATTACATAATGTATTCCGTACTTGTTTCAGTGGCGATTTCTCTTCATCCCCTGCGTTTACAGCATCCCATCTTTCTAGTCCACGTAAACGCGCCCACCCGTATCATCTGCACATCATCTTGCGTACCGCCCATCGCCTCACAGTTTTATCTGATTGCGCATACTCACCACGCTGCGACACTGCGACGCGACAACTCTCCTCAATTCCAGCCCTCACCGCTGGGAGTAAACTATCAAGATGGGTGGAGATCTGCAGCTCAAGAAGTCTTATCACCCGGCTCTTCTGAAGAACCAGGCCAAGGTCTACGATGCGGAGCAAGCTGCTTTAGCCGAGCGGAAGAAGACCGAGGCTCGCATCCAAGAAATAAAAGAGGAGCGCGCCAAAAAGGAGATCCAAGAAAAGCTCGAAGCCGCGGGCGGCCGGAAACGCATCGATCGAGTTGATTGGATGTACCAGGGCCCTAGCGATGGCCAGGGCGGAACAACCGAGGAACTCGAGGGCTTCCTTTTGGGGAAGAGAAGGATCGACAGCATACTCACGCGTGGGTCGGATAACGACAAACTCAAAAAGCAAGCCTCATATGACAGCCTTGCGGCGCCTCAACTCCCAGCTGTCGCTGCAAGGGACGTGGCGGCGAAGATCCGAGAGGACCCGCTGTTAGCCATCAAACGTCGAGAACAAGAGGCATACGAAGCCATGATGAACGACCCCATCAAAAGAAGACAGTTGCTAGCATCTATGGGACGGACCGAGGATGAACAGCCGTCACGCGGAAAAGAGGAGAGACATTCGAGACGCCATCGACATCGACACCGGTCGCATTCTCGCGAGCATCGACACCGTTCCCATTCTCGAGAGCATCGTCACCGACGATCCCGACGGTCTGAGTCTCGAGACCGCGACAGATCAAGAGAAAGACGGCACCACCACCGGACGCATGGCTCTGATGACGTATCAGACCCAAGGGAGAGAGAGGAACCCCGGCGAGATCGCTATGAGAGAAGGCGATCCACCTCGCGGAATGGATACAGGGAGGGACGGAGCAACTACGACAAATCATTGCGAGATCGGTCAACGAGTCCGCGGCGGAGTGACCGCAAAGAGGAAGACTATAGGCGACGTCGAGACTACTCTCCTGAACGATCCAGGGGGCATCCAAGAAACCAGATTGAGGAGGAAAAGCGGCGCAATGGTCACAATCATTCCCGAGTATCAAATTACCGGAGTGGCTCGAGCAATGACGACAGCTCAGGCGCGAAGGGTTCAGGGGGTGATACTTCAAGCGCCGCGGCAGCCGAAGAACGTGCCCGGAAACTAGCGGAGATGCAAGAAGCAGCGTCAGACCTTGACAAGGACCGTGAGAGACGACTAGCCACATTGGAACAACAGGAACGAGAAGCCAGAGAGGCAGATGACAAGGCAAGGGCTCGCGCCGATAAACATGGAAATCTTGCGTTTGTCGATGAATACCGCCAGAAGCTAATACGGGGCCGCTAACCACAAAACACCAAGCAATGCGAATACACCATGCTGCAGACGAGTCTTATGATCTCTATACTATGCTTCGTTGGATTTTCGACAAGACATATGCCAGGGCATTACGCTGCCACGTATTGTGTTGCATCATTGCTAAGCTGAAGAGTCGTTAGGCTGATTTGATAGCTAGGTGCACTTCCAAGTACGATGGGCTAAAGGCTTGGTGGACTTGAGAGTTTCATCGCATAACCTCCGAGTCTTGGACGCCGTAGATGAAAATACCTACGTCTCTTTCATGATCCAGATAGGTAGTAAAGCCGGGGGGTGACCGGGAGTGGCTGGGACCCAGTCAACTCGATACACTATGCCTTGGAAGCTGAATTCCCTTCTTGCAGTGAGAAAACGGGGTGTAACCGGGCGCCCCATGTTAACTGCCCAGCTTTTTTCCTTCTCGTCTCCTAGGTATTCCATAAACTACCGTATTCCGCATAATACGAATCGTCAACCACTACCCGCTGTATTGCCACCGTTGGATTAATTAGTATATTGGGTAGACACTCCACGACGAATTCCACCTATGGATGCTACGGTCACTTTACGGTTCCTATTACTGCTCGTACAAGAATCATCACGTCCTATTTGTCCACCACCCTGCCCATAAGCACCGCCGACGATGTCGGCTATATCATAAGCAAAGCACCACTACTTCTGTCTACATAGGCCACGCACATCCCACGGCGACTATGCTACGAATATAGGTAGCCCAGACACTGTCGGCGATATCCCAATTCGAGTAAGAAACGAAGCCCGACAAGCATTCGTTGAGATAACGACGATAGCCGATACCATCTCAGAACCTACCAGTTTAGTTGATAATCAAGACTACCTCTTCATTCCCGATGGATCGCAAGAATACCGATTCAGCAGGTGTATCATTGTAGAAAATGCTTTTGTGACGGCCCTAAAGACGCCCAAGGCTTTCCAACGTCGTCTTTGGGAGCGAATTGCGAGACTCTTCGTGAAAGATTTTATTTACATCTGGTTAGAACGGAATGATGATTTTAATGATGGCAACGACAAGCCGTAGGACTACTGGTTGTAAAGATACGGAGGTTTGAATTTATTACTGGTATCAAGCAATTGTTAACGACCTTGTCGTGTACTGGACTAGCCACGCACACCTTTTCTTCCGTGCTTGGCTAGAAGTTCGCGTGTCGTTTATGGAATTCAGGACATCGGGACGTGGGTACTTATTGGTATCGGTATCTTCGTGCACCGAAATCCAACATTGCGGCCAACTACCAGGGTGACCAAAACCATCATCCCCTCTGGTTTGCTAACTCCCAGGGTCCACGGTGATATCGCCGCCGACCGACCGATAGAGCCCCGAGAAGAACGTGAGGTCGCTGCCAACTGATATAGCCGGGGACAGCAATAGAGCGTGGCCCTGCGGACAGCGACATCGTTGACCAACCGATATAGCCCTACACCTCTCCCGCTACTCCTAAAGTTAGGAGAGGGATAGTTTCCGCAGAATCACCCATTAGCTTAGATCCTAGGTAGTCTGGTATACGTGTATCTAGGGACGTGTAATTCGAAAACTTCTACTCTTACACGAGAGCAATCTAGGTGTAGAATTGACAGCGACAGACGATTTTCAAAGCATTGCGACAGTAGCTTTTGCCTTAGTTAAGTGGTTTATTATGCCTCCTGGGTTTACACCGCCAGCACCTAGGGTAGTGCCGCAAGAGCGACTGTCACAAAGGCGATTGTTGCAAGCATCCGAGGTGGTATCGTCCGCACTTGCGGTAGTATTGTCAACAAATAATCTACCCGGCACGATCGAACGACAGTCACACCCACGCTCACGCGTACGCAGCCCATGATCGCAGGAGTTGACCCGCGATCAACGAGTCGAAATAAGGACTTTGCTATAAGTACCAAGCTTATCATAAGTATGCGAGCAGCTCTACCTTCTAATACATAAAGTTAAAGTTAATAAAATACTGGGAACGCATGAATTTCTCTTTATATTCTCCACTCCAAACTCTCTCATTCCTCTTCGTCTATACCTTCCTCAATGGTTTCTTCTCCAGACTCTTCCTCTTCCTCAAGAAATTTTTCAGTTCTTGTTATGTATGTCACGGTACTATAGCCAGTGGCGATAGACCGCCCAGTTTCCGGTGGCGATTCTTAGTCTTCTATAGAAGAGGAGAAGTCTTGATGTCATATAGCCGTACGGTCGCTCTTAATTATCTAGGTCCTTCCTATATATATAACCATAGCCAAGAAAGGCCACGAACCTTAGTCCTCCAAGGTTCAGTCTGTGTATTAGACCTATATACGTCGTTCGACCGTTATATTGCACCTTGTTACTGTAGCCCTGTCCATTGCCATATCGCCCACCTCCCGGCCCTGATTCTATTGTTCGTACTTAGTCTATCCGTGTGCTGTATATACATATATTACAGTTTTTCTTTTTTTCATCTATAGTCATATCTTCAGATTGCATACAGTAATATGTAACCTTTTGATTTTCCTAGAAGAAAAGTGAGCTTTCAGAGTACTTCACAATATATACGTAGCTCAGTATATCTCTGAGGGGCTATATAGGAAGTTAGCCAGTAAAGAAATAGTACAGAAACCAACTACTTATAGAGGTTAGCAAGAGTGACCAACAACACAAATAACACACTAAGTTACACTACCAATTGTTTCCAAATAATCACTATTTGTTATATGTATAAATATGTCATGTCAGTATAAAGTCATCTCAACATCTTCAAAGCCCCTTCAGACCCCTCACACTCTTCAAACATCTATACATTGTTACATACTGTCATGTACTCTTGCACCTTTGTACTATTGTATCTAAATCTCCTTATACTCTTATACTCCATGAATAAAAATATCATATGCCTATATAACGAAAGGAGTATCGACCTTCTAAATAATTTCAGCTATGTGTGGGAGCTTCCTAGCAGTAGTCACCCCTCTCTTAGTAGTTTGAGCTTCTCACCACTCTTGTAGAGCTCTATCAACCATCACATTCAGAACACAATAAAATTATCATAAATTGAAAAACAGCACAGCATTTATTGATTGTGAATGATTGACTAGAAGTGAACTTTTTGATGAAGAGCAAACTAAATCAAGTAAAAACCAGCACTCTGATTTATCTGATACTTTGTTCCGAAGAAACGATCTGCTTCATTTTCCCCTTTATTTTCATCATACTAAGTATTAATACCACTTTTACCATGAAAGTTTTTGGAAAGCTGTGCAAATTAAAGCGAGTGCTGTGCTGCCAATCTGACAATCAATACTTGAGAAAGGTGATAGAAAGGCAATGAGTCACATGATGACGTCATAATCAATCTTCATAGTGCATCGTAGTCGTCCCCGTGGCGCGTAACTTTTCGAGCGCATACGATGGTAGAACTTTGTCCGTTGTCGGCAATGTACCGCTATACTAGTGCTGACAGGGGTTCCTAGGTGTTGCCAAATCTTAGCATAGGTTTCCGCCAGGGGGGAGTAAATGACGACGAAGCGAAAAAAGCGCATTTCGCAAATCTTCCTAGCTGATCCAGATAGTTGAACAGTTACATACCTGATTTACGGACGTGAGATCCGTTTCACATCCTCAGGCTTTTCCACGGAGCCGGTCTAGAGCATTGACCTGGTCGGCGGTCGGCGAACTGCGTTGCAACTCCTGCAGAGGAGTCTGACCCGGAAGTCGCTCTAGCTTGAACTGGTCATATAGACCATTCTTCTTGTTCACGCGCCGGCGGTACTCCGTGACTTTATAGAGACCATCGTAGCGCAGTCCACATGACGGTAGATATCTATTCTGGTGAGGGTTGCGAGGGCCGATGGGGAATCGCGATTGGCGCCCGTTGCTGCCGTTCCCTCCGGATCGAAGCACTCGCACGGGGTTGCCGGTGGCCAAAGACGCATGAAGAGCCTTGGTACCGGTGCTAGCCGGCGCTGATTTCGTAGGGTCCTCGTTGGTATGGCTATTAGAACCAGAGTAGTAGAGCGTTTCACCAAGGTCGCTGTCAAGATCCTCGTACGCACTAGCCACGACGATTGACCACGCCCCGGTGGTAACACTACCAGCGATTCCTGCCATACGAGCGCCGCTATGCATACACGAGTTAGACATCACCCCTCATAATAAAGATTGCATCGTGTTCTTTGAGGGATTTCAGGGACAACAAAGAGTACAAGGCATATTGGGAGGTGACTTTATCCAAACGGGGTACAGAGGACTTGGTAGTACTTACTGTGCGCCCCAGAAAAGGGCATTGATCTGGAGAGGGAACCAGGAGCCCAAAGCGAGACCATTGTGGCCATATACCTTCGCCGATCTGCGGGGAATATCCGGCCTCAGGCGGTAAGCTCTCATCTTGCCTGTGGTGTCGATGAGAATACCATGCATTATGCCGTTTATGCCAAAGATCGGGTCGTTTGGCGATGGAAGTGCAACTTCTCCAATCTCAGCACGTCCGGCACTGGGGGAGGCCGGTTGCGCGACAGCGGTGGGCGTCTCGGTATCGTCTTCGACGACAGTATCCTCGCCCCAGTTCTCGGCTTTGTATCCGCTGTAGAGAGTCTGCGCCTTATTTGCTAGCTTCTCCGGAATGTGATTCTTCGGATCCATCAGATTCTCGAGGACCAGATCTACCTTCGTGACCAATCTGATATGGGGGGTCATCTCCAGGCTGGTTTCGAGCCAATCGAGATACAATTCAGCGTCCGCAAAGCGGTTTGCCATCTCTTGGGCCTGACCCGGTGTGTTTCGTCGACTAATTCGGCATAAGGTAAGGATGTTTCGGCCCTGCTCCTGCATTCGGAGTAGCCTCTTGTCCTTGGTGCGGCCCATGTTAAGGACCCGGACAGTTTGAGGGGCGTCGAGCTTGATTACCAAAGCGTTATCAGCCTCCTCCTCAGCCTTGATGACAGGATCAGCAGCGGGTGCGGCGCCAGCGGGAGCGGGGGAAGTCATGTTGCTCTCAGCCTTGTTATCGTGATGGTCGAGGCCTGGCTCGGCCTTAACAGGATCGGCATCAACGACAGCTGCGTCAGAAGACACGTCTTCCATCTCGTGGTCCTGGGAGTCCAGACTGGGCTTACCAACCTCAGCAGGCTCGGCATCAGAGACGGCTACGATAGAAGACACGTCTTCCATCTCGTGGTCGAGGGGGTCCGGGGTGGGCTCAACCTTAACGAGAGGATGAGTGACTGTTATGATAGGCGAGAAGAGGTCATCCTCAGCCTCAAAGAGGTCTGATTCAGGCTCAACCTTTACCACGTGATCAGAGACTGTGGGATCCATGTTGATTCAGGCGGGGATCAGCTACAGGGCGACGTGTTAGTGTAAGAGTACCAGCGTAATTTGGATCAGTTGGTGTGAATACCTACCAGTGCAATAGTGGAAGCCTCAATAACGTAGAGAAGCGGAAGATGGTTGGCTGCTTCGGACCAAATATCGGAGAAGCTGAGAGGCGGTGATAGGCGAGGAGGAGCGCAAGGTGATGCGAAGACGCGTACGGTATGGTTTGTCTGATCGCCCGCGAAAGGCGAAACGCGACGAGCTAGGCTGCGTGTAATTGAAGGCGAGGCAGCGTATCGCTAGAGTTTCTATGCTGAGAAACTTCTAGGATGGGCGAAGCAACTCGAGGCGTTTCCCGTGCGGCCGGGAATGGTTACGAAGTTACGAAAGAGGAGTTGGTGGTGACGGCGTTGCGCCTGACAAAGGATTGTCGAGGTGGAGTGCAGGTGTTGCCGATGACGCCAATGTGGGCCCTCTGTTTATCTGGGAGGCAGGCGCGACCCTGAGCAGTTGCACCCTGCGGGCTATGACGGAGTCAGCGCGATGGAAGTTGAAAACGGGCAGACGTTGAGAGTTGGGATGGATGGAGTTGTGGTGATGGTCGTTGGGTCTCGAGGAGATGAGCGAAGAGAGATGAGGATCGGGTTGAGGAAAGTGGTTGCGATACGGACTATTTATACTCACTCCGCACAATAGGTAGGTATTAGGCAAACACGTACGGACGTAATTGAGAATCGGTTGCGACGCGCGAAGGATGGAGAGAGAGAGGAGAGGAATGGAAGAAATCGCAGGCGGCGATGTGTAGATCGCTGGTAGGTGGCGGTAGTTTCGCGTTCCTTCCGCGTTGATCGGTACAACGTGGTTGGTACAATGTACTTGTGTGGAACAATCAAACGTGCAGGCAGGATTGTCTGAGAAAGCCCTGGTCGCTTGTACCGGTAGGAGGGGCGCGCGGTCAGGTGGGGTTGATCACCCTGCAGGTGGTCGCCGGCGATCACTGGCGATCGCTGGCGACCACTGGACCGCTTCCTATTGGTCCCCAGGTCAGATGGTGGGTGCCGGTCGCCAACATTCCAGGCGACCGCCTGCTCATTGGTCAGATTCGGCCCTCCACAGTACGGAGCAGTTTCAATAGCACCGTACCTATCTCGACACCGTAACAGCATTATATTCCGCGTAGCGCATAACTGAGGTTAAGTAAAAAGCTAGCCGGCGATATATGATTGTAAAAAAGGTGAGAAATAAAGCAAATATTACGTAATTTAGTTTTATCGTTGTACAGGGGTATATATGTAGTTATCGGGGGTAAATATATTTCTGCAGTTATCGCAAATCAAACCACTTACTCCATATATGATGCCACCTACCCCTCCTAATTGTTTCACTTTAACATGAGGTTGCTTTTTACTGATGTAACGTTCTCTTTTTTCAGATTGTGTGGTTTCTTTTCAATGCAACGTTACATTTGTCATATATAAATCATACGATATTGAAAATTAAATGTGGGACCGGTGTAACCACATCATTTTTCTATAATTTCTACTGGTTATTAGTAAATTTAGTGCATAAAATCGGTTTTTCGAGCTTAGAAACCCCGCTTTCATCTTATCAGCCAAACAAAATCCTCGTAAAAATGGGGGATACATTATATAATTTTCATACAAGACTTTTCATACTTTCATTCCGTGTGCCCCTGATGCCCCACTAAACTAGGGCAGTTAGGGTTTATCCGTTTGAGGTGGCATCGGTACCGCCGGGCACCCAGTGAACCGGTGAACCCGGAATACGCCCGACAGCAGTCCGGCCGTTGCCGAACAGTCAGGCGACCGCTCTCGATACTTTCAGACGAACTGTAATGTAGAAACCCAACTTACAGTAGTTTACATTAGTTATGTACAGATCCCCTTATCAAATCAGCGAGTTGATGAGGCGGTATATCGCTTGCACAGGGTGCTTGCAGGCCAGGGCTTGAGGAACATCGCACTAGGTCGCAGACTCGCGACATGTCTACCTCCGAATCGAGGATCGCAGAAGCGCATCATCATAGAGCTTCGGCTAGACCAGGGCAGCGTACAGCAAAGCCAAAATCATTTTACCGCGTCTCAATAGCGATGCCCCGGCCCACTAACCGGCCTGGCGCACTATCCAAGGAAGTTCTTGATATTACCCCCGACGTTCTTGAGATCGAGCAGGAAGGTGTCGTGTCCAAACATACTCTGCTCCTCGCTCAGCTCCACATGGTTAACATTCCTATTACCGGCAAGTCGGAGCGCGTTGGCAACCTCACGCTGCTGCCAGGCAGGGAAGAGTATGTCGCTCGCAACACCCATCACCAGGGTTGGAATGTCCCTTAGGGGCGTTAACCCGGCGATGAGATCCTCTGGTGGCCTAGAGTCGGCCGGAAGAGATGGAGAGGACACATCCACTTTCGATTCGGCATCTGTCTGTTCAGCGTAAGGCGAATCTGGTAATGTCAGACTGCAGGATGCATCGTTGACTTTGGCTCCTGACCCGGATTGGATCAGCGCCTCGCGTTCAGCTCTTCTTTGCCTAGTGGCCTCTTGATTTGCACGGCTGAGGTCGAACAAATCCATAGCCTTACTGACATATAGAAGGCTGTTGGGATCGTATGTCAAACAGAACTTCTCGCCGGCATGGTCCAGGTACGTTTCGATGAGGAAGTCGGGGCATAGTGCTGGCGGCTTGGTAGGATCAGCTCGCCGCCGGCCAAATCGCTGTTCCCACTCTGGGCCAGACCGGTAAGTAACTGTGGCGATTTCCCGTGCCAGTTTCATCCCGGCATGTGGCGGAACCTTTCCATAATAGAACCCACGATTCCAATTGGGATCCATCATGAGGACCTGTCGTTGGGTATGGCGCATGGCAATGCTATACGGATGACTTCGCGCGCATCCACTGATCGAGACGATGCGGCCAATCTCAGAAGGAAAGAGAGCGCCTGCTGCCAAAGATTGCATGCCTCCCATACTCGATCCCACGCTCGCATACAGCTTTTCAACACCCAGGTGCTTGAGTAGTTTGAACTGAGCCCTGACCATATCTTCCATAGTTAGGATAGGGAAACGAGTAGCATATCTCTCACCATCAGCCGGATCAATGCTGCTTGGGCCAGTTGACCCGTAGCAGCCTCCGATAACGTTGGTGCAAATGACAAAGTATTTGTTGGTATCCAGACATCTGCCGGGACCAATGAAATTCTCCCACCATCCAGGTTGGGGATTCTTTTCGGTTGAGTGCGCATGAGAAGAGGCAGACAAGCCGGTATGCAGAAGGATAACGTTGGACTTGTCAGCATTCATCTGTCCCCAAGTTTCGTACGCTATATCAAACTCGGGCAGGACGCCGCCCCAATCAAGAAGGGATGGTTCTACACAATGAAAGACTTCAGTAGCGCCGACAGTGTACGCCGGTTCGGGGCCGCTCGATAAAGACTTGGCTTCGAGCTTTGCGGACCTCATTTCAAGCGCGTCAAGGCAAGGGAAGGCCATAGCGGGATTCGAAGCCTCGACTTGGCCGGTGTTTGAGCGCTTATGAGGTACTGAGTGTAGTGGTCGTGCTCCATAACTAATGCTCGGGTTGCGTGATGGCCTTACGAGTGACGTTTCGGCTCCCAGAAGGTAAGAAGAGCCAAACTTTGGCTTTGTCGGTCGCAAAGATGCCGAGGCCCAACGAAGGGCTCTGATGCTGGATCTCTGCGCAGCCATGTTGAATTCGACAGCAGGCTGGCTGATATACAAGCTTGGGATGGCTCGCACTTCTCTGAGGCAACCTTAGAGCTTTTATTATCCTATCGCATGGTTGATTGGTCAGCAAGGGAGCATCGGGAAGCCGATCACGGGTTTCCTGTAATAGCTACCGGCACTCGTTCTGCGATGCACCTCGCACGAAAGTAGGCCGAGCCGCGTAGGGAATTACCGCCTTATCGCACGTGCTTAAACAGGTATTTTAGGTACCGATAGTACGTTATCTAACGCTCCGATAGGTGTATAATCGTATCTTCTGTTGCATCTAGAGCAGTTAAACGTATCCTAGCGTTTCTACAGGCATACGATACGCCGTACTGATCGCACTGCCCTCGACTTCGTCATATCAAGATCCGCACTGCCTACGTAATCGTCCCTTAGCGTGAGATGATGTCACTCTCCTCCCCATCTTTGTTCTCTCCGTCTTCCACCATTCGAATGCTGCCGGGAGCATCTGACGAGTAGGCATTAAAACTACCTGGCCTAACAAGGCCGCATCTCCAGTGTGCAGTAAGTAGGCTGACATTTCACGGGTCCTGATTCCTGCCCGATCACGTAGATACCTACCTAATCCCACTTCTCCCGCGCGTCACCCAACCGAAGCCTATACGAGATCATCAGCACCCTCACTCGCTACCTACAGATCGACATTGCGCTTTTTGTAACTACACTACTTGAGATATTGATAATCACCAGAACAGGCTGTGATCAGGTACGCAACATGATGCATCGAATCGGAAGGCTGCCTTTTCGTCAGCCAGCTCGTCCGCAACGACCACCCGAGCTCACCAATACCTGGGAATGCACGCCGGAAAATTGTACTGAGGTCAAGTCTCTTCTGGCGAAGGCCACTCGCTTCCCACCCGAACTCGTCGACATGGTCATGGACCTAGCCGAATATTGGGCATGCACAGTGGCCAGTATCGATTACTCGGCGACCGCTACGGGGGAACTTAGGCTCATCGGCACTACCGGTGGCCGCGGCGGAGATCAATTTCTTGTCAGTTGCGACATCGCGTCCGGCGAAGCCTGTCGTCTACCTACTTCTGCTGACCAAATTCGCTAGCTTCGATCCAAGCCGCTGGGCTTCAATGCTGCATGGCTCCCGAACAACCAACGGCAGTGGGAGACCGAGGCCCCTGCATTCAAGTTGCAAGAGGAATACTCGCAGGACGAACTCCAGCAGTTCATGAATGAGCCGCCAATAACCCTGGCGCACCCATGCCGGAAGGTTGCTTTTGACATTACCAGCCATGACCAGGGCTGGGGCGGCGAATTCCACTCCAAGGGCAGCTTCCGCTCCTCTTGGACATGGTTTGATGCTGGGCTTGACCGGTTTGACAAGTGTGAGTCACGCATACTAGAATTCCTTCTACGGTGTCGTTACTCACCCTTTGCCAGGCGCATCCGAATGCAACGAATGTTCCGACAATGGCAGCGACAGCGATGCAGACACCGCCAGGACCTCACAGAGGGCACTAAAGACTTGTTCCATACGCCCTGTGTGGCCACCTGCTAGCGACAAGCCAGCCGAGAATGAAAATCAGCCCGTTCCAGTACCCGAGTATAATCACCAGCTCCTTCCAGCATGCGACCACATGATACAATGTAATCGAGTCGCGACAAAGGAAATGCAGCAGTCCCATGTCGAGTGGTCTTGGACAGACGACATTACCGACCCCGAGTCCAGCGAAGCTCAAGAGCTAGAAGCTAACGGCCGTGGGTGCAAGACTGCGGATGGCAGCTTCGTCAGAAGTCTCAAGGTTGGTGATATGGTAACCATCTGGGCCCGTGCAAGATTTCCCGGATGGTCGAACAACGTCCGCAAGGCCGAGATACGGGTCTACTGGGCAGTGTAGCTCCTCGACACACGAGAGCATTGTTCTCCCACATGACGGGCACGCCTTCTTGTCGGCTTCTATTAAGACATGGATTCAGTTGGCTTTATCAAGACTTGGGGACTTGTCCAATGTACGACTTGGCACATATGTTGACTAGTGGAATGACTGTTTAAACGCGCATTATCCTCGCTTCTTCTTGACGATGGTCTTTTATATGAATTACTAGCATTGGGTATTGGCTAGACACATGCCAATATACCACGAATGGTACGCTCGTAAGTATGAAATGCCACCCCTGGACGTACTACCTATTGAGGGTTGTGTGTTTACTGCCGAAGCAAAAAGACCCAGAGACCTCTAATTATTACAAAGTACAATGAACAATACGAGTGAGCTGTTTCCCTTTAACCCGCTGTCTTCATGTTCGAGCAGAATACCTACCTAGATAGATCAGGTGGCCGAGAAATAAAGTATGTCGAATAATTGGGTCAAGAGACGCGAAACCTTCGGGTTTATTACATACCCGACCTAGTTATAACAACTTCGAGAGCCTTTTCTTAGCAACTTTGACGGCTCGATACTGACTCGAGAACATCGGGCACGATGACAAACAGAATCCCGGGAGTCCGGGACATCTTCAACTAGCTCCCCCTCCGCCATCAACAATGCATTACCTATTTCCACGATCGCGCATCTTCAAGCCAGCATCAAGCCTCAAAATCATCGATGCTCGCCAGTTAGACTGCTAGATGTTACAAGGGCATTAGGCGTGACTGTGCCGTTGAAGACTGGGCCATAGTAACCAATCATGAGCTGTTATCCTCTATGAACTCGGCCGGCTGCCGAAACATCATGATACCCATACGTCATCACATACTAAGAATCCAAACAGGTATGTCCTAGTCCTGTCACCGTTCCACCGGGAGGCTGTACTTGTACTTGAGAGCCGAAGGTATCCCCCGAGTTGCCGGCTTCGTCTGGAGAGAGACATCTCAGTGTAGTCTTATGGTATGCTTCGATGGTAGAATGGCACATGTAAGATACCTCTCTCTTACCCTCAATTCTGCCCTCGACATCGAGGATAGATGTATTTCCAGAATCTCTAAGCCAGTCTCTATACAGGTTGCGGATGTACAAGGTACGTGGTGCATGATGTACCGGGGGTTGTACTTCTACCTCGCGCATTTGTATCGCGCACTACTCAGACATGTGCCGGGCAGCTTCTCATGTATGACGCTGACAAGCAGACGGAACTGCGGCGAGCCGGCCTGCATTCATATCGAACGGCGACCGCGCTTGTAACAGATTACTGAACAGAGTAACGGGGATTCCATCACGAAGCGGGAAAAGCAAGGTGATCCATCTCTTGGCTGTACCGGTACTCGATTGTTTGTTTATTTGTGACGTGACGTCAGCACCCTTGAGGCTCGAGTTGAGGTCATAATAAGGAGTCTTATTGGTATGTTTGTCATTCATGGTTCGCCCCGCCACAGTCTGACTTTCTACAGCTACTGGGATATACTCACTATTCCTCCAATCTGAAGTGCGATCCCTTCCTCATTCATCACCCATTAATACAGCACCCGTATAGTGAAGCTAACAGGGTAATCATATACAGGTTTACCATAACAACCCGGGCTCAGCTTGAAGGCTCAACGGAAAGACAATGCGGTATGCCAGCCTCCTACCGGTGGCGGCGGCGATAGCCGCCGCCATCGTCATCCCGGATTACGAGACGGCGCAGCAGCTAGCCATCGAAGTCAAGAAACCCGCCGAGGAAACGGCTCTAGACTGGTGGGAGTCTCTACGATCAGCAGCCGATGAGACCGTCGATGCCATCAGCAATGGCGTGCACAAGCTCGCCGGCGAGTTCTCCGAGACCAATTTCCTCGGATCTCTCCTCGAAACCGACGATCCCGATGCCATTCTCGACGCCGAGGATCTGGATAACACCTACGTCAGCAAACCGCGCACTACGCACCTGACCATCTACCAAGCAATCCAGGAATCAAAGCACACTCAGAAGTTCGCTGAGCTCGTCAAGGGCTTCCCGGACATCGTAGACCTGCTGAACAGCACCGACGCGAACGTCACCGTCTTCGTCCCGTCTGACAGGGCCTTCAAGAAGATCCCCAAGAATCACCCAAAGCCTCCCGAGGAATTCATCAAGAAGGTCATTGAATACCACATCTTGCCCGGGAACTACTCCATCGGCCACCTCTTCGCCTCGCACACGCTCCCCACAGCTCTAAAAGGCGAGGCGCTGGACGGGCGACCGCAGCGATTGAGGATCAGCGTCAGCCTGCTGAGACTAAAGATCAACTTCTACAGCAAGGTGATCCTAGGAAACATGGTAAGCAACCCCAACCCCCCCCAAGTAAAAAAGACATCCACCGAACTCAGCCAGAACTAACAAGCAAACCCGTAACAGCACGCCAAAAACGGCATAATCCACGCCGTAGACAGCATCCTAGTCCCCCCACCACCAACAAGACGAATAATCTCGCTATTCCCATCCCTATTCTCAACACTAGAGCTAGCAGCCGAGAAGACAGGCCTCCTCCCACACGACGAAAGCACAGATGAGAACGGCGGCAGCACCACCGGACTAACCCTCTTCGCGCCCACGAATCTAGCCTTCCGCAAACTAGGCCCCGCGGCAAACGCATTCCTATTCAACACCGAAAAGGGGCTGGACTGCCTGCGCGCCCTGCTAAAGTACCACGTAGTCGTAAACGAGACGCTCTACTCCGACGAGTTCTACGGGCTCAAGAACCCGGACGCCGAGAGCGGGAAGAAAGGGAACGGTCGGTTCCATGTTGATCTCCCGACTCTCCTCGACGACAAGACGCTGTCCGTCGACGTTGCGCGCTGGTACCGCTTTGTCAACATGCGGGTGAACGGGTACACGAACGTCGCCATCGAGGACGGGATTGCGCGGAACGGCGTTGTGCAGGTTGTCAACTCGGTGCTTATCCCGCCTTATGGGCGTGATTCCGGGGCTGCGTGGACTTTGGCGGATGGGGAGATCTCGGTTGCTGAGCTTGTTGAGAGGTTGGCGCCTTATGTTAAGGATGAGGAGGAGGTTACCCCTGGCTATGGATCTGGCGGGGATGAGATGTGGGGTGAGTTGTAGGCTTTCTTGGAATATTGGGTTCCGTCACTCGCGGCAATATAACAAAAGTGTGTTATTGGCATGACGGGTATGGGTAAACTTCACGGTCTTTCTTTTGGTCTGCTTTTTGGGAAAAATAAGGAATTGGAAAATAGGGGTATTCAATCTGCTCCGTTGGGGCTGGAGGTATATAAATGGCACGTTCACTTCAATATGGATTGCGATGATCCGAAGGAAACAGGTAGTTGCAATAAACAGCTTGTACGTCCATATGAGTCTATTGTCCAGTAAGTCAAAAAGGGCCGATGACCATGACACGGATGAGTTGACAAAGACAACGTGACAGAAACATGCGACGAAATTACTTCATGAACATATTAGATACTTCCAAGTGTAGTTCCCACTGAATTATTACTTCCCCAACGATAGTACAACGACTCCAAGCACAAGCATATCAAAGTCCCTCAACCCCGACCCCCAAAAGCACCACCAATCCAAACCCCCCCAAAAACATCAACAGCCACAAACCGGCGCTCCCGACCAATCCTCCCACTACCACTATCTTCCCAAACCCCCATCTCATCAAGCAAAACCTCCAAAACCCACACAAGCCCAACACTCCCAACCCCAAGAACTGCAGCCTCCGCATCCTCCCGCGCACGCGGGAGTCTAGTACCCAGGATATGCAAGTCCAGGAACTGCGCAAAAGTAGCCCCGAACGAGGGTTTTGTAAACCGCGCGCCGTGGTTGAAGACGGAGCGCAGGGATAAGTCGACAGGACGCTGAGATGGGGCGTGAGATGTCTGGGCGTGCGGATTTGTGGTGTTTAGTAGCATTACCAACGACCCTGTCGAGCGGGATATATCCCTGATGTAAGCGGCTAGATCTTGGAGATGGGAGTGCGCGGTGGTTTTCTCGTTGTTTGTGAAGTGGGTTGTTAGGAGGGTTGAGAAGTGGGTTATTAGGATTATATCCGGGTGTTGGTCTGTTTGCTCTTCTGGGTTTGATTCTTTTGGATCTGGATTTGGGTTTGGGATGGGTGGTTTTGGATCCGTGGTTTGATCTTTTGTATGTTGGTGCCCTTCGGATGCGGAAGGGGATTTCGGTGCGTCTGTGGATTGATTAGATGACGACGGAGAAAACGCTTCTTCATCTTCGCTGTCGAGGATCTCGATTTTCCGAGCCGGTGGTCGGAATTCATGCGCAATGCGTAAGGGAGGTAGTTCCGTAATCGGTCCCGGCGAAGATTCAACACGCTCTTGAACGAACCCAGTCCTGACAGCATCGTCATCCCCCGACTCAAAGTCCGAATGTGCAGAATCCCCCTGCCTCACTTCATCCACAAGACCATCACCATCACCATCACCATCATCTCCCCTCTCCTCCCGATCAACAACAGGAGCACCCCCATCCCGACCCTCAAGCTCACCAAGAACCTCCCAAAGCCCCTCAACATCAAAAATCCGCGAAATAGAAATCCGCTCAAGACACCGCCTCACAACCCCCTCAACCCCAGCCGCCCCAACACCAAACCTCCTCTCCGCCTGACAACGCAGAACACCCCGTAAGATCGGGAGCACAGCCGAAGCAGGCCAAGGAGTAACAACAGCAGCCCGCCCAGATCCAGATCCAGATCCAGATCCAGATCCAGATCCAGATCCACCATCACCACCCCCAAAGACCAAAGCCCGAGCAATACACTGAAGACCCAACTAAACCAAGTCAGCAAAAGCCCAATCCAAACCACCCCCATCCAAACCCAACCTCCTCCCCGAAAAAAAAAAAAAAACAAAACCCAAAAAAAAATAAAAATAAAAATAAAAAACTCACCAAAACCCCATCCCCCCTCAACACTAACCCCAACAACACAACCAAGTTCAAACCCCCCAGAAAGCAAACCCTCATCAATCTCGACACACCCCGTAAATACACCACCTCTCCGACGAAGACCATCCCGACGCTCTGCCTCCACCTTATACAGCGCGGCGCCTGATTCCGGGGCGCCATCCATGACCACTCGCTGCATCGCGTCAGTTCGAAGTCGTGTTTTCGATGCTGTGCACATACCTACGATAAGATGCGCAATCCGGGTAGAGGTAAAAGTGAATTGTTAGCTGCCTCCGTCGGGGCAGCCGATCAGAAATCCGAATCGGCAACACAGTGGAACATTATTCCCCTTGAGTGAATTGTAAACAAATAAGCATGAGCATCGGTGTTTACATACGCGGTCTCCAGCCGCCGTCGCAAAGGTTGAGATTCATGTCTTATTCGCGTACCTATTAAGTTACTGCTACGGAAAGAATAAAAGTGGAGCATCTTGACAGCAAGAGTTGATTGATTCCATGAAACGGAGCTGATGCTTGCCGTTTTGCTCCTGAGTCCTTCCATGTAACCTAAACGAATACTCAATTTCCCTCACACCAAATCAATAACTGAGGAAATGGATGCATCTGGAATTATTCCTGAAGTCAATCCATCACAAGTCTCAATCTGCAGTAGTCTGGGCGCAATTGGCCGCCTCTCCTCTGGCTGCCGCCTACTGGTTCTGTATCGCAGACGGCCTTAGGGTTGAGAAATTCAAGTAGCCTCCGGCCATACAGCACAGGTTTAGGCCCGACAAAATCCTATGTCAAGCCGGCGAATGAGCGTCAATAAAAGCCAAGTTTCCATCTTACGTTCCCCCCCAATAGTTCTCAATCGATGAGGCGTAGCCTTCTTTCAGTTCGTCTATTTCCGCCATGCACCGAGCATCGTGATAAGACGCAACAGCACGATACCAATTATGCATCAAACGTTATCCGAGAGGCCGGAATGTCCACCCGTAACTAAACCGGGGGAAACTCGGCCAATGTTGAAGACATACGGCTCATCCGGCCGTCAAAATTTCATCTTCAATCTCTAGTATGGCATAGTCCTCACTGCTTACATGGCAGCGCTGGGGGGATAACCGGCGGCATAATCTTTGGCTGGGGGGTCTGGCCGCTGTCGTCGGCCACCCTTTAAACTCTTCACTCGGGAGAGAAAACCGGCGCCGGCCTGTTTGGCCTGTCCCTCAGCAAGGCTGTCCATCGTGGCGTCAGTTGTGGCTCGGCGTTCAAGACCGGCACCATGCACGGGAGGCGTAAGGGGCGACATAGGCTCACTATCCTTTCGCCTGACGTTCATCTGCTCATCAGTCTTATCGTAATCGAAGAATGGACCTCTCTCGCCGGCGATTCCTAGAGTTGGTACAGCTGGTAGGCTGGGCCTGGCACTGTGGTATGCTTCCGAGCTTGTCACTCGGCCCAGTTCATTATATTCCTTTGGGACGCGCTTGATACTTTTCAACCGCTGCACCACAGACTTCTTCCGTCCCAGCCCTGATTCAGCGGCCTCCTGGGCCGACTCTTCCTGGTTACGGACTATTGCCGTGCGTGCGGCCGGTGTTCCCTCGAGGAACGTCGAGCTTCCTAGACCAAGTGTCTCTTCTCCATGCTCATATTCGCCTCGCTGTTTGGGATCAAAGAGCTCCATTTCATGGGCCTTAGGTTTAGACGGATCTCTGCCGCCATACATGGTCGATGCATCGTGAAATTCTTGTCCCATGAAAAGCTTATGATCAGGCCGTTCATTCAAGGGGCCTGCGCCACCAATCGTATTATTAGCCGAGTCCTTAGCAAAAGCTTGCATGGGTGCACGTCGACTGCCTTTTCGGTTTCGATGGGGATTGCAAGCGTCAAACGGGCCGTCGTGATGGAATACTGAAAAGTGGATGTCAGTACGAAGTATAATGCTTCCATAGTTAGATGAAACCACACTTACATCCAGTGCCATAAATACTGGTAGCGTCTAGTTGGTCAATAATGTCTAGCTTTCTAGGCCGACTTTTGCCGTCACGATGACGTCTCTCCCGGTCTCTCTGTCTCATCTCACGCTGTCTTTTTTCCTCATCGGTGCTAGGTTTCTCCATAACGGAGGAGTCACTATTGCGCCGTAGGCGCGGTCCCGGTCGTCGCTGCGGAGAAACAGCAGTTGGCTTGCTTTCGTTTGGACCGGACTGCATCCTACGTCCCTTGAGTGCCTCTTCTTGCGATCGGGTAGGTCGATGGGAAGAGGGACCACGTCCTTGGGGTGGGATATTTTCGCCACGGAGAGGGCCTTGAGAAGGTCTTCTGCCGGAAGACTGTCCACCGTTCGGTCTAGGTTGTGGTTTCTTACTTGCACCGTCTTTGATATCGAGGGAACCCTGTCAGTCCTAACATCAGTAAACGCTCAGTACTGGTTGCACAGGGTTTAATAATTACAAAAAGCTCCTCAGCAGTGGGAGATTCACTTGGCTGTGACATCTTTTCAGGCGATGTAACAAGTCGGGAGGTAGAAGAATAAGTATAATCGGGATCCAGAAATGGATTCCGCGAAGTTGGTCGGGGCGGAGGGTCGTCAAAAGGTGAGCGAAGGGGTTGGGAAGTATCCGTAGAGCGATTGCGGAAGGGGTTATTAGACGCAAGATTAAGCGTTAAGTGGTTGGACGGACCGTCGGCGGTGCGTTGGCCCGATGGCTGGCCTGATGGCTGGCCTATGCGCACGAACAGAATGTTAGCAAGGAATTAACGGCTGGTCGCAGTCGGGAACGACGATGTTCGCCACATATTGTGAAACGCAGGCGAGCACATTGATGAGACAAACAACTGTTTGGGTCAAGTGGACCGGCTGCGCCCTGAAACCTGGCCCCAGGCTCCTTTCTGCCTAGTTGGACACAATGCCTCAATCGGCAACAAGAAAAACAAGTATTACATGTGGCATGAGTTGGCAGAGGTAATGTGCGAAGTACATAAAAGGGGGTTGCTTCCTCTGCTTCTTGCGGGCGTTTCTGGGATTATGATGTATCATGGGTGTTGACTTACCTAGGCCGAGCAAGTCGCCCTCCATGGCTGACATGGCGGTCAAAGCCTGCTTGGTGTGTCCTGACCTCGTATGTCTTTCCTTTCTGCTGCAATGCAGCAACAGCTGTTCCCAATGTCACAGTCGTTTGGTTATCGGTGGACTGCCTGCAAATGGCTGACGAATGAGCTGCGAGCCAGGTCAAATCGGACCCCTGTATGGACCAGTTGATATGGCCCGTATGTCGTGGTAAGGTATCAGGTAAATGGATGGTTGGTTAGGGCGGCAGAGTGGTGGTGCGTAAAGTAGATGAGCGACACCCGGCGTCTCGGGTGTTTCCCAGGTAGGTACTTATTAAGCGGTCAAATTGTTCGACAGTCGCTGATCGTTTAGGGTGGATTAACCGTAGCTTGTTGAGGTGTGGCTGAATGATCGTCAGGGTGACTTGTGAACTCGGATGCCGTGGTTTATTCTCTGAACCGCGATAGTACACCTGGTCTAGTGCAGGTACTTGGTAGAACTGCGCGTTGTGTTAAGTGATGACACCCGGGCGCCGCCGGATAGGATAGGAGACGCGTGATGGCGGTCGGCGACAGTCATTCAGGTGATTGACTAGGTATGCAGGCAGTGCGGTATGGCACGATTGCGCGCAGGAATTAAATGAATCACACCGCAATCCAGTCGGTAACCATAGGAAAATGCTACTGCGACTACGCAAGAGCGGTATTTGTGTTAGTTTGTATAGGAAAGCGTCAATGGGTTGATTCGGGAGGGAAAAGGCCGTCGCCGATTGAGCGGGTGCTGAGACGGGTGCCGTGATCGATTTTGACGGTTGATGATGGTGAGCGAATGAATAAATGAATGAATGAAGTACGGATGGATGGATGGATGAACGAATGGATGGATGGATGTACGGTAGATGGGTGGATGGATGGACGGGAATGATTGATTGGCACCGATGTTGTGCAGGAAGAGGTCGAAATTATTGTGTGGTTCGGATTGCTGTTAAATGCAAGGGACAGACGAAATCACGGCAACTTACTGGAGTTGTGCGCCGGAGAAGGTAGGGGGCAGAGGCAGAGGCAGACCGCAGAGTAGGATCGCGCACTGAGCAGGCGGCGCGTTCGACTTGTTGATCTTGTCTTGCCGTCGTAAAGGAAAGTTGGAGGAAGACGTAACTGGGGTACGGAGTGGAAGAGGAAGCGCTGGCCTGTGAAGTCCCGACTCCCGGCTGCTATAACTAGCGCAGTGGACTACGCTAATTCCTCTGCGCTAACTTACTAACACAGTACCTGAGGCATGCTCGGTCGCTCCTGCTCAACGCCCCCGGTATTCACCACTGCACCAGGTACCTACCGGTACAGCACAGCAGAGGCACCTCGGTACCGTGCATCCCCATCTACGCCAATACCCACTGTACCCTGCGCGTACCTACACTAAAGGGAGAGGAAACGGCGACCTGAAAGCGTAATCTACCATGCCGGGCATGTACGAAGTACACCGAGGTACCGTGTAAGTCAAGAGATACTTCGCACATACGTTAAAACACGGTCCACTGCCCGGTAGAAGCACGCTTGCTCTACCTACGTTATATTGAGGTAAGTCGCAACCGTATGTGCTTTCCGGTGAAGTGTACCTAACTTTCGCCAACGACAGCTGCGTACCGGTAGAGCATCGACTGCAAGTTGCCTTCTGGGGGCCGTCACATTGAATCACTGGGAAGACCGTTAATCCCGTCTTGTGGCCAGTAGGTACTCCGTACTTTCCCAATTAAGCCCGGCCCTAATGCCAAGAAAGGGTTCCCAGCTGGGAAATCCTTCGCCGCTAGCATGGACCCTGATAAGTTGCATAAGGAGAGGTACCTCGTACGGCACAGGTACAAACAAAGTTACCCGGCTTATATTACGTACATGCGTTAAGTTTTCACTAAGGCAGGCACCGCACCTACACCAAGTTCACGCTAAGACCGAACTCACATCGTCTTGAAGGCATTGAGGGGCCAGGCAATTTAAAGAGCGGCAGCCGCGTTGCGAAGTCCGTACCCACCATTGATGGCAAATTGGCAGTCCGGTGGGCGGGTATCTACCTATTTAGATGGCAGACGCTGCACATGGCAAAGGTGAGACACGCGGTGCCGATCCAAGATTTGCTAGGTACCGTACTGTACATCTGAAGTTACATAATACCTACATCAACAAATCCAGTCGCGCTGCTTGCCCACCTGCGCAATCAATTTGAAGTCCTCTCTACTTTAAGTTGTTCCGCGGATTGCCCGTGAACTACGGAAGTCCGATTCAAAAGGAATGCGCGCTTATAGTGGCGTTATGGTTACGGGCCTAATGCGTCGCATCTCGCGGGTGAAAATGCAGGTACCTGCTGAGTGGATGTATGCGCCTACTGTGCCTACCGTGTAGTGTACACGTACTTATAGGTGGGTAGATTAGGCAGGTACCACCGTGTAACTAGACCCAGGTAGGCGAGCGTCATCCATGCACTTTGGTAAGCCAAGAAGTTGGCACGATCATATAACTCGGCCTACTTTAAATCTCGGCCACCCAGGGTTAGCGCTCCCTAGATAATCTCCCGTCGACGTGTCCGATTACCTCCGTCAGCTGGCGGAGAAATACGGCAGGCTGGGCGACATTTCGGCCCTATGGGTTGTAGATCTCGGTAATTAGTGGTATTTACATACGGCGTCGTGCCACCATTCCGTTGTACGCTCAATCAAACCTACGACGTAAAATGCTGTGCAAGTGTTACCAATCCGTGGTGGAATTTAGCGAATCGCGACGCTTCGGTAGCGTGGATGGCCGATCAGAGTTGGTGGCCCAGCAGAGCCGGTGGCACGTCATATACCCAATATAGCTAGCGTGTAATTACGCTAGGCTAGGTAAGGGCTAGCGCGTATACATTTGCCACACCGTGCGAGAGCGCAATTGAAAAGTAACACGCCTCATAGTGATGTTACGGGGAATCTTAGCGGTCCGAGCGACGCATTAATTAGGTACATCGCTTAAACCCGCTAGTGTAACGTCTTCACGCTCTGCTCGGCCTACCGTATTTCTCGGCCGGCTACCTATCGCGAAGCCTACTGCGACACGAAAACCGGGGATTATAGGAGAGTGGTGGCGCCAGGCGGCCGAGGGGCGCATAGGCCGACCAGCGCGGTAAACACGTTAATTCCAAACTCGTGAAGTTGAGTGCCGTAACTTTCGACTTTCCATTCGTACCTGAGGCATTAACGACATATCGTGAAGCTAGCCATCTTGACGATTGCAGGTGGTTGTCCACCATGCTGTAGAGTACAACTCCGTACGTAAATATCAGCACGGCCAGCCCCTATTCAGGGGCGAGCCTCTTGGATCATTACCTACTGTAGTGTAGCTGTACTTCGTACCTCACTAATACATAGTAATCGCCCTTGTGATGATCAATACGTCCGTTTATGCGGCGTGGAGGGGTGGATTGGTTAACCACTTCCCTTAACAAATCAAATCAACGTGTAGTTCCGTGGAGTCACATGCTCTGACCTGATCTAAATCCGTAATACACTATGCGCTATACAGGCTATGCTGGAACTACGGTAGAGACTTATCTTTCTCTTTCTCTTATGATGTAAAAAACTGGGAGTACTATCACCAGCGCCTCCATGCTACAAACTTCAAACATCTATCTAGATCTGCTTGTTCCCGCCGGGCATCTACATGTGATGCCTACTGTTTTGCCACCCCTGTATACGGACGCGGCAAATACACAAGCGCGTGTAAAAAGCCCACGGGTACAGAGCGCAAGCCTGAATCTCCAACGTTAGACGATAATCATCTCATGAACGCCTCCGAGAAAAGCAATAATCACAGCAACGCGGCGTTCGTCACTCGTTCACGCAAGGATACAAGGGTGCGCGTACCTAACTTAAGTGCCACGGCCTCTCAACATCAATATGGTTGGCTACCATAGACGACAAGTTACCGGCGTCCAGCAACCCACGTGATGCAGCCCCGATCCGGTACCACCACTATCCTCCAAAATGCCAGGCAAAGTTCTCTGATCTCCTGACCAGGTTTAATCTGGGAGACGCCAACCCTTCGTTGGGGTCCGTACCACAGTAAGTTTCGTCGGGCGCGTAAGCGGGCAGAACCGGATGACCCGGTTCTCCGGATTCGTCAGCCCAACGCCACCGCCAGCGCACAGTCATCCAGGCAGGCCGTGTTCCGGCTCCGGGGTACTTGGGGGCTGCATGACGGCATTCTTTCTGGCAATGCGGAGCGCGCCGTGGTTATGGCTGGAAACCTGAGAGTACGGAGCGGGACGCAAGGGCGCGGTTCGGTGTCAAAGCTGTGGGATTCTCCCGCAATTAAGTATCCTAATGGTAACTTCTTCTACTAACATTTACTATCAGCGTGGAGTATGCTCTGTAGTGCTACTATGTAAAATATACTTCTCGCCATTACGTGGCCCGGGCATGCCTGACATGACGAAAACCCGATCAACTAAGCCCAAACCTTATTCCTACTTGGTCAATTTCTCCTCAAACAAACCAGGAGGCAGCTTAAGTGAGGAAGTGAAGGCGATAGGGGGCCGACACACATGATGATGCGTCGCTGCATACCTACCTAGGTAGGTAGATGCCTATCTCGACTTCTCTAAGCGCCAGAGGCTATTATAAAGACGGCTAGGATTTAACCACCGTGTTCTCCCTCTCTACACTACGTAGAGTAGGTGGATAGGCCACCATGGCAGACGCGCCAGACGGGCAAAGCCAGGTTGTCACCCGCGTCATTCCGTAGTATTAAGTTGTTGGCAGTGATACCTAGTTGGGATAGGTAGTTTTAGCGCCCATTTTCTACGGCGACCACGGTCCTATGCTCGTAAAAATGTCTTGCTCCTCCGAGAGGTATCGCGTTTAACCTGCTCATGACAACGTTGTCAACCTCATTCCACCCGATCCTTATAGGTGTAGGTAGCTCTTGAGGCGCACCGACTCTATAACCATCACCTTTCAACCACAACTTAACAGATTCGTTGTCAAGACGATATAACAAGGAACGGAGGAGTTCGGGGTTGAGGAAATCAGATAAGTGCCACAAAGCGATTCACCACTACCTAGCTAACCGTTGTTCAGATACCACCGGTCTTCTCCCCAGCTTGTTAGTCCCAAGACCAAATGACCTCATTAATTTCGACCAGTTTTAGTGTACTGTCTCGCGGCTATGATTGCCGGGGATTCTAAAACTAGTCGACAACTGGATAACCGTGCCGGGGATGTTACAGCCACGGGAGATACACCGGTATGCCACCAGGTACCTATCATAGGCAATGTGAGTCTGTGGCCGTTATTGCCTAGCGGTACTATAGCCAGGCAGGCAGGATAGTGTAGTGTAATTCCCTACACTAGGTCGGGGCGATTCGCAAGCAGTCTTTGATCCCACTTGTACGCTTGCTTGAAACGGACATTTGAAGTTCGGGTACATGTGCTAGGTATTTGGCTGGCAGCGCGGCGATGGTATCATAACTTGTTCAGGCAGAGTGGTACCGCCAAAAAGCCACACACTTTGCGTGCTGCTCTCACCAAACCTGTGTGGTTTTTTGCCAGTACCACTCCTGTTCAGGGAGCACATATCGTCCGGATTGCCTAGTGTTTCGGGTGAACGCATGACACTTTCACGGCATACGGTATCACTCCACACTAGGGATATTACACTAGTGTAGTCTGATCCTACGGCACCAGGAATTCCTCGTTATGTACTTCGTATCTTGATAGCGTTTTGGTATTTCGAGGAACCTGACGTGGGGGTAGGGTAGCATCAGGGCGCGTTGTTGAGTATCTCCGTCCTGTTATTTGTCAAAAGTGCGCCGACGTAGTTGTATTTCGCATGCAAAGCCTCATTGTTGTCTCTTTCTAAGACGAGCATATTGGCCCTTATGCTACGAAATTCTTCATGCCTGACATGGGCTGGCCATTGCCGGAAGGCACCCAAGATTTGAAGCAGTCGCATGACGGTGAGGTTGGGAGCATCTTGTGTCAACATGGCGTTGCGAAACCCTTCACGAGAAACTTCCCACGTCTGAGAGGGCGATAGACGGGCACCAGATCGTACGAGCCAGAAGAGTTTTTGAACGTCCTTGTCGCCCCATGGGCCAGTTATGAGTTCATCGGGTATTTCAATTGATCTATGGACCTCAATCCAGGTTTCAGCGTTGCGCTCCGTGTAATATTCCACTGCTGCAGAGTGAGTGCTCAGTTGTTCAATGTCTCGGAAAGCCTCGTAATCATGGTAGAAGTAATATCGGGCTTCTTTCGTGTCGCCAACTCCAACTGCGGCGCTGGCGCCCGTATAAGAACTGGCGGTCACCAGGCTGCCCCATAGGGAGACATGGTCAGAGGACAGATGCTGAGCGTGGCGCCGGACCCAGATATCACGACAATCGAGTATCATATCAATCGTAGCCCATGAACATGCTAATAAATCAGTCTAGGGAATATTAGCTACGATACGACAGGTTGATGTGCGGACTGCGGACTGCGGACCTGGAAAGTAGGATTTCCACCAAACTGAACCGGATCCTCTCCTTCCGCGTCACTGGGTGCTGTGGGAAAGAGTGTGTCTCGGTCAGCAACACGTCCATACCATATCTCCCAGGTCGGCGCAAAGGCAGCGAGAAAGGTCCCACGCAAGGTGGAAGAACCTGAGAGCATGCGGCCAAGACGAGGGCTGGCCCGCGGAAGGCTGACATTCTCGCTCAGCCAGAAAATGCGCTCAAGGATTTCCAGGGGCATAAACTTCTCGATGATTGAGACTTTCGGTCGACGGGGCCTGGCCTGCTTCTTTTGGCTTAGACGCTTGGTCGGAGGCTTTGGCCGGGGGTCAACAGGCATTTGATCCCCTCTGGCACGTTTTCTGCCGCGTACCCTGATTGGTGTGAGTTCCATGGGCTGGTAGTGCTGGTAGTGCTCGTAATGGTGGATGACGTCTGGCGTTCTGAAGGTCAATCATTTCCCGAAATATTTCCCAGATTCATTAAGCTGCAGGCAGGGAGAGGATTCCATATGTTTTGTGATGTTTTGTAATGAGCTGAAGGCTGCTCTGACACATTGTCGCGAAATTTGATCAACAAGAGCACTGAATGCCTACGATAGTGATTCGCAGATGATGAATGTCCAGGGACGAAGTGTAGGAAGTACGTTCGCATATGTACATAAGGTATCCACCAATAGTAACCGCAGATTCAAGAAGTTGTGGGCCCTACACTTCTGCCCAGTGTCAGCACTTGGCAATCTCATTATGCTACGGTAATAACCAGCTGTCAGATAGTGCTTTCAGGAGCACTGTCAGGCACTGACAGATGGGCCCACGGCTCGCACTCGAGCAGCTGATTCGCGCCTCATTCGGTACATTATGTACGGTACATGCAAGTTTTATACCCGGAGTCTAAATATCGCAATCGCGCATCGCCAACTTAATTAATTTTCCTCCCGCCTTATCGGAGGCGGTATCGAGCTGCCCGCCTACTGACTTGATCCTCGGGCTGGATGACGATAGCTTCAGAGATGCTCCTGTTACGCGGAGGAAGGCTGCGCACATAACTTCATCCAACAGACGACTACCTAGGACAGCACCGCTTCTGTCTCTTGATTTCTTCCAGATGGCGACGTCTCTGCCACCGCCGGCCCCTTCCATCAGGTTGTTGCGCTTCCTGCGCCGGCAGACTAAAAACCTGAACTTTTTTTCTCCAAGCCACCTCGCCGCGTCTTTCCGCTCCTCTGTCTCAATAGAACAAACCACTCGAAAACACCAATGCGCAGCCCTGTGCCAATCAGCCCCCTTGCGGGCGGCGATACTGGATTTCGGGTCACTTGTGCCGGCCAGAGACCCCCGAGTTATCAAAACCAAGCGCTGTTCGCCATATCCGAACCTGCTTGCCTCGCGCTCCCAGCATACCACCTCCGGTCGCCCACCAAAGCCCTCCAGACCAGCATGGCAAGAGTGGCTGTGGGGGCTTCGCACACGAAGACCCGGCCGACCTCTGGAGCCTGACGATCTCCCCGAAGTCGATCGCGAAGGAAACAATAATTCCATGTTCCACATCCCTCGCCAGATCAGTAAGAAGGCTGCCTCTGACCCGAGACTCCGCTGCACCGAAGTTGACGAGAATGGAAATGTGATTCTGGTGGATGGCGAGTTCAAGAAAAGCGAGCTGATCGCGAGGGTATTGCCGAATCTAGCATCTGCTTTCTTCCCAAGAATCGAGCTGACGCAATGTAGTTTGGTCTCCTGCCTCGTGATTTGCGCAAAATTGACTCTTCCAATTTGCCGCACATTCTCGTCCGCCCCACGTCGATACTGCTCAACCTACTGCACCTCAAGGTGCTCATAAAGCATAATAGGGTACTTCTCTTTGATGTATACGGCACCAAGGCTTCGTATCCCCAGTCCGCTTTCATGTACGATCTCCAGGGAAAGCTTCAGCAGAAAGTTATGGCAACCAACGGTGGCCTTCCCTACGAGTTTCGCGCCCTCGAAGCCGTTCTACAATCCGTGACACAGGAGCTAGAAGCCGACTTCGACGCTGTGCGAGACCCTGTCATTCGCATTCTGGGTGAGCTAGAGGATGACATTGATCGCCATAAGCTTCGCGTTCTCCTCATTCTTTCAAAGCGAGTCAGCACGTTCGAACAGAAGGCAAAGCTTGTGCGAGATGCCATTGACGAGCTTCTCGAGGCCGATGACGACTTGGTAGCCATGTATCTCACCGAGAAGACTAATGGCATTCACCGGCAACTCGACGACCATACCGAAGTGGAGATGCTGTTGGAGTCATACTATAAACTCTGTGATGAAATTGCCCAAGAAGCACAGAACTTGGTGTCCTCAATTCGAAACACCGAGGAAATGTGAGCTTTATCAGTCCCATGTCATAGCAGCCTTATTACGCATTGCTAACTAGTGTCTCCTAGCATTCGGGCCATATTGGACGCCAACCGTAACTCTCTGATGTTGCTTGACCTCAAGTTCAGTGTTGGCACATTGGGCTTGGCCATGGGCACGTTTATTGCCGGCCTATACGGTGCCAACCTCGAGAACTTCATCGAGGAGACGCAATGGGGATTCGGCGCGGTTACCGGCGTATCTATCATCATGTCCCTCATAGTTTGCAAGTACGGCCTGGCCAAGTTGCGGCACCTACAACGTATCAAAATGCAGGGCGAATCACCTCACGGCAGGGACAGGGCGTACCACTGGTTCCATGATGATGGCCACGTTGGACTACTAGATCCCCGTAACCGCGAAAAGTTGCGACGCCTACAAATGATGAAGGCCGATGACAAGAAGGCGGCTCCGAAGAAGAGTTGGTGGTGAGTGGCACCGGCTCGCTTCGACCGGGCTTTGTATGTGGTTAATAGATGTGTTTGGAAACTAGGTCGGCGTTCCGCGAATCTCTGTAGATTAGAATTTGATGTTGAGATGAGGGGATGTTGGCGGCGACGCAGAAGGCCGCCTCGACTCTCACATGACTCTCAATGTAGTAGACCTACTCTCTCCACCGTCTGGGCAACCGCAGGCATGAGCGATAATTGTTGTATATACCCATAATAGAGCTAGACGCCTTCAGTTGGCAGCGCTGCTATTGTTCCATTGCCCGGATTGTGTTTATCTGCTGCTTTACACTGTTAGTGCTTTGTTGTGGGCGCCTGAAAACTGACGTTAGGAATCTCGGTGTCGGGGTCTGGTATATGGATTTATCTTGACTGTTCGTGTCCTATAGCACGGAATCATGGCAAGAGAACTTATTCTCATTCGAAGCCTTCATATCAAGTAGGTAAGCAAATCTATTCCAGCCGAGTCGTATTTTCTTCAATATGGGTTTTCTGGACTTGTCTATTCAGCATGAAGAGTATCATTATATTTAAGTTAACCTCATGCTGCCCATTTATCGACGGCGGATGCTTTTATTGTAGGGTCGATCCAAAGCTTGTACGGATTGTTGGGATCGGGAGCCAGCATCGTTTGGATGGGCGAGGGACGTGTGTTCAGTCGTATGAATTATGTCTTGTTGTGTAATGTACAGAACCTCGCTCAGTTCCTAAGCGTGTTTGTATCTATCTAGTCTATAGATTCTAGTGAGATGAGTGCCTACTTGTTGCTGCTCGCAAGCCTTTTCCTCTTGAGGGGAAGGGGGAAGGGGGAGGGGGAACATGGCATGATTTCTTGTAGATATATTCATGGGGAAGATCCGTTCGACCATCCTCAAGCACTGCGCTCTTCTCCTGGCAGTTGAAAGTCAACGCAAGTGAACTGTGAATCAGTACTGACGACGGCTGGTGACACATACTTGTATGTCTTAATATCTGACAGTAGGTATGCTCAAACACTTGAGATTTTTCAAACCCTCAGCTTTTTTCTCCGTGACATATCGCCTCACTGTTATGTATCTGAGATGACAGGAAAGCAAAATGATTCATCGGGTACCTTCCTCCGTCAAGCTTTGTGCCTCTTTGTCTCGAAAACCATGTCACGAACAGGGACGAGCTGAAGAACCTAGCTACGAGGTGATAACGTTCAGGTAAGTAGTTTTAGGCATCGAGGCGGGAATTCTCGGTCCGGAATCTTTACCAACTGCTACATCGTCGAGCCTATTGGCGAAAAGGGATATGTTGGTGGTCAGCCGATCCATCTGGCTTCTCACCTCGATGGATATCGCCGCTCGGAAAACTGGTCGTTTTCTTGATATGAGTGATCAGTCACCAACCATCCGGGCTGAGTGAGATGAACATGATATTCGGATTCCTCTTGGTGTGGTGTACACCCAGTCAAGTCCAAACATGATAGACACCGGCCGTATTACGGATCACCGTAGCAGTCTCGTATGACCAGACAAAGCAGAAGTGCCACCAATAGCGCGATAACTCCCAAGTCATACCGTCATCGAGATCAAAATCAGGCCTCTGCGGAAAATGCACGACCATATGACGCCCAAGTAAGCAACCCCAAACCAACGTCCAGTCCAACGGGATCACCTGGATACGTGATGCATTTCCATCTTTGTTAATAGCCAGTATGTAAATAGCCACCCCTGATACGCCAAGGCCAACAAGGCCGAGTGAGTCATCCTTTGGTGAAACGCAGCAGGCAGCAAACCCCCGAACCAGGATCGATCGTCAACTCTGCCGTTCCGATTCAAAGGATGGCTACCCACCATTGCCGTTCGTAAAAATAAATCCTTCTCCCAGTCGCTTATGACTCACTGCCTTCGACTCAACTGACTCGTCTGTGGCGACATGCACTAAGCGACCCCGTCGTCGAATACATCAGATCCCGTAGGATCCGTGCTTGATGGCGTTAGGTAAGCGGTTACATACCCGCGGTCACGCGACGCCATGCGATACGTGCAGTCAGCCCTTTGCATTTCATCCTAGGTATCGTATCTTATTCATCTTTCGGCGGCTGGGTTAGGTGATGGGAAGCGAAGGCTACCGGCATTACGTGTAAGCGCCAGCCAGGCCTGATACCAAGGCTGTGTGTCGTGGTGTCGAGAATCCTCCGCTTGTCGCAGCTTGGTTTCGTGCGCTTATATTGCTTGAGTCGCTTGTTGGATGTGATGCGGTTGGCTTTCTCGGGGGGGTTGGAGTATGACGCGGTTTATTCGAGATTTTGGTGTGAATCTCTCGGGGGAATTACGGCGATGGGAACCATGTTGATTTGTCTGGCAATCTGCTCTTAATACCGGTACTCATGCTTGATCTTCTGCGTTATCGACTGTCAACGTATTATACCACGACCCGTATGAAATTTATAAATGAGACGACGCGGCCCGGTTCCAACGGTTGCGTTTCAGCCAGTGATGAAACCAACAGCAGAGCGAGCCTGGTCTGAAGGCACGGAATAAGATCTTGCTGAAGTGAACGAATCCGAAGCGCTCGAGGCTCGGCTTGAAGAGGTAGTATTAGCAATCTTTATCTTCTTGATGAAACTGCAACGCTAGGTAGGCTGGCAATATACCCCAGGCTCCCAAAGGACTTTAGGGGAAAGGAGAGCATTGAAGCCTTGAGGTCTTGTGTTCGCTGGGGTCTTTCAGCCTTCTCTGCAAATTGAATGCGTCGGCTCCAATATAGTTTTAGTTCTGTCTGGTCTTTTCTGCTATGCATTTGATTACCAGTTATTAATACAGTCGTCTAGACTCGGAAGGCTGACAGTGTTTTCGTGTACATGAATCTCCGTGTTATCAATATATGAGGGATGAGGACTGTTGACTCTCCGGACGGCATGAGACAGCAGCGACTGGAAGAAGCCTTTATACATACGTCTGATAGGCTATACCAGAACAATCAAAGAGCCCGCCCCGAATACGTAGCAGAGTAATAGATTCCCGCATCCCCAAACGATAAAGGAGCCTCATCTCCTAATTCAGAAAGTAATATACAGCCTAAGAACCACAACGGATGAATAACCCCCCAATCACGGTAACAATTCAACACGAGTCCTGTGAAACAAGTTCACCGCGACAAGGCCAGAAGCAAGAAATAAGCACGCATCTCGATATTATGTTGAAGACAGGCCAGATCTATCAACCGGATCGGCGGTGAAATCCCACTCCCAGCCCTCTCATGATTATCGCTCGATGATAACGGGAAGGAAGATGACCCTCGAATGACAGAGGCATGTAAGCGTGACACGGGTTGGGGGCAAGTAGGCAGCGAAGGGCCACGCGCTCGGGGGCCGTGGAAGGCAGCAGGCGTGCGGCACGGAGGATTTATCGTTGATCGCGGTGCGCTTGGAGGATTTATGGTTATATACTACCTTCTTTGCTGGGCATCTATCTCTTCATGGATAATTACGAGGCTGCTGTGAAGAAAGGAGGCTACGGGATATACTCGTCATACAACACGGTGCTCATGTGCTATATCGCTGCTCTTAAGATGTTGCCTGTTTAACCGTGGTCTTTCGGTCTGGTTTCGTGTCACCGACAACCTTGATGAACCATAGCGAAGGAGGGTGACGCTGGGGATTCCATGAACGAGTAATGGTGGTGGCGATCTCGTGGTAGGTCAGCAATCGTGAAAGCCTACCTCGATCGTGGCGAGCTTGTGCGGGGTTCGTTGCGGTAGGATCGATGTCTTGCATGGTTCCGGGACGCAGGGGGGAGGCTTCGCCAATCATGATGTTCATTGTCGATGAGATCGAATCTTATAAGTGCGATCGTTAGGATATTAGGTAGATGGTTGCGTTTGCTTGAAATTCATCTAGGGATGCCACGTCCTCATTACCCGCTGTCGATATTTGAGCCGGCCGTGTAATGCGATGGGCCGAACGATGATGTAAAGGCGTTGAACAGGTTCGTAGATCGCTAGAGACCTACAGTACAACATTTCCTGAGACCGTGTACTTGTCGAGCTTCGGCGTCGATACTGTGAGTAGATATGAATAAGCGACCGCGATTCGCTTATCACCGAAGTCTCAATAGGAATCGTGTTACGGCGGTGAGCTCGTGTAATCGTCGGTAACTTCGGTTCGATGGGATGAACACTCTAAGTGTCGATACACCCCAGGGACACCGCACAGCATTAACTGTAATCAACGCTGCAGTTCACCCTCAGCAATAGAGTTCCTGGATGCGGCGGTTCCGTCGGGGCTGCTTCACATTCGGGGGCGAGCGTTGCCTAGGCAGTCGGAGGCCTGGGGTTTCAAGTAAGGTGATGACGATGAGAACTGATAGGTATCCAATGCGTAATTAAGCAGTCTTAAGACCTCGTTTCCAGGCATGCGAAGATGGCTGTGCTTAGTGAGTCAATGCGCTGTTGGTTGCATTGCCAGACAAGCGCGCGGCGAGAGCGAGGTGCGGGTACTCCGCATCAATATCTAAGCCATCGAGGAGTAATTGATTCGATTCGAATGCGGAGTTTTCACGTGTTTGCCTGGATTTAGACAAGGCCGGATGGGCTGCCCGGAAAGCGCTTTGTTGTCGCCATGCTTGGCTTGTTTGATTGGCTGCACGACCTGAATGTCTCGGACTTGCCATGTATCGACGGCGGGCTGCTTTCGTGTCTAGAGGAGGCCGTCGCAGAATGCATACCTACCTACTTATCTACGCCTTGTAAGATTTTGCGACACGACGCTGGGAGCGAGGCTTCGGCCACACCATCACCCTGAGAGCCTCAAGGGGGTAGTTAGGTAGGCATCTACTATGTACATTATTGCCGTGCTACGGACGGAAACATAAGCAGACGGTGCGTAGGTAGTAACCATAGGCAGACAGTCACGTAACAACACGACAACCACAGTCTGTATTCCGTATAATCATGATGATTAATAAGAGAAAGCCGAGTGGTCGTTCTGCGGGGCATAGGCCTTTCCATGCGCAGCGGCATTGCCTATCGCTCGGTATGCCGTATTACCTACCATGTCAAGTACCGTAATTCCATTCATTACTGTACGATGGCGCACCTCGGTATTGACTTGCTTGAGGGGCAAATTATATGAATGATATGTAAGAAGTTGCCCGGTGAGTTCAGGACGCGCCTTTGGTTATCCGTGCTTGAGCGCAGCGCAAGAGGACAACACTCCGTTAACTAGGTAACACGTAATTCCGCCGGTATTCCATAAGTCCAAGTCCCTTCGTTACGAGTGGATAACACCATGTTACGGGCCCGCTTGCATCTTCCATCGACCGTTTTCTTGCAATTGAAAGTTCCTCACTTGAAATCGCCTCGAATATCTGGCTACACCGCATTCTAACCAAGTTGCTGTAAGCAAGACCAGCGGCGAATCGACCGGAGTTTTAGGCACCCGAATCAAATGCCTTAAAGTGGGCATTTGCGGCGTTGGCATGATACGTGGTGGTCACGAGCGTTGATGTTCGAAAGTCGGTCACGCCTAACAATTGGCTGCGACGCCGAGGTAACTAACGCCCGACACCCGTCAACACGACCACAACGCCCAATAGAGCCGCCGGAGATTACAGGTGCGCTATTCTTCCTTCAACAATGTACGCAACCCATGATTGAAAATCAATTTGTAGGTAACTCGCCGGACCGTGCTCGAATGATGACCAAAGATTACCACTCGGTATTATGAACTTCGTATAGGTAGTTAGTCATGAAAGACTCAATCAGCATGCCCGATAACGTAACCCATAGGCTGTCTCACGAATAATACGGAATATTTGATTGGTCAGTCAACGACCAAAATGTTTTTAATCACTCCGAAGAAAACTGTCGGTTTCCGGCGCTTGCGTAGCGTCGTACCGACGGACTTTGTTGGAGTGGCCAAAAAGCTTTTACGGCGCTTAATAAGTGAGCTTGAATGGACCGGTAACAGGTTTTTGCCCCCAACGGTACGGAACCTACCTATGGCAGTGTACGAAGTACGGAGCGGACTGTAATTATATGTAGAACAGGCGTTGTCTTGGCGGTCTGAAACCTACAGCCAACATTTCCAACGCTTTTCTGAGGTGGCGTCGCGCTGAAAGACATGGCGGCGACAGGTGGAAATATCGGGTCAGAAATCGGGTTGTCTGCGATAGCGGGGATAGCTCCAGCCAGAACTCCAGATCTTTTGATTTCCACAATCTAGGCTATGATGTTACTCATCGTAACCCTCAGCCGTGAGTCAAATGATTCCGAAACATCCGCCTGGGATATTTGACCGTCGCCTGGGTAATGAACCGCTTAGGAGGGACCGGATGAATGTCAAACTACGGATATTGAGATGCGACGTCGGAAGACGCGAGATCCGCAGGCAGAAGTTCAAGGTGAGAGTAAACAATAAGCCTAGAAGATGCAATGTAATGCAGCGAACGGGGAACGTGGCAACAAAGAGCTGTTCGGGACGAATTCCAATGAAGAGGGTTTTCTCACCCTTTCTTCGTCAGCCGACCATACATGCACGTGCCCCCGAAGTACACTACGTTGCTGCTACCCACTGCGCAGCAGATACTCACATGGAGGTAGGCAGATCCAGGCCAGTAACTATCATGCCCTCATCTGCCTGCGGAGCGACGAGTCTTGGGCAACAGACAGGCTGGATGGTGGCACCAGCAACCCGGGCCTAGACTGGGTTGATTCTCGCAGGCGATGGCTTCGGTTTTAGACATCGGCTGTGTGACACGCCGACCGGACCTCGTGAGAAGATGACCTGGGCAGGTAAGCCAAGAGCTCCAATCGAGCAAGTCCGGGTATTGCGATGGCCCAAAGCGACTGGGTAGCACGCCGATCTCGCGCCAGGGCGAGATGATGATGAGTAGATAGGTATGTAGGGTTAAGAGGTTCGATAGGCGAAATGGGCATGCAGCAGCACGGGTTGATACCACAGCTGGGCTGAAAAGTTTGAGTCATCATGGATTCTTTTTGGGCTGCGACCGAAGCGTATTGGTCGCGACGGGGTAGGTAGACCAGCGGTTGCGGATAAGGAAGAGAGAATCGAAGCCTGTGCTGATGCCGTCATTCGTCGGCGCGGGCGGTCCACCAATTCGGGACCCTCTGTTACCCATCTGGTTGCTTGTTTGCCTGATGTGGCTTGGTTAGATTCGCAGGCTCGATCTGCCTCGGGTTCCTCGTATGTATGTGATGGACTTGCGACGCTACCAGACGACGAAGCGGTGTGGTACACGGCTTAATGGAATTAAGCAAAATGAAGAGACAACGGCTACCGGTTCTCATCGCTCGTCAGTTTTGTTAGCATGTTTAGCATGTATTACGAAGTAAACAGCGGCGAAACGGCCAAAGGATGTTTCTATTCGCATAGGTACCTGCCTAATTACTTATCTAGGATTACTTATAGGTGGAATTCAGATGGAAAGCATCGAGTTCAGGGTTCCCTGTTGACGAAGTACGAAGTACCGTACATGATATGTACTATCTAAGTAGAAGTTGTCATTAATCATGAGATCAATCGCCGCTAGGTATGCTACGGTCCAGCAAGGTAGGCAACTAGAAGGCTTCGTGAAGATCCGTCCAGCTCCGATGAGCGGAAAACGGGATACTGCCACGATAGTACCGGTAGATGCTTACCTATACCGACAACACTCTTCTCTCCACCAGTGCAGCCTTCGAGCCTGCGGGAATAACTAGGTTACATAATAGGGTGAAGCAGTGCTGGTCAACAAGGCGAAGCCAGATACCAAATATAGAACTATGACTATAGATTGTAGCCGCTGCTACCGGTAGCCTGAATCTTTCCCTTTCTTCGCGCGTACACTATCTGTATTATACAGACACACATCATGAACGGCGTAATTATGTGGGATGGCAGACGCGGGGAATGCGTCAAGGCTGACATTGGATAGTTGCAGTGTTTACACGAGCTGGTGTTGGTTGAGAGCACCTAATTAATGTGGTGTAAGTAGGACATCGGATCCATCTCTCGGATCCATTCCTCGGCCGTGTCGGGTGTGGTGATGGCAAATACCTAGCACCATCCCCTGCAATAGAAATACGTAGAATGGAAATGGAAATGCACGTGGCTGGCAGCAAGATGGGGATGGGGAAATGTCATTATCAATCGAATAGTTACCTACCAGAAGGTAGGTGAATGCCGTGCAGTACGGACTACCATCCGACCAACCTACACTACACATTCGTCTTGATATGCCTCCGTAGAAGTAAAGCAAGTGTACGGACGTACGAAGTAGGTAGGCGGTAGAACCGGTGGCGGGTAGAGATCCTACTCATCGAGAAGAGCGCATGTGGTAATACAAATACACATGTACGAAGTAGTGGCCGCAACCGATGCTGTAGAAGAGTTACTCTGTTCGCTACCTTGAATAGTAGGTAGGTCGCGATGCATCGATGACTCCTCACCTTGTCCTTTCCGCCAGTCCAATTGTACATAGTACATAGTACAACCCATCGCGGTTGGGGCTAGCCCTGGTATTGCCAATTGTGCTTGGATCCTACATTGACGCTATACCGCATCCGCTCCAGGCCGGGAGCGGGTCCTGTCGTGAGGGGTGGTGGAGCCAACACGAGACCAATGGGCGCCGGACTGAGGTTATCACCGATTGCTGTGATGCACGTAATAATGGGAGTACCCCTGCCGCTACAGCCACGCCCCCGCGCTTCCACTCCTTGCCGCACTTGTTTGGGGCTGGCTGCACACGGCACCCGGTATTCGCATTTGCAGCAACCACTAGCGCCCCCGTAGTCCGATGCTCTGCCTGGTACAGTCATACGGGGCTGGGGGCCATGCAAGTAGCGGCAACGAGATGCGCCGCACCAACACGGTTAGTCACTGAGCCCGCTGCGAGCACGCCCACGCACCACGCACCATGCACCGCAACCCACACCTGGCAGCAGCAAATCAGTCTTCTCCCGAGTCCCGACCGTCTCTCTTTGGGGTCCGCAGCGCGCGCAGTGCCTGAAGTCTCAGTTATTCAAAACTCTTCTGCACCCCCGAGCTGTGGCCGAGTCCCCTGTGTCCCCTCTGTTCCCATCGAACAAAGCTGTCGCGATGTTTGATTCTACCTAGTTTGAAGCCCGAGGAAAGAAGCGGCAGACTTTTACTTCCCACAAGGTCTGCTCGAGTGCAATCTGTGTACTAGAGTACCAGAGCGCTCTCTTTTCGGCTGCTGTCCCGCTCCTGAGTCCTGCCTGGTCAACAAGCGGCTGCTCTGCTTGTTCGTCTCGTCTCTTTGTCTTTGTCTGTGTCCGCAGTGGCATTCACTTGTACTCTTGCGCCTACCACAGACTCACGCCCCATCGCCATCGCCATCGCCATCCTTCACGCAGCACCCCTACCTACCTCCTGACCAAGATCCGGCAGCCGTATCTCTAGCCTCAACTTTATTGCTATAGGCAGCCAAAAGGAAACCACTTTATTTACATTTACATTCATGTACCTCTAGTCTGCTCGTCTCCTTTTTTCTATTCGAGTTACCCACTCTTCCCTTCTTCATGCTGATTCACTCTCCCCTCACTTCTTTATTTGCATTGCTCACTTGCCACTGGCGTTGAAACGGGCGGGATCGATCCATCGCTTCATCTTCACGGACCCTGACGTCTGCCTGTTTGGTCTGCTTTGTTTCGCCACCGGGGTCATTCGTCTTCGCTTGCAACACGCTACAAGCCCGCACATGGTCTGTTGGTGCCCAGCAGCCCCAGCAGCCCCAGCAGCCCCGGCAGCCCCAGTCTAGGCTGCCTTCTCTTAATCAGCCCGCCACCCAAATTAACCCCACTCTCAGGTCCCCCGGCGTCTCCCAGGCTTCAGCAAGGCAACGCTAGGACCACCTGTGCCCGCTGCTCCTACAGCACCAACTAAGACCGCTACTACCTATACCAGCCTACGCTAGGTCGCCAACGCTTGTAATGCCCCACCAGCCTCGCCACCTAATTCCACAAGATAAGAGTCATCGACCAGGCGTGCCCAGCAGTGCCCAAGGCTGCAACCAGCGCTAAGTACATCCCCCTAAAGAACCACTGTCAGTCGACCGTCTGGCCACTGCCCCGTCCGTCTTCGGTTGTCCCCCCTTTGCTCTCACCGCGCCCCGACTCATTCCGCCCCAAAGGCCCGTCCAAGTCATCCAAGTCACACTAGGCTTCGTTTCTTAGCCTTCATTTTAGTCACCTGCCGTGTTATTCGCCATTTGCCATTTTGCCATTCGCCTCGAGTCTCTTTAAAAAAGGCGTCAATCCCAACCCGTCCACCCCGTTGTGTATACCTGACATGTAGAGTGGTTGCAGCCCGTACCTTGCATAATCAACTCCCGACTTATACAGCATCCTTACCTGCAACAAGTCCAAGCACTTACACTACTTGACTAGTCTTCTCCGATTCGCAGGCCCCCCGATCTCTACCGCTACTACTCCTGGCTATCCCCGAATTCGGCAACCCTCCGGCTTGCGACTTTGCGATTCTACAACTCGCCTTCCCTTTTTTAGGCACTTCAGGTAGCGTGGCAGTCAGCTAATGACCCATTAGTTGCTGCACCTACCGTCACCTCAGCCTGGTTTCCTTGATCGGAACAACAACCACACAATGCTTACGATATCTGTCTTGTCCAGTCCAGTCGTCCGTCTTGCTCTATCTTCTAGTCTGATCGTGTGTGAACATCCGGTGCTGGACTCTCGCGTCTAGTCGCCGCTTTCTTTCGATTCTTTGAAGCTCAACAGCGGTGAACCCATGTCACTGTTGTGAGGACGCTACTCTGACGATAGATTTCACGCTTATACGATCTAATTAGTTGATTCTGCTTGACGGGCGACTGAAGGTTTTATTCAGTATTCCTTCTTCCGCACACTCAAGATGATGTTCAGCGAACCTAGTTCGCTGAACTCGACCACCACCGGATCTTTCGAAAATGGGCCGTACAACCCTTTCCTGGCTTCGTCAGCCTCTTCCTCCTCAACCTCTGTATTCTCTGAGACTGAGTCTCAAACCTCCGATGCCACTTCCATTTCCGATGCTTCAACCTCCTCACAACAATGCGACTCCTGCTACGTCTCTCTACGATCCAGACTTTGCCGGGTTGAGCCTGCCTGCAGCGTTTCGCAAACCGGAGGATCGCAACCAGTTGAGGTTGCACAGACTCTTCGGCAAAACCCGCGCCGGACCAATAACGGTGCAGTAGCTAGGCGCGGTCCACCAACCCTTGCGCGCCAGAGCGATCGCAAAGTTAACTTTGTAGATAATCTTGTCGGTAAGCTGAGAACGGTCAACCCCGCGCGCCTGGCAAATGCTTAAGAAATTTAGATTCGTCGACGCAAATTGTCGAGGCAATATGGCCCTTATCCTCGGTCTTTCATCGCCAAGAAACGGGTCATAGGGCGGTGCTACCGTTGCGCACCTTTATCCAGGAAACACTGCGTCGCTCTCGTACGAGTTACTCTACGCTACAAGTCGCTTTGTACTATTTAATTCTCATCAAACCACATGTACCCAATCACGACTTCACCATGGAGCAGCCCAGTGACGTTCACGCAGTTCGGGCACTTCAGTGTGGTCGCCGCATGTTTCTGGCCGCCTTGATCCTGGCATCCAAGTATCTCCAAGACCGAAATTACTCCGCGCGCGCATGGAGCAAGATCTCGGGGCTCGCAACTCAAGAGATCAACCAGAACGAGATGGCTTTTCTCTGCGCTGTGAATTGGAAGCTCCATATCACGGATGCGGTGTTCAAGCGCTGGACTGAGATCATACTGAAACATATGCCCTTCCATCCACCGTCTTCTGGCTCGGGATGTTCTCAGATATCCGAGCAGCAGTGTTTTGATTGGAAAACCCTCTTACTGCAACTTGACCCTGATTTGGACAGAGTTGAAGACTTAATACCTATTAGCCACTCTCCGCACAGAGCCTTGGCTTCTTTTCCCGAGTCGCCAAGTTGTTCTCCTATAACTCCCCGGGTTCGATCCGTCTCGTTGAGCGAGGCTCCCGATGCGACGCCCACTCTCAAAACCATCACAACACCAATAGTAATGGAGCCCATGCCCGCCGCTGTACATACACCTGGGCGACTTGCTCCTGCTCTCGGCTTGCTTCCTACGCCACGCTTGACGCCACAATCGACTGGGTTCTGCACTCCTGCGGTAACCGCTGCTACCTCATTGCTTGGGGGCAGATGTTCCATGGGTTTCGCCATGGCCCAGGCCGCTCAGACATCTGCATCCCAAAATCTTGACAGGTGGCCCAGCTCACTTAGTGCATCGCCTCGCAGCAATATGCTGATGCGTCGCCCTTCCCTTGCCAACACTATCTCCACAGCATCCTCGCCAGAATCGATGGTTTCAGATTCGTCTCGTACATCACGCTCATCCTCCATCTCATCAGCATCGTCGTTAACGAGCGCGCCGTCTATCAAACTTGATGTTCAGGCGCGGTACCGCAATGCGAAGCTCTACGGTGAGAGGTATGGGTTAAAGTCAGTCATCGCGTCTGTCCCTGAAGACTACGAGCAGAATTGCACTACATCTTCGCCTGAATCCTACACCGGCACGGTGGGCAAGGATTTGTATCAAATGTCGTTCGAAACACCACTCACGCGGCGAGATTGTGAAATCGAAGATGCAGCAGATGCGGCGCGTGCATTGCAAGAGCTTCATAACTATTGTTATTCGAATGCTCGGTTATGCTCGGTGAGACGACCTGGCTTGAAGCGAGGCCGGCGAGTGTCAGCTGATGATCGGCTGCAAGAGAATGTCCGTGAAATGTTGAGTGGACAGGGTTATTCGCATAATGAAAGTGAATGGCAAGACAAGATGGTAGACAGCCAAACATTAATCGACCTGGACGTTCGTCAAACGCCCATCGACACCTCGTATGCTGGTTGCAGGAAGCGACTTTGTTGCACGACCGAGGGCGCTATTGGCTCATACGTTATCCCCGCAATCCATCCCGCGGTTGGGGGCGCCGGCGGTCCGGGGATGTGGGAAGGCATTTTGAACTAAAAGCCAGCAGGCAACTACAGTCACTCGGAGAACATGCGACATACCGAATCTCTGTGATAGCATCCCATTATTCTATTTTAGGAAGGCCTCGTTCGCGAAGTTGGCAGTGCCCAGAGTTCGACGTCAGTGCCGGTCCTCGTTCCAAGAGAAAAACATGTAATAAGCTCACAGATTCGGTATGTCTGTAAGTTCTCGAAGTGATTGTGGTTGTTTTTTTTTTAATTCACTCAGTTCTGTAGGCAACCCAAGGCACGTTTATCACACGTTCCCCGATCTCCACGCCTCCATAGCATAAGGGGGTCCACCAGGAACGCTAGGCGCTGTTTGTACGATCTATTAGGAGGCCGTGGTCGGTGTTCAGGGGTAATTATTGATGGAGCGAGAGGTGGAGGGAACGAGGGATTGCAGGCAAGTATCCCGTAACATACATGATGTTACCAGTACCTGTTACCTGCCGGGTACTTTGTGTGGCCAGTTTGCATCACATTCGGAGTTGGTGGCTTTTGGTTTTGCTTGGTTTACCTGCAAAGCGCAACAACAGTCAAACCGGCCGACCGATACTGGCACCGTCGAAATACGATCATTATTTGCTTAGGTCGGTAGCTCCCCAAGCACGAAGGCGAGTGGAAACGATAAGGATCTTGCGTGTCGCAAAGCTACGGGCGAACAACCAAAAGTTTTAGATGACTCTTGAGAAAGATCAGAGAAACACAGCTTTGAAGATAGCTTCCAAATCCGAAACCCACTTTGAGCTGGACGATTTTGCTGCCCTTGGGGGAAGTCGATTTTGCCATAACATACCTACGTGTCTTGTGTCCCTTGCGAAACGTTGAGCTCCTTCCAGAACTGAAGTGGAGATTGTCGAACTCTTCTGAGCTGATGAACTGACATAAAACGAGGCGGGCAAATGCTGCGCTAACTTTCTGTCGGCCGGCGACTGAGCGAGTCATTGGTGAGAAGTCTTTATTAATTCGAATTTCGAACTCCCGGTTAAGGAACGACGCTACCTACTTATCCCTGTCGTGCTATAGGTTATCCATATCGAGGATAAAATCGAGAACGGGTGCGGTATTGCGGACTACGGAGTAAACTCCGGCCAGTTTACCTAATATTTACGGAGATGACGGCGCTCTTCATATCTACCGACACGTCATGTTTCTAAATATGTACACTGCCTACACACGCAGTGCCTGGCGTGACCGAGCATTCCGACAAAAATCATGATCCATCGGGCAGCACGGCCGCTACCGTAGGTAGCTATATCTTGTATCTACCTAGTCTATAACACTCGCACTACCTATATTTAGTTGACTGAGAATCTATACTAGGTAGGTACGGTAATACTCCGCAAACGAGGGGTGAACATCACAGGTGAGTCGTTGCGCTATTATTCGACTCACCGCATTGGTCAGCCAGCTCATCCAGGTACACGCATCGAGGTTTACTTACCTATAGAGGACTGGGTCCCTTGGGTGGCCTAGCTATAGGTAGGCCGAACAAAAGGGTAATTTCGTTAGATATTCCCGTATCCCTGTTTGTCAACGACACAGCGTCAACACTATGCTAAATTACTAATATCCCGGGAAGGAATAAATGAGTGCAGAGTGAGCCGAACGGATCTTGTTCGACGTCGAGCTGAGGCTCACAGGGATATCACCTCGAGCACTCGAGTGCGAGCTCTGGATGACGAGGATGAGGTGACAACTGCGAGTCGGAGCACGGGTGGTTCAACTCCTGGTGGGACTTTACTATTAACGTGCTCCCGTTGATCCGCTCTACCCGGAATGATGCACTACTCAGATGCGGACATGGACCGGTATGCCGGGCTATTATCACGTCGTCTGGATACACCGGATGCAACCCCATGGCCCGCATATCCGCATCTACGGTGTCTGCTTTTCAGACAATCATGGATTGGACGCCGGTACATTATAGACGTCAGAATGGCTCTTGCGAGTCATATATTGCTTCTTCTTGCGCTGAGGAAGCACGGTTATCCTTGGAAGTGGTTGTCTTGCTTGTAGATGACTGTATATTGCCTACGGTCTTTGTGGTTTACTTACTGACTATAGGCATTGGGCGGAAGTAATGAGTTTGGATTGGTCTTGGGATTGGCTGGGTATTGGGGAGTGGATTCGCGGAATTATTTTGATTTTTGTTGGATTGTTTTTGTGAGTATGTCGAATCATTGATGGACGGGATTTGGGCTTCATTAGTGGTGTTGAGCCTCAGCCTTGTATGACCCGTGTCTTCCGGTGAGGGTTGGGCGACTAGAGTACTTAATGCGACTCTTGTGATACTATTGTAGTACTGCTGGGAGAAAAAACATATCTTAACTTTCACGAATCTGGTCTCGCGGGTGTGATAAATTTCTTTTTAGACTTTTATGTCGCGTAGCGCTGAGACTGCTGATGAACTCAAGCATGGTTATATATGGCTCAAATGATCATTGATAGATCGAGTCTCATCAGATGGAATCGTGCTGTATATGGATCGACTCATACCTACTCACTCAGTCGATGCTTTGCCTGATCTGCGCGGTGGTGTTTATTTTATTTTTATTTTTATTTTATTACATTTTTGAGTGGTTTTGGAGTGGTTTTCATCTATGATCTACCCGATATAACCACTTACAACGCGCATAGTAATTCGCTTCACGGCCTTGCAAGTTCTCATGCCGGGCTGGAATTTATGTCGTGCTGTAGACCCTCGGATCAGATTGCATTATAATTTATTTACAAAGCGCTTTCTGCCTGGTCTTGGGTGATGTTGTTTATTTCTTTTTAAAGAGGGGTATAGTTGTGCGTGATGAAAAAAGAAAGCAGCGACTGGAACCGGTGTTCGATGCTTTCACTGTCTTTGCGATATCTAGGACTTAGGTATCTTATACTAAGGTCACGTATATCAATCATCACTATGCAATGGTTTACAGAAATTCAAGAAGGCTATCGGTATGTCATAATTCATTCGGTCTTAAACTTGGATGATGAGTGTACGGTATCGCTTTGGTTAGCTTGGATTTTCTTTGGACTCATGGTTTGACGTTGTCTCGTTATTCTGTTTGAGTTCTTATGTCGGTTGTTAATTATTGCTGCTTATTTACTTGTTTCGTCGTGCTTGAATCTTTGTGGTTTGTGTTGTTGATGATTGAGATTGAGCTGTATACGGTGAATCTTATACTTGTAGTGTACTAAACTAATAGACATATAGACAAACAGACAAATATGCGGGCTGAATCTCGTACGTATTATCAATGAGATCTCTCATCAATTCCCCGTCAGGCTGTCTGGGTTTGGGGGGTGGTGTTTAGTGTTGAGATGGGAGAAAGTGATTTTACTTCTTGTCTCGATTGATTCTTACTCGACGCATCAGAGATGGGTTGAAGTAACGAGGGAGAGCCGGGGCCAGGCACGTCGGGCAGGAATCTTTGAGTACCAATGTCTGCTGCGAAATAAATTTGAATTCCATATCGGTTTTCCTGCGGTAGGAGGTTGTGGAATTTCGTCAGTCTTGCCCGAGGTATCTTACATCTATGGTCCGACGTGGGTACTGTACCAGTCGGACCGAGAACGGCACGGCCCGAGCCCGAACGCATTGTTTTGAATTTCTTGTCTGTGGATTCATATCTGAATATTTGGAGTCAGCGTGGCTTGGGGGTCTGATGGTAGCAACTCGGTTTAAAGGCTGAGTATTGGGGCGGTGCAATTGTGTTGGTCATGATAGAAAGTAGAATTCGTAGAGCTGCCGTCCCATTCAACAGCGCTATCGTTTCTATTATAGACTCCGTCCAGGAAAACTTTCGTAACAGAAAAGTCGAAGTATTTCTTGATCTGGGTTGAAACGGTGACCAGCTTAACACCACTGCAATGAGAACACCCAGGTCTAGTTGAATCAAGCCTTAAGAGAATATCCTCCAAGCCAGATGCGACCTCACCGCCTCTACAGTTGATAAACAAGCTTCTTCCGACTAATCTTGCCCTCGCGGAGTTTATCAAGACCCTCCAAGACCCCGTGCAAACCACCCGCACAGACCAAGGTAGGATGCACGGAAAGCTTCTTCCCAGCAAAGAGGCGCGTAGTGAGTTCCCAGAACCTAGATTCCGTAGTCAGCAAACCCGTTAAATACTCTATGGATAGGTATGGTATATAAGGGGAGCGCACCGTTTCCCGAATTCCAAAGTTGACGGTATGCGCCAACGTCTGCATGCGCTCGACGTCTCCGCGGGGATGCTTGACTGGGTTTAGATACACCGGTAGCGTGAAGTTTTACAAGGCAATTCAAGTCGTATCCGAGCAGAAAGCCCACTCAGTCTGCTGAGAAACTAGGCCTTAGAATCATATTTATACAGGCATCGAATAGCCACGTGCTTTTGTCTCGAGGTGAGTTCACAAGCGTATCTAGAAGCGCCGGGAATGATGCCGAGCCGCTGCCTCTTGAGTTGAATTGAAACTGGTGAGTATAGAGATAGCCCAAGTCATGGCCAGCAATTCTGACACGGTTAATACAATGCGAAGGCAGATTATTTCAAGGCATTGATCTCCCGTCGTTACTATCGAAGTTACTAATGCAATCCGACAGTAGCTAAGCCAAGAATCCACCGGATATTATACGAAATGTATAGTCGGCGTAACCAATCGCTTTGTTGATTCTATCTACATTAACATCTAGATATCGCAAAAGCGGTTTAGCCACCGTCGGATTAGCCAAGTCACCAACAACCCGGCATGCGCTGGTAAAGCCCGAGCTACACCCATCACCGACGCGCCTCACATCTCCTTGATCTCCTGTCTAGGCATCAAGACCACAGCCCCAGCCGCCGGCATCCGTTTCTTAAAGGCCCGCTCAATTTCATCAAGGGACCGGCCCTTCGTCTCCACCATATACAAGAAACTGACAACCGTCGCTAATGCCGTGCTGCCGCCGAAGAGAAAGTAAGCGGCTGAGGCGCTCTTGTCTAGGAGAATCGGGGATATGAAGGCTACTAGGAAGTTGCAGACCCAGTTGCAGCCTGTTGCGATGTTTGGTTAGCATGAATGTTTTGTGGATACTCCTCTGTAGGATGTACTCTGTAAATAAGGGGGGAGAGATTTGAGATACGGACCGTATGCTAAACTGGTAGCCTGAGCTCGGGTATCTATAGCATCAACGTAGCCTGCTGTTAGCAATGCCAGGAACAAAAGTCTACCAGGGCATCCGCAAACGAAGCGGGTAAGGATGCTTACTGCAAGATCGTCAGCTATGATGTACACACAGAATCAGGAGAAAAGAACGTGTACATACCACTGAGGCTGGATCTCAGGAGCCCACACTTTGATGCTGATGGCCCAAGTCGTTGCCTCGATAATACAGTAAATGTAGATACTGACAATAACCACCCAGCGAGCGGCTCCCTCTGTCGGATGGACAGCCCGGCCGGCATATAGTCCACCGATTAATATCATCGTAACCGTAAGGCCAACGCCTCCCACTAGGGTGCTTGTTCTGCGGCCCCATCTGTCTGCGAAGAGGGTTGCGGGGATACTGGTGGCTACGATCACTATAGCCGATACACCGGAGGCCTAAGAAATGGGAAATCGGAGTTTAGTACAAGTAGCTGAGAAGAAGTTCACAGCAGCTCTTACCAAGAACGACGCTTCCTGGCTCTGAAGGCCAGCCTGTTGAAACAGTAGTGGCGCATACTTTGTAATCCAAGAATGTAAGCAAGTCTGTCCGAGTTCAATCCAGAAGAGCAACCTACATAAAGCACCGCATCGATGCCGCACAGTTGTAAGAAGCCCATTAAAAAGGCAGAAAGGATAGTCCGTTTTCGCACATCAGGAGTCCACAAGTCGCGGAAGCTAGCATCTTTATTTTCGTCGGATCGCACGGATTGGGCGGGATGCTCTGAGTTTCCGGCCTGGTCTTCGAGGTTGCCAGAGGCATCGTTGGTCGGATCGTCCTCACGATCTTCCTTCTTCACTCCAAGCCAATCCCAGACTTTATCGGCCTCGGCTTTGCGGCCGTGGAGCATCAGCCAGCGTGGCGACTCGGGCAGGGCGAAAAGATTGATCAAGACGTATCCCACGGAGATGGCAGCCGTGATGATGAAGGGTAAGCGCCAAGACAGGGAGCCAGGGAGATTGACGCTGCCATAACTTATGAAGTAGCCAGCAACGAGCGCCAGGCATATCATGAACTGAGGGCCTGAGGTAAGCGGACCCCGGACACGGGGCGGCGAGATCTCGCAGATATAAACGGTCTGGGTGCCAAAGTAGAGGCCATAGCCGATTCCTTCGATTACGCGGCCGGCAGCAAACATGCCCAGGTTCACAGCACCAGCCTGCAGCGCATCGCCGACGGTCAAGATGGAGGCACCGAAGGCCATGGCGTAGGGACGGCCCCAGACATCAGCCAGCCGACCAGCGAAAAAGGAACTGACAGCGGCGCTGAGGAGGATGCTGGAGACCAGAATCCCATGCACGGCCGATGAGAACTTGCCGAACTGGCCCACAAAACTCTCCATAACCGTCACTGGCCCGATGATACTCGTATCCAGACTAGCACCAGAAAGCGGCGTCAACACACAGGAACACACGTCGCTGCCTTGGGGCAGGGATCATCCGCCACGTACCCTAGAAGGAAGCCCCCGAGGGAACAAAGGATGCTGGCGATCGCATACCGCGCGCCCAAAAAGCGGCGAAGTGGTAGCTGAATGCTACCTCGTGGCATCGCGTTCAATTCGCCTGAGCTCGGTGATCAGAGGGTGAACTTGGCGAAAGAAAATCCCGATGATTCTATTACCGTCCGGAGCATTGCCTAGTAGCTATTGAAATACCATGTGTATATAGCTCTCGTAAGACTAGCCCAGTACAGTAACGTGTCTCACCTATACGCTCAGGAAAGCCAACAAAGCCTTGCTTTCTGACGAGTTGGAGAGAAAGAAAGGGAATGAGGAGAATGAGGCGATGGGCAAGGGCAGCATTACCTAGGAAGGCCATTGGAGTCTGATTAATAATGCCAATGCCCAGAGGCGCCGATACGCCATGCTCGGTAGACGCGCGTGATATACCGCTTTGGGGTTGAATCCTGTTGGCGATAAGCGGAAGGGCGATTTCTGCATGCTGACGGATACCTCCATGGCATTTCCATGCGACGTAAGATGCGGTAAGCACAGTCGTAGCTGTGTGTGCGGTCTGTACTCATGTACATTATAATATTTCGTAGGCGGCGACGACGAAATGGAAAACCACCTCCTATGGCTGCCAGCTGGTCGGTAGCGTCGTTAATCTCATTTACAGCAGTGATGCCATGTCCTCTGACCGGAAGCCACTGACTGATCGTGCCGACTGGTACAGTTGCACGACCGAGGCTTTTAGGGGAGTCTCATATGGACTCTGGAGATTCAGACGAGGAAGGGCTCCAGAAACGCTTCTTTGCTGTCCCGGCGGCCGGTAAGTTCCCCTATCCGACTGATTCCGCGAATACTAAAAGGTTCAAAATCACGTCAAATCAATACTTGACACGGCCGTTTCGACAACAGCGCCGTGTGCTCGCTGCTTTGGGATCATGCCGGTATACTTCGGTACAGTCTGGATTCTCTGCATCAGGGGCTGTCTCTGCTAACTGTGGTTTAGCAGGAAAGCATGCTGCCAGCGTTGCTAGGAGGCTCCGAGCCTACACGATACTCGATGAGATTCAGAGGGAGGTCGGGTATAGCACCCAGGATCAAATGCGGTCGTTGGGCGAGATGATTAGCCGGGGATTTGGGGGTAAACATATGCACAGCTTGCATCAGAATGGTCATGTCGCAGCCGATGCAGCCACATGTGCGGATGGGGATGAAGACGGGCAGGATTCTTCGCAGACTGTCGAAACGACAGCGCGATGGGCTAAAGATTTCCGGGTCTGGGAAGACACGCGGATCGCGGTACACCGTGTATTCCGCGATTGACACATTTGTATTCGGTGGGAACACCCTGCCGTCGATGAAATATTAGCGATAACTCAAGATTCGTCGTTCTCTCGTGATTAGCATACCCCCGTCTCAAACCATGCCGTCGGTTGACACGACCTGCGCTGACATGCCGACCAAGCAAGCACGACACTGACAGCACACTCAGTCTCCTCTTTATTAACGGTGGGTTTTCTGGTCCCAACATAATATGGGCTCATGGCCACTGCCACGCTGGAAGCAATCGACTTTTTATGCTTGCGGTGGAATGACCCAGGCTCAGCGGGAAACTCATCATCCCAAGTTCAATCTTCCATGCAAGGCAAAAGGAGCGATCGTCCTTAGTGTTAACCGGATTATAGTTATGACGGGACAATACCCATCGGCAATAGAAAGGAGACGATGCAAGGGATCTCATCGATTGCAAGATGCGGGATCTGGCGACACCAGAAGTTAGATCCGTGGAAGCGCAGTCCAGGAGCTTTTACCATGTAATCTTTGTATTTTAACAAAGCCAAAAAAAAGAAAAGCCAAAAGAAAACCCTCTTTGGAGGGGAAAGAAACGCTTTGTTTACTTTATCGCTTTTCGACCACCAGAGGTCTACCTTCCAGAGCGGTAACGGATAGACGGTGGAAGGGCGCTGGTACAAGCTCGAGCTAAACTCGCTTTCTTGAACGCCTCCGTAGCGGATCGAACTGGTATTCAGGTAGTGTGCGAATTCACGCCTTTACCACTACACCATGAAGCTTGTAGGAACGAGAGACTGTTGGGAAATATATCCTTCATACCACGACTTTGGGAAAGAGTGGCCCGGTGCGATGGTGGATACAGTGCATAGGGTGCCAATAGCGCCCCCGCACTGTGCACCCTTCTTACATCACGTGCGCTGATCCACTCCTTAGTGTCTTCATTTCTAGCTTAGGTGGCCCGTGCCATAGACCTTCATGATCTCCATTACGAATAGAGCCAGAGCCTGTAGGTAGACGGTCATCCCTCTCGATCTAGATCTCCTGCCGCTACATGACCAGTTACCTGTCCTCTACCGGCGTTCCACCCTTCGATCAAGAGCTCCGACCTCCGTCGGACCGATCCAGCTTGAGGGCACCGGCTGAATCACCGCCTTCAACTCCTTACTGGGCTTTATAACTCCGCAAACATGGTGCAACCGCCACGTACGACCACAGCCGCCAGAAAACTCGGGATCCCGTCCGCTCTCCCATAGATAAGCTGGCCGAGCGCCGGATTAGTAGTTGGGTCGGTGACGACCAGCGAATCCCCGGTGTTGTACGTTTTGAACTTTTTTCCTCCTTAGTACGAAGTATAGGTACAACTGGGTACAACTATATGAATGGGGCAAAACTGTGATTTTGTGCGCTCTCGCCTGGTCGATTGGCTCATGTGAAGGATCAACGCGCGATGATGAGATGCCGTTACCAATCGAAGATCGCTGGGTTTCAAGATTTTTGAGATCACTCAAGATACCTTGCGTGTCATATTCACACATCCGACTTTGCTTTGGAGCTTATTGAGAGAGAGCTATTGACATATTCAGAGGGAGTTTAGGGAGGGCCATTAGCACATTTTCCGCCAAAACTCAACCACGCTTTCAGCATACGCCGCCGCCACGGCGCCTGCGGTGATTAGAAAAGAAGATAGGTAAGGCATTTCCGCGCATTAGCGCATATTGAGACCCGAATCAGTCCAAATCCCAGTCACAACTACGGGTAATCCGACTTCGATGTAGTGCGCGCACCAGAACTCCAAGAAACTAATCCTGCCACCAACACGCATAATACTAGGGCATATATCCATTTTGCAGGTCAAACCACCCCAAACCCGGTTTGAAAACGACCATCAGCCCTAGTGATCGGTTGGACATACCTGCCCGACCGAGTCATCGTACCAAATCGGCCAAGGGAATCCAGCCAACCGATGTGCAATTCTAGCGCCACTGTTATTATGCCCCTACAAGGAGGGGTAGAATGGGACTTCCGCCACGGTCCACCCGTACATTCGCAAAAAAGAAAGACCATGAAAGCCGTTACACGGCTGCCCTCAGTCAGAGCAAGATCCCGGTTGTAGTGGCAGTTCTAGCGCCCACTGGTGGTAGCGCGGAACCGCTGAATTCTCGATCTGCGTGATTGTCACGCGAGGCTTGGAACTTCCCATGCCGCGGCTGACCTCATCATTGTCATATGCCTGCGCCGTTTCAGAGATTTGCAGATGGTAGATCGGTGATAGCTCGGTATTCGTTGCAGCAGCCGTATTTCTTGGATATCTCGTGAGTCTCATCTCCCCTCGCTGGCAGCATTTGTCACCAAGTAGCTAAGCCTTTACTATGAAGAATTCAGAGCATAATAAGCTACCTACCTTGAACAAACTGGGAACAACTTCCTTGCTGGGAACTGACTCGGCAAAGCCGATCAATGACTCTCACAAAAAGACTTGGACCTAATACGGCTCATTATTAGAGATTGCGTGTCTACGCAGCGCCAATGCCTTCCAACCCTCTTGCGCAATACACTACCTCCTTTGGGCCATGGCTACATGCCAGGTAAGTACCTGCTCACAGCACTGTCTTGGCTGTAATTACATACCTATGTGAGATACTTGGTCCTACGCCCGACAAAGCATTGGTAACATCCCGGTCAATACGTGCTGCAACTGCAACCGAAACACATCTCCTTGACTGCCCGAAGCCATCAATCCGGTTCACCGGCTCCTTGCACAACACTAATGCTGGTAGGTCTATCGTCCATCTGATGCTCTAAGAAGTCTAGGGATATACGGAACCACGTTTGTGAATGGGTTCAGATCCTTGTCAAGTTGTCAGTGACCGAGTTAATGCCCTCGGATAGTCAAGGAGATAACTCACATCTATTGCGCCGGGGCCCTACGTGTGTCACGTAGGATCTGTAGATAAGGTTGCAGACATCTACCTCACTAAGCCGATTATCATATCAACAAGATCCGAGTCGGACTGCCGGCGGACCAATCAGCCATAAATGCCCGTATGCATGGAGACCCCGGGCATAGGTATGCGATGTCACCGGGACTGACCGGGAGCTATCCCAGCCCGGTACATCAGCAACGGCGTCGTCTTTCAGGAGCAGTGGCTGGGGCTTTGACGATATCGTATGCTTCATTGTAAGGGGAACGGTCGGAGACTGAGCGAATGAAGTCGGACGAAGAACCTTGGAAGTGGTACATAGTACCCACTAAAATACCAAAATCCCGTGCGCTACCTGGTGGCTGGTGCACAGGCACTTACTCATGATCATTGATCAGCCACCTGTGGTTATGTGGGCCTCTCAAAAGCGTGGGGCGGCTGAAAGAGTGGATCCCCATATAAGTAAGGAAACGTGCCACGACACGAAAACATCCGAAAACATCGATCCCAGGTCCGCATTTCCATCGGAAGTTGTCGCGAAATCGACGAATCGGTAAGTCCCTAGCTGTCCAGGGTCGTTCGTAATGTCCCAGGATTGGTCAGCGGGGACCCTATCTGACTTGTCGGCACGGTCCCTATCCGAGACGTAACAATGACAGACAAATAATGATAACTCATCGACGACAGTCGACCTTGGCGGTCGATCGAACATCATCACGACAGGTGGTGGCACATGGGATTCAGTCGGTAGCGAAAACAGGGTTGTTGTGAACAATTGACCATCTGCGGGCAGATCGTCGTGTTGACCGACCGGTGGACTACCTACTCTGTCCAAGACCAGGTGCGGTGGCACTGGCAACCAACAAATGGGTTACTTCCAGACTTCAACGTCTGTAACGTTGGGTCGCCAAAAGCATTCCGATCGAGAATAGGTATGTCGAACAATGCGAAGATAACCATTGAGTTGCTCAACAATGCCCGCAGGTTATTATAGCCCCGTGACTAAATTCTATCTGGGGGACCTTGGCGTTCACAAGGGCGAGAATCGATAGGCCCTACCTATCATGAGCCCAACTCAATTGGATGACATTTCTCCTGTTTGGTGGAAAACTAGTTCATGTGTAGTTGGTTCAATTGACCAACCGGAAGTTTTCCATCACAGCTCTCCCCCCCTCTCGTTCCCCCCTCTCTACTGCGGTGCATGTCTTCATGGTTACTGAGCAGCCAGATCCTAGCTGCAGTCATTCCAAAGCTGCAGCGGTTCGAAACGCCTCAGGCAGCCGAAGCACTGCAAGTCACCCGAAATGCTGAAGTCAGCCGAAGCGCTGAATCCGCGCCAATGAGTTATCGCGGTATCCAGTCTTCCTCATGGGGGAAGCCTACGTTCCTCAAATTTACCAAATATGTCGGTCAGACAGGAACCTGATAGGCTGCCGCTTGGCAGCTCATTCATATTTCTAGTCGAGACCCAACAATGTGGGTTGCTCCGAGACAAAAAGCCAGCTGAGCAGGATATACGTGTCTCTAAAACATCCACATCTAGCTGCCTACCTATTAACTAGGTATCACATGACTTCAAATTACTCGACTGAGGGCGTCAGGCGCCACATAGCTTGTCAGAGGTGCCGGCAGCGAAAAGTCAAATGCGATGGCCGCCAGCCCTACTGCAAGCGTTGTGCCAGTGGCGGTGCCGCTTGGGACTGTTTCTACGAGGAGCCAGCTCTCCAACGCCGCAAAACTAGCCAGCGTCAGTCTCCAACCACCTGTCCCACGACTTTCCACGTGGCAATTCTGACCGAGCCAAGCTGCCATACTTGATGTCCAAGAGGCCAACTCGCCTGAACACACGACTGCCCAGGGAGGCGACGGCAAACCGGGACATGAGGGTTCTTACGCCATCGAGGGGGCTTCACCATCGCATAACATCAATTTCGATGCGCTCCCAGACCCAACAGCCCTGAATAAGCTCCCAGTCGAGGAACAAGATATTCGAATACGGCAGCGAAGCAGCACAAGTAGCACTAGCAGCGTCGCTCCAGATGCCGGTTCACAGATAGAAATTACTGGAGATATGGACATGGAGAACTTGGCTCCCGATCTGCACCAGCTCAGCACGCGCATGGAGTCTATTCAGCATGTGAATAACGGGAGCGCCACAGACGCGACCCAATCCGGCCTCTCCTCTTCCGTTATGGAGATGTTGTAGGTACTCATGACCCTGTATGCACTTATCACGCCGCTAACACCGTCAAGACTTCTGGAATATATCGAATCGTGCCAGGGTCCATATTTTGTCTTTCAAGACCAAACGCGGCTATTTCTTTTGATACACGAACATTCGAGCGATTGCATGGCTCTCAAGTACGCTCTTTGCGCCCTCGCGGTGTCAGGAAATCAGGAATTTTCCCTATGGGATAGATCACACGCAGGCTTTAGCCAGTACGTGGCCAACCATGGCGCCCTCTTGTATGAAGCTGCCATGGAAGCCTTAGCTCGGCACGAAGCAGATCAGCCATCACAGTCGCCATCTCTCCGCGTACTTCAAGCCACCATACTCCTTGGCTTGTATGAGTTATGTTCTGCCGACTTTGGCAAGGCATGGAGCACCGTCGGCCGCGCCATTTGGATGACGGAGTCTTTTAAGCTCCATCTTTTAGACACTCACAGGTCGTACTCTCCGCTTCCTGACGAGGATATCAACGATGCGCGGGTAGCTCTCTGGGCTACCTCGGGCTTGGTAGCCTTCTTCTCACTCAGCGGTTGGATCGTTGGCACTCCTGAGGTGATGATTTCCAGCTTCAGTACCCCCATCCCTCTAACTCCACTTGCGAGTATGTGTATCACCTAACTCTCAAACAGATCCCTTCAAATATGCTACTTTCGAATCGGAGTTTTCACATTCCCGGGATTCCTGGCCCTTCGCAATTGACCATGGGTGATATTTTTAGCAGAAAAGCAACCCGTCAACTAATGGTGCCGGAGGCCATGTGCGTTTGTGGAGTACTATTCCCTAGAGTTATAGCTCATGTTCGTGCTGTCGACGGGATTGATGATGCAATATCTCAGCCATATAACTTTTGGACCAACCATCAGCGGTTTCAGGCCACAATTTGTTATATCAACAGCTTGGCCAATAACGCGTGCGAAATTGAACCAGCTTTAGACATGGTACTCAATGCATTTTCTATAATACTTCACGAGGCAGCAAGAAGGAAAAAGGAAAGACAGCGTATTCAGAATATTAGTTCGCGGGCATTGTCTGCCGAGAATGCGGCCGTTCAACACGCACTTCAGATCAGCAAGGTGGCTCAGACGCAACCATCTTCTAGGGACTGCTGGGCCGCAGTAATCGGGACTTGGGCACTATATGTCGCATTGAAGTCGCTTCTGCAGCATCAGCAGCGCGCGGGCTGTGGTAAAGGTTGCTCGAACGCACACATCCAGCTGGGTAGTGATTTCTCAGTCTTGGGCAACGGCGACAGGGGTGCCGGCGATCGAATGCCTGTCTCTACGACTGGGAGCGGTTGCTTTGAGCTATTCCCTGACGCGCCAGCCCTGTTATCCGATGCCTCGGTGCTGGACTCGATCACCGCCCTCAGAGCAACATTGGTTGAGCGCAGTAGAAGCACTCCACTGGCGGCCTTTTTCCTGTTCTATATTGATGTGGAAACCTCCGTAGTAAACGACAATGACGTTCTCGGAGTGGTCGATCTTACGGCATCACCGCCGTTCATTTAATTATTAACTACAATAGACGTTCAACACTTGTCACGGACTTTGGGTCGTCTGTGGCTTGTGGCTCTGGTGTTTTGTTGAATCTACTGCGATGAATATCCTTCATGGTCAAACAAGGCTTATGGATAGAATGCCAGAGCCGGTCATGACCCAACCTGATTTTTTAACAGCTAATATAGTCACATCAGTATGATTAAGCTCTTAATCAACCTGACGACACATGCACGATCTTCTCACAGGCCGCTGAAGGCCAGTCTATGTTAGCTTGGAAAATGTGAGTTGACTAGGTACCTATTTGACAATAAGATATCTACGTGAGATATATCTACCCACCCAGCCCGATCTGAATATGGAAAACGAGTGCTGAAGAGGAAAACGCGCGTTGACAACAAGCAATCTGGCCCTACGAAACCTCATCTTCACTTCGGCCTGCATTCCTTGAACATACCCTTCTGGTATGGTCCAGCTCGTATGGTCATCGAGAACTGCATCTTACATTATTACAGTGGGTGTAGGAAGGAACCTGCCATCTTATATTTCCTGGACGTCATTCACTCTTCCACTATTTTATTCCGTTGGCTGGAAGTTACGCGATCTCTGACAGGCCTTCTACCGACTTCCACTGGTTTGCTCGCACTGAAACCCAGCCTTATTCCCCCATGGACTCGACTCTGTTCTTGGTCAGTTCAGTCCTCGACCTTCGGTTGCTTTTTGCGTATAGCCATGTACTCGTCTAGCACACCAGCATAGTCACTGGGTCCGTGAGGTGCCAGAAAGTTCGCAACCACACCGCGCTTACGCTGTGTTTTAATCCCCAGATCCCCCAAAAGCCGATCTAGGTATGGAATCCAATCAAACAGAGCATAGGGGTACCGCTCGCCGACGCCTGAGTATCTCTTTCTCGTCCAGGCATTCCACTCTGCCACCTCTTTGATCATAGAGTCGTCGGTTGGTAGGTCGATCTCGCCAAGCAGGTACGCCACAGCCCATAGGCATTGAACGGCCGAAATGGTCGGCGTTTGGGTGGTATGGATCTGTCCGAGAATTACGATAGAACGGTCTTCGTCTCTCGCTGTGGAGAGGGGGACACATCTGTTGTAGAGCCGCCAGCGACGCCGGGTAATAAGCCGCTTCGGGTCGGGGTTCCTCAAGTCTTTCGGACCGGCAGCCAATAGTGGCAGTCGTTGAGCAACCACGGCATCAGCAGCTTCGTCATGTACAGCCCACTCATTCGTTTTAGTCAAAGAGGCTGGTGTCTTACTCGGCTTTTTGGCCCCGTACTGAGGAATCCCCAACTCCTCTTTCATCGCGTCCGAGAAGAAGCTGAAGTGATCGCCCCAACCAGTGCAGTAAATAACGCGATCCGCATCGACTCGCTGACCAGAACGCAGCAGGGCTCCGGATGCATCCACCGTTTTGACGTTATCACGGATGATCGTTATGTTGCCCTTGTGCAGCGTGCTCCAGAAGTCACGCATCGTGACCAACCCAAGGGAGCTGTCACACCAGAAACAACTGATCAGAATATCAAATTAGTGAGAGCATTAACACTCGAAGGCTTTTCTTCATACCTAGCGTCTCTCACGTCGGGTCTGAGGCCTTCAACGTTGCCTGCATTTCCACCAAACCCAGCTGCAGTCTCTGACTTGCTAGTGATGACGTTCCAGTGAGCTTTGGTGAGCCATCGCCCCAGAGGTGTTCTGTGGAAGAATCCGCCTAGCCATGAATCAGTTGTCATGAGCGATGGACTCAAGTAATTTGTCAAACGATTGCAGCTGAGCGTTATTGTGTTCTTGGTATCAAAAAGTCGTCAGCCATCTATGATCTAGCAAGAAAGATGATTAGGCTTTGAGAAGGCTATTCACTGACATGGCCTAACAATTCGGAGGGCATGATTGGCATCGGCCCGGAACCATCCGGTCGAATCACCCTTTTAGATATGCCTTAGTTCAAGGGCCATCTTAGCCAACTGTTCAGGAGGGGCGGTTGTACATACCAGGTAAGCTTCTTTCCCAGAGAACAGAGGTGATACACAACATCATACGCAGACTTGGCCGCACCCACGATCAGAAAATGCTGCGCCTTGTCATCTGAGAAATCTTTCGCGTTTGGAGCAATGTCGATGCTATGATACACCGGTATGGAGTTCTCCTGGACTTCAAACGGAGGCGTGTCTTTTACCGATGTTATGCCCGCTGCAATGATCAATTTGGCTGCATCGATCAACCGGCCGTTGACTGTCAATCTCCAGCCTCGGCCTCGGCGCTCGACCTTGGAAACCCAGCTCCCGAAGTTGATTCTTCGTTTGAGGTCATTTTCGTTGGCGAAACGATCAAGATACTTAAAGATCATGTCTCCCGAAACGAGGTTTAGATCGGTGGGATTATCCCTCGGCATAGGGGTGCCAGGGTAGTTCTGGGATCATGACTTTAATGCTTCCGTCACTTCTGATAGTATGTTGATTAACTCACAAAATAGCCATATTGAACCTGGGCCACTAGATTCGGGTAAATCCGGTCTCTGCTCCAGGTACCGCCAACAGTGTTGTCCTTCTCGAAGATCGCAACCTTGGCGTCTGGTTCCAACCTCAAATAGGTTTGAGCGGCCTTGAGGCCGTAGAATCCTGTGAACTTTAGCCTACCATTGCTCTGGCCACACTCTCCGGGGTAGAAACCAACCTGCTCCGATGATGGCGACATCCAAGACGGCTGGAATATCATTCACGGCGGAACCCATTGCGGATAGGCGTAAAACAACACGAATAGTCTTTGTTCAAAATTCAAAGTGTGGGACTGAGATTAGAATCTGCCTGGTTATGGCGTTGAGTCTCGCTATATACTCGAAAGGTAGACCGCAGACATCCTCTTATGATATATTCTTGCTATCATTCAGTCTATATCTTTCTCGGACCGAGGAGTCCTAGTCGGAGTCCCTTTCAATGATCAACGACGCCACCCGAGCGGGCCGAGCCTTGCATACGGGGTCCACTCACGGGAACAAGGGGGGACTGGCTATGGCTTCTACAATAGGCAACTTACACGAGTCTAGAAAGATTCACGTGTGTGTTTGACTACATCCAGGTTTGAAAGCTCGGTGCTCTTGACGGAAAGACTCAATGGAGGGAAAGTCGGCCTTGTTAATGACCGAGGCGCCAGGTTGGGTGCGGTTCAAGAGGTGAGTTGTCATCAGTATATCTACTTCTCGTGAGCCAGTGAAGTTCAGTGTTCACCGATGATCAGAAAGGACTGCTCACATTGGGGGACAAGACACAGGTTGTCAGAGATCAAATATTTCTAAGTCCAACAAAATGACACTCACCAAGGAAGAAGACTCCACGCTGGAGCCGATCGCCATCGTTGGCATGGGTATGATAAGTTCTCGACGTATGGATGGCATGTGCTGATTGCATGTAGCCTGTCGACTACCAGGCGCTATCGACAGCGTGCCCAAGTTCTGGGAGATGCTCAGAGAACAGAGATCAGTTCGGACGCCTCGAGTGCCCAGCAACCGTTTCAACATCGATGCGCACTATCATCCCGATCTCGCTCGTCCCGGTTCCCTCACAGCCTTAGGTGGTTATTTTCTCGACGGCAACCCTGAGGACTTCGACTGTACCTTTTTCAACATGTCTCCGGTTGAAGCTCAATGGCTAGACCCGCAGCAACGGAAGATCCTCGAGGTTTGCTACGAGTGCTTCGAGAATGCCGGGCTTCGCCTGGACCAAGTGGCCGGCACCAACACCGCAGTTTACGCTGCTACGTTTACTAGTGACTACCAGCAAATGTCCATATTCAACCGCGACTTTCGCCATAACTACACTGCCACCGGCGTCGACGTTGGTATTATAAGCAACCGCATTAACAATACATTCAACCTGAACGGGCCAAGTTTCACGATCAATACCGCTTGTTCATCCTCGGTTTACGCTATCCATAGCGCATGCCACTCTCTGCGCTCACGCGATTGCGAAGCCGCACTTGTTGCTGGTGTTAACTTGATACTTATAGTTGTGAGTCCAATTCTCCTGCTCTGGTTTCGATAGAGCGAGACCTAAGCTCGACTCGGAGCTCTTTCAGACGCTAACAGGAATGACTTACAGGACCAACACATGAACACGGCTAAGCTGGGCATACTTTCTCCAACATCAGAGTTCGTTTCCTCGCAATCATGCTGAATCTACCCTACTCTTGTTGACCTCTTTGTAGATGCCACACATTTGATGAGTCCGCAGATGGATACGGTCGTGCTGAAGGAGCGGGTGCTCTCTACCTCAAGCGTCTTTCAGACGCCATCCGAGACCGAGATGTCATCCGGTAAGACAAGCCTGGCTCCTTATGTAATAGTGAAGCTAATATGGGAGTTCCGTAGTGGCGTGATCCGATCATCTGCAGTCAACACAAACGGAAAGGTCGAGGGCATGGGGATTACCTTTCCGGATGTGCTGGGACAGGAGCGAGTTTTGCGCCATGCCTATAAAAGAGCGAATCTTGATCCGAACAGGACTGCGTATCTGGAGTGCCACGGCACAGGCACTCCGTCTGGTAAGTCATGCCATTGCAGAGGTCAGTGGCAGATCGTCGGTTTTTTGACAGATATGCTTCCCAGGTGATCCGATTGAGGTTCGAGCTATCTCCAACGGAATGAATGACACCCGGAGTCGGGAGAAACCACTTATTCTCGGGGCCGTTAAATCTAACATCGGACATAGTGAAGCTGTAAGTTCTCTAGGCCTCGTGATATCATCCTTCCTGTGTCATTCTCTCTCTCTCTCTCTCTCTCTCTCTCGGGGTAGCGAGCGACCTTGACAAGTTGCTAATAAGTTTGTTACCTACATAGGCCTCCGGTATTTTCGCTACAATGAAAGCCGTGCTTAGCACCGAAAAATCGGAAATCCCAGGTGTTCACGGCTTCCGGAAGCTTAATCCAAACATCAAGGATAAAGAGTGGAATATCAAAATTGCCACAGAGCTTATGAAATGGCCGAAAGGATTCGAAGAGCGCAGAGCGAGTGTAAGCTCTTTTGGGTACGGAGGTACTAACGCACATCTGATCATCGAATCAATCGATACTCTGTGCCCTTGGTACGAGCACGGCCATCCAAAAGCTTCGGCGAAATACGATTATAACACCGGCGGCAGACCGTTCCTGGTAACCATGAGTGCCCACGACAGAAAGACACTGAAACGCAATATCCGAAGTCATCAACCTATTTCTGGCGAATACCACCTTCCTGACCTTGCTTATACGTTAAATTGCCGGAGAAGTCGCTTCGCTGAGAGAGCTTATACCATAGCCTTCCCCGGAAAAGAGGTCGAGGCATTCGATAATGACAGTTTTAAGTTCGGCTCGACGTTGAACGGCACGTCCAGGATCGGCTTCGTGTTCACAGGGCAAGGCGCACAATGGGCTCGCATGGGCTACGAAGCGATGCACTACTTCCCGCAATTCGCCGAGACCATTGACGCTCTTGATAAAGTTCTACTCCGTGCTGACCCGGCGCCAACTTGGAGCCTCAAGGACGTGCTCTCTGCCCCGGCAGAATCCAGCCGCGTGGGAGAGGCCGAGATTTCCCAGCCCGCGTGTACCGCCATTCAAATTGCGATAGTTGATCTCCTTGCGGCATGGGGTATCGAGCCAGCCGCGACGGTAGGCCACAGCAGCGGTGAAATCGCCGGCGCTTATGCCGCCGGTCGGATTTCGGCCCCTGAGGCAATGCTCGCGGCTTATATGAGAGGTCTCGCGGTCAAGAGAGTAGCCCCAACCGGGACTATGCTGGCTGTCGGATTAGGTGCGGAAGAAGTGGCCGATTATATCCCCGGAGAGTGCGAAGCGGGAATCACCATTGCCTGCGAGAACTCGCCCAAAAGCGTCACTCTTAGCGGTACAATTGAGGACATCGCCATTGTCAAAAAGATCCTTGACGAAACTGAAGTGTTCAACCGCGAGTTGAAAACTGGTAAAGCTTATCACTCTCCCCAAATGAATTCCGTGGCAGCTTTGTACGCTGAGCTTTATTCAAGCTCTGTTAAGGCTCTGAGCGAGGCGGATTTCGCTTGGCGGAGGCGATACGTTCCGATGGTCTCATCTGTTAGCGGCGAGCAGCTGGATGACTGCGACTTGGGAATCTCATACTGGTGCGATAACCTCCGGAACCGAGTGCTCTTCAACTCGGCCGCACAGTTGCTAGGACAGGATGAACAATACGCCGATGTCAATATCATGGTAGAGATCGGGCCGCATCCGGCCCTCTCCGGTTCGCTGAAGCAGATTTACGCCACAGAAGGGTTCGGGAAGAAAGAGAACATTGCAACGTTTGTACGGGGATCCGACAGTGCTGTGGCTCTCCTCAGAACCATGGGAGAGCTCTACATTCGAGGCGTCAATGTGGACTTCGAGTTGATTAATAGCATCGCGGAAACGCCGGGTCCCGTAGACTCCGGCAAGCGCAGCACTCCTCGCTATTTACCGGACCTGCCCACATACCAGTGGAACTACGAGACGAAGTATTGGAGTGAGCCCCGAGAGGTGGTGGAGTTGAGGAAGTCGAGCCAACCACGCCATGACATACTCGGACGTAGGATCTTCGGACTCTCATCCCACGAATCGACCTGGAAGAATGTTCTTCGACAGCGCGATGTGTCATGGCTTAAGGATCACACTCTAGGGCCTGACATTGTCTTCCCTGCGGCTGGGCATGTGTCTATGGCAATAGAAGCTCTGCTGCAGCAACTGGAGCTTGATCCCCGGGAAATGGGAGGCGTGATTCTCAGGGATGTCAAGATAACTAAAGCCCTGGTCATCCCAGACTCCGACGATGGCATTGAAGTTCACACCCACCTGCACCAGAGTGCCAGTGGTTGGTACACATTCTCAGTCGAGTCGATCAACAGTGACGGACAATGGATTATCCACACTTCAGGGAAGATCCGACAGCAGACCGTCGACGCTTCTGTCAGGCAGCCAGGCAGCCCGTTTAATTCAACCCATTTACATCAGCAGGTTCCGGCAAAGCGGTGGTACAAGTCATTTGCCCGTGTCGGTTTCCACTACGGCCCCAATTTCCAAACTATAGACCATGTGCGATCCAACGGCAAGGACCGGGCTGCTTCTGCTAGTGTTCGCATCCAGACTGAATGCGGCTCGATGTTGGGAGAGTCGCGATACGGTTTACACCCCTCAACCATCGACGGCTGTCTTCACGTCGTCATCGCAGCAGCCCACCGTGGACTACACAAAGAGATGCCTTGGGGAGTCGTCCCACTGGAAATTGAACAGATGGCTGTGAACTTCCCCCAGGGCGGCGATGTGAACAGTAAGGGCGAGTGCAACGTCTGGACGGTGAGGACCTGGGACCGGTACTTCGAGATGAATGTTGAGCTTTTCAGCAGCACCGGCAAATGTCTGATTAACATCGAGAACATCAAACTCGTTATTTACGACGCGGCTGTGCCTAAAGCCGTCGAGCCGCGAGCCAAGCGGCCCTACAGAACAGTGGTGTGGAAACCTGCCGCAGAAGAGACCACGCGGTCGTATGTCAATGGGGATTCCGGTGTGGTTACGCCGCCATATGTTAACGGGGATGCTGCTAAGGCTAAGGCCACGCTGCCGTATATTAAGGGCAGTTCTGGCGATACTACGCCGCCGTATGTCAACGGAGATGCCAGCGCCAGCGCGGTTGTGGTAATCAGCGCATCTGGAACGTCTGCGCTGGTCAACTACTTAGGATCCGAATGCGTTCGTCTCTCGGACTACTTGCCGAGTTCGGCTCAGAGTGCTATTGTTATTGATGATGCAGAGGGCGCTATTCTGTCTAATCCTACGGCTGAGACTTTTGAGGCGTTGAAATTGGTGCTGAATTCCGAACGCCCTATCCTCTGGGTGACGCGGGGAGTCAACCAGGGAGACTGCGTTGAAGGTGGTATGGCGCAGGGATTCCTTCGCGTAGTCCGTTCGGAAACAGCAGCGGCGCGTATTGTTCTTCTGGATGCTGATTGCGATGTCGGCAGAGACGTTCTTGCTAGCAATCTTCAGCATTATTGCAAGGTCGCGGCGGCACTGCAACCGGGTCAAGACAACGAATTCTGGCTTACTGGGGATGGAGAGACACATGTTGCCCGCATCGAACCGAATGACGCCCTGAACAACCTTCTGCATGGAGATCAGCCGTACGAAACTTGTGCGGTAACCGATGAACACCATGTAGGGCTTATTGTCGACGACGAGGTAGTTTTCGAGACCGGTAACAGCCTTGAGCAGGCTCTAGGCCCACAACAGGTTGAGATCCAGACCTTGTCTACCGAGATCAGCAAAAACGATCTAACCACGCGTGCGGGAGAGTACGGGCGCGTGAGAATCGTGACCGGCACGGTCTTGCGTGTCGGAGAGAAGCTCGACAAGAAACTCCAAGGACAGATGGTTTTGGCATGCGTCAAGACGGCACATGCGCTTGAAACGAGGGTTCTTAGCGAGGCGTTCGTTCCCATCCCCTCTTGTCCGTTGCCCTCTAGCACCGTGGCTAGTCTTGCGACGTTCTGCAAAGCCGTGGATGCTCTCCGCGTAGCCGACGTCAAACCTGGTGATCATGTGCTCTTGCTCCCCGGGCCTTCGGATTTCGGCGATGCTATTTCGAGCCTTGGCTCACACATCGGATTCCGGGTCAGTCGAGTGGAAGATAACAACGCCCGTGTTGGGGGTTTCTTCGCATCCACGGACGCTCCTAAGGTCGTTATTGTCGGCGTGTCCTCGCCTCTTATCCAGGAAGTCTGGTCTCGCATGTCTCGGGGCTGCAAGCTGATTCTCAGCGATGTCAGTCTCAGCGAGCCATTAGATTCCCGACCCTTCGCCAGGGGAGCTACGCTCGCTGTTTGTGGATTGGCTAATCTCTGCGAGAATAGCGATAATCAAGTTATCATGGAGTCCTTGCGCAAGACTCGGGACATTCTCCTAGAACCAACGCATTCCATCGCCATGCCGTTGCAGGCATCGCTGGATATCGAAGATTTGATGGACCTTGATGAGGCCCGGAGTAAGCTCTCGAGTATAGGTTCTAATGCCGTCAGTATCCGGTACGGTCAGAGCAAGATCAGGGTAAGCTGCGGACCGGACTCCCCTTTCTGAGGTTCTCCGAAAATAAAAAGATCCTTGGGCGGACAACGCTAATGCTCTTATAGTCTCGCAAACCGAGTCCTCGGGCGCAGCTCGATCCCGAGGCAGCTTACATTCTCGTCGGATGCCTCGGCGGTCTCGGGCGAAGCCTGACGACATGGATGCTGGAAAAGGGGTGCAGGAACTTCGTGTTCCTCTCCCGGTCAGGAGCTGCGAAACCTGAAGCTGCAGAGGTAGTCAGGCGCCTCGAACAAGCAGGTGCGGAAGTCCGCATCTTCTGCGTGGATGCTGGCGACGAAGTGGCCGTGAACCGAGTCGTTGAAGAGGTTTCGTCCATACGGCGGATCAAAGGCGTCGTCCATGCCGCCATGGTGCTCCAAGTACGTCTCTCCCATTCCAATCAGCGAGTACAATAGCGACTAATATCTGCTAGGATAAGCTCTTCCACAGCATGACTCTCGAACAATACAACCAAGCCCTGAGGCCGAAGATGCAGGCCGCCGTGGCCCTGCACAAGGCCCTTGGCCAGACGGACCTGGACTTCTTCATCATGACGAGTAGTTTGTCGGCCGTGCTTGGAAACCCCGGCCAGGCGAACTATTGCGCCGGGAACAGCTTCCTGGACTTCTTGGCTCTGTACCGACTTAAGCGCGGTCTCGCGGCTTGCTCGATCGCCCTTCCGATGGTTGAGAACGTGGGCGTGGTAGCTGAGAACGCGTCGATCGCAGACGCGTTGGCGCGTCAGGTTCCGTTCGGTATCGACGAGCGGGAGATGCTTCTGGCTATCGAGGCCGCGATCTTGCAGAAGAGAGATGGATCTGCTGATACCGGTACCGTTACGATTGGAGACGCGCAGCTTATTCTTGGGTTGGAACCTGAGGCTGCAATGATGACCATGCAGGCGTCGGACACTGATATGATGTCGGATGCGTATTGGGTTCCCGATACGCGGTTGGCTCCGCTCCTGTCTGATCTTCGGCGCCTTGTCGAGGCGAGCAATTCGTTTGCTGAAGGGGGGAATGCTGCTCGCGGTGCCATCACGTCTGCGTCGCTGGCAGGTAAGTCGCGGACAGAAGTGATGGAGATCCTGACGACACACATCGCGAACCGCACGGCGCGGATCCTGGGCATGGAGCCGGAGAAATTGCAGCTGGAGGGTGTGTCGGTTGGCCGGCAGGGCGTGGACTCCATGATCGGCGTGGAGTTGCAGACTTGGCTGTTTAAGGAGTTTGGTGTGCAGATGAGCGTTCAGGTTCTTTCTAACCCGAATACTACCTTTCGGTCGCTTGCTAGTTTGGTTGCTGAGAATATTTATGTTGCTGCTTGATTACATTCTCGGTGGATTTGGTTTTTTTTTTTTTTCGGCGGAGCTTTCTTGGCAGTTTGATACATACATATTCGTACCCTGATTGTCCTCAAACCCATTCAGACATTGAGACCTATTGATGCACACCACGAATGTGACAATGAATCGAGGGAATTAGAGGCCTTGGTGAGATACACATTAGACATTGTTATTGATTCTGAGTGAGAAAGCGGTTGAAGCAATGACGACGAGAAGTTTACAGTTCCATTTTGCTACAGGCGGGCGTGAGTCATGACCAGGGCTGTGCACGAGATGCTCTAATTCAGTACCGGTTCTATCAGAAATACACTACACTTCGCGGTCATGAGGCGTCATTTACTGGAGTCGTGATGCCAATTGACTGCAGGTCATATCATACCCAGCTCGAATTATGCGTTGAAGCTCTTATGTCTACTCGAGTACCCCAGAGGCGAACCGGTTTGTCTTCAACGACCAGCATTATCTACTTGCTTGAAGCCGCGTCGGAGTGAGGCAAAGCACTGGGAAAAGACAGCCTACAAAAGATATAAAGATCGCAAGAGTGTGATGGAACTGCCGGACAGGGGGAACATAGTGACTTCAATTCATTCATAGCCGCTCATACCTTTGCAACCCCACCGTTGCGAACTCGTCACCACAAGTAGTGATTGCCTGGCAGGAGTAGCTAGGTCTCTGCTGCGGAGGTTTGGCCGTGGGCAGCAATAGACCAGCACAGGTATTCCGAGTCGGTTGACAATAGCCCCAAAAGATAGGTGAGAGCAGGAAATCCCTGGAACATCAACATGCCAGGTTATCAGGACAGACCGAAGCCCCGTTCGCCACACTCGTCAATGTGTAACGGCTCTCCCCGACGACGCCGAGGGATTCCAGGAAACTCGGAGAGATCCTCGACGCGGTCTTGATCCTAGACGGTCTGCTCGGCCCGAGCCTTGCATACACTCCCGCATGGCCTCGGAGCACGACGAAGTCCCTCAACGGCCTCGGAGTGGCCCATCGGTCTGTCAATCCGGCCATCTGACAGACGGTCAATCGGTCACAATAACGCTTTGTCCGCCAACGATCTGATCCCAATGGGCTAAACCCGCTATCTATCGGATGAAGATGTCTGGCCGACCGCCGAGGCCGACGCCGAGGCCGGTGATTGTTTGTCTGTCAATATTCCTCGGGTAGGGACCATGCGAGTCGGGTAGGGACCGTGCCGGCGCATCGGGTAGGGCCCTTGTTGACCAATTCTGGGACAAACATAAACGAATCCCCTGGCAGCCACTTGCTTATTCACTGATCACTCTACAATCCGATCATTTTTCAAACTACATGTTCTGTTTCCGAACCGTCGGTCGGCCGGCTGCACCACCACAAGTCCGCCGGCCTATCCGCCAGTCCCTCACAAGAGCTTTACCTGAGAATCCCGCTGCGATAGAACCCCCAACCTCACCATGGCGTCGCTCGCATTCCCATCGCTGGCCAAGAAGGCCACCCTCTCCGACGGCACTGTTTACGGCTATGTCGCAGTAGCGCCGTCCACCCCGTCATCCGTGACGTTCCTCCTTCTCCACGGCTACCCGAGCTCCTGCTACGACTGGCGTCACCAAATCCGATCATTGACCGCTTCCGGGCACGGCGTGATTGTTCCGGACTTACTCGGCTATGGCGACTCCAGCAAGCCGGCCGACCCCGCTGCTTATCGAATGAAGTCCATGGCGCTTCATATGGCTGAGCTTCTCGACATCGAGAATATCCCCCGTTGCGTTGCGGTGGGACATGACTGGTGAGGGTTCCCCTTCGTGCCGGGGTTACTTGTGCTTACATGACGAAACAGGGGCTCCGGGCTTCTATCCCGTCTAGTGACCTGGATTCCTAACCGTCTTCTGGGCGTTGTATTCGTATCCGTTGGGTATATCGAGCCCGGGTTAGTTTGGGATATCGGTATGAAGCCGCACCCATAACGATGAATTGCTCTAACCGTTCATGCCAGATGCCATTAACAAACAAACCGAAAGCCTGTTCGGCTACTCCACGAACGGCTACTGGATATGGCACAATACCGAAGAAGCCGTAAAGGATTGCGACGATCACGTACGTCAAAAGATTCGCGCTTAGGGGGCTTTGCTAACGTCATCAAGCCGGCGTCAGTATTCACCCTCATATACGCCGCCGAAGCCGCGGATTGGAAGAAGAACCTGGCTCCGGTCGGTGCTGCGGCGGAGTACGTAAGGAGCGGCAAAGTAGACAAGCTGCCGTCCTGGTACAGACTCGACGAATACACGATGAGAGACCGGATCTTATCGAGCGGATATCGGGGCCCATTGAACTGGTACAAGGCCGCCGTGCGCGGTGTCAACCATGAAGACGAGGCGGATCTGACCGACGAGGAGAAAAAGTGCAAGGTGCCTGTTCTGCTGGTCGTCAGCGATGAGGACTTCGTAACTAGGGCCGACATGTATATTCCTGCGACTCAGAAATGGGCGTCGGACTTGACTGTCAAGACTTTTGAAAAATGCGGTCATTGGATCCAGCTTGAGCGGCCTGACGAGCTGCACGGCTTGTTGGTTGATTTTGCCGGCAAAGTTGGCTCGAAGTAAACAACTTGAAATAACAATCAAGGCCGAGAAGCCTATCATGGGAAGCTTATTCTCATGAAGAGACGGACGTGTAGCAACGATGTCGAAGTATTTAGAATATCTCATCCTTGCTCATCCTTGGGTGGCTGGCAATTATCCATTCGACCAATCTGAGCGCCATGCCCCACGGCGAGGATTATATCATTCAACTGCGTGAGAGATGGTAACAGTAGATAGTTGAACCGTTGGATTCGGAAGCTTTTGCGCCTGGCCGGAGGGACAGCTGCCCGGGGTGCAGCTGCGGTAGTAATTATTGTAGCCACGGCCCGAGCCTTAGGTATAACATGCTCACATCGGCAAAGCCCAAGACCAACCAGTCATGCCTAGCTACCTGGCTATATAACCCACTCGAATTGAAGATGCGCGAGCCAACGATGGGAGCTTGGATGGTGGAACTGGATAATACCGAAAGTTACCACGTGATCGAAACGCCCGTAACGGTCTCTGAATGTCAACCCATCACACAATCGCGTCAAACAATAAGTGACCCAGACAATCCCGTGCCTAAGTAGTCCAGTAACCACCAGACCAAGCAACACCCTAACCGTGACATACACGATGTAAAACCCCAACCAACCCTCTCTATCTAGGTAGGTTCAAGAGAGACTGCCAACAAGTAACAGCTTACAAGAGAGCACTCCCCAGTCCCTACCATCAAACCGCCCAAAAACACTAGCCCCATACTCCATACTATAACCCAACAACAAAGGAATCTCGAATGTAAAACAAATACCTTTTTAAACCCCACCCCGCCCCCCGGCTAGCCCCCTCCCTCCAACAGAATACATACCAATACCATACCAAGATCCACATACACCCCTTCAGCGAAGCCATTCCACCATGAATGCGATATATGCTTAAATCGTAAGACACAAGGCCAGAGGCACAAGGCATAAGACAGCCATCCCGCAAGACACCAACACCAAAAGTCAGACAGAGTCTGCCGGAGATGCCCAAAGAACTAAGAGCTCGCATCGGACTCGGGGTATCCCGAGCCAATTACACGCAACAGGCCCAGTCCAAGTAAATATATCTTTAAATTGGCTCAATATCGAGGTCCCCAGCCCTGTTCTCTGCTCGCACGCCGAAAGATTAATACTATGGCCTAGTTTACCGTTCACAATAGCAATACTACATAGCCTGAAACCCAGTGTCCAGGGATATCAGAGAGGAATGGGATGCACGCTGGGAACCCCCAATGGAGGTTTCGGGGACTTTTTCTACATCAGGTAGACATTCACATGAAGGGAACAGACTTAATCATTACCCTCTTGAAGAACAGTGAAAATACGTATCATTTATGAGAGGGCAATGTATTTTCTCCTATCGGACCTATTGCTACCAGTCTACCTAGACTTGACGCCTTTTTTTTCAGTTCCCTACAAATTACCAGCAATGGATGAGCCTACAAGTGACAGATAGGTAGTCCTCTCAACTGCTCAGAAAGCCTCCAGAAGGCGCATGGAAAGATGTAACCAGAGATGCCATCGCAGTTGCGAGACTCACAAGTCGAAATTCTCTCCTATTCTGGTATCGAGAAACATGCGACGTCCTTCACATGCTTTAACCAGAGTATTCCTCGAGCTTGAGCTCGAGAACCGAAAATTGCTCACAACGCCACGTGGACATCGACTTGGAATCCAGAGCCGTGGTCTTAGTTACCAACTAACGTCATGGTACGCTGGGGCCGCACCGTTACCGCCTCCCTGGCCCCAACCATCATTACCCTGAGTGGTCTCGGCAGCGGTATTTCCACCCCAACCATCACCACCGCCAGTGGCCTTGGTAGCGGCATTGCCGTTCCAGCCATCATCGCCACCAGTGGTCTTGGTAGCGGCATTGCTGCCCCAGCCATCATCGCCACCAGTGGTCTCGGCAGCAGCATTGCCACCCCAGCCATCGTCCCCACCAGCTTCACCGGTGCTGGTGACGCCCCAAGCACCACCATCACCCTGAGTATTCTGGCCTGGATCTTCTTCGTCCGAATTGTACTCAAACTTGAGCTTTGAGACATCGGTTTCTTCAGGCTTGTAGGCCTGGAGGAAGTCAGGGATTTGCTGACCAGTCTCCATAAGAGTCATGGTCAATAGATTTGCAATAGGCTCGTCGCGTTCATTATAGAATGACGTAGCCAGGCCTTGATGACCCATTCGACCAGTACGACCTACGTTCCGTTAGTTAAAAATGAGTGAGATGTAATAGTAAAAGATTGTTACCAATGCGGTGAGTATATTCTTCAATGCCACCATGTTCCATGGTCGGAAGGTCGTAATTGACGACATGCATGACATTGCGAACATCAATGCCACGGGCAGTAAGGCCGGTTGCAACCAAAAGCGGAGTTTTTCCACTTCGGAATGCTCTCATCGCATCCTCGCGCTCTCGCTGGGTACGATCGGAGTGCATAGACGTGCAAGGCAGATCCAGATTGAATAAGTAATCATCAAGCTCGTCTGCTGTTCTCTTGCTGTTGACAAAAATGATGGTTCTTGCCGGCTGCAACGAGTTGAGAAGATCCAGCAGTGCCTTCTTCTTACTGCCTGGGTCCACCCACACCACATCCTGCTTGATGTTCTCATGAGTGCTGCCAACGCGGCCGACTTTGATACGAACATAGTTCTCAGCCAGATATTGCTTTGCAAGTTGGCGAACCGGGGTTGGGAACGTGGCAGAAAAGAGCATATACTTGACATTTCCCTCTTCCTGTTCTGCCGCTTAATGTTAGTCGGGCTCTGAGTGCATTCAAATATTGTAACTTACCTCCGCCACCCAGGATTTTGCTGAAATCCTCTTGCCAGCTTGAATCCAGCATCTCATCCGCTTCATCGATGACCATATACTTAACTCTGCGAAGGGACAAGACTTGAGGTCGCTCAATAAGATCGATAAGGCGGCCGGGTGAGGCGACCAGAATATCACATCCTCGCTGAAGATTTTCAACTTGCATTCCAGTAGGACAACCGCCATAGATGACGCAAGGTCGCAGCATTGTACGATAGCAGAATTTTCGGGCTTCGTTGAAAATCTGCACGGCCAATTCACGGGCTGGTACGATGATTACGACCAATGGCTCGGCGCGGACCCGACTTCCAGCCTCGGCTGCAGCAGCGCTCGGGCGGGGTGCGGCGAGCTTCTTTGCCTTTCCCATCAAATGATCGATGATAGGAACCAAGTAAGCGGCAGTCTTGCCGGAACCTATAGAGGACGTATCAGTACTATTGTGAGCATTGGTAGATACTAGGAATGAAAGTCGATTGTTCACCGGTTTGGGCAATTGCAAGAAGGTCATATCCCAGCTTGATTGTGGGAATGCAATATCGTTGAATGGGCGTTGGGCTCTTGTAGCCCATCAGCTCAACGTTTCGCAACATGGCCGGGTGCAGGCCAGCGTTCTTGAACGAGGCGATCGGTTGAATGCGTTCAATGCCCTCTTGAGTGACATTAATGCGATCGATTCTATAAGAGTTAGTGAGTATAATTTACCAAAGTGGTGTCAAAGTGCGATTTACTTATTGAAATCGATGCCTTGCGGGTCGCGCTTGGCAGGGTCTCCGAAGAGCAAAATCTCAAGGTCAGCATTCTCGGGACCAATCTCACCCTCCTCACCATCCCACTCATAAACTTTAACATTTGCTTCCCACTCGACATCTTCGTTGTCGTCGTCGTAGTTATTCTCGGTTTTCTTGCCCCAGGCGGCAACATTGGACACGACGCCATCGGCCTGCGGCTCAGGCAGAGCGGCCTTCAAGTCGCTGGTATCGCCCCAAGTAGCCATTGTTGTCAATTGTTTCTGTGTATAAGTCCATCAGTGCGAGTCGAGGCGAGAGCAGGCTGACTTACGTTCGTATTTGTTTTCGAACTCAAACTGAATCTTAGGTGATGGTAGCTAGAAGCACTTGGTTAGCACACAACACAAGGGGCCGGAGTTACCAAAAACACGAGATTTTTGTGAAAAGCAGATATGAGAATCAGAAAATCAAGTATGTGGACAGGATGATTTAACGAAAAATATGAAAACTCACCCTCGCCTATGAGGATATAGCCTGGACTCAGAGGCTAACGGTGTTAACCTGGCCTGAAGGATGGAAGTCTGAAGAGATGATTGGCGAGATGATGCGGTGAGATGATGCAAGGTAAAATAGAATAGCTGGGGGAAATGTTGAGGCAGTGAAGATCGGGAAGTGTAACCCAGTACTGAGGAGAGTAACTGAGCGTACTAGTAGTACCGGTATTAAGGCATGCCACCGACGTGATGGCTGCCCCGACTCCCGAAAGGGTACAAGTGTCTTGGGTCGGAATGGATGGAATACAGGACAGAAATGGAGATAGAAGGGAAGAAAACAGCGCCAAACGGGATGAAAACAGTTGAGAACTCCAAGCCACTTGGGTTAGGCAGGGCAGGTATGTGGATGGTGGGTAATGGAACGGCTTCTCGCACTCTCAAAGGGCAAATACTTACTAGCCCGAAGTTTGAACAGACTGCCGCTAGGCAATCACAACTGAGGAAATTCGGAGTTGATGTTAAGTAGGAAGAGAAAGAATACCTGACCTACGACCGGGAGGATGGCCAGACAACAGTAGAAGTTGGCAATATCCAGACCGGAGCCGTCGATATGTGGAGGTAGGAAAAGGGGAGAGAAGGATGGAAGCGGGGGGCTCGAAGTGTTGATGCTTAGAAGCAATAGAAGAAACAGAAATACTTAATGGAAGTTAATACTCACAGCAGACAACTGTTGTTGGAAGAAGCACTCGCTCCAGATGCTGGCTGGACGGCGGTGGTTGTCGTTGTGGTGTACGCTCTGAGACCTCACGAAACGAGACTGTAGAGGAGGCAGAGATGCAGGTGGGAGGGAAAGGAGGGAAAGGAGGGAAGGACGGGGAGAGGAGGGGACGGCAAGAAGAGCAGGTATTTGTAGGGCCAGGCGGGCGGTGAGGCTGGGAGACGCGACTGCCGTCATAACATGGGCAGAACGCGTGGCTGCCAGGTCTGATTGCCAGAGGTGATTGCTGGGGCAACACGGTAGTGAAGGCAAAGGGGGGGAAGGCACTGCCCGTAGAGAATGGGCCTGATATGCATGCGGTCCCGAGCGTTGCCAATAGGGGGGGAGCAGATGGTAAGTATGGCACTGTGCCGTCTGCTTGAACTATGTAGATCTCTATAGACCTCGGGAGACTGGATAAGGGGGACTCAGCAGTAACACGAGCCCCCGGGGACGGACGTATGACAGGACTACAGGTCGGACTACTATAGTCTACTTAGACAGATCACTCAATAGGAGCCTCCTATATTTGACGGGCCATGAGATATATACCCGTTAGACAAGTCCCAAGCGTGGAAACATCTATTAATAAGTTAAATATATTCAGAATTAGATACTGAAGCTACATGATATACCCCGTCCAGATGCCTTCATCATCATCAACACGTAGAGCGCTCTCGTGATCATTCATCCCATCCCTCAGTGCTTGGTCAAGCACAGCAGCTGCTCGCCCAGCAGCACCTCCCTCCCTTTTTGCCATATCAACGCCTGCCGCGACGGCATCCATGAACCTTCTGCCAAAAATCTCCTGTCTATCCTCGCGGGTCCGGTAGATCTCACCATCTTCATCTCTGGGAGGCTTAAAAAGCCCTAGATACCCAAAAGGATCAGGAGTGTGAGGCACCATACCAATGCTATCAACCCAGGCATGGGCAGTCCAGGGATTAGACGGCTCGGGTCTAAACCCGAGCTCCAGGAACTTGGCTAATACCATCATCTGCCGCGGGAATGAGTGTCCAAATTGCTTGGATCCGAATGTGGTACGCGGAGCTGATGTCCAACCACCCTTTGTGGCGAGTGACGGAGTAGCAGGGGTTGCCCATCCGAGAACCGACATGAAGTCTTTCAGGGGCTTCACCCAGCAGCCAGGACTCGCGACTACATCTTCGCCTGCAATGTCGAGAATCCACTCCATGTAGTTTAGCCCGTCGTCCTTTATATCCTGCGATAAGTGCGTCATAGCACCCCGGATATACAGCATGGTCTTTTGGAGATGTGGACGGATCTCTTCGGCAGGGAGCTGTTGGAGACATTTCAGAAGTTGACTGCGAACAGGTTTGGAGGAATCCGGCATCAGGGGCAAGATCTTCTGCAGCAATGTAGAGGTGCCCACTGGGTTGGTGGGGGGGTTCGTCGAGAGCTGCCCAGTTAGATAGGACAGCGCATCTCGGCGTTGCGTGTCGGTTCGAGAGCTCGTGAGGGAGAGCTGGTGTTTAAAGCGTTCTACTGCATCAGGAAGAGTTTCTGAGAGTTGCTGCTGCAGGACGATGGCTGCGTTGGGATCATTTAGTGATGCGCAGTTAATTGAAGTAGCTAGATCAAGATCCTATCTTACACTTTGACCTGAAGCTGGTGTCGGTGAAATTGGAGGCCTTTGGTTTAGTCTTGCCAACCTTCAGCTTAGGCTTCTGGAAGTCCTTCTTCTTTTCCTTCTTTTTCTTATCGCTGGACCCCATCTTGAGATGGTCATTTGGACGACAAAGCTTCGCGACGAAGTAATTGATGCGCAAGTTGACCGTGGAGGGTCGATGCCGCGGTTCAATTGATATTTTTGGCGGTGGCTGAGGGCAGAATTACCACTATGTAACCCAGGTAAACACAGTACGTCGTATATATGCATACTGTATCTTATACACGTGTACAGCGCAATGACGCGTTACCAAACCTGCCAGGCCGCCTACCGGCACATATTCAGGTCGGCCACCTTTCTCACTGATTGCGAACTGGAAGTGTCGCAGGCGCTCGCTAAGTTCCACTTCAGGCCGAGCTCAGTAGATGGCCTATCAAGGTTAGTAACGCGTTACCAACACATGCGGACGACTCCCTATTAAATTGCACAGCATAGGTACATCGTCAACTTTCCGCCTTCGCCAAATTAAAAGAATAATCCAGTGCATTCCCACTACGCAACGAAAGAAATCTTCGATCAAAGTATTGAGGCGCCATGGCAGATAAGACTCTATCATCTGTTTGTTTACACCAGTAAACACCAGCATCGGTCCACCACACTGACAGTCGCGTAGAATCCAGTCAATATCGAATCGATGGAGGAAGCCCTGCACCGACTATCCAAGAAGCCCGGCGTCAAAGCCTGGCTTATGCTTGACCGTTCGAACGGCGCTGTCTTGAAGACAAACGGCCAGATTGCCGTCGTGCGCCCTGCAAAATCCGCCTCTAATACCAACGATAACGGCACTTCACCTCCATTGCCTGCACCCGCTGGCGGGGCCTTCCAAACCGACGTAAATACCAACACGAATAATGAGACCTTAGCTGCACAGGAGCTGGCTAGCATGGTGTGGAGCTTCATCAGCTCAGCTGGGAGCCTGATAGACGACATAGACACAGAGGTATGGTGCCCAGCTATGTAGACCTTGCATCCGCCATGTTTACGCGGCGATGGTTAGGTGGGAAAAAAGGCCTAACCGCATAATTGCTATCTCTAGGACGAGTTGAAGCTGCTGAGGCTGCGTACGAAAAAGCAGGAGTTTGTCATTGTACCCGAGCCGAAATATCTACTCGTGGTTATTCACGATACGCCACCAGCCTGAGCCCTGCCTGCCGGCTGATTGTACACGGCGATGCGGTCCGACGGCGCCCCCGAATGGAGGGTTGCCCAATCTTGGGTACCTACTATCCAGCCTTGTCGGGGAACTTGGTATATGCCAAAGTACTTTTTCTTGTTAGCATGGGTTGGCGTTCCGGAGAAAATGATACCCTCACGACTGAAAGAATCAAAAATTGTCAGCGTCCTGAAACATCTATTCTCATCGTAATGCGCCAGCATTCGCCGTTGCTTGACCATCAGCATAGGCCCCTTCATGATCTTTGCATGGTTGGGGACTTAGTACTACGACTCATGTCAAACTGCGTCCGTCAGGTGAAAACGGTGACAATGCGAACGCCTGTATAAAATAGGCCGTGACACGAGCCGGCCTTGGGTACATACTCATCCAGCAACACTAATCCCGTATCCACGGGAAAGCTCTACCGCCAAGCAGGATACGAAGCCCTGGGCCGATGCTACTGCAACACAACTCCTTCACATTTCCAGTAGAGGCCGCCTACCACAGGCCTCCTGCCGTCTAATAATAATGGATGAGTCCAGGTATCATCGAGATACCTGCTGCTGCCTGCTCCGAATCCGCCGTATGACCGATGATCCGCATGAAGGGGTGTAGATAGAACAATCCTAGCTTCATCGGAACATGGGAATAGGACGGGCGAAGAGGACGTAATACGGAGCACAAACGCGTTCACCGGCGCTGAGGCCTCAAGGGGACGCTGACTTTTCAGCTACGCATAATCTCGCGAATCCAGCATAATCTAACCTACGCTTAGGCAGGTGTAGGTCCGTCTCGGCTAGGGAGTGTCACTCGCAAGGGTCAAACTTCTACCTATTCACGGATTGGGAGGTCACGGGGTGCCTGTGAGCATCACGACATGGCCGAATAGCCACCTTTTGTGGAGGATCATCCAGCCCTACACCATGCATGAAACCGCATCAAGTTCCTAGCGTTGAGCCCTGCCACCTCCGCAACCCGGCTGTGACCAACAAATCATCAAATCATAAGTACCTCGCTTTCCGAAGTGGACTCTTAACCTGCCTCCGTCGATAGCTCGATAATCCATCATCTCATGTGTACTCTGCTGGGATCACCGAATGGGTTGATACGTTAGTAGCAGTGCATAGACGTGTCTTACCATCCTCCATCCAAGGTTCAACATAAGCATACGGCGTGTTCGGCTCCTTCGATACGTCACGCTCATGACTACATCAGGTGTATCCTCCGAGAGTGTAGCCAACAAGTCGGGGTGCCGGCAAGACTCTCTATATTGCTGATGACCAGCTACCGAGCAGAAAGACGACGTAGTATTTGTTGCTCAATGCGGCTCTTGCCATGCGCAGCTGGGATAATCAGGAAGTGATGATACGCAATATTGAAGCTGACATCGCTGCGTATCCAGCAGTCATCCGTGAAATAGTGTTTGTAACCTCCTATACAGAATACCTCTGACAAGGGCTTTCATGAAATTAGAGCTTGACATATTGGCCGTTCACTCACGCAGGACGGTGAGCCTCGTCTGTCCACTGCATAGTATGATCCCGTATACGTATACCTAGTGTACCTATCGAATCTGCTAATAACAGAAGAGTATAATCCAATCGACCCCAGAACTTTCCCAAGTCTCTTCAGGAGTCCTCACGTCCCTCTGCTACTTACATGATATCTACACTTCACCAATCCGCCTAATTCCGCTCTCTCATGAAACATACCGACAATTCATGGCCACGCCTAGCAACGTGAAATTCACTCACACCACACATATGAAAGTACGTACCCAAGGTAAACTGCAATAGAAGAACCAACAACCAACAACTGTTTCAGCCTTACATAGTCCGCACCATAATAGCACGGTACCTGTACAGAAACCCTGGCAGTGAGATCACTAATTCCCGGGCGCCTCTTATCTGATCCTTCGAGAAGCCTTCCATTTGATTAACATAGACGCTAGTAAGGAAGGTGGGTGTATATGGGTAAGTACCCTGGCTGGGAGTTGAACGTCGGCCTTTGTATAGGTACTACCGTATAAGGCTATAAGCACTCCGCATGCCTCGGAGCCCGGGATACGGACATAACAAACTGGACTCCTTTCGGGCTAACTGTCTATACTCCGTGCTGTGAATTACTATAGATAGGCATTCTGCAGCTCAAAATAGTCGTGTGGTATTTTCTGTTTGTGGGTTGTATGTGTGTGGTCATCCTGGTCGCGAAATTGTTACACTTACTCTGGTGGCTCTAACGGCGTCTTGTGTCATAACATCGTGGGAAAGTTATATCTCAGCCTTGGTTGCTTAGGGTGTGATTCGCGTCGATACGCGGATAGCTCTCATATCAGTCATCAAAATATGATGGCACACTTGAGTTCGCTTTCAATCTTTGACGGTTCGATATTTCAGATGTGTTCGTTTGAGATCCATCTCCATGGCCATCGCCATCCACGTTTAGATCATCCTACTTGCCCTCCTTCGGTATAACCTCGTCTAGATGAATTGACGTCCGTGGAAAAGCAAATTCCCAGTCAGCGACACCTCCATGCGCTTATGAATTCTGTCGGCGGCAACCTCGGACCAACGCAAAACGCGATTCTATTGCAAGATGTCTTTGTTTGCGACCCTTATACCCGACGTGAAGCTTCTTTGACTGCATTACAGACTCGGCGAAGGAAACAAGAAAGAATGATGCCGGCGTTTTTAGTGCTAACATTACCAGCTACTTCGTACAGTACCTATTACCTGTTCACAATAGAAGTAGTGGCCACAACACAGAGGGAGCAAATGGTGATGGTAGGTAGGTTCTGCGAGTGGAAGCCCTCAGATCCCGCGCTAATAAAACCCCCACGCATCGGGTCCCCACCTGATGTCCCCACTAAATTCCCATTCTCCCGGCAACCAGCTGCTTATTCAGCATACATTATGTAATAAGCTCTACAAATCCGTAGCGCGCTGGTTGCCTGCAATTGTCCCTGGCGAATCTCGTCGTACCTTGTCTCATGCACGCATGACCCGGTGGCCGTCCAAGGCTCTTGGTATTATGTATTACTATTACCTACCATTTTATTGCTGATCGTACGTGCAACCCGTCATCTTTGCTGCCATCGTAGCTCTTACCGTCCGTCTGGTCTTTCCCCGGTCAACCGAGCTTCACGCTGTAGGAAAGCCAGTGCCGCCAGATGTTCGCGCTGCTACCGATTGAGAATCATTCATCTGGAGCACAGCACAGCACGTATAGGCACGGCTTACATGTAGGCAGACTAATGAGACTACCTACCCGCCGAGCAGATTTCGCCCGTATCTCCGTCGTCCAGGTCACCGCCATCATACCGGTCGATCCTGAGCTCCAACGCACTCAACTCATTACCGTCCCCGACGTCTCTGGATACGGTTGACTCAAGCAGATGGCAAGCCGCGGCGCCTCATTCTCATATTACATCGCATTATGGCAAATCTGACCGAAGCCGAGATTGACAAGCTCTTCTCCGGCGCTCCGCAGTTCTTCGCCCGGTCACATGGCCACGGCTCAGGAGCGCCCCATCCCTCAGTAGCTTTTCCCCTGAATGAAGAGTTAGCTATCCGAGATCTCACGGATCATGCTCAAATCGAGGACGACGCTTGGGGCTGTGTGACGGCTATTTCACGTCTCATCCAGCGTGATCCTTTGTCTGCGCCTTCACCGACCGGCAAGACTCGGCCCCACTTCAATTCACGATGTCGTGAACGTCCCAACATGTTGAGTATGCAGGGTCTTGAGAAGGGGACCATAGGTTATCAGGCCGCCCTGGAGCTCGCCGTCGCCGACGCTCTGCAAGAAGAACAATACGGCTTCGATAGCCTCGGGTCAAAGGCTCCTGTGATCATTGAGCAGCGTCAAAGGCTCATCACGTCCGGCGGCGCGCTGCGCCACTTAGATGACGCGAGCATGATGGAGCAGCTGCTTAAAGTGGAAAAGAGGTATTACTCAGATCAAGTCTTATGGCGCAATAAATCCCAGGAACTGTATAATGATCTTTTCCGAAAGGTTTTGCATCCGCCGACAAGAGCGATCGATCCCAGCAACCCTTGCAGTCTAGCAGTGCAGATACACGCGCTTGTCAAGGTTCTTGCAGTATCCAACGCCTGGATCGATTTCTCTCGTGTGGAGTGGCGATTTCGTCTTGGTCAAATTTTATGGGGCTTCCCTCTCGATGATGAAGTGAGTGATGGCTCTTCCATAAATGACGGCAATCATGCACAAGACAGGGGTGAAGAGCGATATTGGCTACTGCTTCAGATCCTCTTGGCCTGCGAGCTTCTGCTTCGACTCGATGCCATCACAGAAGGTGAAGATATTGTCACCCATCGGCTAAAGCAGTCTGACGTTCACAAGTTCGAGAAAGAGGCCAGCGTTTCGGTGCGATGGTCACTAATTCTTGCTCGATCATGGCTGGAGAACATTACGATTTCGAAGAATGTGAATTCCTCCGAGACGTCCACAGCAAGGGGCTGGTTGACAACCCTGACGAGCAAAATGAATCTTAAACATGAGCACATGTACGGAGCTCATTACACTGATCATACTCAACATCGCCACAACGCCTCTACCGAGTACCTATACTTCATCAAAGGGAGATATCCCGAGAGACAGGTAGCAGGTTTACTACATTTTGCTCAGAAATTATGCTGGCCGGGTTTAGATATATTGACTACAAAATTATCTCAGAATGCAACGGGATTAAATGCAGGGATACCAATCAACGCCCCTGTGCCATCAAACGATATCCGACGGTCATCATATTTTGGAGGCAATCGAAATGTCGTTGGCGATGGAAAGCAGCGAAGGAGGCCTAAAGTCGATGCGGCTCTACATATGTCCGGTTGGTTGTCCAGATCGTATATATCCGGTCTCGTTTTGCCAGGTGAATCGTTATCTCACCTGCTCATGTCGGCTTTGCTTGAACATGACAACAAGGCTATCGCCCGTCTAGGACCAACGGCAAATTTATGCGGAGGTTTTATATACAATGGTAAGAGCTTCTGGAGTACGGCCTGTGTCGTTGGACGTGTACTAGCAGCAGGTGAAGGGTCCGCGGAATGCACAGGGTGGATTTCAAGTGACGTGACACCGGAAAGCTTTGATGAAGGCTGGGCGAATATTATCGTCGAGGACATTCGTGGTAGGTCCATCCGTAGTCTCCTCAGAATGCGGTATTCCACTTACTTCCTTAGTTGATGTGACGAACGTCGGGAAAAAGGCTCGAATATGGGGGAAAGCTTCTATTGAACGGGAATCCAATGTGTTCGGTGACGCTGATCCATTGGGTATATTCCCCGCCGATTTTATCATTCCTCATGAAGCCACATATCAGAATCGACCACCCTCAAACATTCGAGTCGAGCTCAAGTCCTTGAATTTCCACACCCCGGTTAACGACGTCAACACGGCGCCTCTCACGAAGCGACCAACGCCATTCCCCGAATTAAAGAAGACCCCTGGCAGCCAAGCTTACACGGCTTCCATGACGTTTTCTCTATCTCACGATGCCACCGATAATGATGTCGATCTTGAGGTTTCCCTTGCAAATGATGTTTACTTTGTCACAGCACATCCATGTGCCGCCTCAAGCCGTGTGAAATACTTGAAGTCCCCATCAAGTCCAACTATCCACCATATTGAGGTCGGTGATCATGACTTTAACGGCAAGACTTCAAACTCCGCACATATTACAGGTCAGCGCATAGTCCAATATTCTGACTTAGGGGGCTTCACTAACCTTTCTAGGGCATCCGCTTCACCGTTTCTATTCTTACACTGCTATTCATCTGACAGAACTTCTGGATCAACCTGCGTCAATAACCCTGGAAGATATCTTGAAAATCACACCTCCATCCCACCAGAGATCGGGGAGCGCGTCATCAAGAGGCGCATTTGCAAGTAAACCCCAATGTGTGCTGGTAATTGACTGTATAACCGGCTTTTCCCCGCCGCGTTCAGGGGGCATGTCATCGCTCTCACGCATGTCCTCTCTCTCATCTTCGTTCAGGCTCGATCCGATGAACACACCTCCTACACAGTTCTCTAACCCATGGCTCGAACGCCGACCCAGTACAGCGCGTTCGACTACCAGCAAATTTGAACGCATCGATCCGCCATCTCCTGTTATAGCTGAGGCTAAGATGAAGCTTGAGACTGGAAGGCAACAGTTCGGCTCCGATCTGGAGACCCTCGTACGCGCCTTCTGTGCCAGTAAAGGCTGGAATGCTATCATAAGTCGTCGAAGGCGGGCTTGCCTCGCGTGCGCAATACGCGAGGCTGGGGCTCTTGGATGGAGGGTTGTCGTTCGTGTCGATTAGACCACCGGGACATGGCTAACAAATGTGCTGTTTCTAAGTCGAGGACCTCTCCTATCAACCCAACTCGCATACTCCGGAAAAAACATTGATCGTCAAACCCAGAAAATTCTTATTCAGCAGACAAATCTTTTAGGTGTAGCGTCATATTGTAGGATCAGGAAGGAAAGAGACGGAATAATTGTATAAAACAAAACAGCCTATCATAGGTATATATTATGGTATGAGATGCCCAACTCAATTCAGAAAGACAATGATCACTGTAGTAGTCTTCATGTCTCACTTCTTGATACTTTCGTGTGTTTCGGAATATATCTCCTCTAACTACCTCTGTCGGGATTGGTCTATGAGAGAGCCTCTGGTCATCATGTGTATGCGCCATTCTGCAATCCGACACCCTCTCGGCTTCCTTAGACGTAGACGCCGCAAACATTCACACGGCCGAGTATCAAATCCTTCGTTACTTAACAAAACACAATCATAGAGGAAAGCGATTGACGTTGTGGCGTAGAGGAGTTGGAATTGTCAAGTTACAGTACCTATCCGTCAACTAACCAAGGGCAGTCAGTACTCACAACAACCACCCTTCATCATCAAACTCCATCTTTGGCAGTTATACCCGCAAGCCCATCCAAGAGCCGCATCCAAACTCGAATCCCGGCATAAAAAACAGGGGATGAAAAGTCGGTGGAATCGCAGTCCCCTTACCTAATCCCGAGGCGACAATTCCAAGTGTTAATTGCACGCCCTTGTGGGTAAGCCAACCTGCAGTGCCGTGTGAATGTCGCTAGCCATTATTGATGCAAGCGCAGGCGGGTGGCTATTTTAGGATCTTGCTGGATACACTACATACTCCCTACCTATATACCACTATACTATACTTCTGCTTCTCCTTGTAGCGTGGCTTCAGTTGAATTGTCGGCGTCTGTAAAGCATACTGAGTAATACCCGTTTCCCCGTCGAGAACATAACCCCGGGTACGTCAACGAACGTTCGCCATTCAACCTCGTATTCCCATCCTGCCACCACCGTATCACCGCCGGCCAAGTCCGAAAGGGATGATAATTATAGGAGCGGCGACAAAGCATTCATCGAAAGGATTGGCATTGTTTTTTTTTTTTTCGCGAGATGTGTGGAATGTCGTTAGCGGCGAAGAACGCCCGATGCTACCTTGCTAATGCTCCTTAAAAAAGAACCACGTGGCGGGGATATTGTCGCCTTCGTAGGGCTAGGTAGTTGCTACTGTGTAGATGAGATTGACCTTTTCGGCGGTAGGATTGCGGCGCCGTTGTTTGCTGATTTGGTTATGTCTTGTCGCTTGGAAGATGGTTCTTTATTCGTACACTATGCCAGAGCTGTGTAAATCGCGTAACTAGAATGTATTGATCATAGTTAACTTGAGACCCTGACGCACTGCAAGGTCCTTCGTCTGCCACGTATGGCAGAGGAAGCGATACCGAGTCGTAGTGCGACAATCTCAAATAAGGCAGCCCGCTTTCGCGTACTGCAGGTACACATTCATGCCTGCTTACTGCCTTATGCCCTTTCGTGCTAACTGCCCGTGCATAGTGTGCTTTGGTAACTGCTGAGTTGAGCTCATATCACGAGCATGGAATACTCCGTGTAATCGAGTTGGAATTGTTGCATGACTGCACGTTCTCGGAGGTATGGGTAGGTGACGGAAAATGGAGACGACGCCAAGAACTCCGGTTGGTTACAATACGGTGTGACCCATGGTTTTCAACTGAAACATGTTTCCCGTGCATCCCTGATACCACTATAATTACAGCGGCATGATGCCTAGGAGTTATTGTAGGTGTGATAGTCCGGTTTGACAGTGTCGTGATCAACTTCAACCGAAACATTTAGGTCTGTATTTCATACATCGGGTAACGGGCCCTTAATTTGTATGGGTAACATATCCGTCACTACAATTACCCGGCCATTCAAACATGCTCATTAGGCGAGCAGCACTTCTTGATAGCCGAAGAATACGGCAAACTTGTCAGCTACTACAATGTATCTATGTCCGTAATTATACATACCTAGTGGTTACATATTAGTTATTGGAGGCGTGCGGAAACACTGCCTAAGCATGTCCCCATAAACATGCATCGTACAAGTCAAGCCTGTGTCTGATTTGTTAAACATTACTAACCGGGCATGCGTGGCACTCAGCAGCACGATACGGCTTGTTGCGCATCTGCCGACGTCAGTCGTGTTGACTCACAGATCATACCATCAGCCCTCGACGCTACGGGAGATTGCCGAAGGGCAACAACCGAAACACCCAACTGCCTATCCACACTATACGTACAAACTTATACCTAGTAATTATGGGGATTACACGCTACAGTTAACTGCAACGGAGGTCATATCTGCAAAAAGACAACAGGACAAGCAATGTTTACCGCAAACCGTATCGAGTTGATGGGTGTCTGAATAGCCATGAATGGGGGCACGGTTAGTGCATAATGTGATATGTAGGTGCTCTTAATGTGTAATCCCTTACTCATAAGCCTTGCTGTCGACTCCTCTAAAACGACTGTGTCCCTCCATAGGCCGACTGTGCGCACGGGCCCATACCGGATAAAGTACATCCGCCGACACCAAATTTACATGCAAAACGTATGTAGCTGTCCCCGTCCTCGTTAGCGCCGCTCTGTCAGGTCACGCGCCAATCATAAACGGGATTGGCACAAAGTACATCCGCCATACACCAATTTGTATGGCAAAGCATGTATTACCCGTCTCGATAGATTGTATGTCCATACTTGGGACTGCCTTGGCCATTTGTTAACTAATTGAACCTCCAGCGCTGTCCCTTCAACTGCGGCGCCCTTACGTATGCGTAGTATGGTGCATGCGCCGACTAAGTAGTGTAGGGTAGGGACATTGACGTACCGGTAACTGATATCAATTTGGGCCAGGTACCAGGTTGGGCCATCTAGCGTCTCGGTCAGTATTTTGCATGTCCGTAGCCCCTGTCTGGCTTTTGGTTAGCGTTTGGAAAACCGAGTGGCCCGAAATGGTAGCCGGCCCAGAATAACCTCGGTGGGTGAAGCGACTAGGTAGATAGTTAGTGTGGGCCCGTGCGCACAGTCGGCCTATGGAGGGACACAGTCGTTTTAGAGGAGTCGCTTGCTGTGCGGCTGGGTGGTAGTTAAGGCGTTCTCGCCCCGCGCTCGTTATACAAGATCTACGGTACCATGTACATAAGTTACTTACTTCATCGTATAGGTAGCACTGCCATTGCCTATAGGCTATACACAATCATCTACGTCGTCTATGGAAGCCTCTATGTAATACGGCGAAGTTAACTACTTCTATTAGAAATCTAATTGCCAGTCAAATTCATCACATGCCCGCTATCCAGGCAGTTGTCGTAACTAAGCAGAGCAACACATTTACAAGGTATCCCGTGCGCTATCCGGGATATAACTTCCCATTCCCGCCATAGCGCGGGGCCGATTCAGCAGAACCGCCCTGTTTCAGCTCAGGTTTCACTAAACCGCCTCATCCAAGACAGCTGCGCATCCGTTTCTCAGATCTTGTAACTCGGAGCGAGGACCGTTGAATTGGGTGCAGTCCCTACCCCGGTTCCCATCGCAGCCTATATAACGCATGCTATGCGCGGACTTTGGGGCACATAAGTTGGGACTTGGCGCAATCGATTGATTTGCTAGGGAATTACCCGCGACGCCGCATAAAACGCATCAATGCATGTGATTAGAGCAGGGTACGAGTCCCGTGCTCCGCCAATCGTAAATACCAGCGCAGTTCTGGGTGGTAGTTACCGACCAACCAATACGGTAAAGCTGTGAGGTAGGAGGGTAGGAACTGTTATTCCGTGCCGTGATAGGCTTTTCGTTCCTTAATTTCGCCACGTTGGACCGAAGGATGTCGTGACCACCGGCGGTATTCCGACGGAAGAGATGATTCTTTGTTGGTACATCTGTCGTTCCAGATTTAGCAAAGAGCTGACCTTTCTTGCGCCTCGATTCCTGGCGTGACATCCTCATTACGGCACGCTGAGATCCTTATAAGCCAAGTACGCCGAAGACGCGGCGAATCTTTTCAGCGCCGCCTCCCGTTCTGATCGTTCTCGATCTATCTACACTATCTCAAATCCAATGGATTCTGACATAAGTAGAGACTAGAGTTGCTATATTTGTACGCGCAAGCATCTCATCGAAAACTAGGCCTTCGCCGGGTCGTGCGCCACATACCGGGAGGAATGCTGTGTAAGTGTAGCACACCCGTATGCTAAGGAGTCCCCATGCAATGCAATGGTACAGTAGACACTCCCGTAGTATCATCTGACATGCATTCCCAACCATGCACGTACCCGCGCCGTCCAGGAGACCCCATAAGGCTGACGCTTTGGCAGGATGAGAAAAAGAGGCTGAAACGAGCCACGGGCCTTGTGACGACTATGCGGTTGATGATGGGAGTCGTACCTACATGATGTACATCATGTGCATATGTAATCTACATGGGGCGTTATGTATGTCGTTCAATGCATGTACCCTGCCGAGACAATATACTCGGTGTGTTTCAACTGCCTCTGGCCGTGCGTTTCTTAGTCATTTACGGGTGGTTAAGAAGGCACCGCAGGAGACGGGGTTGCTACTTAGTTGCTCTATAAGTCAGATAGGTATAACGTTTCCTAGTTTTGTCCGCGACATTGTATGCCCGCAAGTTACGCTCACAATAGTTACCGTTTCGTACCTTTAGTTACAGGAACGTGTCCTTTTCCCAAAAGGACTTAACCTAGGCGAATAGCGATCTACCTATCCCTCGGATCCTGACGAAATACTTCGGAGCATTGTTTCAGTCAAGACCCCGTTTCTTCCCCGTCCCTTCTAGAAGCTTAGCTGCCGGGGGCGCGGACAAGATGTCCGGGTAGGTACCTACTGTACATACGAAACGTCCGAAAATGAAGGGGTTATGTAAGTATTAGAAATCCGTGAAAAAGCAAAAAAGTGCCCGCGTCTGCTCGTCCCATCCGCGTTATCTCCGATCGAGCTGACATTGGGTGAGCGCGTTACGGTACTCGTATGACCTCACTTACTTTTGGAAACTTCGAGACTTTGCTCACGTACTTTGTTCTCCTGCACCTTGTGCGTCTTCTTCAGCCCCGCAATCAAACCCGGTTCATCCTGTCTTGGCGCGCAACTTGCATGTAATTTGGATTTCTGTGTGTTGGCCTCGATTCATAATGTACACTACCTCTAAGTAGGTAGGTAGTCAATTCGTGGGCAAATCTCAAATCTACTAATGTATGGGACCATCTTGAAGGTAAGTACTTCACATGTAAGCACCGACTTTGATGTCCCCGAAACTAAAAGGGTGGAGCAGCAGCTCGGGAAGTACTTACATACCGGTATTAGTAGGCACACATTAATATTATTAAAAAAAACCATGCATTAGTAAAACTGTTTACCGTATTGTTTGACCTACAGTATTGCCTGCCATCTGTAGGCGCCACTCACTTATAGCCCCCTGCCGAGGGGTGTTTGAGTTTTGTTAGGTAGCCGAGCAATGTCAATGGTCATGGGCTGAACTCTGGGGCTAACGGGTTAAAAAAGGGGAGACAATGAGTGCGGGGATTAATGGCGCTGCCCGGCCATCCGGGGAGGACCACTACCTATCCCACAAAGCTCCGTCTAAACCACAGCCTGGAAGTGTATGTCTGAGTAGGAGGTCAGACGGCCAAGCAATGCGGTATGCCGAGCAAGTATCTGCAAAGCACATCTTATAGCCGGCGGGTTTCTCTTTTTAGAAACATGCCTTATCAGCGGCCACTATGCATGTATGTAGGTAACCCCTATATCCGTCTAGAAGGCTTCCATGGTTCGGACACTGTGGGTTCTGCGGGGGGCATTTGTCGAGATCTCCAAAATGAGACAATACCCTTTCACCAATTGAAATGAACAGGACCTGGGCTTGGCTTGCCCGACGGCCAGTTCCGAACTTCGTTCCGCCTTTTCTGTTGCGCTAGGAGCGATGATCAAGAGCAATTCAATCCTTCAATCCTTCTGCCGTAGTTGCCATGTGCTGAATTACGGGGTAGGGGAAAAGAGGCGGCATAGACATGCCCTAATTAATTAGTCTCTTCGTAAACACTAGGTACTGCAATTACCTAGTGTAGTTATGAGGTTATGAGTAACCAGTGCATCGTTCTCTGGGAGTTACCGTACCTAGATACTTCGTGTACCTACACTACGAAGTGTCCAGTTAGCGTCATAAAGTGCGGAAGATTTCCCATGCCGACCCCCTGACTCCGCGGGCCTTGCCGGTGGCAGTCGCTTAAGTTACATACTTAGCACATGTACTTTACTAGAGACCGTACCGGCACCTCAATCATACAGAGTGCCGGTAGCAGTTATTACCTAGTAGTTTTAGTTAGTTACACTTGTCTAACATGTTCATCTTGTTCCTTGAACTGTATTGCCTTGCCACGGTATCTAAAACAGTCGGCAGAAGGTTTAGGTATTAGTTACCACTACCGGTAACTGTCGTAAGGAGACGTGTAGGTAGGTGGAGTGGCCGAGCAATACGGTACCTATACCCGGGTCGATCAGCAGTGGGCTGAACACGCTATTACCTATGTAGGTACGGACGAGTACATTTATATCTCAAATTCCACTCTACGTACTAACCATTACGGTAGAGCAAGTCAACCGGCGCAATGGCCCATGGTTACCTAGATAGTGTAAGCAAGGATGCGAGTGACGACGCCCCAGATCCTCAACCACACAATGCATTGCCGTGGACAGCTAGCTAACGTGTTTCTACCAGTTCCTTAATCTGCTCGGCTGACCAGAGAGAAAGACCTGGCAGTAGGGGGAACTACCCATCTAAATCCTTCAACTTCGGCGAGATCGCTCCATACAGTCTGCTCCCGGCATATACCTGGATGGATAACTTACTATAGCCATACCATGTATATACAGACGTAGTTACGGGGTATGCCTAGCACATGATTTGAGCTCTGACCCCGGCCCAAAATCGGCGAACACACAACTCCTTCAAACGCCGGCAAAGCTGCCGCCTCAGCGCCTCAACCACAACTTCAATTGGAGCCGTCTGCAAGCTCCCATATCCCGCTTAAGCCGCCAGGTGATACATTTGTCACGCATCAGTCCGTAATTCCATAATCAGGCGTCAGGTGACCGCAAATGCTGTCACGTGCTTACCTACGTAGTAACACGCATCAGGCATAGTTCATTGTGGGCATTCCGGTAGGGTGTGTAGCTACCTCGTAGCTGTTGCGTGAGATCCCGAGCCGCACCAGGTATGTAGGTGCTACGGAGACTTTTTATCTGCCGGCACGAGCGGTCGTCTTTAGTTACCAGGTATGTTTAACCTCTTGTGATAGACACCGGGGACGGACCGTCAATGTGTATACCTAGGTGGTCCTGTAATTACTTCGAATTGCGTAGTACCGTACTACCTATGTATTGACGTCCTAACAGCAACCCGTAGCAACGGCATGCGCCCACACAGTCCTAAAGTGCTATTACGCGTTTAGTCAGTGGCCTTTCTTAATATAGTGGCATATAATACGGTACAGTTAGAGCTACGGACGTACAGAATCGACGGCTGGGAAATACAGTTTAGCGATGCAGGGGACTATAAACACTGTATCTGCACCTAACTTAGGCGGGAATTGCCCTCAGCCGCACACTAACCGGTGGCAGATTACATAGGTAGAGTATTCCGCTGTCCCATCGTAACTCCTGCCTCACGGCTGCAGAGGCACATGCTTACCTACTTATTACACATGCGTGCCTGGCCGGGTTCACGAGCATGCATGAACCCGTGTGCATGGATGTCTCGCACGTAGATAGGTCTGTCTGTCGATCTACCGGCGCGAATCTTGATGCAAATACTACCTAGGTGCGCTGGTAGTTACCGGGTATCCGTGAAATACCGGTACATAGCGGTAGCGGTACTAGTACTGTGAGAGTCGGCCAACCAGGTGCTTGCTCTATACGGTATAGCTGGTGCGCCTAATGTGCATGTTTACGGATAAATAAAAATAGAACGTCAGGCTAAGGCCGCTTCTGTTGGAATAAATCCAGTGCAGAGCTAGTGGATTAGTGCCGGAAAGCTCCTTGTAAAGAGGGCAGCCTGAGAGGCTGTATTCTAAGCATTCTAATTGGTCAAAGTGGGTCTTTAGTGAATGTAATTCTAGGACCCACTCCACTAGATGGATATCTGTATTTTCCAAAATAATTCCTAGCTAGATGAACCTTCCCAGAACGAACCTGGTCAATAATCATCACCATCAACATCCATCTCAGAATCGTCAAATCCAACAATTAAGAGTCTCATTACACCTCCATCCTCTATCAGCGAGCTTCTGACGCTCTATTCTGAAGCTCGGCACGATGTCGAAATCAACTGACACTGCCTTCAACTCTCCCGATGATTTCCCTCTGTGGGAAGAGGACTTCATTGCTGCTGCCCGTGGCCGAGACCTCTGGGATTACATTGTACCTGGAGCAACTCGTGAAGCTTGGCCAGAAAAGCCACGAGCTCCTCAAGTTGCAGACTTTACTCTGCAAGCTGGAGTCAATCCCCTCAATGCAACAATCGGAGATCTGACTACTGCTGGCAAGAACCAATATCTGATGGCCCAGCAGCATCATGAACAAGAGATGAAGCGCTACACCACTCACCGAAAAGCTCTCGTAGAGCTCTCTGAATGGATGCGAAAGACAGTACACTCTGATTATCGCCTTACGCATATGAAGGCTAGCGAGCCCATCAGTACTTGGTACGACAACTTACGTACTCTTGGCGAAATCTCGAATCGAGCTTTGAAGTTTAAGTACAAGAATGAATATGAGTCTTTCATCAGCTCCTCAGCCAACAAGAATATCAGAGACCTCGCTAAGTGGAGTGATGAGTGGCTCAACAAAGTCTCAAAAGCTCATAATGCTGGTGCTGACATCACGGAATCCTTCAAGCTGGTCACAGATTTGGAGCGAGCTCTCCGCAACTCCCATGCAGCTTGGGCGACTGCTTTCCGAAACACACACAGTCACGACATTGCAGAGAATACCCTCCCATACCAGACGATTGCTCAAGAATTACGACAAGAGGCAACCATCCTTATGGCAACTCGAGCTCCTGGCCGAGTAGTGAGAGGGGGTGCTTTTGCTACCTTCAATCCTGAAGGATCCGAGGTTGAGGAGCCTGCCAACAATACCCAGGAGGATCAACCAGGCAGCAATCGAACTGAACGAAGAGCTTCCAAGCGAGCTCGACAGAAAGCTGCTCCTAAGGAGTCTTCTCAAAGCAAACAAGCCAAGCACTCTCACCCCCACGATACTCGTACTGAGTCTGAACAAGAGAACCCTAATGTGGCTGATTGTATTGTTTGTTATGGCCGTCACTCAGTTGAGAGCTGCGGGTTTGTGTTTCCGGAGCTCCGCCCAGAGAATTGGCATCCTGGAAAGGGCATTGAACGAATCGCCAAGATTCGTATGGAGTCTGACAAGAGCGTAAAGCAGGCTATCAAGAGAGCTAAGGACAAGAAGGGTGCAGCAGAAGCTGAGCAATGACTTCCACGGCCCCCTATAGCTAAGATAGCAAGCAGCTTTGTCACCAATACTAAACTGGTTGACTCTTATCCCCTTCGCCAAAGTGCTATCTTAGACTCGGGAACCAGCATTCATATTTTCAACTTGCTATGCCGGTTCTTAAACTATAGGGAGGCCAACCCTAATGATGTTATCCTAGCTGGTAACAATGCGATCCCCATACATGGCTATGGCGAGCTCGACATAAGAGTGGCTAGTCCTAATGGCCCTGCTGTATACCGGTTGTATAATGTGGCCTACTGTCCCGACATTGCCACCAATCTTGTCTCGCTTCAAGTTCTCAACAACCTCGGTATATATTGGGACAATAAACCAAAGTCAGACACTTTACGACATAGCTGGGGAGAGCCCCTATGTAACCTCAAAAGGCTCCATGGACAGTATGTTATGGAGTACATACCTGCCCGTTTGACGGAATCAGCCTTTTATGTACGACGAAATCTACTTAACTCCTATACAGGACGCTCAAAAGCTCGTGCTAGTATGTACAGATGGCATCAACGGCTTGGGCATATTGGTCCTGAACCATTAAAAAGGCTACTATCCCATACAGAAGGTGTGACGATCTCCCCAAAACCTGATGACGAGATCCGCACCAATGGATGTGTGGCATGCAGTGAATCTAAAGGGCACCGTCATATCATCCGAGAAGCTCGAGATGAGGTACATGAAGCTGGTAGCAGACTCGCTGTCGACTTTCATGAGTTCGATTCACCTGGAGAAGGCAGGCCTTGGCGAGTTATGCTAGTCACTGATCGGTATTCAGGGTATACATGGGAATACTACTTTGACAACAAGCATGCCGACAGTATACGACAAGCTCTAGAGGACTGCATTAAACATCTCTGGCTCAACTACAAGATATTCGTCAAGGTTATCGAGTGTGACGGAGAGCTTGCCGGTAGTGCATCAGAAACTTCAGCCTTAGCGGATGCACTCTATAAGTCCTTTGGAGTTCGATTGGAAATCTCCCCACCACATACCCAAGATCTCAATGGGGGTGCGGAACGTATTGGGAGCACCATAAAGCACAAGGCACGCTCGATGCGAAATGGCTGCAAGCTCCCACCTTTTCTATGGCAAGAGATTGTTAGAACAGCTGTCTACCTCTATAATCGAACGCCCCGTAAGGTTAATGCATGGCGAGCTCCTTTTGAGAAGTTCCATACCTACTTTGATAACTTGAGGGGTGTGGTAGGCAGACGTCGAACACCTTATATTGGCCATCTGAAAGCGTACGGATGTATGGCTTTTGCATTAACATCAAGTGCAAAGCTGAAGAAGGAACGACGCAGGAAACTAGATCCAAACACTTGGATTGGTTATCTTGTAGGCTACCAGTCTACTAACACCTACCGAATCTGGCTTCCAAGAGATAACAAGGTCATCGTGACGAGGGATGTCGACTTCAATGAAGACGAGTTCTTTAGTGGCGACAAAGATGAATTTCGGGATGATTTACTACGGATCTCATCAGAAGACTACGAGCAGCTCTTAAACAGTATCAGCCATCAGGAAGCAAGCGAGCTGGAACAAAGAGTCAACTTCGAAGAAGATGATGAGCCTAGTATTCCCTTCCCAGCAGATCTCGATGAAGAACTCAACGATGAACCTATGTCTGATACCCAAGAAACTACGGAACCAGAACAAATTAAGGACTTGGAGATCGGAAATAGCCTATTGACTCCCCCAGAGTCTCCTGAAGCAATGCTCAATATGCTAACTATAATGAATAGCGAGCCTCTCGAGAACATGTACGAAGCTTCTTCTCGTCAAGCCACGACTAACCAGAAAAGTTGGGCTGCGAGCTTCAATGTCGGAAGACTTCATGGCCGCAAAGCGAGCGTATTACGTGCAATAAAAGGCACCAAATCCAACCAGTACAACCGATCACAGTTATTTAATCCTGTTGACGGCTCTGTTACTGAAGAGAGAGATGCCTCTAAAAGAGCTCGCCAGCCCAACATCACCCGATCGCAGTTACAGAATCCTGCTGACGGCTCTGTTGTTGAAGAGAGAGATGCCTCTAGAAGAGCTCGCCAGTCCAACATCACCCGATCGCAGTTACAAAATCCTGCTGACGGCCCTATTGTTGAAGAGAGAGATGCCTCTATAAGAGCTCCCAACATCACCCAATCACAGCTACTAAATTCTGTCGATGGCTCTGTTGTTGAAGCGAGAGATGCCTACGAAAGAGCTCACCAGCTAAACACTACCCGATCGCAGCTACTAAATTCTGCTGACGGCTCTGTAGCTGAAGGGAGAGATGCCTCCAAAAGAGCTCATCAGCTCATGTCTAAGCGATCACAGCTACTTAATTCTGTAGACGAAGACATGGAAAGCTCATACTACATTACAGGCACACAGATGCCAACTACTGACGAACCGAAAGGAACAGAGATTCCTAAAATAAAGGACCTAGCAGAGCCAGTCAAAGACTATTCAAGAGCTCGCTTGGAAACTATGTTAAAACAAAAACAGAAAATCCACCGTCACGATTTACCACCACCACCTAAATGGCATACGAAGCTCGACTCACACCCGCTAGGAGAGCACTTCCGTCTAGCTGAACAAGCTCACCTTCAGAGCCATAAAGAGATGCAGACGTGGAAAGAAGTGCCTCTTATCACAGCATGTGGGAAGCTCGTATTAGATTGCATGTGGGTGTATGTTTACAAGTTCGATAAGCATGGTTTCTACATCAAATGCAAAGCTCGATTGGTAGTTCGAGGAGACCAACAGCCTAATAATAGTACTGAAGACACCTATGCCAGTACATTAGCAGGCAGGTCATTCAGAACCTTAATGGCTATAGCAGCCAAGTTCAACCTCGAGCTAAAACAATACGATGCTGTCAATGCATTTGTGAATGCACGGCTTGACAAAGAAGTTTACATGCGAATGCCACCAGGATACCGGAAACCCGAGACTCTCATACAGCTACAGCGAGCTCTTTATGGATTACGCGAATCACCTCTGCTATGGCAAAAGGGGCTAGCCAGCCCTTTGCATAAGCTCGGCTTCAAACCAGTACCACATGAACCTTGCTGTTACTCACGACAGGGGGTGCTACTCTTTGTCTATGTCGATGACATTGTGGTGGCTTATAAGAAAGAGCATGAGTCACTTGCAAATACAGCTATTGCAGCCCTAAAACAACGTTATAATCTCACTGGGGGTGGAGATCTCCAGTGGTTTCTAGGTGTGGAGGTTATTCGAGATCGTCAAAAGGGCTTGATCTGGCTTTCACAGTCATCCTATATTGAGAAAATTGCCAAGCTACGTGACAATGAGACAACTACCTACGCCGCGACTCCCATGAGAGCTGAGGAGCTCCTTCCCTTCAAAGGAATTGCAACATCCAAGAGCATCCATAAATACCAACGCAAGACCGGCTCGATTCTCTATGCTACGGTAATCACTCGACCTGATGTTGCCTTTGCGGTATCCCGACTAGCTCGTTTTAATCACAATCCTTCACCAGAGCATGACAGAGTAGCCGACAGGCTCTTATCATATCTGCTATCGACCCAGCATCTTGCTCTACAATTCGGAGATGGAGACGACTTTGTAGTAGCCAGTGATGCCTCCTTTGCAGACAACAGCCTCGATCGAAAGAGCTCCCAAGCCTATGTTATGATGCTCTTTGGAGGAGTGATTGGATGGCGAGCTAATAAACAAGATACAGTAACTACATCAACAACAGAAGCCGAGCTTCTTGCCCTATCTCAAGCAGCTCGGGAGGCTATGTTTGTGAGCCGTTTAGTTAAGGAGCTTGGGGTGCAACTGGACACTCAACGAATTCGAATCCAGTGTGATAATCAACAAACCATCAGCCTTGTAACTAAAGAAGTTACGATGCTCCGAACCAAGCTAAAGCATGTTGATATCCAAAATCATTGGCTTCGTCAAGAAATCAAAAATGGAACTCTTGCAGTAGAGTATACTGCGAGCAATGAGATGATTGCTGATGGGCTCACTAAAGCTCTACCGGTTCAGAAATGGCCAGATTTTCTTGCTAAGCTACGGCTAAAGAACTATCCCCATGAATTAAGAACCGGACATAAGAGCTTCACAGTTAATGCTGACGAGATCGAAGAAGCATTAACTGATGGTGAGGCGTGAAGCTTACAACAACTCAATGGCAAGCTCTCTTCCCGTCACTTCAAGAGCATAGGAATAGGCCTTATAAGGACCAATCCCTAAGGGGGTGTGTTGGAATAAATCCAGTGCAGAGCTAGTGGATTAGTGCCGGAAAGCTCCTTGTAAAGAGGGCAGCCTGAGAGGCTGTATTCTAAGCATTCTAATTGGTCAAAGTGGGTCTTTAGTGAATGTAATTCTAGGACCCACTCCACTAGATGGATATCTGTATTTTCCAAAATAATTCCTAGCTAGATGAACCTTCCCAGAACGAACCTGGTCAATAATCATCACCATCAACATCCATCTCAGAATCGTCAAATCCAACAGCTTCTTGGCTTGGAAGTTGGGAAGCGAGAGAGGTATGTACCTCCATACGTAGCTGTGGCAGGTGCCAGCGGTGATGTCGAGGCCGGGGTACTTTCCACCTTCCCACAGTACCTTTCTACGCCAGATCGCGGCTTCTATCTCGTCCCAGGATAAACTAGGAATAGCGCACCAGGGCCAGAGCGAAGAAATTCCGCCCAGAACGACGATCTCCAGCCAAACCCACACGACCAGAGTCGCATCCAAAATACAACGCTCCCACGTTTTGCAAAGTAGCTGAATCAACAGCCCGCACGTGGGCGCTGCAGCTTATTCCCGCTAAGCAGCATCTGGTCTGAAGCCTAGAAACCGCGCGCATGAACGTTCTGCCAGGGATCCGCGTGCCTCAGTCAGACACCCGGTACGATGTAGCAGTCAGCGAGCGACACGCAGACGTCCCACGGCACTCCCTGGTCTGCCCCTGGGCTACTACCTACGCACCCACCGTCGGCGCACACGATGCTCGCAGTCGCTCATTGAAGTGTATCACATCATATCGCCGACACCGTGCCGCTCGAAGGAGTTCATCTGTGCACCCACCGTGCTCTTATGCCTAGACTGCTCAACCGTTGCCGTCGGAGGCTGACGCTGACGAGAGGAGGGAGAGTAACAGGTAGTGCAGGCCTACGGTCGGCATTACCTACCAAGAACAGCAAGACATGGAGATGATACGCGTGGGGGATCGTCAATGCAAGACCACAATAATCACGGACGCATCATGCATGGTACGATATTCGCTTAACTGATAGTCCACAACATGAACGCCAACTCGCCTGGCCACAGTACATGGACCGCACACAGATACGATACACGCAGGCACACACGGGCAGACTCAGATCACCGGCTACGGCCGCTATTTGCAGTGATTAGCGCCCAGGCCAGCCCAGGCCCACTGCATCAGAAGGTTCCCAAGCATAACCATGTGACGTGATACCGGCTTGGCGAACCGGGCACAGAAAACGTTTAGCCGTCGTCATGCTTGGTAACCAACCAGCTGCACGGAGCGCCACGAGCTGAATCAACCTCATGTCGCGCCCCGGCCGAGAGTCTTGCCTGCAGCCCTCCATTCCCCTTCCCCTTCCCTCTCCTCCTCCGCCCTCCCTTCCCCTTTTCCCTTCCCCTCTCCTCCCCTGACATAGCTTTGCTGTCCGGTTGGCCGGCTCGCTTCGATATGACAATTATCTGTGGAATTTAATTACAGATCTCCGGGGATGACAGGTACGCGTCGACTGCCGCCAAGGGATGACCTGCATGGGTGCGCCCAGTAATGTGTAATACCCAAGGACCGTGCGTGGTGCGGTTCGAATTAAGCCCGGCCAGCAAGCGAGTGAGCGGGCCGGTTGACAGACGGGTCATTCTGGTTTTGAACGAGTGCGCCGGATGAGCGAGAGAGTAAGGCGAGCCGAGCCGAGCAAGCGTGTATGAGTCGCCAATACTCGGGTCGGTAACGCGTTACACCACTGCCTTGATTAAATTGGCTGACCACGGTTGAAACTCCTGTCGCGTATGACATTGATTAATTTCGATCGGTTTAGGCGATGTCGATAGAAGCGAGCGAATATTCGAGACCGGAACCGGAGACGTAGCAATTCATCGATGCACACAACACAAGCGCGCATATACTTTTTCCTTTCACCCCTGTCGTCTAAACACGGTTTCCACCATGGCCGGACGCTCCCGAACGAATGCATGAGAGCGATCCACCATCTTACCCCTGTCAAGTCCCCTAATAAACTTGAATTAAAAAATAATAGTAAAAAAATCAGAACCTCAATGGGCGGTTCCGCGAGGTCGGTTCTTCAACATCTTCCACTTGGCAAGCCTGGTTTTGTACATCTTGGCACTGCAAAAGACGAATTTAGTCAACTGGCTACAAGTCCACTAAGTCTTCTCATATCCGTGAACCCAGAACCTACGAAACCTTCAACACTTATATGTTCAGGTTTCGTATGGGAGGGACTGACGGTGAGGAATACCATTAGAGGTCATGGATGGGGGGAATGACGGGAAAACGTACGTGGCGCGAAACCCATATTGAGATTCCATTATGACGACGACGTCTTTGAGCGGCCTCTTCTCATCTAGGTACAGACGCCGGATCGTTTCTTGGTGTGCGTCCCAGTCCTCGGGGGTTGCCCAGTTGGGATGTTTTGAGAATTCTTCCTGTGTGTGTGGATGTGGATGTGTATAATCATTACACAGGTTGTCGATAGACATCGCGTTTGTTGGCATCTTGTTATCGTGAGTCGTGAGTCGGTTGTAAGTTTGTTTGTTTGTATGTTTGTTTGATTGTTCGTTCGTTTGATGGTCAGATAGATAGATGGTTGGTCTGTCGTTTTTCGTTTGCTCCAAGAGACTGCCAGGCGTGTGGTATTTATACACAGGGACGGACGTCTGCAATGTTGGTTGTGAGCCCCGTCGAGTCGGCTGATAAGGTTCAACAAAGGCAATGTTGGAGCATGGGTTGGGCAACAGCGAAGGTACGATAATCCCACTTCTTGCGAAAAAAGGCTATGAGGCTCCGGATCCTTATACGCTGTTCCCTGTCTACAAGCAGGAATAGAGTTGGTGACGTTGGCGATGGTTTGGTTAAGCTCGAGGCAGCATCGACAGAGTCTAACGACATCGTCTTCCCCGGGGCCATATATACCCATTTTTCCCTGAAACGAAGCTCTTTTGTAATCGCGCCCAGTGTTATTATTACCTTGCCATGAATAATGACCCTCAGAGAAGGGCACAGCCCTCGAAAGAACCATGCAGGTTGTTAGTCGGGAAGCGTTTGATAAAGAGACACCCGCCTGTCTGTGTTCTCAGGGTAGGATTTCGCCAAGCCACATACACCACCGTATACACACGCTATGGCTTACCAACAGAGGGTTCAGCTACGACATCCATGTTTGCCACGATGGAACAGGGTTCTTGAGACAGCCTATATACACTACGGTAGGTACTGCGCACTATTACCTCGAGCACGGTACGTACTAGCTAACTATGTGGTTGTAGTGTACCGCCGAAGCCGACCCATAATAGAATCCTTTGTCAAGCATATGTGTAGGCACACTAGGTTGCGCCGTACTTACTGGGTCCAGAGGCACGCGGTGACGGAATACGGTACACTACGAAGTAAGATGGGCAAGGGTAGAAACACAGGACAGGATCGCCGCAAAGCCCACTTTTGGGTTCTTCTCTTTTGCCCCTAGTCGGCCGTGCTAGTGCTGTGGGTAAGCCCGCCCACCGGTGACTACGGTGACGATAGCACACTACCCAGTTCAAGGGCCTCGATGGGAAAAAAAACTTGGATTTGTCAACGTTTCGAGGAAAACCCGGTCATCATGGCAGCGGCTGAGATCTAAAAAGTTTCGCAAGAACAAAAAAGGAAAAGGGTACGGTACCTGGTTAGGAATCTAATTCCGCGCCATGCTTTGCGCCGACGCGTCGCCGATTCTTCTCGTCGCAGATATCGCCGGCCCGGCAAACCGCAGAATATAGTTATACCGAGTTTTTCTCTATCTTGTTCTCAGCCCCCAATGGAACATGCGCCACTCCGTTTGTCAAATACTCTGCTCGCATGGGCGTCGGCGCTAAAAGGGGTTGTTTCCCACCTTTCCTTAGACCGCGGCCGCGCATGTTGGTTGCTGCCCTGAAGCTGAACGCGTCGCCGTGGAGAGAAACAGAGGCAGGCAACTGGTCGACACACCCTAATAACACGCAGGGTGCAGCAGGAGGGCCAGACAAGGCACATAGGGGGCAGTGATCTTCATCGTACCGGCTCGATGCTACCGTAACCATGTCCGCACGTCGCGAGCCAACGGTACAAGCAGGACCGTTCCCAGAACTTCCCGCAGCTCCGTGCATATGCACTCCATGTCGAGCAGCAATGGGTTTATTCCCGTAGTCGTGCTCGTGATTGCTGGAAGGATCTCCGCCTTAGTCCTCTCTTAGTCAACGGCAGCCACGTGGAGCGTCGACCCGCTGGGAGAGTCACATTATTGAGCTCCGTTCGAAGGACTGTGCATATACGCTACGAGTGTCTCTCGATGCGCCCCTGTTGTTGACGGGTTACACGCGCGGTGGGACGAGGAGAGGGAGACGGAACATAGGACATGGACTGGCAATGGTCAGACGGCAATATACCGATCAAATATAGACACAAGTGACAGAGAATGAAGCGATCGGGTAAGGACGCGCATCCTCGACGATTGCCCTCGCAGATGTTCGCTACGATACGTACCCTTCCTCTGATGCCGGCCCGTCTGAGTCGGAGCTTTCCTTATAGGCACCATGCAGGGGTTCCCACGAGCTCACATGCAATGCTACCCCATGAAAGGTACAAGCGTCTCCCAAGCACGAGAGGCGATAAACAGCGGCTTACGTGCCTTGAGTGGATTTACCTCGGTGGGTACCAGGGGAAGAATGCCCGATCCGAGTCTTCACTCGAGCCGTACATCACGGTGGGCGTAACAGGTATCTATCTATGGGCCATTCGACAACTGACGAGGTGTGCCCATCGCAACCGGAAGATGCCGGCGGAGAGGTAGTCAGTCTATATTAATGGCAAGATCGACCTCGAAGTCAACACGTGGATGCGGGTAAGCGGGAGCCTGCCAGTCTCCAGATGAAATCATGATTATGAGTATGATTATGATCCAACCGCACCATGCCAGCCCCCAAGTCTACTCGGTCACCGATCGCCCGATAGCGTCCGAATGCGTCGACGTACAGCCGCCGAAACTCGGTGACGGTGGGTCGATCCAGAACCCCGGGCTTAACGGCCCAGTGGCGACATGGGTTCCTGTCAGGGAGCTTAGCATGGGATTCGCGAGGGCATGACATGCATTCCTAACCCCCCCTCTTATATGGTAGGGGTTCTGTGACCATCGGGTTGCCCAGCGTCACGTCACGACTGTGTCATTAGGAGTAGGCAGGAGGAGGAGCAAGACCCTGCGACGACATGCGCATGAGAACACGGCAGTCAGCGCATCATGGCATGGTGGCTCGGATGCTTCAGACAAGCACATGCGACCAGCATGAGGAACGTACTGCCGTCGGTAGGGCTGCCAGGAGGCCTCGTGAACGACAGTTGGGGTCCGTTTTCGTAACGCGGAAGTCGTTTCCCACACGTCGACATTCACAAAGCTTTCGGAATCGGCGTTTCTATTAGCGGAGCAGATGCTGTTTCAAGACATCGCTCCTTGGTCCTCTTGGCGCCACCCATATCACTCTGCAGGGAGTGTCGTATTACCCCGATGCTGAGACCTTGTGTTGTGTATGCGACGGCATGCTACATCATACATGTCCATAAGCTCTGCTAACTAACTTGGTACTCTACGTAACGGGACCTGGTAACGGGATACACTCGAAGATCACAAATTTCTCTACGACGAAGTATGAAAGTAGGAGGAGTAAAACAGCACCAACAAATAGACCCAAGTATCAGCACAACGCGAAGGATTCCTAGCGCAGCGCAGGACCACAGAGTCGGAGTCGTTCCCGACACCCATCCCATAAGAAAAAACCGCGCGAACATTCGATCGAAAATCCTTTGTTTAACGTAATTAGTGTTAAGTCCTGCGCGCGGTACCAAGACTCTGGTAACCACATATTCCCCCGCCGAATTTAGCACTCGCTTTGACAAATGCCCATCAGCTTAACTATTAGGGCGTGAGAGCACGTTTCGGATCATTGCCTATTCTTGCTTGGTCGGGCCATCCTTTATTACACTAACGCCGGGTCGTGGGAATGGATTGTGGTTATGGGCGGTCATTGTATCGTAATAGATTATAGGTACACTACCTACATAGTAGACGATTTCTTCCGTAGGAGGTGGCGTCGAATCAGAGGCTATTTTCTATATTTATATCCTGACTGTTTGGCGGTAAGGATTGATTCACAGGACATGGCATCCGTATTGGCTTTGGCGGTCGCCTCGTTTTCAGCTGCGGATGGGTGGGATGGGTATTATTAAAGTTCTGGCGTGCGGGTTTGCTGCTTTTGTGAACTTTGATGATTTGGGGTTTTTGGTATAGGATTTTTGACTTGTTTGTTTCTGGTTGGGTGTACGCTATTTACTGGGTATTCGGGTAACGGGTTTGTTTGATATTCTTGATTTGGCCTGATACAGGGCTTTGTTGTCTTGACTGAGTCACCTTTTCTCTGGGTTGGGGACCGATATGGTACTTCCAATGGGCAAAGTCCACTGAGAATGGCGGTAGTGGTACTCGTAATAGGCAAACTCAGAGAAGTCAGGCTTATATTCCTCAGTGGCACTTTTGCCCATAAGGCGGTGGCGCTGAAAGGGCCGCAGTAGTCCGTATGCTGGTGAGCGGCGTCGGATCGACTACACGTGAGATACAGATGCTCATCCGTCTTACCTGTATGCTTCTAGAAGAGTCATTGATGGCACGAGGACACCCCGTCAGCTTGGCGTGAAGGGGTGTGAGTTGTTACTTTTACCTTGTAATACTGAGTACTCTATACGCGGGTTTTTCGCCTTACGGTTTTGGGTGTCTAAGACTATGTACTGCTGGGTAGCTGGGTGATCTTGTCTCGTTTTTAGATGCTTGGATCTATTGTGGTTGTTGGTTTGGTTACGGGATATGCTTACAGTTACATGCATTTATGAGATGGGGGCTGGTAGTCTATCATGGGCTTGATTATTGCGGCCTTTGACTATTGTTGAACCTGGAATTAGTCTTGCTCTGGTTTATGCTGACTTGGGATGTCATTGCTCCCGCTGACAGAGGGATTTTGGGTATTATTATACGTCTTGCTCGGGAAGTTGGAAGCTTCTGCCGGAATTTCTTTCATCGGAACGCCTGCCAGTTATCAGCTCATGCAGTGGTGTGCTTTGGCCCAAAATCCTCGACTGGGGACCACGATATTAAAGTTCGAATTATTTTACGCGGTTCGCAATCACTGATGCTGATAACTAGTCGACAAGTCTTTCCAGATTTCCTATGCGTCCTGAATACAGACTCGGCGAAGGCTTCGAAACGGGCCATCAACGCGCCCGTACACCTAACCCAGCATACTCTATGCCGTATAAAAGTTTAGTTTGTTGGAATGGCGCGAGGGTTAAATATGCTTTCAAAATCGTAAGTTTATTTGGAACCTAGACGAAGACGAGCCTCTCTCACATTCCAGTACCGGCCAGTGATGCTGAAAAGTTACATTCCCATAAACCGGAGAGACTTATAGCATGTATCAACTATAACAAGAGCCAAAATAACATTCGACAGTGTACCGCCTCTCACGTAGACTTCAGCAGTCATAGAACCTGTCAGGCCGTAGCATGATAATGTCAACAGCGATAATCTATTACCAACCAAATCCCCGCCATCCAATACCAACAAACCACAGCAATCCCAAGCAATACACAACCAACGCGTATGCGACCAACCACATAGCCCATAAAGCCCCCAATACGCGCGCATCAATAGTCCACAACCAAAGGTAATCATTAGCGAAATCCAGCCGCGAACGTTACAGTCGCTCCCGACGACATATTGGGGGCCCAACGGACCCGTATAGTTTCTAACGTCACCCGACCAACAGGGGTCTTCGATATCAACTCCATACACAACCGATGTTCCCTTCGTTTATAACTTGTAAGTTAACGAATCCCAGGTTTATTAGACACATACTCTTGCCTGTAAATCACAATCACCATGAATAGATTCGAACATTATCCTATGAATCTCCGCAGTGAACCCAATATTAATAAACAAGAAAACGAACCATAACCCCCAAGGAAGAGATGATGGTTCAATCACCAGAACTCCCGGCAAGATAGTACCACGCATACGCCCGATCTAAACACCAGTCTCGGTTACAACATACAACCATCAACAATCTACAGGCCGCACAGTGCACTTGGGGGCCACGCGCAATGAGACGCTGATGCTTAAGAGATGGCCGTTATATCATCTTACATGTAACAAACCATTCATTGCCAATATATCACTCTCACGCCGGTCCGGAGTGCAGGAGGGGCGTATCGATTTGGGGGCGTTGACCGGACGGGTAGAAAGTGATTCTCCGTTCGCTGTATAAGTGGTATCCCCCTCCGCATATCCTCGGCGCCGGGGTGCCGGCATACAACCACAACGGCACGGAGCAACGCAAGTCACCGTAGCATTCGCGAGAAAAGCGGTCTGCAAGTAGCACCCAAGACAAAAGAAACAAATAAACCGCAAAGCCACTACAACAGAGATCTCTAGAGTTTATCGAGTTTATTACTTAGCCTAACACCCACGACGTGATGTTACAACGAAGCGGCAGGCATGCATTGCACCGTCGTGTCTATAAATAAACCCCAAGACCCCTCCGACAGGGGTCCCGTTCAACGCGTGGCACTTTTTGCTGTTGTTTGCTTGGCTGCGCATGCGATGGCCTTTTCAGACTCGCGTCCCAGCCTGCTTGTTGCCGGGGACGAATGGGTGCCGATGAAGCAACAACACCGAGAATGGAGACAATAATGCCACCTCACGAATCACGGAAAGTCGCTTGTCGACATGAAAGTACCCATAGAACCAAATCCTACCCATTACACATATCCCATCCCAATGACTTTTCGCTCGAATCAGATTCACATCCCAGTCCCAGCGATCACCCCCAATGATGACCTCACAACTTACTAGCCGGCGCGGCGCTCCCTATAGCCGTGATCTCATTATACAACAACGTAGTCAGAAAGTCCGCGTAATCCTCGCCAGTAACCTGCGTAGCGAAGTACCGACTAGCCAGCGCGAACTTGTTCCCCTCGGGCGCCTTGGCCGCGAGCTGCTCCGTCTGCTCTTTCAGCAGACGGAGCGCGTACGTCTTGTCGACGCGCTTGCCCTCGACCGTCGTCACGTTGTGGCGCACCCACTGCCATAGCTGTGAGCGGGATACCTCGGCCGTCGCTGCGTCTTCCCTATTTCCGTGAGTCAGTACGGGACTTGAGAAATTGCCGAGTCTCCCGAGTTAAACCGCGCGGAATTTCCCGGCGGATGGGGGGAGGTGGTGTCGTCATCCCGGACAGCTGAGAGCTGCCAATTAAGGGATGCAGGGGTGTATGGAGGGGATGGTGAAGGGGCTGGAAGAGATAGACTTACATCAGGTAGTTGATAGGCACACAGCCGACGCCGCGGATCCAAGCTTCCATGTACCCGAGGCCGATGGCCAAGTTCTTGCGGATGCCCTCCTCGGTGATCTTGCCGGGCACGTTCATGTTCAGCAGGTCGCGGGCGCCAATCTTGACATCCTGGCGCCGCACGAAGAGCTGGTTTGGCGTCGGCATGTGCTCGTTGAAGATGTCGCTGGCAATCTTGGCGAGCGCGGGGTGGGCTACCCATGTTCTAGAAGAGTTTCACATGTTAATTTCTAGAGCTGAATTGCTGGTAGGCGTCCGCTCGCTATGTATGATGGCGGGATAACTGGAGAGAGACAGAGGAGTTACTTACCCGTCATGACCCGCGCGAACTTCGCGCAGCTTATCTGCGCGCACGCCTTCCATCGCTTTGTCGTTCGCCGCCTTGTCATCCTTGATGGGGATCTGCGCCGCCATACCCCCCATAGCATGCACGCCTCGCTTATGGCAAGTCTGGATGAGGAGCTTGACATAGGCGTCCATGAAGGGGACAGTCATAGTGACAGCGCTCCGATCAGGGAGGACGAAGTCGGAGTTCTGGCGGAACTTCTTGATGGTGCTGAAGATGTAATCCCAGCGGCCGCAGTTCAGCCCCGAGCTATGGTCGCGCAACTCGTAGATGATCTCCTCCATCTCGAACGCCGCTAGAATCGTCTCTATCAACACCGTGGCCCGGATCGTGCCGCGCGTCATGCCGATGTAGTCCTGCGCGAGGTTGAAGACGTCGTTCCATAGTCGCGCTTCGAGGTGGGACTCCATCTTGGGGAGGTAGAAGTATGGACCGTACCCGCGGCGTTGGTACTCGAGGGCGTTATGGAAGAAATACAAACCGAAATCGAAGAGAGAGCCTGAGATGGGCTCCCCGTCCACTGTCACATGGCCCTCCACCAGGTGCCACCCTCGCGGCCGTACAATCAGCGTCGGTAATTTGCGATCATTCCGTAGCTTGTATTCTTTCGCTCCTTGCTTGAAGTCCACCTGGCGCCGTACCGCATCGTATAGATTGACCTGTCCGTTGATCATGTTGTCCCATGTCGGTGCGCTGGAATCTACAGATTACGTCAATATTAATGTCCTGTATTGCCGTGCTTTATGCAGCCGTCCGGCCGAAACTTGTATCCTTTTGTCCAGGACAACAGCATGGCACTCCATCATATCTCCTCCGGCAGCAAGACACCGCCCATCCCATCTTGCGTAAATCAAAGAATAAACCAATACCAGAGAAACGAACTTATACATACCCTCGAAATCAGCCATATACGTCCAAACATCCGAGTTCAAAGCATTAACAACCATCTTCCGATCAGTAGGCCCCGTAATCTCAACCCGCCGATCAATAAGCCCCGGAGCAGGCGGCGCGCCCTTCCAAGCCGGGTCCTCACGAACATGCCGCGTCTCCGGAAGGAAATCAGGCAAAGCGCCGCGGTCGATCTCAGCCTGCCGCTGCACACGGGCGTCCAGCAACTTCTTGCGCGTAGCGTTGAAAGACCGGTGCAGCAGCGCAAGGAACGCGAGCGCCTGCGGCGTGAGGATCTTCTTGTGCTCGGGCCGCACGGCCCCGGAGACGGAGACGCCTTGCAATATGGCTTCGGTGCTGGCCATCATGGATCGATTCTTGGTAACAGTCGTGTCTAAGTGAAGCGCTGCCGCACTACCATCTCACTCGATTCAATGTCGTCGAATACCCCTTTGATGAAGCTTAGTTCGAAGCAACGAAGTAACCGAGAGTCGAGCTTACCATTGTGGAGGCATGTGAAGAAGCTATATACCACCGAGGTCCCAAGCATGTGCCAACCGGGACCTCTGCTATGATGTAGGTATGACGACGACAATAGGCGCGGTGGTGCGTAGGGGATGTACCTCGGCGAAGGGGCCGAGCGCCGCTCGGATGACCAGCCGAGACAGAACCTCCTCTTTGTGACTTCATCCGGAGAATTAGTACGCAATTACGTACGTAGATTCATTATCCACATATTCCCCTACAATCCCTAGCGCGGGAATTATATTGATTTATCTGGTTTTTGGTAAGGTTTAGTCAGATGCGCTTGCACGTAGCAGGAAATGGGTGGAGTTTCACCTGGATATGGACTTTAGTGCGGGTCATACAAATAGGCAGTTCGGCACAACGCTCGCTGTCCGGCATTCCGCTCGGAAGAGGTTCCGAGCTGCGAATACCTTATAGACTCGTTGTATACTACATATCATCTACATGGTAAACACCGCCACCTATAGACAAATAGCTGTGGTCGAACAGTTCCGAGATTACATACCGCGGTGACTCTACATGATGTACCCAGGTAATAAAGCAGGGCCGGTATTAGCATGAACCATCGTCACCCCATCAAGGTAGGCATCTCCTTTTCCGCTTCACCCGCTAAGCCGAGCCGAGGTCGGGCTGGAGACCGTCACCCGACCGAGCGTTCCGAACTCCGTCACGACGAGACTCCGCATTTGCGCTGTTAGGCACGCTCCGTACGGAGACACATAGCGGATCATATCCGACTTGGTCAATATACGCACCGGACATCAATTACAGAACAATGTACTATTATTAATCATTACCTCCTACCTATTCGGACGGGATGGTTTGTCAAGCCATCAATCATCAAACAGGCGCCAGCTCATTCCCACGGCCAATTCTCTTCCCCTTTCATCATTGGCCTGACCCATTTTCCACAACACGTCTGTCCATCTACCTGCTGCTTTTATACAGAGAAACTTGGAAACCAACAGGTCCAAAGCCCTCCATTCAAGAACCACGGGGTAGTCCAACAGACTCTTCACCTATCGTCGCGTCAATGTATCTGTTTTCTCTTTTCTTCACCCACAGCCCCTGCCTCACTCCATACAGATGCTGCACACACGAGGATCGAGTAGACGAGGCTACAGATGATACGAGACAAAATGAGCGCAATCCTTCAGAACAAGTAGAACGGGACAACTCAATAGCAAGGGCGAGGACGAGAACTCCTCGCTCGAACCCGTGTGGAATCCACACCATTCCGTTCCGGCTTTGTGTGCATGACGAATCATCGGCGCTGTGTACTCCGTAGACCGACTGGGAAAGCGTAAGCTTTCAAGACATAGTCTTCCAGAATAGCACACCTCGTATCAGGAATTCAGCGTCTTGATCATCATCTTGCTCTTCCGCTTCTCAACAACAAGCAAGTTCCGCACACTAAACACTGAATTCATCGTATCGACAACTTTGTGGAAGCTGCTGGCAGCTCCGCGTTCTTGCGTGAAGCGGGCAATGCATAGTTGGTTGCGTCTGCCGTGCTCAATCACCGTCATGATTTCAATGGCGAATGAGACTTCTTTCATGTTAAGATCTGGTACACATCGTGTCAGTTATCCGTTTCCTCTCTAGGTTCCCGACGGCGCAGCTGCAGTCGGAGGAGCCATGACCTACAATTTTTTGGGCCCACCCGCGCAAAGACGATGTTCCTCTCCTTGTCGACTTGTACGTCTCGGATGCCGTATTTACGCCACTCTTTCAGGAGGATCACCAATTCCTGTCGTGCGCGACGACGGGTAATCGAGAAGCAGAGGTACTTGGTGGCCGGCTTCACTCGGAATAGACGGGCAAGCCAGTTCTGTTGCGGTTCGATGGTGCGAGTCGGTGCTTCATCTCCTCGTTTACTGTTCAACAGAGCTTGGTTTGAACGGCTATACGTGCGAGACGTCTTTTGACTTTGCACATCGTCATCGTCGGATTCTGTTATCTCGTTAGCATTGGTCAATATGCAGGGCCGGGCAAGTCAACTTACCAGCAAGTGACATCCGCATCTGGGTCTGGTCTCTGCTATTGCGCCAGAAGGCGAGATTGAAGCTCTTCTTTCTGGCTGGGGGGATGGCTGGACGGGGACCTGTCGAGGAGTTCGTCGAAATGTATGTAAGACGGTCGGTTCGACTTGAAGCAGAGCCCTCTTTAGTATTCAATATATTCTCTTTATCCTTGGATCCACGCTTGAACCATGATGGCTTTCTCATAGCAGCAGTGGAGTTCGGTATATCGTCAGAAGGAACTTCTCGAGCGCCCGGGTGGGAGCTCGTCAATCCATCATTCATATATCGTTGACGAAGGTTCATGTTTTCCGAATTATCGGCATAAGTCGTGTGAACTCGTTTGCGGGCATCGGAAAAGTCCGGTGGATAAGACTCTACGTATCTCTTGCGTGATGGGGAATTGACAAGGCGTATGGTCTGATCCTGTCGGGAAAGGAACTCCAGACCCGCGGGGTCATCCCCGACCGGAGCGGACATCACCCGAGGCTTATGGTTAACATCACCATAAGCTCCTCCCTTGGACTTTTCATTGATCGATGGCAAGGGAATTTTGTCCCTTCCCCATTGAGTGCTGTATTGTGAATAGATAGGCGCTGATACAATTCGGCAATTTGTCTCGCCGGTTGACAGGTCTCTTCCTGCGTCAATACCGCTAACTCGAGAAATACCATAGTTCATGCGTGAAGACGTCTCACGGGGGCCATCTCCTTCATCGGCGTCGTGCATGGCCGAGGTTGTCGGCGTTGGTGGCAGTGGACGACGATCCCAAGGATGAGCAACAGTGTACATATTTTTGTTGCCGTAAGGATCGAGAGCTGAAGTTGTTAATCCCACAGACAGTGACGCTGCGTCCGCCGAGATTGACGGTGCTCTTGGAGTGTTGTCTAGGCATGGCTCTTCGCTGAGCAATGAGCTATTGAAAGCAGCGTCGCAATCTTTTGCTATGCTGTGGCTGAATTTGCGCACATCCTCATTCCAGTGTATGCTGCTACGATCCGCCGGAGACACGTTCACCATGGACTGGGTGCCCGCTCGACTTTTTCTATTCAGATTACCAGGCGATTGGGCGGCCGGGCCCGCCAAGTAGGTAGGGCCGTAATCATTTGCTGTATTCTCTCCAGAAACGCTGGCTGGCTTGCGCTCTCCTCCGCGCTGGTTCGCTGACTGTCGTTGAACATGCGAGAAATCGACTCCTCGTTTGCGCCTAGAAGCAGGCCTCGCATACGGTATGCTACCATTACTCTGAATCGAACTCAATGATTGTCGCGAACCGCGTATCGTCGCTGGAATCGCGATTCGGTGGCTTCCCCTTGCCTGTCTTGAGTGATTGGAGTTGCTTCTGAACGATCCATTCCGAGTATGACGTGAAGCTGACGAGCGGCTAGAATTGTTCGCTGTACTACCGTTACGGTGGACAACAATCTTTGCGTGACTGGCGTAAACATTCTCGATGATTCTTGAAGATTTATAAGGATCGTAACTCTGGATTGTTGCGCCTCCATCTGTAACATTATCTGCCTCTTCGATGCTGCCGTCGGTGGGGACGGTAGATATCACGGTGAACCGCGAAGGCGTCCTCCTATACCTAGAAGGGAACTCGGCTGTGGTGAACTTCTTTTTCCAGTTAGCAGGCCGCAGATGGTGGTAATCGCTCGGAGAGTGAGTCAAGTTCGTATCATAATTCTCGAGCTCCTTTTCACGGTAGGCGAGCAGCAACCAGTAAAAAAGCTTTTGATCATTAGGCCTGCTACAGTATCAGCATCATCGACTTCCGCACTCCACTATGACAGATGTTTAAACCTACTGTGTATTGGTCAGTAGCATGGCGATTTGCTTCTCAGAGAATGTATGCCACATAGACTTCAATTGTCGTAAAATTTGCAAGTCAAGTTCTTCTGGTGGTACCGGTTTGGATTTGTCACTCGCTCGGGAATTCAGTGCCAGACCGCCGTCATTCAGGTCATCTAAATCATCGTATTTCCGCATCAAGGGATGCTGCCAAATCTTTTGAATCGAAATCCGCTTCAATGGTTGGACGGTCAACATTTTCGCGATCAAATCCTGGGCGCCTTTGCTGAGCAAACTGGGCACAAAATACACGCCCTTCGCGGCTTTTGCAAGAACCCGATGCACATCCCCATCAGGGTCGTCGAACGGAAGCCGTTTGCAAAGAGACGCATAGAGTATACAACCCAGACTCCAGACATCGACTTTGTCGCCTTGGTAGCGAAGGTGCGCAATCAGTTCAGGGGCAGCATAATGAGGGCTACCACAAGACGATCTCAGGTAATGAGTCGGACTTTGCTGAATTGCTGCCATACCGAAATCGGCTATCTTGACCACACCATTGGTTTGCATGAGAATGTTCTCTGGCTTCAAATCCCGGTGGTAGATACGGAAGGAGTGAATGAATCCCAAGGCGGCGAGTATCTGGCGAAAGTAGCTCATCATTTCAAACTCGGGCAGCGGACCACAGTTGTTTATATACGTGAACAAGTCACCACCGTTCATATACTCAAGGACAAGATAACTAAATAAGGGGTTAGAGGAGAGCGAAGCGATCAGGCCAGCGACTTACATTTCGGCGCGATTCTCCCAAATATCATGCAGCTTGACAATATGAGGATGGTCAATGAGCTTTAGTATGGCGACCTCGCGTTCGATCGACAAGGGCATTTGTCTCTGCGAAATGAATTCATCACGACTGCGATCCCACTTGTCCAACTCGGCCATGCTGCCAGCCGTTGTCAATTGGGTCATATTTTTGGCAAGAATTTTGATGGCCACAATGTCTTGCGTAGATCGGTGCCTCGCTAGGCGGACACGGGCGGCGAAACCCTTACCCAAGGTCTTGCCTAGTTGCCATGGCCCAATATGTGTTTTTCGATTTCCGCTCGATGCGCCGCTTGAGGCAGATATCTGGGAGAAACGCTTGTCTTCGGCACATCCGTCAGTCCCAGGCGTCGTTTGCATAGTCGCGACACGGGGGTTTGCGCTGCTGGAGAGGTCCGGTCCTTTCAAATTGGGAGCTGGGCCGTTAGATGACGAGGTCGTATATTTGCGGACGGGAACATTGATTGGGGGACCACCAGTTGGATGGGCACGCAATGGATTCGGCTTAGGACCCTGTGGCTTACCGTGCTTCCCGGGCTTTTGGGGCGAAGCATTGATAATCCGATCGGTCGCGTCTCCTAGGGGAGCGCGGCGAACGCGGGACTTCGAAGTCCCGCGAGTAGCCATGTCCCGGTTTGACAATGAGAGCCTTACAGTAGCATATCCGCTCCAACTTCAAGACGGTGAACCCAATTCGCTTGGACGGCGGGTGCCCGACTACCGGAAGATCGCGAGAGGGAATAGTATGGGGAGTCGGAGGCTAGGCTTCGATCAAGGTAATTAGTATTGTCAAGCGAATGAAAGGCGCAAAAGTGCGACTATAAACGGCAGGGAATAGAAGAAAGGGTGGTGAGGTTGTGCTCAAATATACCACGAGTTGATGCAGCAAACAATAGCAGCGCGGCACATGGAAGGAAATCAGAAATGATAGGGTTGGGTATGTAGAGAGAGAGAGAGAGGTAGAGAGCGTCAGGAATCCTGCTGGGGGATTCAGTAGAGGCAGAGAGGGTGGCAGATGTGGACTGCAATGTGGAAGGAATGCTGGTGGAGGGGCAGATGGAAAACAGTCGTGGCAGTGAATTGATGCGTAGGTACGTACCTAGGTACCTACACCTCGCTGAGAAGACGTTGAGAAGGCAGGTATTCGTTTGTACCTGTGTCTGGGGGCAATGTACCTGTGTAGAGCAGTTAGCAGGCGTTGGTACGTTGCTCAGCAGCTAACAAGACCTACCGCAACGTTGACTTAGACATCCGGCCTGGAGGTAAAGACACCGGCAACAACGGATACGTAACGATGCGCAGGCAAAGACAACCCCTAAAAGCCCCTCACTAAGCCCTCCCATAGGCAGTACCTTCCAGGCCATGGCAACCGGAAGTAAACAAACAACATGCCGGGCGATTAGGCTTTGTCAACAACGCCCAGGCATTCACCACGAGACAACCGAGACAACTTAGTCAGCACTCCAAGATACGAAGTCTGATAGGCATCTGCACAAGTAAGTTATTATCTACTGAGCCACAGTGACGTAGTATGGTCGAGAATGAAGAGAGATTGGAAGTGCTGCGTACGGACTACTTTGGCGTGGACACCGGTGTATCTACACGCATTGCTGTGGCATTGTTACATTCGGCAGCATCATTCAGGGTCGGCGGCTTGACGTAGAGATGAAATGCAGGCAGGATGACGCCAGTTTATGACCAAACTAACTCGATTATGGCATGGGACTATGTGAGTTCTACCAAACGGTGTAATGTAAGGCGAGCGAATTCGTCTCAACTCAACGTTAAGCGATGGGTTGAGGTTGAAGGTGGGTGCAAAATGTTCCAATAGAAGTTCGGGATGCATATTGCCACCTTCCGCTACGCCCAATTACGTAAGGATCGCCTTGGCAAAGCTCCGCCGATAAAACGCGCTAGATTACGTAACTACTAGTTAACTAGTTATCCTCTTATGCGTCATATGGCTTACACTCCATGCGAAAAATGGGCAATACGATTGCTATACCGAGTATATTATCTTGCGAAAACTGCAAGCAGCCTGTCAAATATACGAATATAGAGGTGTGTGCTTGTACAGGGGCAGACGCTAACCGTGGAAGATGTTTTAGTGGTCCAACGCGTCGGAGGCGACTAGAACCTTATCGACCGCGTCGCATCGACAATTGATAAACTTTAGCCTCTTTCACCACACTCTACACTTTACCTACCATGAACGACCGATTTGACAGCAGCGCAGTGCAGTGATAGTAACGCTCTGTGTCCAACTATCTGCGGAGATGGAATCATCTGATCGATGAGTTCCATTCCGTCCGGTCTCAGCGAGTCTCGTCACTCTCAAGCGCCCCGCGTCTCACTGCCACTCCCGCTTTCGTGATGCCGTCACTCGAACCCCGCCGGCGGCCGAGGGCTGTCTACGAGGAGGACCACAAACACGAACCGTCGCCAACTGCGTCAGAGTCATCGAAAAGGCGTAAAAATGATGTGGACGGACGTGTGTCTGAGGAAGGAAGGGAAGATGAGATGAGCGACGATTCACCCGTCCCTACCCGGCACCGCAGTGACAACGGTGGTGTCTCGACAACCAGTCAGACTGCCGACCTTAGCCAGTTTCACCCCGGTGCTATAGTCCGAGTCCGAGTCGACAACTTTGTCACGTACACGCGTGCCGAATTCTTCCCAGGCCCTAATCTGAATATGGTCATCGGCCCGAACGGAACAGGCAAAAGCTCTCTTGTCTGCGCCATATGCCTCGGCTTGGGATATCACCCCAAACATCTCGGCCGCGCTAGTCATGTTGGCGAGTTTGTGAAGCATGGTGAGGAATTCGCGACTATTGAGATAGAGCTGCAAAGGCGACCAAAAGACCGAGCGAACTTCATCGTCCGCGTCCAAATTAACCGGGAAGATAACGGTAGAAAGTGGTGGCTGAACGGCCAAGAAACCACCCACAAGGTCATTCAAACGGTGGCACGGAAACTCCGAATCCAGATTGACAATCTTTGCCAATTCCTGCCTCAAGATAAGGTCGCCGAGTTTGCTGGGCTGACCCCCACACGACTTCTTGAAGAAACCCTTCGCGCTGCTGCACCTGAGGAGATCCTAAAATGGCAATTGGAGCTCAAGGGTCTGCACAAAGACCAAAGGGAGATGAAGGCCCAAGTTGAAAACTGCTCTGAGATTCTGAAAAACCACGAGTCTCGCCAGCAGGGACTTCAGGCCGATGTGGACAGGTTACGTGAGCGGGAAGCCATTGAGAAGAAAGTTGAAGATCTCAAAGGAGCACGTGCGGTCGCTAAGTACAATGGCCTCCGTTTCAAGTACATTGAGTCGAAAAAGAAAGTAAAAGAGGCCAAGGAGAAACTGGTGGACTTGGAGAATGCCTGCGGACCCGCCCTGGAAGCTGTGAACAGAAAACAAGCATACCAAGCAGAGATTGAGCCTGTCGTAGCGGAGCGAATGAAGGCCTTACGCAATGCCGAAGTAGCAGGAGAGCAAGCGCTGCACAAAGTAGAGACGTACGACGGAAAGATTGTGGACGAAGAAAATAGTGCGAGGGCCGAAGAAGACGCACTACAAAGCATCAAAATCAAGATCCAGCAAAGGCGCAAAGAACTTACTACCTTAGAAGGCAGGCTGAAGGACAAGCCCGCAGAGTTTATACCTGCTGAATGGAATGTCAAAATTGTAAGCTCTATTCTCTTGAGAGATTTGTACGTTGATATACTAACGCACGCGTTCCTGTTCCCTTTAGCGCCAAAAAGAAAGCGATAGACAAGAAATTGAAGGGCATAAACGCAGACTATACGACCGGTTAGAAGAGCTCAAGGTGATGAATTCGACTAAGAAGGCGACGCTGGATGGCTTAGAAAACGATTTTACGAAGCTAAATTCCCAGGAAGGAATAAAATTGGCACAGTTGAAGAGTGTGAATCAAGATGCCGCCAAGGGCTGGGAATGGCTGCAGGAAAATCAGAACCAATTTGAGCAAAAGGTATTCGGCCCCCCGATGCTCACCTGCTCGATTACGGACACGAAATACTCTGACCAAGTTCAATCGTTGCTCAGCCAGGAGGACTTCATCTGTTTCACTTGCCAGACGCGTAATGATCACCAGAAACTCAGCAATCAATTCTTCCGTCAGATGAACCTCTCTGTTTCTATTCGAACCTGTGTCAAACCCTTTTCATCCTTCCAACCTCCCATACCAAAAGCCCATCTTCGTCAATTTGGTCTCGATGCATACGCCATTGAATACTTGGAAGGCCCTGAACCCATATTGGCAATGCTATGCGCAGAGAAGAAACTTCACGCGTCAGGCGTTGCTCAACAGGATATTAGCAATGCCCAATATGAACAGCTGATGGCGATGGGAAAGATATCAGGTTGGACAGCCGGCAAGCGGACATACCGGGTTTCAACACGCAGAGAGTACGGCCCCGGCGCAACGTCAACGACCACCAGAACAATTTCACCTGGCCGCTTCTGGACAGACCAACCTGTGGACGTAGCTGAACGGGCAGATCTGCAAAGGCGAATACAAGAGGTTCAAGAGGAAATGAATGCATTCAAGCAAGAAAGGCTTGAACTAGTAGAAAAGGAAAAGTCTCTAGCCGAACATGCCAAAGAAATCATGGATGACATTGTGAGTTCTCCATCCGTCAGCTGCAGAGAGGGACACTAAACAATTTCCAAGAGCATTTTAAAACAGCAAAAGAACGAGTTACAGAGAGCCGCTACGCTATACGCATCACTCGGAGACAAGATTCGTAGGCATTGACTGTCCCTCAGGGAATATGGCGTGAGCTAACTCATTCCAGCTACTGTCCAGGGTCAAATAGATGATGCTCGGCGAGACTATGCTGAGGCAAGACTTCGTATCTCCGAGTCTACTGCTCGGTCCGACGAGCTTCTACTTGAGAGAACACGGGCAGTTCTTCAGCATAAGGAACTTCTCTCGGAGATTCGTAATGCGCACCAATCTTTACTGGATGCTCAGATTCGACTTATTGAAGCAAAGTCGGACGTTAAAGCCCTTGAAATGCGCAACATAGAGATCAAGCAACGCCTCGATGATCAAAAGACGGAAATCGTCAATGCGAGAGCAGAGAGCGAGCGATTCAAGGAGGAAGCGCAACGAGCTCAAGAGGCGGTCTCCGAGGTGGTGGGTCCAAGTGGAGATGCACTCCCCTATCTTACTGGGATCGCTAGGGATAAGACGGTTGAAGACTTGGACAACGAGATAGTGGACGAGCAGAGCAAGCTCGAATACGTCCATGCTGTTGATCCTTCGGTGCTGAGACAATTCCAGAAGCGGGCGCAGGAGATTCAGACTCTGACCCAGCAGAAGGAGGAGCTTACGGCCAAGTTCGACTCGCTTTCGCACCAGACCCAGGAGTTGAGGCAAAAGTGGGAGCCACGCGTTGATGCACTGGTCACCCAGATCAGCGATGCGTTTGCTTACAATTTCGAGCAAATCAATTGCGCTGGCCAGGTGGACATTTACAAGGATGAGGAAGACTTCGAGCAATGGGCCATCGAAATCAAGGTCAAGTTCAGGTTAGTAACTCTGTTCCGATTGAATCGGTTTCATCTAATCCCCTTTCATCCCGTTCTCATACCAGAAGCCCAGCGGAGAATCCTAGTTACTAACATGCGTGGAATGAATATAGACAAAACGAGACGCTCCAGCAACTCAACCAGCACCGCCAGTCAGGCGGCGAGCGCGCCGTGTCAACCATCTTCTACCTGATGGCGCTACAATCGATGGCGCAGGCCCCGTTCCGCGTCGTCGACGAAATCAACCAGGGAATGGACCCGCGCAACGAACGCATGGTGCACGAGCGCATGGTCGAAATCGCCTGCCGCGAGCACACCTCGCAGTACTTCCTAATCACGCCCAAGCTGCTCACGGGCCTCCGCTACGACGAGCGCATGCGCATCCTCTGCATCGCCTCGGGCCAGCACATGCCCTCGGAGGGCCGCAAGCTCGATTTCGGAAGACTCGTCAAGATCCAGAAGGCCATTACCGCCGCTGCTTAGACGGTCCCTTATACAGACAGTCTTCACTTCCGGTCTGAAGCAGACCAAGAAACGTGGATTACGAGTTTGCTACTTTTATGCGTTTGCTTAACGAATAAGCATCAGAAAAGGAATCGTTCATGAATAGACGCGAATGCTTCAGTGCCGGTTTCTTTCAGGTTTGGGCGTAATGTGCGTTTGCTTGGACGGGAAATAGCTATGATTGGTAGGTAGGTAACTTGACTCTCAGACGAAAATATCTTTGCTTTACGACTGTTTACGATGCCATGATTGGCGTAAATGCGATGCTTCTTGCTACTATCTCAATGATGCCTACAGTGAAGGTGAAATCCTGTCCCTGAACATTGATATTACAGATGTGATTACGATTAATATGCTAGGTTTGTCTAGTCGACGTGAATATGAAATGTAGAGCACGCATCCCAACCCCATAACATCACCAAAACCAACCCCCGAAACAAAACCTCAAAGATTCCGAAGAACATCCACAACCCCCCACCCCTTCTCCAAAACCGAAGTCCCATACCCAACCCCCACAACCCCCCGCGTAAACCGCCACCCACGCTCCTGCGACGCAACAGGATACCGCGCAGGCCCAGGGATAGCAGTACGAACCCCAAACCCCCCAAAGCGATCCTCACAAACGCTCTTAACATTACACAGACCCCGCAACCCTTCCTCGCCCGCAAACCGCCCGTACCCCGACCCGCCAACGCCCCCAAACGGGAGCTGAACCGCGTAGAACACGGCGAAGTCGTTCACCGCGACGCCGCCGGCGCGGACGCCCCGCACCACAGCGCGGAGCACGGGGTCGGAATCGGAGCCGTAGACCGAGGCGCCGAGGCCGAAGGCCGGCGCGTTGGCTAGGGATAGGATCTCTGCGGCGGACGACGACGGCGCGCGGAGGATGGTCATGATCGGGCCGAAGCACTCCTCGTTCGCGATGGCCATGTCCGGCGTGACGTCCACGAGAAGCGTAGGCGCGAAGTAGAACCCGTGCGGGTGGTCCGGGTGGACATACCGTTTCCCGCCGGCAAGCAGTCTCGCGCCGGCCTTCACGGCGTCGGAGACGAGGGTTTCTAAGCGCGTGAACGATGCGTCGGAGATCATTGCTCCGACGTCTTTGTCTAGGCCCAGCCGTAGCGCGCGCACGCGGGGCGTGAGCGTGTCGACTAGCTTGTCGTAGACTCTCGGCGTCGCGATGATGCGCTCGATGCCGATGCAGTTCTGCCCCGACGCCTGGAACGTACCGCGGAGGAGCACTTCGGCAATACGTGGTAAATCATGCGCTGCAGAATCGAGGATAATAGCCGCGTCTTTCCCGCCTAGCTCAGCGACCATGGGCGTGAGGCTACGCGCTGCGCTCGTTGCTACGTGGTGACACACCGGTCGACTGCCAATGAAGGTGAGATGCGATATACCTGGGTGGCTGGTTAAATGGCCGGCTGTCTGCGGCCAGCAGACGACGCTTTGGATTAGTGCCGGGTCGTGACCGTGTGCTATCAAGGCGCCCTGCGCGATGCTGGTGTAATACGCCGCGCTCCAGCACGTCTGCTCGCTGACTTTGACAACGACGCCGTTACCGGCGAAGATGGAGCTGATAATGGGGCCGATGAGATTATGGAATGGGTAGTTCCAGCTGACGATAGCGGCGACGACGCCGAGAGGTTCGTAGTGCACGGTAGCCCTTTTATAAGACAATAATAGATTGGTTGGTCGTTTCGATGGCCGCAGAGCCTTTTCGCCGTGCTTGATGGTCCACTCTAGTTTCTCGGCCGTCACCATGATCTCGCCTAGCTGGGCGTCGATCATCGTCTTGCCCGAGTCGAGCGAGCTGGCCCGGCAGATCTGCTCCTGGTTGTCGAGGACGTGCCGCAACATAGAGCGCAGCACGGCGCGTCGCTGCGCAAAGGTCGTGCTGGCCCATGTCTTCTGAGCAGCAGCGGCCTGTGAAATGGCCCGATCAAGACCAGCTGGCGTCGAGGGGTTCACAAAGCCAAGGAATTGGCCAGTGGCCGGCGCGTAGCATTGTATAGCTGTAGTCCCCGAAACCTTGATGTTGGCGTTCTCAAGAATCCTTTTCTCCTCGGGCAACTTGGCATCGAACGGAGGAACTGAGTAGCGAACCGGTTTCTCTTCCGAGCTGAAGAAAGTAGAATAAGGAAGCAGATATAACAACAGAACGCCGGTAGCTAGACAGATGGCTACGGTGGGCAGCGACATCGTCGTCAAGTAGGTAAAGTCTTTGTTGATCCTATTCATCATCAGAATTCATAAACAGACATATCCAATAAGTGAGCACGTACGGGAACCGCCGCAAGTGCGCAGTTAACTGCTCCAGCCAGACCCTCACATCCTCGAGAACGAGAACGAGGGCCTCAGCATGTGCCGCCATGGTCTGCTGATGTCGGTGACGGTGAGATGGTCCTTGGCTTTCCAAAGCGAATGTATGCCACTGAACTGGCCTACTCCTGGACTGGAAGCCTATAATGTCCCCATATAACTCACACCAGTTGAGACATTCGCCAGAGTTAAGTCCAGACGTCGAGCCTTCACTCGATATTATGCGATGGCGCGATGTTGTGTTGGTGTTGATCCGAAAGGAAAGATCTATCTACTTACGCAGTATAACTAACCGCTTATAAGATAACTTTGCTGTGTGACCTCTATTATGTACATACATTATGTATATACAGTGCATATATTGCCTAATAAATACTATGTAGCTAACGGAACAACAAGCAGGCAAATTCATGGCTACAACATAACAAACCCCTACACAATCGCAGCAACCATCTCTCCTGGGCTTGTAGTCGGAAGCGTCCACTGCCGCGGATGTATCTTCAGGGAAGTTGATCACGGCCGTTATAGTTTTGTGGTCTGTAGGAAGCCTTGGGGATATGATATCCCAGTTTGTGTCATGCCGCATCTAGTCCTCCTGGATGTGGATATAGTCTATCCTCGAAATCCCTTCCATGACTCCCAGTTTGTTTCTGCGAAGAAAGGAGTAGGCTCCGCTATCAGGATTCCTATCCCTCTATCCATTGGCTATGTCCTGGTCTCATCATGCTAGCTGCGTAATCAGTCGGGACATAAGGGGATCGACGGCGACCCTGAAAATATCAACTCCACGACCATGTATCGCGCGGCTCCTCCGTCTTTTCTGGTGGCTGAGCTTGCAAAACGCTCCATCGGAGCTCCTATATATTCCACCATGCCTTGTATCTTGCAATAACCTCAACCTTATGTTTAAAGTTTACTACTGACCAGGTACATGAAAGCCTGCTTAGGTTCTCTATCCGCTGTGCTATTCTCCTGTTTCAAGCAGGTTAAAGAAGCTGCCAAAGAAACTACAGAGTAGCTCGTTCCAACGCATTCATATTTGCTCGTACTGAGCGCATCCACACAATTATTAGCCTTTCTCAATATTTCCGCACAAATGGCCTTCAATCAACCTCAAGAATGGTCCCCGGAACCATATCAAGAGATACACATAGACCGACTCAGCACCGCCATGCTCTGGCCCTACCCTGTACCTTCACCGACGTACCCCGCCGCACCAAGAGAAGAATCTCGAGCACGGTTCAACCAGAAGTATGCCCACAAGGCTTTGAATGCCTCAAATCGTCTTACAACGGACGAGCTTGAGCTCGTACGTAGACATCTTTCAGACTTGTTTTACGAGGCTGCAGCTCTACGTTTACGATTCCAGCCCCCATTCTCCCACGGCTGGTCGAGGACGCTGCTGATGCCAGGGCCCGCGAAAGCCTTGCGAACAGATGAACTCGACCTATGGAACAAGCAAAACCGCCGTTTATTTCATTGGTGACTCGCGCTATTCAGGCCATGACCACGGATATACAGACCGGCGTCTGGGCGCTTACATCTACCGCGAGTGGCACCGCGTGCACGACGGCCGACCGAACCTGCAGCGTTACAACTTCTTCGCCAAGGCATTGCAGGTAACGAAATCCGTAGAATCGTTCGACGTAGCAGCTGTCATCGATATACACCGGCGGCTATGCAACTCCATGTCGGCCCGGTTGAATAAAGAGGTAATCTTCCGCTACCCTTTTCTCGCTGGAGAAGTGGGAAGCACAAATTTCCCGCAGGCAGACATAGCGAAGACGTGGCGTGAGCACGGCTTCACCATGGGTCATCTCTTTCGCGCCGTCTTGCTCGTGGCAGACGAAAATGTTATTCCTGAGACGTGCCCAGTGCAGCCAGAGTCGGAGTTTCGCGACGACAGCACGCTTCAGGAAACGGCGGCATGGCTGGAGCGTCTGATGCCGGAGTGCCGCGTGTTAATGGTACGCACTGGGGACGACGCGCATTTGAGCAGACCTGTATCTTTCGCAAGCCTTGTAGACCCGTTGAACGGCGACCAGAACAGCGACCAGGGGGATGGGTCCGGTCAGGTGGACCGTGGTTAGGGTGACGGTCCCTGTCGCGATGCGTTTTTTGCACGAGCTGCAGGTCCAGGAAGAAGCCGCATACCTTGATCTGCGGCGCGTAGCCGACAGAATGACGGAGGACCGCGAACGTGCGTGCCGCGAATGGGTGGACAGCGTAATGCGCCATGCTGAGGATGCGGGCATAGACGGGAATACGTATACTTGGAAAGCTGTGAGGAGGATGTGGGCTGCCCGCGATGGAGAGACTTTTAGCGACGGGCAAGGCGACGAAACGCGTCTTTTCCCTCTTTATTCCTGGACCTGTATATGGTAGAGCTTTATAACTGGTCAGTGTACTGTTCCGCGCTTCACTGCGAGTTATTATCATGCTGTGGCGTTAAAGGTAGGAAATGGCCGGCGGCAGATTTGGCGAGTGGAATTAACTAGATTCGTCGGTTATGACTCCTCGAGAACTCCTTCGATCTTAGCCTCAACTAGTAAACCAGAATATACAGGGCTTTGTAGAGTTCGGCAGGTAGGCCGCCGCGTCCCGGAGACTTTCCCTTTAACTGCCTGCACGGTCCTCTCGCCAACCGGGCTGCTGATCTTTGACTTTGAGAACTTGCCTCTTCTCAAGCCTATCCGGTTGTTTCTCACAGAAGAGGTCTGTGTAGTAGTCCTTCGCCACCCGGTTTATCCCATCCAGGGACGTCTCTGGGCCATCTTCGAAGCGCCGCTATCTCGATGCTATTGACAGAGATATTGCGCGCGTAAAACTGTCTCGTTGGGCTCTCCCCTGGAATAGAGTATTTGGCTAGGGCGTTGGATGCGTAGGCCCTGTTCTGATCGATTGCCGGTCCTATCACATGCTTGTAGCATCATACATCTCTTAACCTGTCAACCTCTCTACCATCCAAGACATGGGCAGTCGTGTAAAGCGCACATATGCCGTGTTTGTTCAATCGGGGTCGAATTCTCTATACCTACTGCTACCTTGCCTGCATTAATATCTAATCGGCCGACCCCTTTCATGTCGCCGTATGCTTTCTTGCTTGTCCCACAGGACTATATACACACGCAATGCAGTTTCAACACCCCCTCTTTGCAGGCGACCCCATAGCAGGTGTCAACGTTTCTCCAGCATCCATTCATGTAATCAATGCCATCGCTCTCCAGGGCGACAAGGACCCTTGATTCTTTCCACCCCAACGCCGTCCCGTTCTTCCCAATAGCACTGAAGCTCCAAAGGCAATCGCCACACTAAAAGTACGGCCAGCGGGGAACATTCCTGGCATAGAGGAATAGCCACCGAAGAAGTGTAAAGAGAATGTGGTAGAACAAGAAACTCTAATTCCTAGGGAGGAAACGGGGGAAAAAAAAAGCCAAGGACAGAAGTACAAAATCTTGTCACTTTGATCATCGCCTCATACACTGGCCACGCCAATATTATGCACAGAGAAAAGTAGAAGGAAAAACGCCAACGCCCAGCCTTGAAGCACAGTTAAAGATGCGTTTGCAGGCGTCCACACCACAGTGGACATGCGGCAAACTAGGCATACCGGCACGTATCATAGATTGCTGTTGCAGATCATAGAGCGTCGGGGGCGGGGATATCATCGAGATGGAAAATGATGGGAGGCCACAAGTGAAGCCGGCCTCAAGTATGTATGCAGGAATGAGTTCGCCTAAGGGGCAAACGTTCTATTCGTGTTCTCGAATATGGCTGTTCTGGTCTTTATGAAATGTGAAGGGCGCCTTGAAAGACTTGCCACGAGTACGTCTTCGAATCCGACTGACCAGTCCATTCCCTTCAACATCAGGTGACTGCGATTGAGTAGACTCAAAACGACTCAACATGGCAGCAGTTGTGAAGTCATTTGAAGCTTCAAAGCTGGCACGGACTGCTCTTCGGTCCATCGATGCTCGCAACCGGTCGTACGACGGTCGTACGCGATCCACAGGTGGCTGAACCGGGATATCCGGAATGTCCACGGGCTGTTTCACGGGGACGTCCATCGACACGTCATGACCGGTATAATTCGTTCCGTCGCTTCCCCTTTGGCTACGGCCATGACCAACTACGGACGCCCCCGCGATTGATGGCGAGTAGATTGGTTGGAGATCTTCATCCACACTTTGTCGCGTAGGGTGGGTTTTTCGTCGAGAAGAGACCGAAGAACTATACAAACTCCCTTTGCCGTCATCATGACCATAATCTTCCGCCTCTGGCTCCTCGGTCTTGTTGTCAAACTTGCCAGAAGCAACCTGTTCTCGGATGATGTCCACGTCGTACGGCCAGAACACCTTCTGCAGAGCCTTGCTAGCGTATCGAGGCGCTATGCAAACGAGCGGTGTAAGAACTAGGACAATCCAGAATGACAACTCGCCATATATCTGCCCAGCTGATCCATGGAAGGTCCCTGCAAATGTTGAAAGTGTGTAAACACCCGACCAGAAAAAGATCAACAAGTCGCTGAGGACAATAATCAATACAGTGAGCCAATCCCAGGTGTATGTGTTGATCAGAATGTAGAGATTGATGGTGATGACAGCAGGATGAGCAACGTAGGCACCGAGTCGGTAGCGTTCGCTAATATCTTTACCATTACCAGCGATGCTTGGGGTATTAGCTGCCACCAGGTAAGGTATAAAAAAAGTTATAACACTTTGATACAACCCATCCAGCATATATGTCCTGGCACAAAGGATCAGTATATATTAAATGGAAGCAAAAATATGAACAAAGCCTTACCAGAATTTTCGCTGTGTCCACTCCATGCGCTCTATACCGCGACGGTAGAGCTGCGGAACGGCCAGCGACACTGAATCCGAAACGTCCTGATCGAGGACGCCAATGACGATCGGTGGGAGTGAGGTGAAGATGAGATTGAACAAAATAATGTACGTGTACTCGAAGAGGTAAGTAATGTCGTAGTTGCACCAGATCTGATACCAAAAAATCGTGAAGGTCCAGATCATGTTTTTGTAGAAGAAATTGGCTATCGCCTCAGCCATTCTGCGATACGACCATCGGCCATGTACGAGAACTAATCGCTGGAGGAAGCGGAATTGACCAATGGCATAGTCGGCGGACATCACAGCCTGACGACCTTCAACGCCAGCGATTCCGACACCAACGTCTGCTTCTTGGATCATGGCAACATCGTTAGCACCATCGCCGATCGAAAGGGTCATCACGTCAAGGCCAGTCTTGACCATCGACACGACTGCGGCCTTTTGGGCTGGGCTGACGCGGCAGCAGAGAACAGAGGCGCACTGTTTACACAAGAGTAAGAATTTCTGTTTCAATCTCTCGTCCAGAACCCACTTCAGGGTAAATCCATCAACAACTAGGGCATGCGTAGGTGATGGGGGTTCATGATTCTGTCGTGCTTCGGCTAGATCTGTGTCATCGCCCGTCAGTCCAAAATGTCGCAACCTTTCGGTCAGTTCCGCATCCAGCTGAGCGATATGAGCATCACCAGTTGTATTACCCGACTCGTCCTCGTTCACTTTCAGGCTTATGAGCTCCATGTCGTTGTTCAATAGGTTACAAGAAAACCCGATATTGATGGCGGTTTCAACTTTGTCTCCTGTAAGCACCCATAACTTGATGCCTGCTTGTCCAAGCAATTCAATCGTAGCGGGTACACCGTCTTGAAGACGATCTTCAATAGCAGTGCCTCCAAGGAGGGTGAGGTTCTGTTCAATCTGGTCTGCGACTTCCTCAAGCTTCTCTTCTCGGTCTTGCAAGGCGGACGCTGCTTTGTCATGCTGCTTGCGCCAATCGAGGTATTCCTGTTCAGAGAGTATGCGCTCGGCTATACAAAGGGTGCGCAGACCTTCTCGAGCAAACATCTCAAGGTGCTCAGCTGTGGTCTTACGCAGCTCGTGTTGTTCATTTCGCTTCAGGCGCGAGTAGATGATGCTGTCGGCACCTTTGCAAAACAAGATAATACGCCCGTCAGGCATCTTGATGATAGCGCTCATTCGTTTTCGGCTCGAGTTGAATTCGATGGTGTTGAGGATAGTATAGTGTATTTCCTCGCCCATTACGTTCAAGCGAATTCCCTCAGCTGTAGACCCGAGAACGGTGAACCCCATATCTCGCGCCGTTGCTACAAGAGCGGCCTCATCCGGCGACTGAGCTTTGAAATCGATCTGTGGTATCTCGCCAGGGACATTTTCAGCAATGACAGTATGGCAGAGGGCCAGCGCCAGCATAAAGTGTATGTTTGCATCTCTTTGCTTTTCTCCAGATTGTCCTCGAAGATCTTCCACGAAGTCTGGTGCGATGAATGTCATGTTTTCATCGTGCAAATAGGGATTGTCGTGAATCATACGTAAACCATCTAAAGCACGGGCTTTGCAGGCAGCGATCTGCTCCCTGGCCTCGGCGGCTTCCTTAACCACATCGATACCTAGTCGCTTTCGCATGCCAGCTTGCGCCTCTGTGTAAGCCTCTCCGTACGGTTGTCCATTAATGGTCGCCTTCTTGAACTCCATCACATTCTGAGTCAAAGTGCCGGTCTTGTCAGAGAAGATGTATTCGATCTGACCAACATCATCCGATATATTCCACGTCTTCGGAATGCACGGGTAATCAATCGGTTCGTAATACATCTGTACGTCGCTAAATATGAAAATAGCCTGAAGTGTGCGCACGATTTCGAGCGAGATGTATAGAGAGATAGGAATTAAGTTCTGGAAGACAATCAGAGCAGCGAAAAACGTGATGAAACCCGTCATTCCGGGAGTACCGCCTATCGCGCCGTAATCGAACAGGGCAGACGACGCATCACTCTTGCTCCACGACACGCCATTGACGATTGCTGAAAGTAGGCATATGGTGAAAAGAATGCCAAAGTTGAGAAGCACGTTAAAATTCAGTTCGCGAGCAATGCGGGCTCGTTTGCTAGGCGTCGCACCAGCGTTCATCATGATCTTGGTATCATGACCAGTGAAGATGACGACACCCAAGACCCACTCAGTGTTTCTCAAATTGCAACCTCTAAGGAGCAAGTTATCGATCGTGATTGGCTCAGACATTTCTTTCGGGCCAGTTCCCGGAAAGTTCTGCTGCCATTTGATGGCCGCATTGTACTTATAAAGGTTTGGCTGTGGTGGTTCACTCTCAATCATGAATTGAGCTCGTTCACAGTCTCTGGCATGCTTGAGTGTTCGCCCACAACGAAGGGCCTGACGAACCTTGAGGTTAGTCTCACCATCTAAGTTCTTCGTCTCCACGTAACAAGCGCCATCGGCGTCGGATGTGGCCAGAACGACGACATCTGCGGGCAATTCATCGTTATTGTAAAGCCGAACAAAGTCGCCAACCTGCAGGTTTTTCCACGTGTCTTTGTGGAACCTTGCTTGGCCACTGACTTCGAGCCCGTAGTTGATTAAGTCACCTTTTTCACGTGCGAGAGTGTCAGTTTCCATAGTATTCCCGGTCCTGGCTCCGTCGAGTCGTGGCGAAGACACCGGTGTCATCTGAATGTCTTCAAATGTCGACACTACAGACTTTCGGTTTCCTTTGGTCTCTATAGACGCGCGTGGATCAACGGAGTCGTTCGATGTGTCCCCCTTGTCCGACTCTTTTTTCCATGTACTCTGAATGGCATCCCACAGCAGGCCCATGAATCTCGAGGTGGCCTTTTTCGTCTTCCTCCACGTCGACACATTATCCCCGGCAACGTTAACATTGTCCCATCCGACAAGGCGATGCACAGCAGCGTTGTTCAGCTCGTTATCCAGAACCGTTCGGCGGTAGTCTTCGATACCATCTTTGATAGCGGTGACAGTGATGATGAAAAGTAGAGGTATGGCGTTAACGCCAGGATTCGTTCCGCCAAAGATGGGGAAAAACTAGAATCAGGTTTGGTCCGTGTCCCGACAGAGTTTAGAAGTGTTGGATGACTTACCACCAGAATAACGTTGAAAAGGAAAAAGATGTTGGCGATGTTATGGAACTGGAACCAGATGTTTTTAGGAATGAAGGACAAAGGGGTGTACTTGGCTGTTCGAATCTTGTTTCTCGTGTATATCTGAGTAGGATTCCCTTCTTCGTCCTTTAAGCCGTCTGGCAGCGGTAGGTTGAAAACCAAGGTCCTACTCTCGCCCTCGTCCTCTGATGCGGAGGTACTTTCCGCATCTGCCTCATTGCTTGGCTCTTCCTCTTCATTTATGGTATCGGTTCCTTGACTGCCGCTCGAGCGACTAGACCCGCCCCATTCGCGCCCCTTTTCGCCCGAGTGGGTGCGCTTGCGTCTCCTATCCTTAATGTTTGTCCGCTTGGCACCGCTGCTCTTGATGGTGAGTTTGCGGGTGGCCCATCTCGACCGCGTAGTCGCGGGATCCTGCTCGTCATTCGCTCCGTCTTTCGGCATGGTCAAGGGAGTTGCGGGCAGCGCCCGTCAATTGCAACTCTCGTCGCCAAGGTCCTTCAGTCGTGGAGTCGGGCTGGTTGTGAGGATGGCACGGGGCCAGCGGCAACGGGTGGGGATGGAAATTGGCGCGTTGTGGCTGTCTTCAGGGTCGGCGACAGCAGTCGATTACAGTTGGCCCAGCCTGCATGTGCATGAGAACGATGGTGGCAAACGAGCGGTTGCAGACATCAAGAGTAACTAGTTGTCAATGAAAAATCTACGTTGGCATTGCTGGGAATTAGTGAGAGTAAGCAGTGTGCTGCCGGTGAGGACGGTTGTTGATGGCAGGGAGACAAGAACAGAACGGGATTGAAAAGGGAACAGTGGGAAAGGCTTGGCTGACGGGGCTTCTACTGTACGGAATAGGTAGAGCTGCTTACGCTACGGAACGACTACGACTACGGTGGTGGTACCTGCGCACAGTCCTGGACATGCTGGGTCTGCTGGTAGCGTACATGGCGCAGCGTATCTAGCGCACCTGTTAGGGAGGTTGGTGGCCGTCCGTACCGGCCTGCACCACACAATTGGCGCCGCAGCCACAGCGTACTCCAATGGTTGGTAGGTACCGTACCTACTCGGATTGACCGGGGACGCTGCTAGTGGCCTGTATCTATGGGGTGCCCGCATTAGCAGTCACCCAAGATAGTACGGACATGCGCCCTAGTACTTTAGCACTTCCTCTAAAGTACTGTGCACGAGCACAGGTGTCAGCAGAGGTGCACTAGTACTAAAACGGCAGCATCGAAATGAAAGCAAGCAGGTGCCGAGTGTAGGCACTTCGTATGGATGTGACCTAAAACACCAACTACGTGTTGTACGCTGCGACAGGTTAGGTAAAGTAAAGTACACACCAACGTATGCTGCCCCTATATCGCTGCATTAGGGTAGATAAGTATAGTAGATAGCACAGAATGGATATGCATACGACGGTGGGGAGTGATATTGAAATCGGGATTCAACATTACTCAGGCACGAACGCTGGCGACAAAAGAGAATACACTACCTAGAGATCCGGCAGGACCAGGTGATGTCGGTCACGGCACAGTATCAAGCGAGTCATCGTGCACAGGCGATTATAGCAGTTGAGCCGCCTATAACTAGCGGCACAGAAGAGCATCATTAGGTCATGGCAGTCATGGATCATGCTCAGACAGTAAAATTAGCCCGCGGCTACACGGTGTTGTTGCCAACACGGAGGCGGTACCGGTAGATAAGCGGATCGCCATTGTTTTGTCGACATTATTCCGTATATGGAATTACATTTTAGTCCGTACGTACAGTACAGGTTCAATCTACGGTCTAGTTATCTCCGACTCATGATTCGCGAGGTTGGAGACAGCCTACCCGTACCGGTATGATCATTGTCTTGGGGAGCCCAAATTGGATGACTAATCTCCGGTTTGCTATTCGGCCAGCTGCCTTACTCGGCCACCGCCCAACCTACCGTAGTTGCTTAATAATGGCAAGATGTCCAGCTCTCCAATCGTATCTGTTTCTCAGCCGTTCAACTTACCTACCTACGTACGCCATACTCTCTCTGCCTACTGCGATGGATTACACTCTTGGCATTTAATGTAGGTACAGTATGGAATACGCTGGAATACCGGTACACCATGAATTTTCCGCCGTTCTGATACATGTAATTACCTACCTGCGGAGTGGACATTGCATCTGTGTCATAGGTGCTCCGTTCCACCTGTACGAAGCTGTTACCGGTATTGCAGAGTAACTTGGCAACTGACCAGGTCGGTATTACCGGTACATCCAGAAGAGTCGTTGCCGCGCTGGAATTCATTGCTAGCTAGGTACCTACATACCGATTTGCGTCGAAGTCTTGAAGATGCCACCCTGTCAACTTTCGCGGCATACTACATAATCAGTTGCCTAAACTACACTAGATAGCTGTCATCGAGGTCACCACGATCCATTGGTGGAGAAACTTCGAGGTACTACCTACTTGTCTATGAAGCGTAGGTATCACAGGTCCTGAACGAAAAGGTAAAATCATGCTTAATGGTATGTTGCTGTGTACAATATTGAGTTCTGGGATCTGACAGGATGCCGATACTCCGTACGCACACCGGGTAGGTAGTTAGTGTAACATGTCCTTAACCATGATCCCTCGACCAGCAACTCGCGAGTACTCCTCTACCTATCTGGCTCCAGCCTTACCTACCTGTGGAAGTTAGTTGCACATAAACTACACTAGAATAGCTATAGTTAGGTATCAGCAGGTCTAAGGTCTATCTACCGTCCAAAGTTAACTTTAACTACGATCTAGTACCGGTATTTGCCTGATCAGTAAGTCTTCTGGCTGGAATTCTAAGTGTACGCTTCGTCGCTACAGATTAGGTACACGGCAAGCAAAGCTTCCCTATTGAGATGAGTACTATGTACCATAGGTTGCAAGTGAATTGTGTATAATTAGGAGTCGGTTGATCCTCACCCCTTCCGTGATAATACGCATGGTGCGTATCCTCTTTGTACAACGCTGGATTTATAATGTCTTCAGTGTGGGTGACATGGAACCGTTGCACTACGGTCTAAGCCACGCAATACTCTCCAGCCGGCTTTCCTCAATCCCATCAGCCGAATCGACAAATTTCACAGCCTATTTAGGCTCGTCTCTTGGGAACAACCTTTTGCAAGAAAAGCCCGGCGACCATATGCGTTGAGGCTGGTTTTAAATGATGACCAGCCGGCCCTATAGGCTAGGTATAGCAATTGAGAACGATCTGATATCCCGCAGTCGCGTTGAAATCCATCCACCGTAAGGCGGCGGAAGTGTCGTCGGACAAATTCTGACTCCATGATAATGATAATAAATTTCCGCCTCGAAAGACAATAGGCACATGCCACGCAGTTCGCATGCGAGTGACCGAAAAGACTTGCGATAGGCGAATAGGAACCGATATACTTCCACGTGTATAGGTAGTGGATAATGCAAAATCATAGGTAGCTTTCCAGCAGAACACATTGCACAGCCTCCGAGGCCATAGGCAGCATGATCATCTTGGTGTACCTATTGTCATCAGCCGTGTAGGGCCAATATCATGAAGTCTCATGACAATGCCAAATACTTGCCATAACCAGAATCTTAGCCAACCGTCATTCTCCAAGTTTACTGTACCGGTACACATAGGCACAGCATATCTAGGTAATGTACACTATGACCATGGGATGTGCTGATGCAGCGGTGATGTAGGTATACATTTGCGACCCCAAAGCCGGGTCGCAAGTTCGGGATTCTGACTCGCCACTTTCTACTTATGATGTTAAAAGGGTGGGCACTGGGCAGACGTCGGATGGCGTACATCGGCCGGGAATTCAGCTGCCCGGCTTCGGATGCTTCCTTAGCTCCGAAGTGGCGTCAACAGGACCCGAATTGTGTATCTCGTCATTACGGTTATCTCCAGCTGCCTCTGTACGCTAATGGACTTCAACTTTCAATTCCTGATTGACCTTTGCAGTTATTAGCGAGACACGACGCATCCAAATTCCAAAGTCGAGCGTCGCCCCTCAGCCCTGTGCTGTGCGTGATATGTACGTAGGTATGTAATATGGCACACACCACAGCCGCCTTACACAGTAAGATGTACCATATTCCGGTGTCTTGGTAGGTTTAAACTGCCAAACCAGGGGACGGAATGGGTAAGAATACAGCTGCACAAAACCGGCCGCCGCCCCCTTACGGACATCGTATCACAGGCGTTTTCAACATACGTCCTATGTAATGACGCCGGTTTGACGCCGGAGCATTCGGTTACCGTCAAGCCGGCTGGCCCAGGCTCGGATCCGTATGAGTCGCGGAATATTGGTGGAGACTCTGAGAGGGTTGGCAAACCTGTTAGAATTCGATTATGACAGAAAATATGGATGAATCTGGACACTTAAGAAGTTAACTACCTACCTAATTAAAGCACAGCCACGCATGCCTCCCTCCAATCCAGCGAAACGTGTTACGTATGTAGTCACCGCCACACCTCCCGGTGCGAACGTATCTCACCCAATAGGCACCTGACTGGTTTCTCTCGGCAAAGACCGCAATTCCTACTGACGTACGACCAATAGGTAGTAGCTCTGGGTAGGTATCTGTCCGTATTGTGAAAGTTGTTGCACTTGTAGTGTACCTAACTACGTCCTTTAAAGAAAGGGATTGTGAAGTGCGAGTTCGCGCATGCCCACCGTAGTGCATGCATCAAGCGGCATTATGGAGTAAAACAGAGATACTTCTGGTGCTCTAGAAGTCGCCGCTAATCAGAAGTACATTCGTTCCATGGAATGTGCAAAGGTGGGAACCCGCAAGGCCGGAGCCAATCACACTGGGTGTTTATAATGCCTAATGCACATAACGGATGTACCTAGTTACCGGTACGCGATGTCTTGGAGCGGACCTCTAGCGTGGGCAACATCCACCAACCAAGATCCATCCCCATTAACCCTTCTTGTCCATATAGGAGGCGCAGACGATCCGGCGTACTGGTAGCCGCGCAACGCGTCAAAGACACGTCCCGCCTGCCGCGGTATCTACATTCTCAACGCCAACTTTGTCTCGCAGCTGCCCGGTTTCTCTCACACGGTAGTTGCACGTGACCCTTCGGCGGCGCATTTGTGGATGAGGGTCCATTTGCGAATGCACGCCCGTGTGAACCCCAGAGAACCATTGTACCATTCAGCCGCCACAAGATGAGTTCACAGAAGAACACAGATATCAGGAGTTTCTTCAAACCTGGCCCGCCCAGTTCGCAGACTCAGAATCCGCCGTCCTCGTTGCCGTCCCCGAAGCTGGACTTACCCTCAAGCCCCATAACGCCAGCAAAACCATCGGCACGCGTATTCGGCCGCGACGATGAGATCAAGGGGTCAGACGACTCGGGTGATGACTCGGATGATTCACTGGGCTCTATTACCGAGGCCCTGGGTTTTAGAGCTCGCCCCGCCGCTCACCGGCGCGATCCCAGTGTTCTAGCTACACCCCAGGCCAAGAGGATTGCTTCAGGCGTTCATCAATCGCCTCTCACGCTGCAGCCTAAGAGACACAAGTTTGATATGAAAGCCCTTATTAGCCACTCCCGGGAGTTTGAACGGACTGAACAGAGCGCCAAGGAGGCCGACGCCTTAATCGCCCAGGCAGAGAATCTTGGTGAGAATTCGGACACCTCAGGTACCGAGAATGACGCAAAGCGACTCGATGGGGTTGCCTACCAGCTTTTTGCTGGCGGCGCGGCCGAAGAAGACGGAAAAGGCGACAAGCTTCGCAGAGCTTTCAAGCGATCTACCGATGATGAGACATCGCTACGCAAACATTGCTATTTCTTCAGCCACGACGAACCTTCTTCCAGATCAAGGACAAATACGTTCCCACGTAAAGTGATAACGGGCCGCTGGAAATGCCTCTCCCAATCAGAAGCAAGACGTCGGGCCTTCATAATGGGTCTACCTCACACATTCCTTGCCAGGGGCGAAGTTCTTCCAGACGAGCTTTACCTATGGATCCTGAATGAAATTACCACGGAACAAGACGCAGAGCTACGGAGGCAGTATGTCAACCTGACCGATCTTTGCCAGGATAATACAAGCCGCCTCGTTAACGATATGCGGATATACGCCTTGCTTGAAGACATAGGGGGGCCAAGATATGCTCGAACACATTCTAAATTCGAAACCTCAACAGAACTTCGGCGAGAGTATCTAGAGCGGGATTGGTCGCCCTTGGTTGCGTTCTTGCAGTTACTGGTTCGCCTTGCACCGAGTCTACAAACTTCCTCTGCTATAAGCGGAGTGCAGCTCCTGCTGCGTTTAAGTCTGGATCCTGTCGTCGCCGGGGTAGTACGCGAGCACCACGCGCGCGCCATTGCGGCATTGGTCTCGAAATTAGCCCGGTCCAGATTAAGATGGAATACAGCGGTATGTAATACATATTACTACTATCATCCTATCCAACATATTCTTCAATTAAACGAGGGGAAAAGGAAACATCAGATGAGCACAAAACACAGCTAACAACCGGATTAGTGCGAGGCCATAAGTTCATTCGTCTACGAAAACATAGACGACGCCGAGCTCAGGGTCACCGCGATCCTATCCATACCAAGCTCGAGCTCACATCTAGTTGATCTCCGACGACGCGTAGCAGCCGAGTGTCTCTTCGACAGCACCGAACTCGCCGGCAAGCCCATCGACGAGCAGCTAAACTTCGAGACAATCCTCAACCGTCTCGACGAAGACGACTTCAAATCCACAAACAGAGCAGACTTCGAATACGAAGAACTAAAAGCCCTAACAACGCTCCTAGACATAGTAATACACAGCGCAGCATTCATGCGTCCAGACACAAGCAACCAAAACCACGAATCCCCAACCCACGCACCCACAGCAGCAGAGCAGAAATTCAACGCGGAAATCGACATGCTAGCAAACCGCATCAAGGTGATCCACGACAAGATCCGCGACAAGTCCTCCCGGAAGAACCTGAAGCTATGCCTCCTAGGGCTAGAGAAGCGCCTGCGATACGCCGTGCGCACGCAGCCGCCCCGCAAGGATATCTTCGCCACGGAGATCCTGGGCCGGGATCCCGACGTCAACGTGCCCAAGCAGCGGGACTTCATGCGCCAGTGGGCGCTGAAGAAGAAGGCGGCTAAGGAGGCTCAGGGGGATAATACCGATGGAGAGCGAGAGGTTGCTGGTGATAACTTGCAGGTAGACATAGCTTAACTTAGTCAAGTGAATCGCGGGAATGAGAATCGCTTATCCAACCTGACCAGTACGGACTAGACAAACCTGAGACCAGCGCCATTTCGATAGTCTGAATGAAATACCGGATCAATTGCCGACATGTCTGTAACGAGGTTGTGCCTATGATATACAAGCATCTAATGAATAACGAGCAAAAGTGTTAAAAACAAGTTCTTCCTACCTTGAGCCAGGGTCAACATCGCACGTAAAGACCCGCTCCAAGTATCCCCTGAACGGCCGCGATGCCTTCCCCGACATCATGACCTCCATTCCAACCCCCACCCACAACAAAGCCGTAGCCATGCATCCGTAGTACTAAGGCAGCCAGTAAATAGCGAGCAATGAGGGCGGTAGTGCTGAGCTGTGTATTGACGACATGCTCTAGTCGAAGAACTTGCGGTTGGGGTTCGGTCCGAACAAAGCCTTCCGCACGGCGGGGAGGGCGTTGGACTGGAGGAGCCGTAAGCGCTCTTCGAAGGTGTTGTTAATCTCGATCTTGCCGCCGCCTCCTACGATACAGATACCACCCGCACTAGACGAGGAGTAGTTAGCATAGACATTCCCTGGAAAGAAATGAGTTGTATAATTGAAACCGGTCGGCATGTCATGTAACCAGCCCCGACAACACGCGATGAAAGGAAGTGAGCAACAGAGAACACTCACCTGCCCTCGGGCAACGGGTTCTCCTCGTCAAGCCCGACCTTAGCAGCCTTGCCCGTCGCATTCTTATACTCCTCCTCAGCCTCCTGAGCGACTTCCAGCACAACATCATTATCCGCCGCGCGCGCACGAACAGCAACCTCGTCCTCGCTGAGGGCATACATCCCCTCAAGCAAAAGGCCCTTAAGGATCCCCTTGTACTTCTCCTGGTCGTTGCTGACGTCGGCAAGCTCCTTAGAAGCCTGCTCGAAGATGTCGTCCAGCAGCTCCTGGCGCGCGGCGAGGACGCGCAGCCGGGTCTTGTTGGCGGCGGTGGACCGCGTGATCTGCTGCGTCATGGAGGCCTGTTTCGCCTTCTTTGCGTACGCGGCGTCGATGGCGTCCGTCTCCTCGCGCACGAGCTTCGACTTCTCAATGCTGAATTCCTGCTTCGCTTTGATCTCGATCTCGGTGGCCTTTTCGGTCGCCTCTTGCTTGATGAAGGCTGTCATCTTCCGTAACTCCTGCCCGACCTAGTCCCGGCATTCTGTTAGCGACTGTGCTGCTCTGACTGCGTGGGCTGGGTTGTTGTCGAGCTGGGCTTGTGGTTAGAGGGGAACCAAGCTAGGGACGGCCGCTCACCTGGTCGTCGGACAGAGCGTGGACTTGCGACATCTTGCGGGTGTTGGGTGGATGGTATATGGGAACGGCGCAGGTAGAAGAGTCTTCGGTCCTCTTAGGAACCCGGTTGCCTGTACAATTAGAGTGATTTGGCGAGGGGCACACGTTCTTGTTGAAGATCGGTCGTGATGAGCATCGTGGCGAGGACGAGCAGGTAGGTACCGTAGACTCAGCTGGGGACCTGCAATACCGCGCTGCAGTAGGTACCCCATACCCAAGGTTAGGGAATTACCAGGGCAGCAGGTTACGTAATAGCGATCATGAGGCAAGCCACAGGCACTTCCCACGAGCCATAGCCAGTGAGGCTGATAACCTCATGGCGATAATCGGCCCCAGCCAAGGTAACCCCTGAACGCCCAGTGGCACCTGCAAGCTGCAAGAAAGTGAATGTGCCCCTGTGGGATGACTTGGCCCGAGTCAAGAGATACCTGTGCAGTACATGTGCTGTGTACATTACATTTCCAGAACCCACATGATTGCCGTGATTGTTCCAAAGCAACCCCGGAGTCTTCAAGTACCGCTCAAGTCACGCCGGGGGCTATTTATTCCACTTGTGCATTGCGCTAAACCGGCAACTGAGCATCCCTTCGTCATCCGGCTGCTGATCAGCTGTCCCCGGTGCGTATCCATGATCGTCGTGATAGCAACCAGTCAGCCAACTCATGCAATGCGAATTGGTGGTTTAAATCCTTGTTGTATATAACTAAGCCTGAAGGCTGCTATATCATCGTTCGTTACCAGGAATTCCAGTCGTCCAACTTTGTTTACGAGTCACGACTAACACCGTCAATCCGTCCAGACCTTGCTGCCAGCCCGGACACCTGCTCCGGCACCTGGCCCGGCACCTCCCCAGGTACCAGCCCACTGCTACTACACCTGCAAACAGCGGGCTTCGGCTGTCCTCGCTACCTGGAATGCACTGTCTGTAGGCCCGCCTCCGCACGCTTACAGGGTCGCTGCGATCACCCGGGCCTGCCTACCTACGCTAGCCAACAGCCACGACGGCGGACCACTTCGTGCTCCGTACTTCGTACATCTCAAGTACTGCCATCTGCCTCCACGTGTAATGAACATCGCTACACTTCTCTGCATACTTTATGCCTCCTGACTGCACAAGTCTCTTCGACGCGGTTCCTTTGTTGGTCCGGGCAGCCTGGCGATCCTAGCTTCGCATCCTTCCACGGCCTACGTCCGTCCCTGCCCGCTGTTCGAAACCCAACTCCTGAACCTCGAGCATCCTCATCGTCGCCATCGCCGCTAGATAGTATATACCGTTCACGCTCATCGGCCATAAGACACAGCCTATGCGCTGTCGTTGAGACCCCAGTCTGTCTGTCGCGTCTGCCTGCCAGATGACCATTGTTTCGGGCTTCCCGCCATGGGCCCGTTCAGCGGCGTGTCGCCCGCGGGCACAATCACGGTGAGCCTCTCCCGCGTCCTGTTCGCTCTTCAATGTTGGACCGGGAGCGTGTAGTACACCGTGCAATCCATTGGGCTAACATGGGCCTGAATCCCTGCCGCAGATTGGTATCGTGGTCGGTTTAATATCTACGAGTGTTCAGTCCCTCGGCCTCACCCTACAGCGAAAATCACACATGCTCGAGGATGAGAAGGGTCCCCATGAAATACAGAGACCTCCCTACCGGAGGCGGCGGTGGCAGGTAGGAATGGGCATGTTTGTTATATCGAATGTCCTGGGAAGCTCCATCCAGATTTCCACGTTACCCCTCCCAGTGCTATCGACCTTACAGGCCGCCGGCCTGGTCTTCAATTCAATATGCGCCACTCTGATCCTAGGCGAGCCTTTCACGAGATGGTCGTTTTGGGGAACCGCCCTCGTCTCGGCCGGCGCTTCTTTAATAGCGATATTCGGCGCCATCCCCTCTCCCGCCCATAACCTGCGAGAACTTGTCGAACTATTGGGAAGATGGCAGTTCATTGTTTGGATGTCACTGCAAGCCGTCATTGTTGTCGCAATTGCCGTGTCGATCGAAGTCATGAACCGCTTTAAATCCATCTCCCAGAAGCCAAAGTTCCGCTTAGCAAGGGGCCTCGCCTACGGGTTCATCAGCGGCACTCTATCCGCCCATTCCCTCCTCTTTGCCAAATCGGCTGTCGAGCTGATTCTAAGAACCATAGCCGATGGCCGCAATCAGTTCGTGCGCTGGGAGTCGTGGATGCTAGTCCTGGGCCTAGTTGCCCTCGCTCTGAGCCAGTTGTATTATCTCCACCGTGGCTTGAAGCTTGTCTCAACATCAGTATTATACCCTCTTGTCTTTTGTATTTACAACATCATTGCCATCTTGGACGGCCTTATTTACTTCCACCAGACCAATTTAATCTCACCCCTGCACGCCGGGCTTATCGCTGTCGGTACCGTCATACTACTATGCGGCGTTTTGGCGCTATCCTGGCGCCTCAGCGACGAACAACATCCCCCTGTCGTCGGCCAATCCTCACTAACACCGGGGTTGGGACTTGTTCAGGATACTGAAGGCGAAGACGAGTCCGCGCTGGATTCAGACTTCCTCAGCGAGGATGAAGGAGTCCTGCCCGTATATAATACATTTGCCCCAGGTCGAGAAACAACACCTCTTCTCTCAAGACGGAAATCAAGCCATCGCTGGAACGAGGAGATTTGGGACGAGCTGGAGGACCAACAGCCTTCCAAGCCCAGTTTTGATAGGCAAAGGTCAAGCACAATGCCAAGCATTCCTTCACTAAGCGAAGGCACCCCTTTATTGCCTCCCCGGCGTGCTGCAACGGGAGAATCGGTCGCATCTGCAAGCGGTGATGGCGGCCCCCATAGCGCGGAGAGCCCGCGTAGGATGTTCCGCCGCCGACGGAAGTCGATGGGCTTCCCCGGCTTTACAGCGCGTAGAAGTCGCCGTAAAAGCTCCCCCGACATCAGCGTTCAGGATGCACTTGGCGGGATTTGGAAGCTAAAGTGGTGGCAACATAAGGAAGAGAATAACAGCAATACCAATAATTATACAGACACGCCGGCTGCGAGGCCAGCGGGTGTCAGCAGTGGTCAGCCTTGGATACCGAGAAGACTACAGAGAAACCAAGACGAGCAGCAGAGAAATCCTAGAGCGAGCTCCAACCCTCCGACAGATAATAGAGGGGAAGGCAACAGGGGCGACGACGCCGTCTGAGACATTATTAGACGCATAAACGCCGGGCGAAATCTGGGGAATCAGGGGTTTAATTAATTACGTACACAAACAGCCAAGCCGAAAAAAAGGAAAGAAACCCGTTCTTTTTTTTATAAAGTAAAAGAGAAATACTAGTTTGAGCTTTTATTTTTGTCACTCTCGTATTCCCTGATGATGGCATACACGAAGATTACATGTCTATGTTGAATTATATGGGTATACGGTATACCCCTTCCCCTCTTCCCGGAGGTTCATAGTTCGTCTGTCTAGGTAGGTATACCAAACACCCAGGCAGCCAGACACGATGAACAACAAGACGCAAATAAATGCAAGCAAACGAGATAAATACAAAAGACCGGCCCGTAGCTTAGTGACTCCTTGCCTTGTAAATAAACGTACCTAGGGCATGGCAAGAGTGGCATACAATGTGCGTATAATACCTAACCTACAACACTTCGATGCGAGGAATCAACCTACCTTCCCATCACCTCTTGTTCGGATAACCCTTTATAACACCTGTAGATATCCATACATCATACCGTGACTTCGTACCTACTACACCATACCTACTACATCATACATCATGAACACCATACACCATACCTACACCATACAAACAGACATTCATACCTACATACAGACATAGTAAGTAACGTCAAGCAAATATATTTACTTCTCCGCCCTACTATGTAGGTCCAACATACCTACCTACCTAGTCAACAACCACCCACTCCCAACACCACCCCCCCCCCAATATATCCATACCAACCCAACCCAATACATCCATGCCACCCCAAACAAATATCCAACCCAAAAAGAAAAGACCGTCTAGCCAAGGTAGCTACCCGCCATTTGCCATACGCCCCACCATGAAGCATCTGATAGCAAACAGCTCAAGAGTTGCAAGGGGAACCACCTACCGATCCGGAGTATTAATGAGTAAACAGAAGTAGACCAGTAGCGTTCTTACAAGGCAAATGTTCCATCAAGAAGGAAGATCACATATCACGAAACACAAGACAGTTGTAAAACAAGTCTCTGAAAGCTACCACTACCGAAGCCGTAGAAGCTATGAACCATCCGTCTTCATAAGCTAGCATTAGCACCGCCGCCCCAAGTAGCGACGAGCCCGAGTGAGCGTAGATGTGGCGAGACTTGTCAGACCTGCAAGGCGAGCTTAAAACCGTACCCTCGCGAAAATGTCAAAGGAGAAAAAACCTTGTCCCAACCGATGCGTTGACGTTTTATACTGTTACAGACACATTGAGAGCGACAATTTTGCAGACGAAATTCACCCTTTCCCATATTCCCTACTCCGCCGAGTATCCGGTGCATGGGGAGATGATGCCCGTGACAGAGGATCGCGAAATCATCAGTAACGAATTAACAATTCTGAATCCCAACCCCGACGTCCAGTTTAAGATGCCATATAGGTGCTGGCATCAATGCCATCCTTTGGAAATTCACTGCGATCCTGTCAGTTCACTCGATACACGAACCAGGTGTGAGGCGGCTACTTACGGTAGAGCCACTTCGAATCGCTTCTCAATGGATTTAAGCACTTCCTGGTCTTGCTCACTGCTCACAAACGAGATCGCTAGACCCTTAGTACCGAAACGACCTGCACGACCGACGCGATGGAGGTAAGAATCGGCATCGGCAGGGAGGTCATAATTGATCGCCAAATTGATACGTTCAATGTCGATACCACGCCCGAAGACATCCGTCGCAACGCAAATTCGCTTGTTGAACTCTTTGAATTCCTTATAGCGCTTGATGCTGCATGGTATTAGTATTATTTCAGACCACTTTTACCCGATATAGATATACTCACCGCTCTTCTTGGCTCACACCGGAATGCACTGCGATGGAGGGAAAGTTGCACTCGCGAAGCAGTTTATCGAGTTCAGTGGCACGGACGGTGCTCTTGACAAAGATAATGACTTGGTTGAACTGCAGCTCATCGAGAAGTTCGTTCAACTTTCGGTTCTTTTCCTTCTCCTGGAGCTTGAGGTAGTACTGTTGAAGACCGTGGAGTGTCAACTTGGTGTCTTCATCGACATAGTGTTCTGTAGGGTTCTGCATGAATTTGCGGCAGATCGGCTTAATGTCGTCGGACAGGGTGGCGCTGAACATCATAACCTGCTTTTGAGTCGGGGTCGATCGGAAGATCTCCTGCACGTCACGACGCATGTCTAACGGGGTCAGTCTAGATCAGACTAAGGATACCAAGGGAACTCACCGATAGCATCGAGCATCTTATCACACTCATCGAGGACGAAGATCCGGACACTTCCGAGGCGGAGGTACTTGTCGCGGATGAGCGCATTTAGACGACCAGGCGTGCCCACAATGATATGAGGGTGGGTGTCCTTGTTCTTGAGCGTTTCGGCATCCTTCTGCATAGGAGTGCCACCATAGAAGACGCCAGTCTTGATATCCGGCATATACTTGCTGAAACGATTGTATTCGTTGCGGATCTGGAAGGCCAACTCTCGGGTGTGGCACATTACCAATACCGAACATTCGCCAGCGACGGGTTCGACTTGCTGCAGAGTTGTCAAGACGAAGACTGCGGTCTTTCCGAGACCGGATTTGGCCTGGCAGATGATGTCACCACCAAGAAGAGCCTGAGGAATGCAGGTCTGTTGGACTGTAGGTATCGATCGATGTTAGACAGGGTTTCCAAGACGAATGTAAGAACGTAACGTGAAGGAGGTAGGGGTTCGGCAAAAGGAATCGGCAATGTTCGCCCGCCCGTCGTCATCGAGTCGCTCGCCAGAACCGCTGATATCTATCATCGACAAACTAATCTTCCAACCTCGCTACATCTTCGACACAGGCATCCGTAGATGGCAAAGAACCGCGAGCGGGAACACCGTCAAGTTCCCGACACATCAGAGGCCCGCAGCCAGAGACGGTCGTTGTCGTCGACAAAAGGCTATGAGCATTGAAAGCTTTCGCAAATACGTCATTCGCCTTGGGTAGGAATGGCTGACAAAAAGCCAGGAAGACCGCCGCCGTAGGCACACGAATCTTGTGGCCGGGGGGTTCATCCCCCCTTTGCTCCTTTTCAACAAAGGGCCCCAATCCAGAAGAGGGGATCACAGTCGGCTAATGATCCCGCTGTCACCGGCTTTGGTTCGCCGGGACCACGACACGTGTTGTATTTCCACCAGCGACTTGACTTGCTTGACAGACGACGAGACGGGCGCTTAAAGGAGGGAGAGGTGATGCTTGCTTGATTTGGGACGTGTAAGATATAAGACTAACCCTCCGAAGGATGCTCGAATCCGCAATCGGCAATGGCACGAAGAAGCTCAGGTTTCAGTAGGAAGTCGCGGAATCCAGTGGAGTGAATGCCGACATAGGAGCCCTTCTTGTCAACACTATTTCCAGTAGGGGCATCTGTCTTCTTGCCGTTGGTGGGCGCGGCATCATTGGTGGCCAGTTCCTCATCGGAGTAGTCGATAAGATCCTCTTCGGCAGACATGTTGACGGAGCTGTTGAGATGCGCGAGGCCTCAAAGCCTTGTGAAGAGGAGGTTATCAAGTGAGCGGCGAGAAGGAGCACAGAAGCGCCGAAGAATCAAAGAGTAAGTAGTGACACGAGCTGGTGGTCGAAGATAGAAGATGGCAGCGTGTCAACGTGATGTGGCGCGATGGGTTTGGAGAGGAAGAGAAGTAGGAGGTGAGAGAGGAAAAGAGGCGGATTATGTGATGGGGAAAGGTAGAGAATGGAGATTAGCTAGAAAGCAGAAAGAAGAAATCAGTACGGGCATTCCCTTATTAGGCTAGGCCCAATTCGGACTAGTCTTGAGTCAGAAGTCAGAAGGCTGTGCAATGCAACAAGTGACTTAGCTGAGAAGTACACTTGCACGCAAATATGGTGCCTTTATACCTAACAAATACGTACTTTCCACCTTGTGCTACCTTCGTACGTGCTGTAGCGCATGCGGACCAGGCGGGGAGCTTTGACCAACTTGAAATGATCACAATTGCCAGGTACGAAGTACTTCGTACATTGTGAACACATATTGCGCCGGTTAAACTTATGTCCGAAGCTCGCAATAAATGATTTTTTTAGTTAAATTTTAGTTAGGAGTTACACGGGACAATAGTATGACCTTGTTATAATAGTGTCAATACGAGTCGGTCCTTAACCTGCATCGGAGCACCTGTGAATTCATTGTGTACCCACGAAGTACAGACGTCCATAGATGTAGGAGGCCATGGAGGTACCGGGCGGACGACAGAAAAGTGGAGAGAAAAGATCTCTGATTGGCGATCACACGGTATCGACCCACAACTTTTCCACGTCGTCGTACCGGTACGTGGTTGCCCAGCCAGGAGGTCAAAGCGTCTGTCCGTTTTTCCGCTGCCTTCGTGCTGCAAAGTATTCGGCCCACTCTCATGACAAGTTGTTGCGTCAACATTGTTCACACTGAGCCTATCCGAGCTATACCGGTAATCAAAAGGGTAGCCTGAAGATGGCGAAACCCAAAGGAAATGGATCCGTGCCCAACAAGCATTTATACTCGCGTCTTTCCTACTTGCACCAGGCAGCCGCATTCCTTGGATCCCAAGTCGCAGTTATCAAGACTTCTAAGTCTGAACCTGATGGGCCGGGTTGTAAACTCGAAGATGAAAGCGAACGCCTTGCTGCCGATCAGTTACGGCTGAACCTTGCCGGTCATCTACTGACTGAGCTTCGGGCGACGTCTCTCAAAAGTCAGATACGGCTGTCTCCAGCGATCAAGCACACTATCTGCAAGTTCTGCGACTCCTTGCTTATCGAAGGCGAAACGAGCACTTCCTTAGTCGAGAACAAGAGCAAAGGGGCCAAGAAGCCGTGGGCCGATATCTTAGTTGTTAAATGCAATACCTGTGGTGGTGTAAAGCGGTTTCCTGTTCAGGCTCCACGCCAGAAGCGCCGGCCACAGCGAGATCAAATCTCGAAGGAGGTACCGGAGACCGTCAAGCAGCCTAAGCTAGCTGATGAGGGGGTTGACATCGCCATGAACGACCACTGAGTCGTGTTTATTGCAATTTCAACACCTATCTGGATGTACCACCCGCATCACCACAATACTGCTTCTAGCCGGGTTGTTCTTCGTGACCTTGCTACCACTTGAGTTGGACTCGAGCTTCACGGACGCGGAAGTGTGTCGGGGCAACGCTACGCAGAACAGTGTCACGTGTGTATGCCGTGGGTAATGAACGTCTATACGAGACTTATGGCACAATATAGGAGTAAGGTCTCTCGATTCCCCCTAAGGATAGTTCGGATCTAATTAACTGTTAGGAGACACAATGTGAGCATGAGTTTGGCTATTGTGCCACAGACGGTTGAGACAAGGTGAATCCGGCCTCAGGATCAAATTTGAGGAAGAAGCTATCATTTCTGTCCCGACTGGATTCTGGTTGACCGATGCAGACGGATGAGCTCGTTTTGTTCGAATGATCATCTCGAAGTATATGAGCTATATAGTTCAGGAATCCTGTCAACATAGGGGTAGGGGGGAATTTATATAGACCTCATCCGCCTTCTAGCTTCGAAAAATCACCTCACGAGATTTACTGACATGGAAGCCAAGAGCCCATCACGTCACAAGAGCCATGGATGGCTACGCTAGTGATTAATCAAAACCCAAGCCACCTTCAGGCTTCCCACATTGTATAACCCTGTTTGTCCCCTTGAAAATAAGGCACGTGCATCCTCGCCGCCGATCTCTACGCACGGCGGGGAAGACCACATACAAAACCTGTGGCTGGCACCTAACCAAACGCCACATGACGCTGGACATGACATGACGATAGGGCCTACCTAGGCACCAGATAGGCCAGCTCGACGGCTCGGCTGAGTCGGCTCAACGGGTCGAGAAGAGTGGGGCATTGGACGCAGCAACTCGGGGAAGGAGCTCGCAAACCTTAAGGCAGGTGGCTTCTATTTCCGGCGACCAGCATCCGGATGCCGCCGCGCGACTTCCACTAAGATCGCTCCTGCATCTCCCTCGATGCCGATAATACGTCGGGTTGCTCTGGTAATCGCCGCCACTGCCTTCATCCTGCCTTCGCAACAACACCCCGCATCCCGTTCGCCCGTGTCCGTCCCTCATCTCTACCGGACATCTCTTGCTCGCGATCCCCAGATCTCCTAAACTCCACTCAACTTTCATTCGTTTAATTATTGTCATCATCGTCAGCATCTCACGCAATACGACCATCGCATCTGTCTATAAGTCATACTCACCATCACATACAATTCCCATCCTTGTAAGTCATATCCATCCTTTCACATCAACCTGTCTACCTGCGCCAAGTTCTCTATTAGGCAATCTCTCTACCCACGGACCCGCACTCTACCTACTCCCCCTCACCCCTCACTGAGATCTGACTTGTGAATTTAGTTTAAGCCTACTTCAACATCGCCATAATGCCCTCCGGCACGAAATGGGATGACAAGGCGGAACGCGACTTGTTTCTCGCCATGCGCGTTGCCGAATCCGGATTTGCCAATGTCTCCAAGGACACGGCTAAGAAAGTAGTTGAACTGATGGAGTTGATGGGGTATAACCTCACTCCCCGAACCGTCGGGTAAAACAAAATTCACTTTACTGACTCTAGCCATGCAACCATCCCATGCTAACCAGATCATCCCATAGTGAACGTTGGCGCGGAGCTCTGAGCGGAAACATCAAGGCTTCGTTCAGTAAAGTCCTCGAGGGCGCCGGGGCCAGAAGCGTCGGCGGTCTCGGGAGTCTTGGCTCGACTACAGGCGGAGGAGTCCGGAGAGGAGCGCGTCTCGAACGCGTGAAGGACGAAGCCAGAGAGGAGGACGAAGAGAAGAAGCCTATCAAATATGAGATCAACAGTGATGATGAGGTTATCGTCAGAGAGCCCGCCCCCAAGCGGCAGAAGAAAAACTAACGCGGGGAAATTGGGAAGTAGATACATGCTTTTCACCTAGCCTAGCACTTGTCTCGCCCCGGGAGAAAACGGAAGAGGAAAAAGTACCTGTTGCGGAACGATAATTAACTCGATTCAAGGCGGAATTTCGCGTTGCTTATTCCAAACAAATTGCAAGTTGTTGTCTACACTACAGTAGGGCATCGTGATACTGTCATCAATGTGAATATTTCAGATCGAAACTCGAATAATCGCTATACTGAATAACACCCTGTGAACGACCGTCCTGATCCAACCCTCATTCATCTCACATGCTGCCGAGAACATGGTGAGGACATCATTGAAAACTAACATGTATTATAGCAAAATACTCGCAGTCATTCTGCGTTGATGTAGTGTGCCAGTTTACGGACATGGTAAACTACAAAAGCGCCCTCGGGGTGATCGGCGCCGACCGAGCAGCAGCATCGTGTGCAACAGCCATATTCATGATGATAATGTTATTCTGGCATGTGTAAGAGGACTCCGAATCTTATTGTAGACTATCACACGCCGGTATCGTAAACCCCGGGACTATATCAGTCCTCCTTCCCCAAGCCAACTTAAGTCGTGAGCGCCAAGGCGCGCGACCTGCCAAGTAGTCAGCAAGGAGAGTATGCGCACGCAGCATCAGCAGTCCACGACGTCGGGCCACTACCTGTTCCTACGCCCAAGCAACAAATGAACTATTTTTTCACCACCCACCGCGCGCCAGGAAGACCAAGAGAATCATGATGTCGTGGTATACTGTATATATCATGTAACCAAAAGGGGATGCTACAATGAACCTTTTGCCCTCCATCACATATGAAAAAATATCCAAACATATTATACAACAGCCCTCTAGGAGCAAGAAGGCAACAAAAAATGAGAGGGAGACAAGACAGAGGGAGGCGAAGAGAAAAAAGCCAAGCTACTTCTCTGAACCGGGTATACCTCTCCGAACTCCTAAGCATCCCAGAATACCTCATGACTATTACTACCCGCTCACCTCTCCTTGGCACCGCAGTGTCTGCACGGCTTAGGCTGATAAACCGCATCAATGTCCTTCTGGACACGGATTCCGTTCTGTGCGGGATAGGATCTATACCCATCATCAAAAGCGCACTCGGAAACAACCTTAACATCCCCTGTAGGGGTCAGATTCACCCCCTCGTCGCCATTAAGAGTCCGGTCCATCGTGAAATCCGTATTAGGCTGCGACCGCTTATTCGATTTCGCGCCCGAGCCGCCGAACGTCTCGAGGTCCGGGTTCTTGGGCATCAGCGCGGATCTCCTGTCTGTCTTCTTCATGACGCCTAGTTTGCCCAGCGTCGGCTTGACGTAGGCGTTGAATAGGGGGCCTAATGTTGGGATGCAGATACCGATGATGCCTATGTGTATCTCCAGCGAGGCGATTTCTCCGACCACGCAGACGGCGCTGCTCAGGTCCATGGAGCCTCTTGTTTTCAGGGTCTCGACTAGACGCCATGACACGAGGCCGATCGTTCTGTGGGCGAGGTTAGTACTTGGTCTTGTGAGGAACGATAGTCAACGAGTGAGGACTTACACAAACCCGATGCCGAACATGGACGTTACGGTGACCTTATCCCGAACGGACATCTGCAGTCTCCAGAGCACCGGCAGCGGTAAGATCAAGATACCGATATCGATCAGCAGATTGAACCCAACCGTGATGTTATCGCTGATCAGCGGATTCCGGCACCACCCGGTGGGCTTCGGGTCCCAGTACTGGGAGAGAGGGATACAGTTGGTCAGGAAGATGGGGATGAGAGATACTGAAACATCGTCAGCCACCGCTGTCTTTAAATACGACTTACCCGTGTCTCGGCCCTGTCGGCCTCTCTGGAGACACATGGTCACGATGAAGAAGTTACTTACTGACGTATATGGCATCAAGAGCCATCAAGACATAACACCAGCGCCTGAATTGCGGCGTGGTGTATATCCGATGCAGCAAGAACAGCATCGACATCTTCACCCACGCCGTCCCCAAGACGTAAGCGAACTCAGCAACAAGGAAGACCTGCGAAGGCGATTAGCCGCGATATACAAGATGATCGAACGGGCATACGTACCGTGACCTGGTCAAGCGCCTGGCCGAGCGCGAGCTCATAAATATGCTTTCCCAGCCCATTAGCCGCGCCCCAGATCCCAAAGCCCGACAGGACGATGTTGGTAAGCTGCCAAAACGTCAGTAAGACAACTCTAGAGACCTGTCTCAGGCTATATTATCCACCTACGAAGGCCATAACAGCGCATATATCATCGACATATATTCGTCGCCCCGAAAACCGGGCGGACCAGAAACGCAAGATGAGGAAGACGATGGTTATAGGGGTGAAGACGATTTCAGTGATGATGAGCTCCCGCCCACACCGGCTGATCTGATCAAAAGGGAACGGCATTGCGAGGTATTATCCAAGCGATCCGAAGATCAGCTTCTAAAGCGTTCCAAGGGGGTATCGATACGTAGAGCCCGTGACTCCTAAACCTATATCTCCGAAGAACGAGAAACGGTTACAGCGATGGTGAGGAACACGGAAAGGCTGAGGGAGATTGACGCCGCTGGGAGGGACATCGTTTTATCCTCCCTTTCTTTGTGGTGTCTCTCTTTCAATGCCGTCGCTTTCAGCCCCCGATCATACAGTCTCAAAACACCGTAATACCAGACTTTGCCACACGAACCTACAGCCTAAGACACTCCTGAACCTGCTACCCAGTACAATAGAAGCCTTTATCCCCCGAACATGAACTCAGGACCCCTTTGTAACCCACGGACTAGGCTCTCATTAAACCACGCGCGTGATCTTTATGCCCGGCATCTCTTTGACTTGATGCTAGCTGCCCCCTTTTCATTGACAGTCGATTCAAGATGGGAAAAGTCTGCGAAGGCCAATGTACGCGGCTCGCGAGAGCGAACACTCGCGATACTAAACCGGAGTTAGCTTAGTGACATGGTAAGGGGTATTTCGCCATCCTTTCCACGAGCGGCAGGGCTGCCGGTTTTCAACCCAGTCAAAGACGCCCACCCCTTGAATGGTAATGCGTGCCGCATCGTCCGCGCAAACCGGATACGTGGCCGATACAAAGAACAACTCGCTATGAAGTCTCAATTAGCCCGTGAATATCCCCAGCACTTTGACACGGGGGACATTTACCTGGTATATCACATGCTAATATCCTGAAAGACGGATAGCTATCCCGAGTAGAACGAGCCCGTCCTATTAGCCACGATGAGGCTATTATGTAGTCGAGAACGGCGTATATACCTAACCTGTAGGAGTCTGACATCTCAACCAGTCTGCGCCGACGATGGGAAAAGGAAAAAGGGAGAAATAGATGACTCGATGACAACCGGATGGGCGGCAATGGATAGAGACGAACTCGAGAAGCGCAACCATTCTCGCAGGGATCGCGATATATAAGGTGTCTCGTATCACACAGAGTAAGCAAAACCCTCTCCAGCCCAAAATACAGACATATGCCAGCAAGATATTAACAGACGTAATATTGGGAATTCAAGCGCGTTGTCTCCTCACATAAGACACATGCTCTTCTCTTTCAATGAATGCTAACAATTCCCGACGAAAGCGAAGCAGACATCTTTCCTTATTGCCGAAAGGCGCCGATCCACCACGAATAACGTACACAATGCCCTGAGCCCTACTCAAGGGAGGCGCCAGCATCGACTGAACAGCGAGCTCAGCACCATTACCTCTGCCGCGATTGAGTTTGCTCTTTGACCGACTCCTCGCCTAAGATCTTGCTCGCCGCCATGAATCTGTAGCGTGTTAGCAGGTCGAGCCGCTACTTCTCGTTGAAGCCTTTATAGCTTAGGTCATCGATAAAAAACCCATAAAAGAAAATCAAGATATAGATGACTCCAGGGATTATAGAGCTGAGCCAAATGGAATAAGACGCAATCAGGGAGATAAAAAGTTATACTCACAATCCACCATGCCAGCTACCCAGCCCCCTCATGGCGCCGGCCTGGACGCTCGTCATGCGCAATAGATTCTCCGTGTCTGCTAGATTGGCAGAGAGCTGCGCCAGCTGCGAGTGCAGATGTGCCTGTTAAGCATGGCCATTAGCTAACAACGAAATTCAAGGCATTGAAGCAAAATAGCATAAAGACCATATCACAGGAGACGACTGCTTCGATCCACCCCAGCACAATGACAAATCCATCAACAGGTAAATGACGCTCTTATCATAAAACCGCCACAATAATGCACTGCCATATGCCAATCCCATCGTAAAATCCCAGAGAAGAAAAAGTTCAGCACAGGCTAGCAAGCTGACAGCAGGAATAACAAGACCCCAAACCAAGGATAACCCAGATGACAAAAAACAAAACAGACAAAATCCGTGAAGACGTAAACTCACCAATTGTCTAGCCTTAACAACACTCCCCAATGCCTGGGGCGCCATAGAAGGCCGAGCAGTACCCATGGCAAGCGTACGATCGGCGTTACCCCCACGACCAGTCATACCGTCCAAAGCCCACTGCAGGAGAAAACCCGGTCCCGACCGAGGGAGAAAAAAGCAAAACCGACAATAATCCCCGTCACGATATAAGCCTCAGCTTCAAATCCACGATTGATCTCGTGTGCCGGCGCGAAGCAAGTAGGTATCCGCGCTCGGCAGGGAAAACCGAGCCGACTCGCCTGTCCGAACACCCACGCACAAAAAATCGGCAAAGAGATACGCTCGCAACTCCCATGCAAGCTCCCTAGCCACGTCGACGCGTCACGCAAGGCTTATCAAGCCCGATCACATCCCCCACTTACTCCAAAACCAAGTGCGCAAAGCCGCGGGCCACAACCGCTCGTATCGCAGCGCTGCTCGGAAGATGAAGCCGGGAGCGAGCCTCGTCGGATCACGGCAGCGGTTCTGAATGCCCGTAGCCGTGGCGAAACAGATCGGGAAATGGAGATCTAGAAAGAGAGTCGAAGATAATATCTAGGAGAAATGATCGATCCGCAGACGTCTGGATCGAAATCTCGGGTGTTGACTTGCGGGATGGTTGAGTGTCGGTGGGGCGGTTTGCAGCGCGGGTACGTGTCGGGTTCATAGGCATTACGGAGCAATACGGTATATATACGGTACGAGGTGCGGAAGTTGTAAACAGACCCGCCGTACATTACCGTAAAGTACGTAATTATACGGATACTGGTAGAAAGCGAGAATAAGACAAAATATATCACGCTCATCAATAATCACAACGCGGCCGAAAAGAGAGCAGCAAGGACCGACACGATCAGAACTGAAAACAACCGACAATCTTCTAAGTCATTTATCGCCATCGCAATTAAAGTCTAGTTGTCTGCTGCCTCGCGAACCAAGCGGTCCAGACTGAGTTGCCTACGTCCATTCAGTTCAGCCTTCCCAATGCTTTTCTCTCTGCGTGTAGAACCATTTAGCTGTTTGCCTGTCTCTACTGCCCCTGATACGAAGGCACTTCCATTGATTGCTACCCTCGGGTTACCAGCCGCGCGGCTCCCTTGTGACTGCATTCAACTAGTATTAATTACACCCGACACATAACGAAAGGCAAAGAAATTGGTCTTCCCCCAGCAGGCAGGCTTCATCATTAAGATACCAGAATTATTTTTCTTCACCCGGTTCTCTGCTGCTGAGGTCCCCCATAACGTCGACAACCAGTACTTAGAGCTGCCGCTGCCATTCTGTGACCAACGATCCAGATTGATTTCGTAGTCGTATTGCTGACACTTCGACGGACAACCCCCAACCGTCCGACAGCATTTGAATCAGGCATCATGCGAAGGCGCCAGGACTGAGACGTGAGGACTGGGACCCACGGCCTTGCCCTGATTTATACACATCCTTTGCGAGCTTTCCCAATCTCCCAATTCCATCATCGTCACACTCCTGTACCATGTCTCAGAATGATGCGTATGTGCAACACCATTTGAGTCTTTTGGAAGAGGTCTTAGAAGACCAGTGTCGATATTCCCGGGCCTCGGCATTGCAAGATGAAATGGAATCTCGTCTCCGGAGAAGAGTGGCATAAAGGAGAACAAAAGTATATGCATTTTCGAATGAATAGGAGACAGCCCGCATCCCAATGCAATATTACCAGAAATAATAACCACTTGTCTCGTCGTATCACAATGCCTATGTACGTATCGCCCTTCGGCTGGTTAGAATTAATCTGTGCATCGTGAAGGCGGTAATCCAAACTCAACCCCTCTAAACCGGTATGCATGCACCATCATCCGTATGGCTCAAAAATTCGAATCCGTTATCACGTCTAAAATACCCATGGCTGGCAGCGGATGCATGCCCGGTGATGTAGTCAGGTTTCCGCCGAATCGGTCATGGCAACGGGTCCTCAATAAATTCGCCGTGCGCCGTAAATGCATGCTGCGGAGGCCGTGTTCCTCGGGTCATCATCGAGGTCCCAGAGGAGCGCGTGGTCCTAAACTGCTCTGACTGCTATGAGCCGAAGGCTCCGAGCCTAGATTTGTCGAATCACCACTCCCCGCGCTAGCGCTCGCACTGCCGGTCAGACTTCGTACGGGTTTCATGTTGGGTGGTTGGAGAGTGCTCACCCCGACTCGCTGTTCAACTTGCTGTGGAACTACCGTGTTTCCGTGGCCAGGGGGGTATCGAGGAACAGGTTGCTGCATGCCATTGGGAGGGGATGGACGTCCGTTCCCGCCACGCATAGAAGGTGTATATGGATTCCCTGGCGACTGACTCACCCGTCGGGGGTACGCGCCATTCATACCAGGCCCGTTCATACCAGGCACATTCTGTAATTCTTGTAGGTGCGAAGTTGTCAGAGAATTCGATCTCGACCCTGCGTGGATCTGTCCCCGGTCGACATTACCATATCGGTTAGACGAGTAACTCATCATGGGATCATCGAGGATATTATCGTGGAGATTAGGTATGGAATTTATAATTTGGCTGGAGCGATTCTTGCCGAAATTAGGTCGAAATCGGCTACCTCGGGATGACATCACGCTTTCGCGACCGTTGAGGTGACTTGCTCGGACCTCGCTCTTGCTCGGAGGCGGTTTCGAACGGTTTTTCCTCGAAGTGACGCTCATCATATCGAAATTGTCGGGGTCAATCATGGGAGCCATAGGAGGCATGGGGGCTGTGCTGGAATCAAAGTAGTCATCTTCCTCATCTTCCTCGCCGTACATGCCGCCGCCATTTCGCATGGGAGGAGCACGTCTCCGTGAACCCGGCCCTCCGTAGCCACCTCGCCGCATCCGCATCTCTTGCTCCTTCAGTTCTAATTCGCGCTGGCGCAATTGGAGTTCTCTTTCACGTAGCGCTACGTCTGCCATCTCGCCACCGTAATTACCACCATTGGCACCACCATTGGTGCCGCCATTGGCTCCGTCTGCGTCATCGTATACCACCAGATGACTGAATTCCCCTAAGTCGTTATCTTCTAAGGATCCACGTCTTGACGACTGTCGAGGGTGGTACCCGTTAGGGCCACCGTTCATTGGAGGGCGGCGCATTCCGGGCGGCGGGCCAAAATTCGAAGCGGTCCTTGGTCGTGGTCGGGGCATTCCGTTTCCATTAGGCATAGGTCGTGGTGGACCGCCCGACGACACACGAGACATTGGTGATGGGCCGGATGGTGATACGGGCGCCGGCGGGACTCCGTTCATTTCTTTCGGTCTGGATTGGTTCACAATGTTGAGATTGTGAAAGATTGCGTAGAGTGTCTCGATGCGAGGGAGTTTCAAACCTGATTGCCCCGCCAGTTTAATAGGGGAGCCAAGGAACGTCTCGACTTCCATAGGCCGTCTCGCAACGTAATCTTGCCACATGATACTTGTGTTTTCTGAAGGTCGACTGAAATCCGCGATTGTCCTGTCCTTAAAATCTGCCCCAAGTGTGCACCCCTCGGCGTTCGCTAGGGTTACCAGTTCATCGATAACATCGGAGACTAACTGTCGAACACCAGGCTTCTCCAGTAGAGCGGCATGCGAAGGCGTGTCAAAAATGACACTGGCGGGATGAAATGCAATAGGACTAGAAGGTCAGCTGAGTCATGAAATTGTCTGGTTGCCAAACATACCCAATAACGCGTTCGAATTGTTGCTGCCGAATGTTTTTCGAAACTTTGCAATCCACCTGGCCTGTACTTAGAGTCATCGCAAGCGCCTGAGCCATATCTTCTTGAATCGCCAGGGGAATATTATTATTTTTGTTGGCTGGCCCAATCCAAATTTCGGTTGAGCCGCTGTGCTCAAACTCACTTGTTCCTAACTGGGAAAGCTCAGCATTAGAGACGAGGGACAACACGACGTTCGTTGGAAATCTTTCTTCGATGGCCGCCTCAACGCCTAGCGTATGTGTTGTATTAATCAGGATGCAGGTATGTTGCGGCGTAACGACGGCGTCGATGACAGAGGCGATATCGTAGACGTCAGGGAGAGCCTTTATGCAGAGAATGACATAATCAAAAGCGCCGCCCTTGTTCTGCGCGGCTTCTTCGGGAGTCCGCACCACTATTCAGGGCAAACGGGTTAGACAACTTCTGCCGTACATTCCGAGCGCAGGGAGAACATACCATGTCGCGGTTTGAACCGCTCATTGCCAAATGTCGCGGATCTAATTCTGAATTAGACGTTTCATAGACGGAGAAACTTGCGAAGCTCACTTGAATGATATGCCGTATTGATAAACACCCTCGAACCCTGACTTCCATACGAGCGTTACGTCGCAAGCGTTCGTTGCCTGTAATCTCCAGGATAGAAAAGCAGACACCGAATTGCCCCCAACTGTACAGATTTGCATTAGCCCCGAATCGTTCATGACGGCTCTTCGCGCGAACTGCGTTATATATATTTATTGTCACGGGATCGTCAAGCCACGCCAAGAAGAAAGTAGGGAAAACAAATGCAGTGGTTGGAGGGGAAGGGATCCAAAGTTAGCAAAACAGAACACTCGAATGGTTCCTAACGGGTGGTACGGGAGGTAAAGGCGGGAGGTTTTTCTCTTATGAGCTTGGGGAGGAAATGTGACGAGAGCTGACACGACGCACCGGAAAGGATCTTTAGACGAGGCGCTACGGGAGCCATTACGGGCCACCGAATGAGGATTAGTGGTCAAGCTGCGGAGACGAACTATGCCTTTTCCTGCGAAGTGGGAGTGACCGCGATACGTCGGGATGGACAACGTAGCCCTAGATGATGCTTGTCAGACTGCGTTTTCGGCCCACAGTGACGACGCGGGTGCAACGATTCCAAGTAGCTCAGCTGCGTCGAGACAGCCCGGGGAAACCAACCACTTCTCCGTTAATATTGCAACCTTTCCCTTTCGGTAGCCGATCTTAATTGCCCGTCGGAAAAGAAAAGGTAGATGTACCTCTGAGTTATCGTCAGGCGTCGCAACGAGCCACCCACAACAGGCCTTGGAATATAGGCGGAGGCAAGGATGACGATTGGATAGGTGTGAAGAAAGAAGCTCGACGCCCGAAATGGGGTGTTACACGTAGAAGTAGGTCTAGATATCGGCCGATGTATGGGACAACTGTTTTCTCGATATGCTGAGCGACGACAACGAGGACCGTAGAACGACAACGACAGCAATGCTTGTTTAAACAACACCAGTTAATAAAATCGTAACGAGCGGAAGGGAGGCTGCTGAGGGATAAGGTCGAGCGAGAGAGGGAGATGGAGATGTTGAGATGGAACCAAAGCCAAATAACAAATGAGCAGCATGCAGGCCGGGCTGGGGTTCGCAAGTACAGTACGGACAGAGAGCAGGCCGACGTCAGGCAGTCAGGCAGTCAGTACCGGGGCCACACGTCGACCAGATAAGGCAGCCCAATCGAGAGTCGGCAGTAGGTTCTTGGTGGTTCTGGCAGTCGTCTATGGTGTAAAAGGCGCTTGAGAGGGTGTCGATCGGTATTACGAACTAGTCTAGGGTTTGGTTGGTCGCCAGGCGCCACCCGTAATTAGCAAACCAGAAGCGGACAAAAGAATAGTAAACGAATGGCCACGACGACTCGGTCGGGGGTGCGTGGAGGGCGTTGTGTATCTAGAGTATGTGTGATCCGGGTCGGGTCTGTGTGGAGGCCGCAGACAACACAGCCGGCGATGCTGTACGATGGCTGCGATGGCTGCGATGGCGTTGTTTAGCGACGACTCGGGGAGGGAAAGAGAGAAACGAAAGTATCAGTGAGGAGGAAAAAGAAAAAAGAGCAGTTGCAGCGTCTAGCAACGAGGGCTGGGGGAGAAAGGTAAGGGACGTGTAGGAGGTACCGCACGTTGCGTTCCGTGGGAAAAAGAGAGACACACCAGAGCTACATGGGCACCACGGCACAGCTGGCAGACGAGAGAAAGAGTCGGAGCGGTACTGCGTCCGAGGGCAGGTCCCGCGCCCCTGGTGCCTTGCCATACTGTGTTTTAGGCGGTGTCTAGCGTCGTGATGAGGCTTGGCGAGGGCCTAATCAGGTACCGCGTAGGTACTCGGGTGTCCCCTAGTCAGGGTGGCTAATACAGTGAGGCCTCGCAAACGCAGCACGGTGCGTGTCTAAGTAGATTGCACCAGAGTTGATGTGCGGAGTACGGACGTACTTCAGAGGGCAGAGCAGAGCGCGCTTGTACCTTCCCTAATAACTGCTTGTAAACTGCGATTCTGACATAACCAAGGTGGACGACGAATGTAGGGCGCATCAGTATTGGATGGGCATTCTATTGCCATGATCCCTGGATACCGCGAAATGCACTGCCTGCTGTTACCCATTGCATACGTACCCGTACCTAACCTTAGGCACCTGTTAGGTAATATGACATTCGTGGTCTGGTATGTATATACACGGCCGTTGGCAAATAGATGGAAGCTAGAAAATTCTAGTGTAATTGTAGGTAAATGTAATCACTTATAGGAAGAAAAAGAGATTTCAACAGTTGTATTATACGGAATATACATTATACAGACTGTTCCAAATCTATAGACAGTCCGGGCCGGGTATCGACACAAGGCTCAGCTAGTTACCGCCTAGAACGTCCCAATAGTTAGGCAGCATGTAACTCCTGCGTATAACTGCAATAAGGTAAACACGTTTACATGACAGTTTTGCCACGGCAGGGGGGCCCGCAGTCAATGGAAAAGGTGACAGGAACCTTAATGGACATGCGCCCAACGAAGGAGAGACCGTACCCAGAAGCTGCAGATAACTCGCAGTTATGCCTACATACACCACTTTCCACGTAAATCCGCACTACCAACCTTACCCACCAGGGTAGATAGATCTTGGGTTTAATGGTACGGGACCGGTGCGATCAAACGGTTTATGGTACCTATAGTTATGGGAAGTGAGGACATGAGGATTTTGCCGTGCCGCGGCTAAATATAGTAAGCATATTGTTAGTGCAAGAGCATCAATCTAGGTACGGATCTGTATGGACGTACATACCAGACACGTTGCTGCGCGGTACGGCCTGCCTACCTACCTAAGTACATGGTGAGTGGGGTTAGCAATTCTCTTAGCAAACCCTTTACGGGCCCTTTCTAGTGAACATACTACCGAAGCATTGGCCGTTTCACACAACTTACAAGTTCTCTTGACTGAAGTCACGATGATAGTACACTACCTACGGAATATGAAGTACGCTAGGTACTGCCAGCGACGGATATCAGTGTGTCTGTCTAGTAGTTATCATTCAATGCGAAATGTCAGTACCGGTTGAAACTGTTCGAGGAACAAGGAGACCAAGCAAAATTGATACACATAGCAGTAATTACGTAACAGGTGCGCCAGTCAACTGGCTATTTATCGCCGTATACGGAATATTCTAGTTTCGTTTCATCTTGAATGCGAGTAAGACCGTCTTTTTTCTAATCACCCTAGGGTTCCACCATTATGGCTCGGACTAGCTCGGACTGGGTAGCGTCTGCATAGTACCTGCCTACCCTTGTGCATGCCTTAGCAAATGGACTACCTGCCGGTACATGCCGCGTCCGGCCGGCCTCGATTGGCAGGGCCGTTCGCCAGTTCGCCCGTTCGCAACGAATTCATGTTACTGCTACTACCGAAGAAAACCGCCAGATAAGACATGGAGTTGATTACTTATAAGTTGATAGGGAAACCGCAACGCCTGGCCCGTGTGGTCTGTGTACATGGTGCCCGGGCCATGAATCCCACTGACCCATAGCGATCGTGACGTGTTCCGAACCTGACCACGCTAGACTCCCGGGTCGTGGCTGTGCCATTCCTTGTTCAGTAGCGTACAGTGCATGCCGCATACGATGTCGTATTATCCCTGGATCTATACTGTAGCGGCGCATAGCGGCACACAACGACGTCGTGGCCACCTCCTTTCAGGGCATTGAAACAAACCTGAAATATTTGCCTATAAAATGAACGCCCCGTAATGCGTACATCCGTCTGTAGCATTCCCATATCAAACTCTCGTTCTATAAATTCTCATATATGTACAAATTTGTTACGTGCTCTGCTTATTTTGCCCGAATAGGTACCTAGTAGGCAGCATTTGCGCATGCGGCCCCCCATCATCTTTTGCACCCTATCTAGGAGTCCCGACGCGTCTTGGCGGAGAAGAATCATGATGTCTTGCCCCATTGTTCGACCGGCCGCATTACTCGGCCATTAAGCCTACTCAAACGCATCGGCAGGGGTTTATTTTAGCGCGTGGTGCCCGGGATGGCCGGGAAATACCGCAGGCCGGCCAACAGGGTGGACGCGTTACGTATCTGTATCGAACATGTGGGTAAACCACGTAATTAATACGCCGAGAAAATCGGAAGTAGATCTCATACTATGTACATTACCAGGCATACAATACGAGGCATGCGGGTTGAAGCAATGCAACGGTCGCATAACCACACAGAAGTTTTAAACACCATCCTCACTATCTGTGAGTCTACATATCAATCCCCGAGGAACTCTCAATTGCGGCCTACTGCAAGGACACAAGAGCTTGTGTCCATCGTACATACATGACCTACATTACACCCGCGTACAGTTAGACGCATGGTGAACCTGGTATTGAAAACATATGAAAATCAACACGCATACTACCGTTACGTGCCTACACACATATATAACAGATAGGTAGGTGCCAGTTCGAGAGCATACGACTCCGAGCTTCGCAACGACTTTCGTCCTTTGAACCAGTTGACAACATGTACAGGCAGAAGCCATCGAAGGCAGAAATGCAGCTCAACAACTTGTTTCCAATCCCATTCCGTCCAATAACTCGGGTCGGTATCGTGTGGCTCTTTAGGCGCTTCAGCGAACTGGGATGATCGCGGAAGAAAAATGCCCTGCCAACTCAAAAGATGCACGAGCTCTCCATTACCTATCAGTTCGACCGGTACGTAAGCATGGCGTTGCGATTTGAAAATACTGCGCAAGCCAAGACATTGCTTTCTCTCGTTACATACATATCCATCCTGCTCGGCGCAGCTCGCCTTTTTAATGATGATGCCACTCAACACTCCAACAAAATTAACAAGGCCAAACGACCTTGCGGCGCGGCAAATCCCCCGATCTTAAAATATATCGGTACCTAGGACCGGTTTCATTTTAGATGAAAAGACACACAACGCTTACAGGGCGCGCCGATGAACAAACGAGAGGCTCTGGAAAATGAGGAACTTTGTCGTACGTTTAGTTATCTGAACCCTTGACAACCCTAATCATAGGTCCGGGCGGAAACAATACCTACCTCGCCACAATGCGGTGACCGCATACAGAAAATCATGGATAAGAAGCTGGGGTATAAAGGTCGATCGTATGGTGAACCCGAACGCCGTTATGGCGTGCCGTCAATGCCATCAGTCGCCGATATGGAAGACCTACCTACCTATGACCTATCCATTCAAAGTCTGCCTTGTTTTCTCCCGCAGCTGCGTAACAAGTTCGTAAACAGCTCCAATATAACGATCTCGCCGCGCGTTGGCAAGTCTTGGCCTGCGCAATACTTCCAACCTCCGTACATTGCCTACCTACACTACGACGCTGATGGCACCATGACAGGCAGGCTCTCCCTCCATGCAACCGCGCGGGCTAACTTGACGACACTACCCGCGTTTGCAGCTTGCATCAACAATACATAAAGCCGCATGTTGTTTTCCTTTACAATGACGGACATGCGCCACAGCTACAGGACTTGGGACGGAATACGAAAAGACACCTGGGTTGTACGGATGTAATTCACGCAAAACGTAGCTGTTACCAAGCGCAAAACAAGGATCATCCATTGAGTCAAGGAGGGATGAATGAGGAGCTTCAGCGAATTGGAACAGTCCCATCAACAGATCTATACGCGCACCGTATGCGCACGTAGATATACTATATCTCCACACTGTATATACGGACCACAATAACGGGCGCCAAACCGTTTCTCAGCCACAGATGCTGAGAAAGGGTACGAGGTGGCTTGAGGTGCCAAGCCGACCACTCAGGGATGACGCAGATATGATGGAAACGTTTCCGATCGTTACAGGATCTCGCATGTGACAAGTCATAAGGAATGCCGCATACGACGCATTAACCGATTATCTTTCCACCCGGCAAAAAGAGTTGGCGTTGCTTCGGGACCGGCCAGCTCTAGGTATCTAGATTAGATATATTGCCGGCTCCCTCAAGACAGATGTCTCCACGACCGAAACACCTTTCTCTATCTTAGACAAAAACCTGAGTCGCGTTACGACACAACTCGCCATGCGCGTCGCGCACGTAAAGAGCGGGCGGAATCGGGATCCAGATGTGTCGTGGAGGTGTTTGCTTGGCGTTACCTACTCCAAAATCCAACGATATTTCAATATCTGCGCTATCTACAACTTTAACACGGAAGCCACTCTACGTACAGCACAAGGCCTTTAGGTATCAGCGATCCGTGGCCGGGATAATTCATGATTCACGGCGATGATACCCAACTACATAAGCCCGTGCGCTAACGAATGAAGATCGGCGGGCTAGTCCGACAACAGTAAGCCTTGAAGATCGGAACAAGGGCTCGTTTCGTTTTCATGTTTCCACGGCGCTATTGTGCTTGTATCTATAGATAGCACGATGGCACTATAGGCAGATAGATGATGATATAGGTAGCATTGCACCTACTGCCCTGTTCACTGCCTAATCTATTCATTCTTCCCACGACTTACATGACATCGTGAGTATGCGTATCAGCACTTCCCACGCCGGTAACCATAGCCCCTAAGTGTAGTCCGTAGATAGACATCTACCCCAAGAGAGCGGTGGTCAGTTCCCTCCCAGAACCAACATGCAAATCAGCAAATTACAGACCGCTATTCAAGGCAACGGAAGCAAGCAATCGCATCTTTTCGACGGTCATGTTACATGGGACCACCCACGCCTCCGGGCGTCCGGTTACAATTCCCTGTGACATATTTGCCTTGCTTTGATAGTACTGTGATATGCCTCCACGGTAGGTCACATTATGCATCTTGGCTGTCGCGGCGTAGCATCAGAGCTGAACACCACGAAACCTCGCTATCGCCGATCGCGAGGCGGTATGCCGTACATACACAACACACGATACAGACAAATACACAACATACCCTCAAAAATCCTCTGCGCGACGCGGTATGCAGGGGTGTTATCTGCATTATCGCGGGAGTCTTATGATGACTTGCAGCCGAACCGGTTCGCTCGACAGACAGGTAATAAAGCGTCCATGGACGCTTATCTCTCGGACGGAACTCAGCCGTAACAAATGCGAGAGGAAATCGATCGGCGTCCGACACGAACCCGAACTTATTGATTGTTAGTAGCCGGTTGAACGGCCTGCGACGCTATGTTACCCGCGTCAATTAATTCGGGAGAACGAAAAGCTGGCGCATACCTGTACGCCATGAGTATGGTTGAAACAACCCGCCTACCCCATTCCGTCCCGACTCAAGATCATGCCAAGCATTGAGCGAGAAGAAGATTGTTACATTAGATACTACACGGTAATTACAATCAACAATTAACATGGATGCGCAAACCAGCCCTACCTCCAGGATGGCCCCGGCATTTGACTGCATGAGCAGAAACCGTCCATTCCGTCCTACATTGCATATACGCACGCCGGAGTCGAGAATGTCGGTTAGTCTGTACGCTCTTTGACTTTCGTTCCTATCCTTGTCAGGACCTCGTAAACTCGATCTTGGGAGCCTCGGAGGATGAATCACTGCTCCACGTTAGAACAAGAGCGCTCCAGAACAAAGGCAGGAATAACAATAGAAAACGCTACTTGAAAGTAACGGAGCCAGAATAGCCATGGTCGTAGAACGTCCTATCAGTCCCAGCAAGGCCACAGGTTTGGTTCAGTTTGGCTCATCAATGCCGGAGGGCCGGGACGGAGGCCCCTGGGGATCCGATCCCGCGCTCCGGAAGCCATGCGGCGCGTGAAGCCATTCCATACAGTATGCACGCTTATATCGTACATCCCACATCGATGGTTTGCATTTCGTTAATATCGCAGACCAAGCTCGTAGGTGTCAAGCAGCGATCTTGTGGCGGGTGTTTTGCATGTACATCACGTACGTACAGGTAAATAAGGCCCCCAAACGGGAGAGTAAGCTATAGGTATCCGGCGGCATACCAGATACGGACGTATCCTAGGCCATTGCGGTAGAAATGGTCAAATCCCGCGGATTTCTTAAAATGGTGCTGGTTATGTTCCTCTTGATAGAAGGCATGGTTTGCCGGCAGCCGCATGTGCACACCTCGGAAGTTTTTCGACGTAAACTCCAAGCACGTAATCAGTGGCAATGTTTGGATCTGGGACAGCGCGTCCTCGGACTCGCGGACGAAAAAACGCGGCAACGTGTTTACCCTGTTGGCCTATCGTATGCTCGGCATCTAGGGGTGCTCCTCGCCTCTAACTACGGTAGCTCTCTACAAATGTGTATATGCGACGGCAAAAACAACGCACGCTGTTATTGACCGTAGGGTTATATCCATCCGTGACGTTAACACTCCAACACTGTCAAAAGGTATGCCCAGCACGAATCACGACGCCTCTCTACTAAAGGATTATGACTGCAAACGAGAAGGATACATACACTTACTACGAAGTATGGAATTCTCAATGGATGAGCCGTGACTTATGACGCTGCACGTATGAATCCCGGAACCCCCCAGTCTCTGTTACTCTGAAAACATACGAAATATATCATTTCTGCTTGCCGGAAAGCCCCTTATTAAGAGCCGCTTCCGAAAACCCGAATAGCAAAACTTGGCCTTTACGGCAGCCTATGATCACGCTGCTGCCATGCACCCAACAGGTCTGATTCCCCACAGGACGAAATTGGTAAGGCAACTCGATTAGGGTCCTTTCATTCCAAGTGATCCGTCCGCCCCGTCTGTCGATGCCGAACGGGAAGGCTACCGGCCGGAACAATCGCAGCGGCTCTGGCGTGTCTCCTTCGGCCTCGCTGATGTCGAATTTCCACGCGCCATATTCGGTCAGGAGTATATTTGGGTAACTCGAATCGAAACGCATCGAACTAAAACGGCCGGTATCGAGCGTTACTGTCCGGCACTGGCCCACGCCCGACTTCTCCGCGTTCCAAATGGTTATGGTGCCATCATTGCAGGTCGATATCACTCTGCTGCCGTCCGGCGAGAATACAACACCTCGTATATATTCGCGCATTCTCTCACCGCCCGACATTTCTATATCTGGTTTACTTTTATCATCCTGCGTCTCTCCTTCTCCAGGGAGGTTCCAGATCATGATACTGAAATCGTCTCCGCCCGATGCCAAACGCTTGCCATCGGGCGAAAACGCCACGCTGTAGACGTAATCCTGGTGACCACGGAATATACTGACCGGCACATCATCGAATGTGTCCTCGTCAGCTTCCTTCTCATTGTTATTCGAGGTTTTACTAGCGGCAGAAATATTCCAGAGCCGAACGTCACAGTCGTCGGACGCTGTAGCCACGTAGCCCCCGTCTGGGGAGAAGACGGCGTCTCGCAGCCAGTTGTCGTGTCCATTGAGTCGATACTTTAGAACCATTCTGTCGGCAGACCCGACGTCCCAGACTAACGCCGTGTAGTCAGTGGAGGCTGAGACCAAATGTCTACTATCCTGGGAGAATGCCAGAGACTGGATATAGGCTTTGTGTCCCGCGTGCGAGGTGTGCCGTCTGGCGCCTGTCTTCCCGTCCCAGAGGCATATAACTCCATCCGCCGAAGCCGATGCAATTACTTCACCCTTAGGGGAAAGGGCCACGCAGCTCAAGTACGACCCTTGATGTCCTGGATTATTCGCGGCGGATTTGGTCATCAACTGATCAAACTCCCCGCTTCTTGTTACTTCCTTGTCTGCTCCCGTGTCCGCGTCTGTATCCCAGAGCCGGAGCTGCTCATCCCGAGATGATGATGCGATGACACTGCCATGGGGCGCGAAGGACACCGACCAGATGGCGCCTGTGTGCCCGCTCAGGACTTGGTCCGGCTGAGTCCTTACATCGCCATTCCCCCAAAATCCTGGCGACCTCTGTCTCCAGACTGCAATGGTTGTATCACTTGATCCGGTGGCTAGGCGAGTACCATCAGAGGAAAACGAGACGGCATCGACGTAGTGACTATGATACTTTAGCACTGCTACCATCTTGCCAGTACCAAAATCCCATATACGCGCGATTCTGTCGTTTGAACCCGACGCAAGAAATCTCGAGTCGGGCGAGAAGTCAAGCCCATCAATGCGTCCTGCGTGTTCAAGTGCATTGTCTTCGCATTCAGTCTTGACAGGTATTCCATCAGGCATTTGACCATCACGCACGCCGTCTGGTGGCACCTCATATTGGCCAGCGGACTCGCCTCTGGACACCTCGTGTGCCTGCAGCCTGCGTCCTGGAATCCTGAGAAGCGGTCGCCTGGTTTTCAGATTCCAAACGGTTATAAAGGAATTAAAGCTAGACGCAAGCAAGTCGCCACTAGGCGAGAATCGAACGCATTGCATAGCCTCACCGGCTTTCTCATCCTCGAACAACAAACTGAATTTATCGAAATTCGGACTCTCCCAGAGAGCTACAGCGCTCTCCGTGCCGCTCCCCACCGCAGCAGCCAATCTGTCGCCTGCTGGCGCAATCGCGATATCTTCCAGGTAGAAATACTCTTGGTCCAGATGCCGCATGCTTTCGCCTGCTGCGGCTCTCACCACTTCGTTGACACCACCCAAGGTCTTGAGCAGCTTACCTGTGCTTAGCCTTTTCCCGGTCGCGAACAGCTCCATTGAATCGACCACGAAGCATGTCCGAGGGAACTCGGGGTCTTGTATCAGACTGTAGAATACCATAGAGACGGCGTAGAAATCGGTCGGACCATCGAAATATTCCCTCTCGGTGTCGTCGAACCTCAGTTTCAGGTGGCGACTGAGAGAAGGCGAATTGTTGAGAATGTGGGATATGAGAGTCTTGAGGACGGACAGCGCGTCTTCTTGGTTGAATATACCGTTGCCGCCAAGGAAATACGCTACCTTAGGGCTACCCAGATCTCGCGCTCCGTCATGTAGTAACGCTCTCCGGACGGAGGCGTGGAGCAGGAGACTCTTGCCAGATCCGAGCTCACCGTGCACCCAAAGTACGCGACACCCGCCGGCGGAGCTCCAGTCGAAGAAGGTCTTGTATTGCGCCGTGCTTTGTGCCCACTCGTAGATGAGGTCAAGAGGACGGCCATTGCCTGTTTGCGACCAATTCTTGAGCTGGTCATTTGCTTGCGAAGGCATCGTCCTTTGCTTGTCGTCCGTGCACAGCGACGAAGGGCTATAAAAGAGCTTCGATAACAATGCTTGGAGGTCATGCTCTTCGTTCTGCGTCGCTGGTTTAGCAAGCAACTCGACTTGTTCGTCTTCAATGGTTTTGAACAGCTTTGTTAATCGATCCTGAAGCCCCTGGTCAAAGCTGTTCCTGAATGCTTCCTCCATTTGTTTTATTTCGGTGTACACGTCGACCAGGGACGGTTGGCTGGGTTCCTTTGGGATCTTTCGAAGTTCGCATACAACCAGCATCTCATATGAGAGAATAGACTTGTATAGCTCCACGAGAGCTTCCTTAGAGCGGTTCGAGGACTCAACCTCCCGATCATCATCATGGCAAATCCTGGACAGGCAAATATACCATTGGATTCTTGACGTAACCGATATAACCTCCGTGAGCGACCTTAGCTCGAAGCTTCGGGTCTAGTAGGCCCTGCGATTCGAGCGCTGGTAAGCTGATGTGACTTTCGATGACTGAAAGGACTAAACGTACCTGCACAGCAAGACACGATGCCACCCAGATGAGAGAAGCGTACGGAGATGACCGTGCCGCTGCTATCAATGCCCTTTTGAGCGAATGGCCCTGCTTAGCATGAAAATTGCCACTGAACGCGCCCTCGGGGACGTCATTGTCCCCTTTAAGAGCTTCGTCCTGTTCGTCAGATGTATCGTCGTCTTCAGACCTCCTTTGAGCAGCGACATCGAACCAAAGGTCAATGAGACTACTCGTTTGCGCTCGCCTCGCTGAGGGATCAGCCTGTGCAATGTCATTGTGCAATAACGGCTCGGTAACGAGCAGCCACTATGGAGAGTTGAACCCCTTCCTATGAGACAAGCAACTAGAGAGGATCAATTCATATGACCGTACCAATTCGGGCGCATCCCCTTTCAGGCTCTCGTACGCGGCATCCCACAATGCCGCTGTCCATACTTTCAGCGGAGACAGGGAGCTGCTTGAGCCCGCCTTCTTTATGGATTCGATGGATTTTTCATCTGGCAGCGGGGGACTTTGGCTAACTCTGCCCCCGATAGAAGCGTCTTCAGAGGACCTCCGGGTCGCAGAGCTTGTTATATGAGCACCATCTACGACAGGATCCTCTTGCAAGTCAGTAGAGACACCGTCGCGGAAGTGATTAGCCGCGACAACGTTAGAACTTGCTGTATCTGACGTGGTAGCAGGAACGCTGGGCGTGACCTGTGCGGGAGACGCGTCTGCCGACTGCGGTTCACGGACCCTGGTTTTCTTTTGACCAATCCGGATCACTCTCTTCCAGGTAGATGCCATAGTTTAATACGCTGTTGATGGTTCCAGAACTGACGTTTGTTACTGCACAAGGGGGGATTCTATTCAACTTCTATCCTGACTAGAGGAATCTGCACCGCCGATTTACCTTGATGGGCTGGTTTACGGCTTCCGCTTATCCGTGCGGCGTTGGGATCTCACAGAGCTGAGCAAGGAGGGTCGCAGGGGCATAGGGTATTAACGATTCGGCCTGACTTTCATGGGCGCGATGCTGGTGCTCGGGGTTATAGCCAGGACCAATGCAGGTCGCGGCTCTGGACAGCGGAAAATTTACGACAAGGAGAACCATTCCGAGGATAGCAAGAGCCTTTGGTCACGTATTCAAGATGGCCGCTCTTTCGTGGACGAGAATTCCCGGCTTAGCCCCTGGCTTTTTGCATCGGATCCTCACGGAACACAAATGGCAAACCTCATTTGTACCATAGACCCGTTCTGTGAGATCTATGTGGCGAGAGTTGCTGAAGACTCGTCTGGGATCACGTCCGAAAGGGTCGCAAAGGTGCGAAATTCAAAATTTCTCAACCCCCGCATCATCCAAAAGGACCAAAACCATGTACAAGGTGTCTTCACTGTTACCAGCTGCAGGCTAACTTGTGACAAAGGCCATTAAATGGGCCAGAGACAGGGAAGTCGACGTGATCTCAATGAGTTTCGCCGTAGGAGACTATAGCAAAGCTCTGGTCGAGCAAATAAATCAAGCGGCGGCGGCAGGCATTGTGATGACCTGCAGCACTCACGATGAAGGACCGAGGATCGTAGAGGTCTATGTGCTGACAGCGTGCGACGAGTACGGGAAACTCCTCCGTGACGTGGAAGAGGACAAATACCACTACCGAATACGCGGGCAGAACATGACGGCCGGAGTCATCCCGTTTCTGAAATCTGAGGAGACGATCTCCGGAAGCTCCGTGTCCACGACTCTTGCGGCAGGCTTATCCTCGCTGATACTCACTTGCCATCGCGTGAGGGGCCGGGTCGGAAGTATAGGTGTGAAGGGCCCGAACACCCGGTGGGTCATCGTGGAGAAGCATTTCAGACAGATGTGATCAAGCCCGGACGGCAAGTTTATTCTTCTCGAGAAATTCGGGAACATTGATACGCCTCGGATCGGACAGGCAGCGGCCGAGGGCCCGGAAACTAGAAGAGGCGGCGGCCCTAGTGCTACACACGTTCCGAGGCAGAGCTTTAGAATGGAATAGAGCAGTCAAGAACAGATTGAACACGATTTCGCTTATTCCCTCCGCTCAATGGTTTCTTGGGAGCTTTTCTTTTCTTTCTTTCTTTCTTTTTTTTGGTAATAGTTGCTCCGTATTCAACCGAGACAAGACAGAATGATGTTAACTTGAACGTTGAGATGAGATGAGATGGGGATGAGCGCAATGGCATCAAAGTTTTCGGCTGCATTAGGTAAATAAGTTATGCATTGCGCCGTTTTATGCGATGAAAAGCTTATGTAACTAATGGCCGTCCTGTATGACTTTTCGGTGCCTCATTCTAGTTACATTCCACCCGCAACTCAACTTTTCCCACGGCATTCTCTCAGTATGAATGCAAATAACTTCCAAGGTTCCCTACGGCTAAGTAGGTAATTAGTCATGGTTTAGAGTACCTAAGCCGGTAGTAATATGTGCTCATGAGCACGTACGAAGGCTGGCGCCAAAATGATTGAGACACACTTGGGCTTAGAACTAGTTACTGTACAGTGCGAATTACAATTTCAATATACCGTACCTTGTTATTTTGTACTGTACATAGGTGCGGACTAACTAGAGCCTGACAGGCTAGGTAGGTATGCCCGGCTAGGTGAGTAGCTCGGACAGCGTGGCCACGAGAAAGATATATTATGTCGACGCACAAAGTAGATAATATAGGTATGCTATCGGTGTAATTGATTTCGTTTTCTTTCTCACACTACTATTGCCAACATGGCGCCGAGCGTCAAGAAACCAAATCATAGCAATGTTGCACGAGCTCAAGCCTTGGTTTACAAGGCGGAGGGTCATACCGCAGCACAGATCACTGAAAAAACAGGTATTCCTCGGTCTACGCTTTATCATATTATTAAAAAAGCGAAAGACCGTGGATGGATTGAGGGCAAACCTGTATTAACCGAACATGTCGAGGACAAACCCCATCCTGGCCGGCCATCCCTACTTTCAGGCGACAATGGAAAACGATTGATTGAAATCGTTACGAAAAATAGCACAACGCGCGGCTTTTCTGGGCAACAAATTGCTGAGGAGATGGGAAAACCACCTAAGCGTGGACAATCAGGTGTGGCTATCAAGGTATCTGCGAGGACCGTCATCAGGTTTTTAAAACGAGAAGGCTTTCGAAATGTCAAAAGAACAACGAAACCAGGCCTGAATAAGTCGCAAATTTGGGCACGCCTTCAGTGGTGTTGGGAACACAAAAACTGGACCCTAGAGGATTGGAAAAACGTTGTTTGGTCAGACGAAACATCAGTAGTACGAGGAATCGTCCGCGGAAAGCGGCGAGTGTGGCGCCGTTCATATGAACAATATTTAAACCACAACACTCGTGTTCGTTGGAAAGGCCGTATGGAGTTTATGTTTTGGGCCTGTTTTTCCTACGATTATAAGGGTCCTTGTTACGTTTGGCCAAAAGAAACAAAGGAAATGTCGAGGAAATACCAGAAAATCATCGACACTTACAATCAACAAGCTGAACCTGAAGCAAAACAAAGGTGGGAGCTTGAACGTGGGCTTGCCAAACTTTCCTTAGGGCCAAAAAAAGGCGGCAGACCAGCTACATGGAAGTTTACTGACAAAACGGGTACGTTACTAAGTTTGAGATATATTTACTTGAACTAGACTGATGGATTACTACTTTAGGTGCTATGGTGCGCAGTGGCCAAGGTGGAATTGACTGGATGCGATACCGAGAAGAGGTTTTGCTCCCTCTATACTTTCCATTTCTTGAGCGTCTACGGGCCGACAATGTTCACTTTTATGCTCAGGAAGATAACGCACCTATTCACTCTAGCAAGTGGAATCAAACACTCTGGAGTGAAAGGAATTACGAGCGCCTATCTTGGCCGGCCAATTCCCCTGACCTTTCTGCGATTGAGCCCCCTTGGGCACAGCTCAAATACTTGACAAGCTCCAAAGCTGTAACATCAGGGAAGCAGTTAGCTGAACTTTGGAAAACGACGTGGGAAGAATACCCCCAAGATCGATTACGTCGCTTTGTTGAGCGGATTCAAAGCAACGTTCAATGGGTACTATATCTAAAAGGGGGGAACAATTACCGCGAAGGTAGCCCCCCTCCCGTACTATCAATCGAAGAACGACAAAGCTTATACCAAGAAATCGAGGATATATTGAAGACGAAACCGGCTATTATTGCAGATCATGACAATAGTGGTGGCGGCGATTCAGGGGCAGAGACAATAGATACTACAATGAACAAAGCGACAACATCAAGGAGTAGAAGAACGGTAACAAGGGGTAGAAAAACGGCGTCGAAAACCGGAGGAGATGGATTAAGTATGAGCGATTTGATGTTTCTGCTTCGAGGCCGCAGAAAGTAGTATTAAGTACAGATAATCAAGTAGATTTACATCGCGAAAACTAGTCACACACTGAGGAGATCACTTTGCGAGTTGCGAATATGTGGTCGAGAAGACTAGATTGGCCAAGCGGCTAGTAATAGGATAACCTCTGCGCATTAAGGTACATACCATTGTAATCGTCTCGGTGTGAGGAATACGATATTGAAAACCGTTCCCTTATAGCTTGAGAATCCACTGATATGCCGGCCAGAAACCAGAAAAAAACTGAGATATCACAAGGAAATCGGCCGATCAGGAGGCAACGAGAGGTGTCCGCCTACCAAGCAAGGCATCGTTAGATTCGGCATGATGTAAGGAGCACAGCGGTGAAGACGGTTTCTTTGTAGCTTGAGAATTCATTGACATATCGGCCAGATACCAGGCAGAAACTGAGATATCACAAGGAAATCGGCCGACCAGGAGGCAACGAGAGGTGTCCGCCTACCAAACAAGGCACCGTTGGATTCGGCATGATGTAAGGAGCACAGCGGCGAAGACGGTTTCTTTGTAGCTTGAGAATTCATTGACATATCGGCCAGATACCAGGCAGAAACTGAGATATCACAATGAAATCGGCCGGCCAGGAGGCAACAAGAGGTGGCCACCGAGTGAGAAAGGCACCGTTGGATTCGGCGTGGTGTAAGGAATGCAGCGGTGCAACCCGTTTTGTCATAACTTGAAATCTCGTCGAGATATCCCAGGAAAGAAGTTGGTAACTCGGGTGCGATATGAGGAATTCTGGTCGTACGGGCTGGGAAACTGACGGATGCTAATGCGACAAAGCACTATGAGGATCGTCTCGACGTAGGGAATACAGCGGCGCAACCCGTTTTACCGTAACCTAAAGCCTTGCCAAGATATCCTAGGAAACAAGTTAGTAATTCGGGTGTAATGTGAGGAATTCTGGCCGTAAAGGCCGGGAAACTGACGGATGCCAACGCGACAAAGCACTATGAGGATCGTCTCGACGTAGGGAATACAGCGGCGCAACCCGTTTTACCGTAACTCAAAGCCTTGCCAAGATATCCTAGGAAATAAGTTAGTAATTCGGGTGTAATGTGAGGAATTCTGGCCGTAAAGGCCGGGAAACTAACGGATGCCAACACAACAAAGCACTATGAGGATCGTCTCGATGTAAGGAATGCAGTGGTGCAACCCGTTTCCTTATAACTTGACAGCTTGTCAAGATATCCCAGGAAACGCGGTGGTAACTTGTGCGATATGAGGAATTCTGGTCGTAGGGGCTCGAAAATCGACGGACGCTAGCATAATAAGGCACTCCGAGGACCGTCTCGATGTAACGAACGCAGCCGCGCAACTTGTTTCTTTATAGCCCAGAAGCCTATCAAGACGTTGCAAGAAACACCGTAGTAACTCATGTCATATGAGGAAACCTAGGTCGTGAGGGCTACTTAGGCGTACTAGAAGAGCGTTAGGGAGGAGGAAGAGGAAAGGTGAGGGGAGGAGGTAGGAGGTCATACTCGACATCATCTTTGGGGTACACTATACATTACCGCCATCTTCCTCGTCGTCTTCGCTGTCATAAATCTGAAGACGCGGCGGTAATACTAGCCGAAGCTGTAACCCCCAATAGGCTGAACCAAGCGCAGAGCGACCACGCACACGTCTTACTTCTATACATACTATTAATCCATTTAATAGTGCTTCTATTAATGGACCTGACCGCTGAAGAAAATCATGATTTGATATATGTCCTGAATAACGGCCCCGGTGATCTTGAAGTGTAATGAATTCTCGATTATGATTATCGCCATGGGATGCGAGTCGGTATATATGATTTCGACGTGGGGGACATCGTAGCCGTGGGTTATTTGATGGCGCGTTTTCGGGTGAATCTAACGTATTGTTAACTTCAGCTAATGTCACAGCTATGGCTGTACAACACTTACAAAAAATGTAGATGATGCTAGGAATTGTGATTTCCACTTCCGCACTACCTAAGTCGGCGTCAAGACTTTGAGTGGTAGGGTTCGTAGCGGTGGCCATTGTGTGTGCTTACTAGGAAACTCAATTAGTACTATCGTATTGTAATAAGCGCATTACATACGAAGAGGTTTCGTGAGCGAGCGATGTAATTGATGATGTCGAAGTTATTGCAATACTGCTAAGCAGAAAGAAAATAGAAGCATAGAATCAGGGGCTAGCGACGCGTCAGGTAAGAATCTGGCGTCGTACTGTATATATTACCATGTATGTAATATATTTTATACTGTCTATGTCATTAGTCTATACTGTACCGCGACTTGTACATGGTCTTAGCGTGTCTCAATCATTTTGTCTCCAGCCTTCGTAGAGGGCAGCAGAGTAGGTACGAGTCAAGTCCGACGGAAGAATAGAAGGAAGAAGACGGGAGAGATAGGTACCGGGGTAGCGGCCCAGTTTTTCGCGCATCGAAATTCAGTATCGGCGCATCGCTTTAAACTGGTCTGGGTTAAGACCCCATTTTGAACAATAATCACGGTCAAAGACGGACTACCTATGAGTGAACCCAGCGGCGCCTCTTAGGAGAGGGCAGCGCGACTGGGTGAACTTTTTGGTGGCTTAATTACTCTCTATAACCGTGGTTACGCATAACAGTTGTTACTTATCATTCCCATGAACAACACATGCCTCACAGCAGTGTAGTTGCCGACAGTGTGACTGTTACAAAATCACGAACATAGGTACGTTCGTAGGAGGGTTTGCAGCCCAGAATCAACGCCTACCAGCCAGACTACTACAGGTATATAATGTACCTAGTTAGCGCGACCTGGGCACTTTCTAAGGCTACGCCTGAATGGTTCAACTCAGTTGAATCCCGGTTATGAGGACCGCTTTCTGCGTACCTAATCGGTATTACAATGTTGCTGATACCGATGTACGAAGTTGTCGCAAAACTACCTCTTCTTTATTCGAGTTGGCAATTGTGGTATTTCTTAACCACCTACCTACGGACCACACGAACGTCCGCCCGTTATTTTATAAGATCGGGAAGGGTCTAACTCTATAAGTCTAAAGCGATGCGCCGATACTGAGTTTCGATGCGCGAAAAACTGGGCCGGGTAGTGTGCTGTACACTGCCTGCCTAGAACCGTTGCTCGGGTGAGCTCCGCAGCAAAGGGGTTTTCCAAACCTCCCGGTGCGGACTAGGCGGTTACAATTGAAAGTCGCAAGCAGCTAATCGAAGATTTCGAACCTTCTGTAAGCTCACTGTAAAAGAGCCAATATATAACTGCAATGGCACGGGGATTTAAATCCAATGTGCGGCTAACTCGATTGGTGATATAAATACGGACCTATCCAGTGGGTCTCAGCTGCTGGCTTCCGTCCCTTTTTGTCTTCACTATCTAGGCCTTCCGTCTGTATCCTTACTCATCTTCAATTGATCTCATACTCTCGCTTCTCTTGTTGTTCTCATAACTTCTTGCTTGCGTCTCGCGACTCTTCTCGGCGTCTTTCGATGACGCTCAACATCTCGCACTTTAATCAACCCAACCGCGTGCTCCGATTGACTGCCAATGGACGATACTACGATTAGCCTTCTACCCCCATCACAAACACCTAGCCGACACACGACCAACCTCCCGTTCAACCGATCTCTTCTTTTAATAATCAGTCGGCCTAATTCTCTTGAAGATACGTTTAAATACTCCAATACCAATTCGAATGGCTTCCGCTATTCACATTCTGACCCATTTGCAAATATGCTCAATCGCTGCCAATCGGCATCGCAGTCGAGTTGTTCATCGTTTGAGCCCGCCGTGACTGCACATATCTACACATACTGCCTCAAAGCCTTGGCTGAGCGCTCGATTGGGGCAATGCTTGGTGCATTAGCTCAATCTCTCAGAGCCGTACGAGCAGAATTGTCTTTTTAGAACGGCAATCAATAGGGCAAGAGAACGGTGAACTACTCGAGAACTGACACACCGCCAAGGTATGTTGGCAAGGATCCAACTTGAGGGTTGTGGGAGTTTTGAGAGGTGGTAACACCTACTTCACGGCGGCGATCATGAAAACGTGGTTTGAAGAAATGGCCGTCTCGACATAATGGTGGCTGAGGATATCCTTGCTTCCATGCAGAGGGCCTAACACTTTGAGGAGCCAAGGCTGATGCCTAGTATTGTCCATGACCCGAGCGACGAGCGTACAAATGCAGGCCAGAAATTGGCTAGAGTTGACTGTGACAGAATTCGCTTGCCGGTGAACAGAACGAGGCACTCATCGTCGGATAAAAGCGAGAAAGCGCAGTAGTCTCAAAGAGCGCAGCGGAGGCCAATGGCATACAGGTCGTCGTCGGTCAAATGTTTGCGTAAAAGGGCAACGACCGGGCAGAGCTGAGTCGGCGCCCAAGCGAGTTCACATGATGGGCACTCTATTCCGAGTGACGATAAAGGTCCTCGCCCCTGACGGTCTGACCTGTGTCTATACCCACACTTCTCCTTCCTAAGCCGTGTATTCCTCTCAACGTACGGACTAGCGCTCCTGTTCTAGCACTACGCCGCTTTATACTACAATGATGTTGTATGCTCGTAAGTCATAGAGCAACTGACACGCCACAACATGCACAACCAGACAGTGGCTCCTCTGCGAAACTCCTGTACAGGTACATTATTACATATGAAGCAATTCGGTCTGGCCTCAGCCTTCACACAGACTGCACTACGTAGTTCTAGAGCTGCAATTGCATTTAGTCTCGTTAGGTTGCCAGCGTAATGTATCCTCGCGAATTTGCAACATTCAACAGGCTACATAAAGCCGCCAAGATCAGACCATCAGTAATGCCCATGTCACGACTCACGGAAACAGAACTGCTACTACTAATTCTGTTCCATCACGCTACTCGATTCAACTCCTTTATGTCGTCTGAAGAACAATGAAATGATTAATATAGAGTTGTTAATGTACGCTAGCCCGCCATCCTTTGTTTCAAAACTCTCGTATAACTACGCTTCAAACAGGTAAACATTGACTATTATATAGACCAATAGAATTTGTGTCTCTTTACCGTCAGGCTATTGTGAAGGTCCCGTAGTAAAAGTAACTACTACGGCGTTTGGAAGGGAGCACAAGCAGTCGTTGGGCGTATTCGGTTATTAGCCATCATGCCTCATTTTCAGGGTGGTTTCCGCTTGAAGCGCACATCTATTCACGCTTCATGATGAACCGCAACGAAATCACGAAGCGATTCCCATAGAGCACGAGCCGGCGCCGCGCGATAACATGTCTCCTGTATTATAACCAGCAGGATGTTCGTGACCAGCTGAAGGTAATAAATTCAGAGGGTGTGTATGTCTGACTCTCATGAGACATAATTGTCGCTGAACAATATGTCTGCTTAACTCTTTGTAACCACAAGCAGTATATCTTCAAGCACATCTAGCCCGCAAGGCCTCAGTAAGATCCCTCGTGAGGAATATCGGGAACGCCGAGTGCTCAAAACTATACACATCAGTTCCGGCAGCGATATTTCACAATAGCCGCGACTCTCAGTAGCCGCCGTCTCAGACAACGAGGTAGGAAACAGAAGATGGACTCTATCGAGATGAACGACCTTGGACAAGGCCAATTACTTGGACAAGGCCGATTATATAACCCCCCCGTGTTATACGGACCCCCACCGATGCCCGAAGTTCGAAATACAACGGTGTGGATCAGGTTCCTACCCCCCGTCCTCACCTACACCACCCTGTTCCGCAGCATACGAAATGTCGGCCGCATCAAAGTCGCAAAGATATACGGACCCGACGCGAAAAATCCGCATAACAGCGCAGCTAGGCTGACGTTCTTCTCCCACGACGCCGCCGAGAGATTATACCAACAATCCTTTCACGGGACGCTCATCGTGGGGGGCATGGTGCCCATCGTGAGCTGGAGTAGATTCCAGCTGGACGAAGACCCAGCCAGCGATCGCAGCCGAGTCCTAAGGATCGTGGGACCCCCCGAGATCGCCAACAGGGCGTTCCTAGAAGCGTTCTGGCGTGGCAATTTCCACTGGTTCACCGACGAAGTGACCGAAATTGGCGAAGTCGCCGACGGCACGGCTGTTGTCTGGTATTCTTTCGGCAGCTGGTTGGGCCAATCTGGCATAGCCATGAGCCTGCTCCTGCTGCACTTTGGCGAGCGCATCACGGTTACGTATGAGCCGGACCCTTGTGGGGATTAGCTGATGAGACGCAGTCGATTCAGCACTGCTTCCGAGATTCTTTGGGGCGTCCTTGCTGACAACTATTGATAGTAGTGCTGGCATTTTGGCCGAATCGTAATTCTCGCTCCTTGGCTGGCGAGGGACCTTGGTAAGCTCACCGATGGACGGCATATCTCTAAGTGTAATGTAGGTACCTCGACGAGTGGGCTTCATGCCTCTCGTTGCCAATGATCGATGAATTATATAAATGCTGACCGCATCGTGATGACTTAGTGACAGTTCCGATTAATCCAGCAGTGTCAAGACTCGAAGACCTTAGACAGTGAACTTATATAAGGGGCTTGACATTATTAACCTTGTCAGCCTATCGAGAACTCAAGGATAGTTACTGATTTCGGGGATGGGGCGAGAGGTTGGCAACAAATCTTCGACCTCAAATGTCAGACCTTGTATCCCATCTAGCATCGACATGCAAGCGAGCGGCACATACTATATTGCCTCTAGGCTCTCACCGAAGTAAACCCTAGTCATTTCCGTATACCGAGAGCTTCAGCGAACTTGCTGACGCCACTCACCGCGGTAATTCTTCTAGTCGCCGTCGCTCGCCGAGGCCCTGGGCTTGCTGACGCCAGCAGCTACCGATCTCGTCGGCTGCTAGTGATTGACTGCATAGCTCGACAGGACTTACAGTAAGTTGGGTTTCAACTATCAGAGCGCTTTGCTATGTTACGCAGCCATGCAAAGAGACTTCAAGAAGTTAGAACTTAGATGATGATCATCATTGGTGAAATCATGGCGGAGACACTTAGCGACGAGAATCAGTAATAACGCAAGTAAAAGTGAGTCAATGATCAATAGAGTATTGTATCTACATCTCATTGTCGCAATCGGGCTGTCCATCTAGGTAGTGTGTATAGGAGTGTCGGCAATCTAGGTCAGAACACAGTCGGGATCACGAATATGCTCGCGCCTCCCAGTAAACTGAAAAGAATCCCGGGCGAGAACTAACATTCCGAACAATGGTTTAGTCTCGGCTAGGTTAGTCCACAACGCCGGCTCAACTAGCCGGCGTAAACACGCCGGAGAATGTTATCCAGCGCGGAACCGCTGTTCGGCCCGTTCATTCCCTACATACATAAAAGCCGCGACCAGCAAGAGATGAAAGCAACATCTCGAATAACCCAACGAACAAATCTCCCGCAGAATTTCCAAGAAATCACATCAACAAGCACCACGCAGAAATGCCAAACCCAACCCCGCAACCCCCAACACGCTTCGGCGTAGCCATATTCCCCGGCTTCCAAGCCCTAGACGTCTTCGGCCCCCTAGACCTACTAAACAACTTCTCATACACAACGCCCCTAGAATTCGCGATGCTGGCCGCGAGTCTAGACCCCGTAAGCACGAAGCTAGACGCGCCGGGACGCATCGGGCAGAGCGTGGTGCCGACGCATACCTTCGACACCTGCCCGGCGGACCTCGAAGTCCTCCTCATTCCAGGCGGGCAGGACGGGACGCGGGACCCCGCGGGCACGGGGCCGGTTATCGAGTTCGTGAAGCGGGTGTATCCTAAGCTACGCTTCTTGTTGACCGTGTGTAATGGGAGTGCGCTTGTTGCGCGGTCCGGCGTGCTGGATGGGCGGCGGGCTACTTCGAATAAGCAGGATTGGGAATGGGTGGGTGCATTCGGATGATGGTATCTTTATGATCCGTGATTAACTTGAGTGTAGGTTACGTCTCAGGGCCTGTCTGTTAACTGGGTGCGTCAGGCTCGATGGGTTGTGGATGGGAATATCTGGACGGTATGTACACGACTTCTCACCGAGGGGCTTGCTCACCAATGTGATGGTTCTGCTTCAACACATAACCGAAATGATAAGAAGGCGCTGAGGGTAGGGTGAGTATTGAGGAACGTAACTGATATATTCACAGTCGTCGGGTGTATCGGCCGGCATCGATTTAATGTGCGCTTTTATCGCGGATCAATACGGAGAAGAGACGGCGCAGCGGCTCGCAAACACGGCTGAATTTGTGCGAAATAAGGATCCCAGTGTTGACCCCTTCGCTTGAGTTGCGGAGTGGGATATGAGTACTAATATAAGAGATACAACACGCGTTGTAATGTATTTTGAATGAGTTCTCATCCTGACTCCTTACCTTTCGCGAAGGACGTGGGATCTGGGATGGACTTAATGAGTGCCGTCTCATGTATAAGCATGTCTAGAGAAAGCAGTTCACGTTCTAGATGAGATCATGCCGTGACCCGTCGCTCTTCAAGGGCAATGCCAGAAGGCGCTGAGTCTATCCTACCCGCTATCAACTGAATCTATTACCTGGATACTCTGATTCGATCGCTTGTTCAGTTTCACCCAATCCAGAGAACATACAACTTTGACATAACTTATAATAAGCGCTTTCCCGAGAATATGCTGTAACTCAGAAGTACCTATGCTCCCCCTCTCATCGCATTCGCGCATCGCCAGAGAGCTCTATCGATAGGTCGAGGCTCATTCCAAGGTACAGAATAATCGATGCAATGACCAGTTGTTCATTTGGCGAGAGAGCAGCGCTATTTGGGGAACGGAACTGCCGGTTCTCCAGCAATCTACGCCTCAGCGTGTCAAGAACCGGTCTGACTCGTCGTTCGATCAATGTCTGGAGAGAGGCTACACCCTGCCGGGCCTGGCTATTCGCATCGACCCCGCCGCCCTGTATCAGGAGTTGCCTATGCCGTGCCGCTGTCATGCCGAGGCGTGCACTGATGCCCGAGGAAAACAACCCAATTAGCCAAAAGCGGAGAGAGCCGTGAAGAAGAGCGGGATACTGCTACCTACGAGGTTGGAAGGGTCCGAAGGGACATATCAGTGTAGATGCTGACGACGGCGTCATCACCACCATCGCTTTCCACCTCGTGAAAAACATACTGCTGATACGTTGGAAGTGACAGCCCGCGCGTTCGTGAATTTGGTTCCTAAGCGCCACCAGACCGCCTGGGCATTCTCCGAACGCTGCCGTTGGACGACTCAGACTGCGAGTCCTCGTGACTACGATCTGACACGCTGGGCGACGGACTGCGTTGGCTGTTCTGGGCGTCTTGGCCGCTCTGATCGCTGGATTCTATTCGGCGGCGTAGGCGGCCGTGATGATCGAAGTCGTCATCGCTGGAGTCAGGTTCCAGCCAGGAGTCGGTCAACAGGCCGGGACACATATTAGTGGCTTTCACGAGGGTAATGATGCTCGACGCGCGGTATATCGTAGGTTGTTATTGGCTTGAGGAGGATGTGAGAACCTTGAAATGTCGACGATGCTGAAACGAGGATGGAGACTAAAAGTACTAGGATCGGCGGATGGGACTGTGGTAAAGCCTGCTTTTTGGAGAAGAATGTTTATGTTTAGATTAGGTGGTGCCTCGAGGGGTCGACATGCTGATTCCTTCGAGGTACTTGCGCCTGGGCGATGATCACCCGACGGCTTCACCCGGTCTACACCTTACCTAAGGCTGTGAGTACCTTCGCTGACTGCCCGGGGCTCGAGGGGAAAGCACTTTCGCTGCGATCTGCATTACATTGTGCAATAAACTGTAGGTAGGTAGTTGCTTACATTTTACATGGCAACTTGGCAAGCATCGAGCAGCAAGACGCCGCCACCTTTTCCTTGAAACCGGTTTTCTAATCATAAGCTCACGTCCACATTGCCGAGCCCGCGTTGAAGGACGACGTTAGGAGGTACCTACATACCTAGTGTCGCATGCGTCAGCTCGGTAGGCCGTTACTGGATGTTCTTAATATGCCCAACTATAGGTTGAGACAGTCAGGATTGATAGTCGTTCCCATACAAGAGAATCCTCTCGCTGCCGCTTAGGTAGGTAGTAAATATCCCTCCCATAAATAAACCATAGAGTAGTATCCGTATAAGAAGCATGTAGTCCAGAATTACATAATGCATACCGATATATCAACTCATTCGTTCCACGTAGGTACCGATCCAACGTCCATACATCGCTTGGTTGGGCATTCTCCCTATCCTTCCTATTCCGGACGAGCCCGTAAGCCAGACCGTGGATTCGTCTTCATGAGGAGTTACACGACCGACATACGAGCCGATGTGGTAAGAAAAAGTTCGCTAGCCAGGCGCCAATTGCATCATGGCGAGAGGAAAAAGCAACCGCGGAGTCGAGGGGACTGGACAACGCCCCAAGAGCTGACTGAACGAGGCAACGGCCGTCGGTGTTTCTTGGTGGCGTGGGATCGGCGAGATGATGCCTACATGTGAAGCTCGATACCTCGTTGTGAGTTCATAGGGTCGACGTTGTTGTGATCATTGATGCTCAGCCTAATGCAGATGCAGATGCAAGGGCCCAAGGGCGACGGCGCATATACGGCAGGGAATTACGGATTACACTACATGTGCAATCACCATTTCGCTGCTACCGGTTACAACTTATGTATTTGAGCCGAGCAGCTCCGGAGAGCGAAATTACCTAGTTCGCATGCTCTGCGCTTTTGTCAGCCTTCAAATGCCTATACATATGCTTCGCGCCGGTACTTACGTCTGGCGGTTTTGATTGCCTTGTGATATTGATTCCACAGTAATATCGTCATCGATAGTTGGCATTACTAGGTACGTAGGTAGAATAGGGACGTCCGAGGGGCCCGAAGGACTCATGGTCACTCCGTACCCTTCACCGGTAACGTAGGTACGGTCTGTGTAGATGAGTAGCAGGCACATAATGCATTTATGTAACCATTTCGTACTGAGCTGGGTGGAAGATGTCTCGAGGTATTCGTAAGCTGAATGGCAATTGCCGAGCAGGTATTATACGAACATCGTACAGTATGATCCTGCGACGTTAGGTACAGTGCTTAAGGTGCTAATGGCACTCACCACACGGTACCACACTCCAGACGTCATGTGGCCCGTTCCACTCCTTAGTGTATATAGCTTCATTTCATACTAGCTTACTACGTAGGTGGCCCGTGCCACAGACCTTCATAGCCTTCCGTATATATAAGGGAGCCCGTCAAACCGGGCCCCTTCACTATACGAAGAAGGCCAGAGCCATTTCAGACATCTATTCTCTCATCGCTAAGATCTCCTGCCACTACGTGACAAGTTCCCTGCCTTCTACCGGCATTCCACTTCTTCGATCAAGGACTCCGACCTCCGTCGGAGATCCCCAACGGGGAACTCGGCTACATTGGACAACTGCTCGCTACATAACCAACAGCAAACACACTTGCTTACTTACCACGGCTATAACTAGGTATGACCAGTTGCAAAGAGTCGGAAAGCCAAGCTTAGCTAATTACCCGGCAGCGCGCAACCGGCAGGCCAAGTCCCAAGTCCCAGATGATGATGATGAATGCTGAGGGATACCGATCCCGAGTTGCTCGTCTAGACATGCTAAAAAAAGAGCGGCAAAGTGGACTCGCCATGCAATTGCTATAACGTGGGTACATAGTAGGTCTCTGCATCAGCACGGTGGTCAGTTACTGTTGGCATGCAGAGGAAGCCGACGATCCGCTTGGCGGCGGAGATACTTTCGTGTACCTGCCAGGCCAGAAGACACCAGAAGTTGCCAATTGATACATGTTATGACAACAGAGTGCTTAAGCGATGGCATTGGGCGGGTGCGGCTGTCAAGGGCTGCAGCGGGCATCGAGTTGACCTTCTGAGGTCCTTTATTACGACCTACCATATGCAGACGGGCTGGGCGGGCTTCCTATTCCCCCATCTGACATCTGCTCTTCTGCTGTAGTTACATGTAGGCTCCGATCCTAACCAATTTGCCATCTCAACTCAGCCCCCAATTCCTCGCTCGGAGTCTAGTCCCCTCTGGCGCCTTGGCGGGCAATTGTCTTCTGCGTTGGAAACGTTCGATGATGAATGTAAGTAGCAGGTGGTACTGCCAAAGTACGGCTTACACATCGCACACTGCTGCATCATAAGTTATCCTGTAGCTCTGTTGGTTTGCCCAGGCCGATTCTGCAATGCAGACGCACCTGTTGTGCATATAGTTAGTGTACAATGACTGTGCCTCTGTGTTCCTCCAACTACGTAGCAATCCAAGAAACGGGAAATGGCGAAAAGAAGGGCGTTCGCAGCTATTCGTTGGTTCCGTGGAGTAGGTAGTTAGGCAATTATTGTAGATATTTCACGCCTTTCGTTTACGTAGAACCGTCCTTCGAGTTCCCAAGGACAATGTGCGTACGTGTAAATGATCACACTTACAGGGGGCCGATTATACGATGGATGCAGGGGTGAGGCGCACATGTAGTTCACCATTGATTCAGCCCTGACGCCAGCTAGATAGCTCCCGGCCGCCCGCCGCGAGACAACTCAAACGTCGGTAGCCGCTCAAATCGCCAGAACGAGGAGGTCGACGGGGGGTAATGAGTGGACCGGGTAACCTCACCGTCGACATCCGCCAAGCAGCGTGGCGCTTCCAGGATATAATAATGCTTCCCAATGATGTTGCAATTAGTTGCGAGACGCACGAGATGCATTAGTCACTGGCTGCCTACCCTGCCCGCCGGCCTCAGTGATGGCCTCATTGACGGTGCACATCAGCAGATTTGGCATTGTTGGTATCTGTGCTGTGGCAGACGGCGTTCGCACAACTGGCATGTCAAATTTAACAATATCGATATATGGCTTGGCGGCGTCACAGTGAAGATTGACATACATGATGTAGGTACCGAGAACAGAAGACAGGAGAAAGTTTGTGTTCCACTGTCCAGGGTAAGTAGATGCTGCGTATCCATGGTAAAGCTCCGTAGTTCGACAGGTAAACGAATGAGTTGGAGATCCTGCCTATGGACTACACATGAGCTATGTATATCCACAAATGACAACATATAGTTAGTTGCGACCACATCCCACGGTAGAGCGGGAACCCTCCCCGGGAACCTCCCGGATTGCCAAGCATACAAGGGCTATAGCACATAATGTAGGTAGAAGTAAGAGTCTTACGCTCCGCTGACATCCGCGGCATGTACCTAGGAGCCGTCAGGTCGCGGTCCAGGCGGTGGAGGTGGCAAGAGTCTCTAAGCGAGCCCACAATACCTACGAAATACCCGGAGTGCGACCTCCAAGGATGTAGCCGAGATCGATTTCCAACTCACGCCTACAGGGGTCCCGAGTGGCCCGAACAAAGTCCCAATCCCAACATCTCCGGAGACTTGGCGGCTTCTCCCACTCTTCCGGGGAATAGCTAGACCAAAAAGAGTCTGGCGGGAGTCGAATCGAGATTTCTCCCTGGCGACCAACTTCCTGCCACCCACACTTACACGACGCAGCTAGCCTCGCGGGGAACCTGGTGCCGGGCTGTCACCGAGGCGCTCGAGGGGGAAATTTTGGCGCCGTCTCGTTTAGAGCTAACCGCACGCCAGCGCCTACTGAAGAATACCGCCCGCATAACGCCACCTAGCCGGTCATGGGTAGACCCAGGAAAGATGCGCCGAATCACAAATCATGGGCGCCATGCCGAGTAGACGACCGGGATACCCGCTCGTGACTGGGAATCCTCATCAGAGATGAGCGCGTGTGATCGACGATGGTCATATTTCCTCTAGCGCAGCACGGACTCTCGGAAATGTCTATATAAGGGGGTCGACGTCGCCTTCACCAGAGCCAGATTCTTCCCATCCATCACCAGTCAACAGCAAGAACCGTATAGGATCCTCACCTTCCACTCGATCTCTCCACATCTTTGTCTCCGGGACGAATCCGATACCCTTCAAAATGAAGTCTGCCCTGATTGCCCTCGTTGGCCTCCTGGCCACGGCTGTTACTGCCGTTCCCGGCTACGGCGGCGGCGGCGGCGGTGGTGGTGGTGGCGGCGGTAGCGGTAGCTACGATCCTTGCGCCGACCTCCTCGATGGTGTTCCTCAGTGCTGCGCCGTCGGTGTCCTCGGTGTCGCTGACCTGGACTGCAAAGGCCGTGAGTTTTCCCCCGAATTTCCGCAAAGGTGCATACACAGATGCTGACATTCAAAAGCCGTACCCGCTCCCACGAGCCCCGAAGACTTCCAGTACATCTGCGCGTCCGTCGGCAAGGAAGCGCAATGCTGCGTCCTCCCGATCGTAAGTGACCCCTGAACGCGAGCAGCAACCACCAGACTAACACGCTATCCACCAGCTCGGCCAAGCTCTCCTCTGCCAGCCCCCCCTGGGTCTCTAGACAACATCGGCCAGCCACCAATCCACCCAAGCCAGCTGTGTATCTAAGGCTCGGGTGTCAATGTACATTGAAGGAGACTCGCGGTCAGCAACTGGGATTAGAGCGACGGAATGCAGTTACGGGATTGGGTGTTCTAAATCGATGCTTTTGGGAATCAAGGAACTAGGGTTTACCTTTTGCCTATCTGTGGATCTTGTTGTTTTCCCGGCCAATTTTCATGCACGCGCGTCCATGGACATACCCCGGTCTATTGGTAATATCTTCAATTGAACCTAGCTATCCTGCGACCCAACCCTTGTCCAGTTTTCATCGTGGCTGTTTGTGAAAGGGTGTTTGCTCTATTCCGTCTCTCACTTTAAGTCCGAATCGCCACGAAGGTAGGACGAGTAGTAGCTCTATTGATTGCGCAATAGTACTACAATCTGCCTCTGCCAATTATTGTAGCGAACTGTGCTGCTGACTCGGAGTATAATCCGTCCCGGTGGGTCCTCGATGTCAGCTATACTCTTACGTCAGCAGGTGGGACTCTGGGGTAGGTGCAGCGCTAGTCAGTAGGGCTTGGCGCTAGAACATTCCGCGGATGGTCCCGGCTCCCGAGACCACAGCCGTGGTGTGCGACAGGGCATCACACGGTCCCAAAGATTAATTAACAATCAAGAGCGTGTGTCTGCCGTGTCAGGGGCTGGCTGGGCTCGCCGTATTCGAGGTCTTGGCGTTACCCGTGATTTTGGCCGCGGCTGCAACTAATGTCCCGACTAATGTCCCGAACGGGACGTAGCACACTCGACGACCCCTTGACTCTTCATGTGTCTGTGCTACCCACATGCTGCTGGGTGGCAGCAATCTAAATGGTCGATTTATCTGCGAACTGCCTGTACCCGACGTTATCCGCTCTAGAAGACCGGTTCTCAGTGCCGAAAAGGCGAGCTGCCTTATCAGCGTTCGATATTGTCCGCCTCATCGTCATCATCGACTCCGAACTTGGCTATTGAATCTTCAACATCCGTGGTCTAGTAAAGATTCTGAATTCCTCTCCAGGTTCCTCATCGTTCATGTTCCTTGACGTTGTAGCCGCGTGCTCATGTGGCTCTCTACACTCTCCAAATGTCTCAGATTGGCTGTGCTCGCTACCGCCATCGCACGTGCATATGCATTCGGCTCACGACCAGCGAGGCCTCCTCATGCCGCCCATAGCAAAATTTGTTATTATTCCGCTAGCACTTCGGGATACTGCGCGAAATTGCTTGAGCCTTGACCGAATGTTGTTCGTGAACCGTAGCTACGTTGTAGTTATACTGCGAGTAATGCCATCGGGTCTCACCGAGATGCCATTGGAAAACACGACCGTCCATCCACCCCGGCGCTCCACATGGCGTCCGACCCCGTCGGATTCGCTCTCGACTTTCAAGGATCGCATCGCGCGGGATCGGCTACAAGCCAACCGATGCAGGAACGCCGTGCGCGCACGCACAGTTGTCAAACCCACATGTTCGCCCAAGTGGTCCCAAAGAGCTGCCATCTCAACCTCCCCAGAAAGCTTCTCCAACGGTCGTGTCACCTGTCACCGTCGGCCGAGGCAGGGCCCAATCTCGATTCCCAGGCAAACAAGAGATAACTGCATCCTATCTCGTATATGACGCACGGCGCATCGGCGCTCACGCCATTCTCTCGATGGATGGCGTGATTCTCATGTTGAAGAGCTCAGCCGCATTCCGAGATGCGCGGATGCGGTTGACGTCCTGTGGGTGTTGTCTGCCACCACGTCGGCCCATCTAAAACATCTTCGGTACAGTTAACCTTGGTACATAACATCACATCGTTACTGGCAGTGCGAGACTCGTCTCGGGCTAAGGCACAGCTAGTCACACATCCAGACTAGGGGCGGGACGTCCCGCGGAGCTACCGTAGTGCCCGCTTCGTGCTCAGGGAGTCAGGGTTCGTCGTGAAACCTAGGTAGTGTCGGCCTGGATGCGCATGATGCAGGTCTCCCTGAGCCGACGTCAAATTTCGGGGTTGAGTTGTGTGTGCCGTGCTCTTACCTGGTAGCAATCCACTTTCTCTCATCGGGTATCGCGACGAATATCTAGACTGCCTATCTTGTAAGGTGCAACCGATCGGGAAATCTGAGCCGTCTTACACTACCAAATCGACCCGGTGTGAAGCCTAGCAAGGATATCCGCCTCAGAGGCGCCGGGATCCTTTGATTAGAGAGTTGCTCGCGGCAATAATGAACATCCTGGCGCCTTAGCTAAACTGCAATGCTGGGATGCCTGCTATACAAGTGCAAGGGTGAAGGATTTGGCAACACCCGCATCACAGCAGAATCTCCCCCTGGGGTTTAGGCTAACTCGGCATGCGGGGGTATCCTCCCTTCAACAGGGCAAGCTGCGATGAATAGAGGATACGCATCTAACAGCAAGGTGAACCGAACCAACGTGGACAATCCATTTGAGAGAAGTTCGAACCGAGGCCTCCCAGCCCCAGGCCTCAGCACTGGGGACTTCCAAACCTCGACAGGGATCTTCTCTTCACAAGCGCCACTGCAGATTGAAATCAAACAGCGCCTTCGACTACGATCTTCTCGGACCGTGTGGGTGCAGGTAAGCGACGGCCATGAGTCGTGACCCGTATAAACTGGGCAAAAAAGTTAATATAACCATGCGTATCGCTAGATGATACAATGGTTGAATGGAAGCTATATCCTGGTTTGGGCCGAAGATCGACGGCATCATTGTTGTGATCGGCTTGATTCGCAACCATCATCATGCCAATGCTTTGACTACCCAAGGGAGCTTTCAAGGTCTTCGAAACGAGATCTGTTGCTCACATCTGCCCGCAATGAGTCCGGACTCCGTACAAGTCTCATCGCAATACATCTGTACTGAATTTCTTCTTCAGGGTGTAGTATATTGCACACCATACACAGGACCGACAGATCGAAATTTCAAAAGCAAGAAATTCGCAAATTGCGACCGGTGCGGCGCTCTTCGCCCGAGATGTGCCAATGTACGTCTCACCGATCGGCGATAGGAGACACGATACCTCGCATCCAAGATTGCAGCACGGGAGAGGCTTGCCGAAAGATTGTTCGCCGCTTCTTGCATGGCAAGCGTACTGGTCTCGCGAATTTAAGGAGTAACTCTCGGAATCTTGGCCTTGCTATCACTCAGCTCGACAAAATTTGCAACAGCAAATGTGGTAATGATCCCAGAAGACTGTGCAAGGAAACCTGTTGCAGGAGATATTCTCGGCATTAACCTAGGTAGTGAGCACGGCCTGAATGACGGAATACTCCTTGGAAACAAGGCCAAACCGTGACCAACGCCATAACCGTGCCTAGATCCACAAGTAGGTACAATGCTGTCGAATTCCATTGCGACTGGCGCGACCTACCGCCTTAAAAGGGACTCAGAGGGCAAATGAAGCCAGCCCCAATCCTCTAAGCCAAGCTCGGCGAACAGCGACAGCATGGCCAATTCGCAAGTCCCGATAAAAAGTAAGCAAAAGCAAGAACAGAAAGATCAACACTCCGTAGAGACAAGATCAGCTATCGTCGTTGGAAACCCGAACGTTACAGAAAACGCAGTCAGCAGTCAGCACCCTGCTCACCTTGAGGGATCAATGCGTGGTCTTAGCACGGTCTTGTGTGCCGGCTAGATGTTTGAAGCGATTGCGAAGCATATTGACGATAGCTAACCACGTAGAGGCACGATAGTCACTCCTTTTATAACGTAGCGAAAGCATCTCGCGCGTGAATTGAAATAGAACGAATGAGCAAAGTCCGACGATATTCCTCTCCATAAAGTTTGAAAATAGCGCAGGATTCGTGTTCGTCAAGTATCGCGAAAGTTGCATGTATACGCTTAGAACGATGGAAATGAAAAGATGTGCGCTTATCGTAGATAAGAATGCCCCATAAAATACGTCCGTAGTTTTGACAGAATTTGTGGGACTTGGCTATTTTTAGGCCTTGAGCTTGTGTGGGGTATGGGCTGCGTTTCCTGCCTCACTCCACGGACTGCACACGAACATCGACGTCTTCATCCTCACAGCGCTGTCAAACGGCGTACCTACCTAATTGCTCATCAGCTCACTCTTCTCAGTATCGCCGGTCGAACAGTCGGTCGCCAATGCAGGTCGAAGCATTCCAAGCCTGTAGGTATCAATGCTTGACTTAACTGTCAGAGGGAACCCATGGCTAGGTAGGTATTTCTACAGGGTTGAATGGGACATGACGAAAACCCACTCCGCAGTTCCGCCGGCCTGGTGCGGGATAGACTAAAATTTTTCAATTAGGCTTTAAGCCCAACTTTTAGTCTGGTGAGCCGGCGACCGCAAGCGGCCGTTCTGACGCGTCGGGAGTCGGGCCACTGCCAATCAGGTCCGGCACACTACACTACTCAGTACAATCGGTGGCCATCTTCGCCCTAGGAGGGAGAGAAAGGCCCTAGGGAGGGTCATGACCAGTTTGGGGCCAAATTATCAAGTCTACCTACGGTAACCTACCTAGGTCAACAGAATTGCCAGCCGATCTCAAGAGTCAGACAGCAAGAGCCTGATTCAAACAGTGTATTATGTGCCATCTCTGTGTGTGTCCGAAAGCTGCAATTGGGTCACTGGCTCCGCGCCACTGAGGGAGATACCGACCCGGACTTTTATCGCCAATGAATTGCTTAAGAATGTGACGTACCGGTGAGCCGACAGTTTTTTGAGATTGGTTCAAACACCTGCCCTGGACCTAGTTGCAGCTTTTGGACACCCAAAGAGTAAGGCTATACGGCATATTCAGCAACGATTGAAATACCTACCTCTGCCCGCTCACGCAACTAGTCCGCGCATGATCAAAGACTAATCTTCAAGCCTGTGTCGCCCTACCCAGCCTGGTCGGGCACATTGCATCCTCGAAACCTCGGTCTTGAACAAGCCCCTACTACCTATACCGCCCGATTTTGGCTTGTGCCGTCGGGAATCTGGCAGTTCGCATCGGACATCGCGGAAGGATAGGTATCCATCCCGCCGGACGGCAAAGCTGTCCTGTAAAGGGGGGATCTACCGGTAGTGTAGGTAGGCCAGTGTGATTCATGAAAAGACCGAAACGGGCAAGAGAGTTACATACATAGGGTTTTCGAGAATAAACCCCATCCCAATGTGGTCATGGTCCGCCACCATACTGAGAACAGGAACTCCAAAGTATGACGAGCTAGCGTGGAGGATTAGTCACGACTCACAAGAAACCAAAAACAGGGGGTTGAACTCTGAAGTTCGGAATGAAGAACCTCCCGGCCGGATGCTACCTATAGGCTACGAGGCCGGGCCTGGCCGGCACGTCTTTGATACGTCTCGGCCACGTAATGCAGAGGTATGACCGCACACCGGGCAAACCATAACAGAGAGTCGGGCCGCAGGCGAAACTTTGGCGGGCTGCGGAGCTGCGGAGGGAATAAATCGCCTTTTGAATGACACAATAGCCCGGTGACATAAGATATGTGTCATCCGAGAAGTATCCGGAACGCGGTCTAGGCCGAGACTCGAGTGCGGAATGGGCACCTCCTTGTACATATAATAATAAGTGCTCATTGTCAATGGATGGTCATGGAATCAGTGAGGGCAGGTAACGGTGCTGACGACAACGATGCGTTGATGAACGTGTCGCCTCTGGTGGTTTCGTTACCGTAGGGGCCTTGGCGGCTTGGACCAAATGCCGTGCGGGCTAAATATATTATAGCTCTACGCCTGGTAACGACTAACGACGCCATATAAAGAGCTTCTAGTAGTTCTAAAATACCGTGCCGTTTCCTGACGCACTAGATGGGGCAACGAACCGTCGTTGTTCTGACTAAGAGGGAAATTAACCCAGCCGACGGCATGCCCGTTCACTTCTTGCGAACTGATGATGACCTGCTGTAGACCGCTCTCACCACAGTGACTGCCACCGAGGGAACCCAGCTCTCTCGGCATCTTCCCAAGATGGAGCTCGACCCCTTCAACACGCCAGCCCTCCGTCCCCCCGATGGCGTCGTGCCCATGTTCCGCGACCACTATCCCCTGGAAGGTCCACGAATAACGCTGGTGGCTGTTCTCTTCCTTCTCTCGGCCGGCGGGGTGATCGCCAGGAGCTACACACGGGCGTATCTCTTGAAGCAATTCGACTTCAGTGACTGTTAGTACGCAAGAGAATTTTAACGGGCCCACGGCTAACGGATTTCTAAGGGTCGCTTATCTTCGCGTTGGCGAGTCTACATCCCCTTTTCGCCCGGCGTTGGACTTATTCTGACTCTTGATCTCAGCTTCTGTTCGCTGCTTTCGCGGTGGTCAAGCTTATCTCGGATACGTATGGTCAGGGACATCACCAATGGAACATAAACGTGGCCACCATGCGGCATTACCTCCTGGTAAGTCGGATCGGTTCCCGTTAAATGCACCGCGAGATCGCAAAAGCAGCGAGAAGAGGGGTGTACGGGATGAAAAGCCACCGCAAGACAAAATCCCAGATCTCGTTCTTGAACCTAATGAATCCACACAGACCGAAAACGTGCTCGAGACCCTCTACTGCCCAACAATGCTCTTCGCCAAGATTACCGTCCTCCGCCAAATCGAAGTGATCTTCTACAAGCACCAGCACAAAAGGCTCGCCTCGAGGGTCATCTGGGGCCTAATAGTAGCAAACGCAGTCTTCTACTTGTCCGTGTTCATCACGTTTCTGCTGGCCTGCGTCCCGCGAGCCAAAATAGCCGATTCAAGCATCGAGGGCCACTGCATCGACACGAACGTCAACATCGTCGTGACGAGTGTCATCAACGTCATCTCCGGCCTCATCATCCTCATCATCCCGCTCGTGGCGGTGTGGCAGCTCCAGATGCGGCTGCGACTGAAATTCGGTGTCGCTGCCGCCTTCTGTGTTGGTATATTGTGCGTCAACGCTCCTAATCCGATTTTGTTCCTTGCAGCCTTCCGGAAGAGAAAACGAAGGAGACGGAAAACAGCTAACGAAGGGGGATTTCAAGTGCCACTACCGCCTGTGCCGTCCGGCTATACTACAGCATCCGGCTGACGCTCACCGAGGACCGCACATGGGTAATCGAGCACGTAGCCGCATGGGCGTAAGTAACCCCCCGCCCCAAAACAACCGGAACAACCTCTAAGAAGTAACCGCGACAGCATGGTCGAGTTCACCACCATCATCCTAGTAGCCTGCGTCCCCCTGTTCCCGCGGCTCTACAAGGAATTCACACGGCAGCGCAACGACGGCACGCTCGAGCTGGTCGACAACTACGTGGGCAACAGGAAGAGACTGGGAGAGCCCTGTCCGGGAACTGACGTCGATGGGAGCAGCACGATGCGGTTGTTTGGGATGGCGGCTGATTAGGGCTGTTGGCGTGGGGGATTTGTTCGTGGAGTCATGGTGTCGCTGTCAGGAGGGTTAGAAAAGAGCTCTGGTCGAGATATCCCAGAGGCGGTTGAATTCCAGGCGAGTGTTGGTTTTCTCTAATTTATAATCCACGCGGATCATACTACTTGGCGACAGGCGTACGGTAGAGGGTGATCTTTCGGGGACGATTTCAAAAGTGTTAATGGATCATTCTACCGATGACGGCACATTGGAATAAATTATTTCATGAATAATCACTTGTGGTCGTCTAGGCATCACACGAAATAATGGCGGTGGAAGAAAGGTATTTTGCATTATTCGATCCCGGCTCAGAGGCCGCGCCAAATCGAGTCCAATCTTGCAATCGTATCGGCGTCCGAGCTATTCGTACACCTCAGGAATATCGATAGCTCGCCCTCCAAGTGCCAGAGATTACAGCGAACCAAGTCCAGAAGAACCCAGGAAAAGCGACAAGCAGTCATGTGACCCAGACATCAGGATCTTCGTCGGTACCGCTCGCGAGCCGGCATGTCCTATTCCTGATACAAGAACGCATAGCCGACATGCCAACCAAACCCAAGCGGGTTCGGGTTTCCGCTATGATCCCATTCAGCCCCACGGCTTCGGCGACGTGTGTCTTTATCCCTATCGATTCTGCACCCACTTTCCTCTGCCCTAGCTGTATGGGGGATTCCTAGCCACCGGTGTGCGCCTACTGCCGATAATTGCCACCACGATCGTTACTGTCTTCGTCAATGGAATCCTTCTTGAAGCTTGGCTACCTACCATACCATGACATAGGTATACCTATTCCCAAGGCCCAGCGCCAGTTGACCACAGGTGGGGAACGGCAATAGGATTCGGCGAATCTGGCGGTGTGGCAGCTAACCAGCAACCGCGCAAGACAAAAGCACACAAACCGGGCACGAACATCGCGACCATAGGGTATCCAGTCCACACGCCTAGCGCATCCAGTCCCTCTCACGAACAGAGAATCCCAAAGAACCCCTCAGCACACAGTCCCCACAGAAACGCCAGTTCATGCAAGCCATAAACGCCCCGACTGCGGCGAACGAGAGGAGTTCCGTGCATCCCCCTCACTTCCCGTCCTGCAAACGTGCCCAAAAGCAAATCACCTGCCCATGTCGATCTCTGGGGCACTCCACCGCCGGTGGGTTCGGTGGGAGTTGACGGAGTTGACGGACGCTCGCGCTAGGAACGGTACGGGACGCCGCGCTGCCCGCACGCACAAATTGCTTCGTACAGTAATTCTGTACGAAAAATCAATTCCGTGCAGTGCAGACGCATGCGGCTGTTCCTGTTCGAGGAATAGTATCGGTGGTGAGCGTGCTCGGAGACACGGAGGCCCTCACTCGTAAAACTGGCGAATGCTTATATCGTTGCGACGACATTTGTAGTCGGCATCGGCGGCCTGGAATAATAATATAAATCAATCGGGGTTGGAAGATCCTATCGCACTGCTTTCGCCCGAGGTTGAAGACCGGATCTGAAAACCCGATGTTAAGCTGTTCCACTCCCCACACTTCAAGCAGCCGTTGCCGAGTCTCGACCGAAAGTCAGATAGAGCCAGCAAGCGCGGGCTGCGCGGGCTGCGCGTGTGTCGGTCTCATACCGGCCCAATGAATATGGGCGATAACGAAGTGGTCCTGTCGGGGCACATCATCGCCCGATGTTCGGATGAGATCTCAGGTGTGGGAAGAAGTGCAGGTCTGGCGCGATAGTGTTGCGATGATGGGGCTTTGAGACATGGTGAGCTGGCTCAGCTGCGCATACAATAGGTAATCGTGACGGAGGTGAGACCAGAATCATTAAGAGTATCTGCGCATTTGGACCTTGCTTGGTAATTGTATATCTGGCATGTTAGGACTCTCGCGCGTAGACAGCTTTCGGCTCAATAATATATCAGTAACTTGTTAGAAGAACCACTGGGTAGTTAGCAGTGTCCAGGACTCCGATAAACCCAACGAGGTCCCAAACCCTCAAACATGCACTCAGCCTTGTAGAGTGACGGAGCCTGAGGGGTTCATCCTCCATTACTCTATATATTAGACATTCTAATCAATATTCTATGGGGGTATATGAACAGCAAAGCAACGCTCACCCAAAACTTTGAAAAGCGATCATGGCTCCTACTTATCATCCCTCTCTTCCTGGAAACGTCATGAGGCATATACCGGGGGAATTTCGTCCACGAGTGCCCATGAGCTCGGCATGCAGCTGGTGCACATCGCGATAATCCGACTGTACTGGGGAGAAGGGCCGATCCCGAGGCCGGGGATCAATCATCGTCTGCGTGTGTCTGCGCGGTCGCGGGTACACGCTCACACTCATTTTCCTCGGTCGCCCCTTAGGCGGCGGAGGAGTGTTGTTCTGCGATGGCACGGACGAGATAGGAGTAGAGGGGATGTCAATACCCCAGTTATTGAGGGAAAAGAGACTCGGCCGTCTCATTGACCGCCGGCTCTCTTCTTCGTCGAGACGCAATCCTTCACCGAGCTCCGAGAGAATGTCTTGAACGGATCGCCGCTTGTCGCATTGTTTGCCAAGTCGCCTTTCCCACCATCTCCGGTCGTTCTCAGATGGTGAATAGGTTATGAGCGTGTCGAGAGCCTCCTCGACTCTCTGAAGCTTGTCGTCATCAAGCTTGAGGGGAAAATGCTCGGAAGCGAGCGCCAAGAGCGCGCAGGCGTCACGCGCCTCTTTCTGCCGGCCCGCATCGGACTCGTGGAGGCCGCAGGCATCGGCTTTGAAAATAAAAAGATCCACGAGGGAGATATACGGGAGCTTTCTAATCTCTGCGACGAGTTGCGCCGAGCTGGGAAAGTAAGGGTAAAGCCACTCGGGCGTGATCTTGACCTCGACTAGCCAGCCGGCTGAGTGCCTGTAGAAGATGGCCGGGGCTCTCTCGACGATAGTCTTGTTCCCGTGTGAGACGAGGGTCTTTTTCACAAGACTTGGTGAGACCGACTTAGTGATGAACTCTATGCTCTAGATAGTGATACCGGATGGCATTAGCAATCAATCCATATGAATAATATAGTATAACGCTTGGTTCGCGTGTTCAACGTACTTCGCAGGTTCGCGGCTCTCCTAGGTACTTCTGAACGGCCAGATCGCCGACAAGCGCAAGTCGAACATCAGCGAGCCCGGGCACACCTCTCATCAGGTGAACCACGGATATCGCAGCCTGCTCTAGGTCGGCGGCGGACGGCCGGGCCATACCTGACGACGAGCACGGCATGTGAGGAAGAGACAGCGAAAGCTATTCGCCAGAGAGCAAAACATGGAGGTACCTAATATAGGGATTCTGGCCCCGCGACACTTGATCGAGGATAGGATTTAAATCAGCTGGAAGTGCAAGCCGGCTGCTGCATTGGGCCGGCGCTGGGTACCTGACGAGCCCAACTAGGCAAACTTGGCACTCCAAAACAAGGATCATGGCCAATGGGACGCGGAGCCCGGCCGTGTTAATTTTAGTCTTGCGTCGTCCGGGCAGGATGTTGCCCCTATCCAGCGGCCCCTGCAATAGAAATCACTGTCAGACCATGTCCCGATCCTTCGAGCGCGCCGAGGCAGACAATCACTTACATGGCGCAACAGGCTCGCGGTCAGATGCCTACCTACTGTAGCAGGCCGCAAGAGCAGGACGAGTAGGTAAGTAATAACTAACAAGCGGCGCGGCGCGATGAGATGAAGGCAAGACTGGCAAGTTGGCACTCGCCATACGTAATGCACTGTGTGCTATGTAGGAATTCCACTGCTGAAGCCACAAACGCGCAAAGTGCGACGCCGCTTGGAGAGTGGACACACTATCATCGCTCATTGCGCGGTTACATCGACGTCGTAGGAACCGGCAGCGTTGGAGCAGGTATCGCTGGAGCAGGTATCGCTGGCTTGGCCGGCGCGGCAGCACCATTTTTAGCGCGCACTAGATAGATAACCCGGATAGATAGGTAGATAACGCGCGGGGCAATATGCATGTAACGAATACCTAAGTGGGTTTAAATGTAATTCCTATCGCCGTTATATTCATATCCGGCTATCACATCCGCTCCTCGTTCCGCATATCTACGTGTAGATGGTCGCCCGGCTTTCCTTCTAGCTTCACACGTGCCCTCCGGGCGGCCCGGCGTAGGTTCACTTCGATGCATGGAAATCCAGAAGGTTGCCGCATTCGCTGTATTGCCGTCCTGGCATCCCAGCAGGCAGCTGCACGTGCCACAAGTAAAGTTCTTCTGTACATGCTTGACCGCAGGAACCGGTTTAACAGTGCTCGGCTGTTCCTGTTTGTTCATCCGATCGAAACTGGTTGCCTCTGCCTCCGAGGGAAATCGCAAACGGTCGGAGTAGGTCTCAGCCGCCGGTGCTTCTGAACAGATTACGGGAAGCGATGACATCAATCCTTCAGTGAAGATGAACTCGCCGCCAGATATGTTGAAAGACGAGTTTGGTGGGTTGTACGGCAAACACCCATGCTAGGTAGTGCTAGCCAGTATACCTGCTGTTGACTCTTCTGCCTCTTTTCTTTTGCTGACGCCAGCATGGGATATCTATGTGACACACAGCATCGAACGGGTTTGGCTAGAGTCCAATCAAATGTGAGAAGCTTTCTCGGAAGAGCGATGTTCCCATTGGATATGTGGAAATGAAGGCGTGGCGTTCCGTCTGCTCTCGGCTCAATTTATTCGTGTATAATCCTTATCACTTAACATGGAAAGAGGACAGGGCGTTACATCCTCATTGAAAGGCTCTACTATGAGCGGAGTTGGTCTTTACTTTCCTGATAAACGCGCTTCCCGTCGTTGCGATAAATGCAGTCCTCGGCTCTCAGGGGAAGGCGAGAGGGTCCTCAGGGCTCCAAGCGGAAGATAATCCAATCTACAATCTCCATTTGCTCAACCACAACAACTTATACTCCTCCCTTCCGAGATGCCAACATCTATCCGTACCTATATGATTTGAAAAAGGCTAGCTAGCCAACGATTGGAAGTGTATCGCCAGTAACTAGCTAACTTACAACCGACATTCTACCTATAAACCGACGCCTCATTGCTTATACCTTGTTTGAGGTACGGCTTCCATCGAGACAGACCCCTCAGTCCCGATTGATGAAGCATAGGCTTACTCCATGGCGATAGGTCACTGTACAGCACAAGCAACTTAGAAGCCATAATGCAAGACGATACTTGGTTCTTGTCCCCCCGAACGCCCGAGACCCCTAGTCGCTATGGCGCGAGAAGCACGATGTTTGACTAGAGGATCAAGACTCCAAGGTGCCCTCGCCCTGTCATGCTCGCCCCGGGTCACGGTATCCTCGCCAGGACAGCATTAATACCCCCACCGGTATGTATTTTCTCAGTGCCATCTTTTATCCCCAAAGTACATGTGCAGACTTTCACCTCTCACTCGAGCTATATCGTACCCTGCGGTATTTCACGTGTCTGAAAGTCGAGGAAACCCTTGGACATCACCATCATGACGGCGATTGCTGACTGGAGGCATTGTAGTGTAGCAAATGTCTCAGAAGCAAAGGCCGCAATTTTCGAGAAGAGGCGAATCAGACTAAGCTCACTCAAGACGCGGTAGAGAAGCTGCCAGACGTGCGGGCTCCACGGACACCCTTTTCTCCCCGTCGTAACGGCAATGTCCATAATACTCCAATACGACGAGGACGGCAACGGCGGCGGCGACAAAGTAGCGTTTCAAGCCAAGGCTCGGCACAGAGCAGTTTAACAGATTCATCGCCCTCTCTGAGAGGTCGTAATGGCAACCGCGATGCCGTCGACCGAATAGCTCGACAACAAAGCGTCTTTTCGGATGACGACTGGCCCTACAGCAAGACTGCAATGACCTCGCTATCAGGTTCTCGACCGCCTTTCACGCCAGCCCCCAATAACGAGGGCGGCGATACCAGCCTCATCAAGCCATGGCAGGCTCCCTTCCCAAGTAGCCCCTTACCAGAGACGAACTTCCCAATGCCAACGCCGTTACCGCCATTACCCCTTTTCCTAACAACACAAGACGTCGATGAACTGTTAAGAGTGTCCGACGAGATAGAAAACGGGGAATTCAGACAGAACGGGCTGGAAGCGCACTCAGGCCCGTCATCGGACTCAGCAGACGGAAGAAACCCCGACCGCTGTATCCACTGCCCCGTCCACTGCCCCTACGAACCCGAATCATCATCCTTTGGCTCGCCGACGCCAATGGGGTCATCGACATTAGGATATTCAACGGATCTCAGCGGCAGCACCATCGACGTAGGCGCGCAGGGGACCGCACCGCATGGTCTAGCCATGGCCCGCGCGCCAAATTACAGAGGCCCCCAGCCCAGGCCCACAGGACAGAATCCCTTCGGCCGTCTGCCGCCGAGGCGGTGGGCGAGAACACACGCGCTCCAGAAGTACACGCGGAAACAGCTTGAGTCGTTTGCTTCGCTCGGGAGAGGTCGGGCCCAAGCCGGGGCGATGCTGGTCAACGAGAAGGTGGCTACTGTCAAGTTTTTCGAAGGGGTTGTGGCGACGGCTCGGTATTATGCTGGGCTGGCGGCTGCGGGCTTGCCTCAGCCTGGTTGGGAATTGAGCGGTAGTCGGTTGGCTATGGCTACTACGCTGTCTGCGACTTTACCTGCTATGTAGTGTGGTGTTTTGGACTGGAGGACTGGGATTTCGGTTTTTTGGTTCACTTTAGCGATTGATTTGCATTGTATAGCGGGGAGATGGGATTGGTGATGTATTGATCTCTTGATCGATACGTATTATTACTTTGTTGTATCCCGGTAGCGGTAGCGTTTTATGAATTGTTATTCCTTTTCTTCATTAATCATGCCGTTTTGTACCTAATGCTTTTGCGCTGGGACTTGCACTTATTGTGTCGATGGGGTGAGATTAGGGATACTGTGTTTAGGAATACTCGAACAAATCGTTTAATTCACTGCACGGCCATTAGCCAGAGGGAACCCGGAACGACAGCAGTGATGAGCGACTCTAAGAATATAAATACACGAACCCGAGAATTACGGGTAAAGCCATCATCATTTATCATGATTCCACACTTTTCTTCCTTTCCTGGTGATCCATGGGGTTAGAGCCAGTGGGCAGGGGAAGTGAAGGCTAGGTGGACTATGAGGGCTTGTTTGAACATCATCCATCAGTCTGATTCAGCGGCATGTACACGAATGAATGAAGCGAGAATAAAAGATGCGACGGTGATCAATCATTAATGGGATGCCGAAATGCCGCCTAATCGTCAACCCACGTTAGCTTCAATGTTCCTAACTCCTTAACACCTGGTAGGGCCGATGGTATGAAGAACCATGTGGTTGCTTCATTTTACGGCCTTTATGCATGCATGTAAAGCTGTCGTGACCGGGGAAAGACGCCGTCGATTATATGTATAGGTAGTGATTAAAAGGGATTAGTTCCACCCTCATATGCCGTGCAAGCGTACAAGTGATCTTAATCATGGATATGCTGATGCCCTAGGTATTGTATTACAGTGTGTTAAGAGTCGATTCTGCTTTGTTGCCGGCACAGGTGAACAGGTTGATGTGGTGATCACCTCGAGCGGCACATCCTAAAATCATCCGGTGAGGGTGGAAGGCCGTAGCGGCGATTGGGGTGCCGCGGTTTTGTTGCAGGAAACTTGAATAGGGTTCCATTCGAGAAAGCTCGCGACCGTCAAAATTGAATACCTTGACGGTATGCGCAGCCGTACCGCTGATGAAGGTGTTAGTAGCAACTCTCATTTCTAACGCCGAGGAACTTACACGGAGAAAACAGGCAGATGTTCATGTGTACTGGCTGTCTGCAGTTTATCACGGGAGGCCTGGATAACACGAATGGGGTTATCCATTCTTATGTCCCAGAGTTTGACCTTTCCGTTGCGGCTAGCAGACAGAAGCTCTCGCTGGCCTCCGCGCTGCATGTGTACGCTTCGTATCCATTGCCTGTCGGACTCGTCTTTCCATTTCTTGACCATGGATTCCTGCGGTCGCAAACGGATGTCAAAGACCCTGACGGCGCCATCACCGAAACCAGCAACAAAAATGTTTCCAATCTTTTGATCTGAAGTCAGGGAGGTAACACATGAACCTGACCGGGCGGGAATGTCGGTGGTACATGTCTCGGACTCTGCATCCCATACTCGGATGACACGAACGTCTCCCGCAACAAGAACTTTCCCCGTCACTTGTTGCCAGTCAAATACCATGCCAGAGTTGACGTTGCTTGGAACCATATGAGTCAGGGCCCTCCAAGCAGACGCGAGCTCTATGGTTTTGGCAGAATCGTAATTTCGGTATATTCTTAGCACGCCGTCGGATGACCCTGCCATTAAGAATGCGGTGTCGTCCTCATTGATGAATTTCATGTCGCTAATCTTTGATCCCTCGGGATTCCCGTTAGAAAAGCGGTGTAGCCTGTTTTGTCTTTTCCAATCCCACACGTAGATGGTATTGCTGTCATCGGCAACCGCAAGGTGATCTTCAAATTGATGGAAAGTCATCTTGTTCGGCTGAGCACCGTTATTCATGATACAGAGCTGGTTGTTCCACCTGTGGCTTCCGGCATACTGTTTCTGGGGCTGTGTCTCTCTGAAGATGGTGTCATTGCGGGATCGTTTCCAAAGACGTTCGTTATAGTCGGTGCTTCCGGGTTCCTCGGCCTCACTAGGCTTCATTTGTGGTTGGCGGAAGTCCTCGATAGACCAGTCTAAGAAGGTGCTATTCAGAGGTAGCGAAGGTACCTCATTCAATTTGCGGGCTTTGAAGTGGCCAGACACCGGTTCATCAGCTACGTGATAATGGGCCGGGACGTATATCTGGTCGCCCTGCTCTACTTGAGCTTTCCAATCGACCGGGAATCGGGGATTCCGGGATGCATTCCGGGTAGGGTCGTGAGACGCCGACGGGATTGAGCCAGTCAACTTATCATCGCTGCCCCATATATTCGGAAGCTGGAATAATATACTAGCAGTCCGTTTCAATAGCCCAGGGGCAGGTTCGGGTTGGGCGACATACGAAGCCGTAGCACCGATCACGCTATTTCGAGAAGTAGATGGTTGCTTTTTGTGGGTTCGAGCTCTCCGGGTCCGCTTATGAATCTCGTCAGCCAAAACCTGCCCTCGAGAGCCGATAGAGGAGGTCAAGAGAGCATTATGCACATAGTCGACAATGATTGTTGCGTCGCGTTGTACTTCGGGATGAGGATCGACATTTAAGATAAGAATGTGCTTCCAACAAGCCGCAAAGACGGTGTTAAATGATAAACCTTGAGCAATTGGTTTAACAAGACCATCCGCATCACGATTTTCGGGACGGGCATAGTGCAAGCCTATTCTGTGATCCATGCCGTCGTCTGGTGGTGGATACTTCGCGTACTCCCTCTCTTCCAGCAGCTGTTCGAAGGCTGCAACAACGAACTTATTCTCGTATCGGAGCACAAAGTGAGATAGGAATACAAGCAGCTCTTTCCTGACAAGTGGGCTTCCGTCATTGACCATATCAAGTAAAGTCCAAGCAATGGATTCTTCGATTCGCGCGACTTCGTCAGTTAGGTCTGGTATACCCAAAAAAGTCGTCATCGCATGGACAACTGCAGCTCGGACCTCGGGAAAATCGTCTTTGGTAAGGTTTGACAGCTTCATTGGCGCATTCTCCCGTATACCCCTCCATTTCGCATCGGGAAGATCATGCCAGAGTTGGCTAATGCAGAGACATGCCCATCGTCGAAGCAGTTCGTTTTTCCTGTTGTTGAGGTGGGTTAGACAATAGGTCATGACGTCGGTTTGATTGCAAACGGCTTGACCAGGCTTATATCCCTTGCAGAGCATTGCCAGGACGAATGCGCACATTGCCTTGTGCTCAGCCACATTAATAACCGGAAGGCCTTCAGATGGTTTGAGAATGGCAGCAAAGTAACTATAGCCACTGTCCTTTATCAAGTCCGGTTGGCAAGAGATGTCGAAAGCAAGAACTCGCGTCCAGATGAATACCATAACTGGCTTCAGCTCCGACGCAGCTGACTGCAAAAGCTTAAGAACATAAGGGAATATGCCAATGCTAAGGGCAAGCTGAACCGCCCAGGGGCCGAGATCTAGAAATCTACCCAGCAAAATGAGAGCACGAACTCTATGCTGTTGACTAAGCAACACCTGTAATACAACAGGCAGTTGCTCCGGGAGTTTTTGTAACAGAGCATCGCCTCGGCCAAGGTAAACTTCAAAGGCGCTGAGTTGCTCGGCAAAGTAAGTTGAGTTTTGGTACTCGTATTCAATCCCGAGGCTGTCTTTCTTCTCTAGCATCGGCATCTGAGCTAGTGCCAAATCAACTGCGAGATCCCAGCTTTTCCACAGAGGGTGCTGGTGAGTATCTGGAAGCGCAGGATAAGATTGTGGATGGCACCCATAGACCATCATTATTCTCTGAGCCAGGATGAAATTCCGAAATAGCGCGGCTACCATGAGATCTTGTCGGAAAAACTTGCGAAACAGTTGGCGAGGCAGAGATGTCCACGCGATGGTGTCGGTAATGGCCGTGAAAATCCAATTGAGCTCGCCAAGGGGCGTCCTACGTTCCTGCAAACGGCCAGGAAGTCTTTTGGCTTGGTCCGGTGTTAGATTTGTCTTTAGAGGGTTTTGTAACACGAAAAACCACAAAGCCATCTCTATCGGTGTTGTGAGGCACGCTGTGAACAGATCGGCAGGTAGGAGAGGGTTTGTCGGGAGGTTCTCCTTGACGGCACAGGCCGCGAGGTGGAGGTACGAGTCGAACTTGACCTTTTCATAGGTTGGGTCGGCGGCGGCGGCGGCTTCCTCCTCCTCTTGGTGTTTTTCTACAAAGCGGTGATAATTATTAAGAATATTCCCTGCTTCTGAGCAATCCCAGACGAAGATGGTGGGAGACTGTAGCCACTGCTGAAGGTCGTATAGGGATATCGGAATGTACTGAGTGTAGTTCTTGTTAAAGACCCATATCTCGCCGGATGCTGTTGGTTTGGGAACGCCATGACCATTGTAGTGCAGCAAAACTCGCTCATCTTTAGCGTTCCTCCGAAGAGACATGCAAAACTTCTTGGTTTCTTCAACCGAAGGGTCTAAGTACTGTTTGTATCGTGTGCGAACAGAGATGTTTTCGTACTGGGCCTGTAGTGCCTTTCCTATGGTTTCAAGGGATTTCGCGGCCGGCGGCACAAAGGGATCTTGCCATGCCTCGAGTTTGGCACCCGGATTGGTTTTCAGCTGATCGGGCGGTTCAACTCCAATGTTGAGACACACAGCCAGAGCAGCTGAGACGGTTTTCAAGCGGTCTCTCATGCGCCAGTCCTCAATCTCGTACGTTGGTGTCTTGGGCTGCCCGGTTGTCTCGTGCCGCTCTTCTGTAAAGTACATACACCATTTCTTTAGTTTCAGTTAGCAACGACGGAGCTATTCGACCCAAGCCATTATACCGAGACGTCAAGGAGAAATCGAAGCTACTCACGTCCGCTAATTTGGAAATAATTTCTTCGGATTGATAGTGATCATCGAATCCATGGCGCGCGCCCCATTCATAAATCTCCTCCTCCTGAGGCTCCGATTCATCGCGTCGCGGAGCGTAGTCACTCTTGGATCGTAACAAGGGCGGCTTGGGGCGCTGGGAGCGCACGTGCACGGCATCATCTTGCGATGCCGTTATGACAGGAGGTTTGTTCTGATTATAAGGAACGTCGGTCATCCTACGATCGGGATCGCTGCTGTCTGCCGCACTGCTTGGGCGGACATCTATGGACCTCGCACCTCGCCCCCCCGGGGACTGCACGGGATGACTGCCGTCGTGCTCGGCGGGCATCTCATTACTTTCTGACCGCGAAGACATAAGAACACTGGTAGTAGTAGCTGGATAAGGACGGTCGCGCGTAGATTGCGAGGTGGTGTAGTTCGGAGAATGCGCCGTGGTAGTAGTTTGAGCGGCGATTTCGGCGGTGTGGGAAACACTCGGGCCAGTCGGAGGATAAGACGGCGACGAAGCAGCCGGGGAATGCTGCTGTGGTGGTTCTTGCCGCTGTCGTTGCTGTTGCTGCTGCTGCTGCGGAAGACGAGGATAGTGTGCGCTTTGTTGGGAATGACGGGCTGTGACGGCAGTCATGGTGGGAAAGCCTTGCGCTGGCAAACACGCACAAGCACAAACAGCCTGCTGCTCGACCGAGGATGTACAAGTCAGACGACACGAACCCGAAAGCACACGCGGGCAGCAAGCTACCTCTTAGAAATAACCGAGCGCATGGACAATGACCGGAGAACTGTACAGGCAGGAACAAAATAAGACAACGGGAGCGTTGTCCTCGGGTTCAGAGATGAAGTAAAAACGGTTGGGCTGAGTGGCCCTGCCGCCTCAAATTGAACCGACGTGAAGTTCGCCCGGTCCGAAGGCGCTGACTGGCGGTGATGGGTCACTTAATCCGGTACGTCTTTGTTTACCTATCCCAGTTTATAGCGCACCAGGGATCGTTGCACGTAGGTCCTTTACTCAACTCTTAACTGTAGGCACAGTTATACCATGTAAGCGGCTTGCTGTGATGTGCGGGATGATTGTGGAATATCCACAAGGATAGGATGGATAGGACGGAGGACAGGACTATAGGATCACATGGCTACAGCACAGTGCTACAACACAGTATGAAGGACGTCATTACACAGTAATAAGGGAGCGGGTATACCCCTCCATCTCCGTAGCTCATCCAGATAGTTAGCTTCCTCTCTCATCTTGATCCATTCAATCAATACAAAAGTTGTTGTCTTCAGTTAAGTTCACGGATATCCTACGGGATATCCTACAGATTGGTAGCTAGCTTTGTACGCTCAATCGACCTCCATCCGAAGCCCGATTCTAGAGACGGCACCATACACATGCTGGTCCCTTCATCGGACACCTCATCCTGATCGCAGAGACAGCACCAGCCACACGCCGGTCTCCCGATCTTGATATCCCCAGTCCCGTCCTCCACACCGGGACATCCTCTCATGCCAACGACCGATCAGACGGCCCTCTTAGCTCGCCAACTCATTCGCTTCTTCCATACGAGACATCCTCACACCAAATTGATATCGCCGGACGACATCCGATTTGCGTCCCTGTTCGTCCACCCATTCGAGCTCCAAGCGCTCTCAGACCCAGAACCCTACCCCATCAACTGGGTAGAATCAAGACGCTCCTTCCTCGCCTTCCTCAGGAAGTGGAAAGAGCAGTACGCACGGGCCATCGTACGACACCCTCGGCACTCGGGACAACCCAATACGAGGATCAGGCCAATCCTAGCCACCCAAACAGGCCACGAGTCACCCACTGAGCAAGATCTCGCGACATCACAAGCCCGAGAGACATCCTCCAGTGACTCATCGTCCTACTACACACCGATCTGCGAGGAAGCCACAAACGAAATCACCCAGATCGAACCAATAGGACAACCGGATCCCACCGAAGAACGAGATCCTTCCTCGTCCGAAGCTGAAGAAACAGTCATACGACTAGAAACGGCAAATCAAAGCCCCGACCAAGTCACAGGATCATCCAAACATAGGACATCCACAGAAAGAACACCCTCCCCCTCCGAAAGATTCTCCACCCACTCCTCCCCGTTCGAACCATCACCATCCTCCGCAATCTCACAATCCTCCTCCAAACATCAGACCCCACTGAAGCAAGGACAACCCACCACCGACACCATGACATCCGAAGCCAGCACAAGTCGCAACGGAAACACCATGTCGGACGAACGCCTTGCGGACATCGTTGCACGTGCAGTCGCCAGCACAATGCAGCAGATGGGAGGAAACAACCACGGAGCTGGAGCGAATGGAAACGCAGGATCATCGCCAGCGCTTAAACCGGACGAAGTGGGCTTCTTCAATCCGGGCACTAGAGATCCTGAAGGACACGGCATCGTGGCAAGCGGAAAGACAACCATATATACCGACGTCTTCGCCTTCACCCAAAGACTCAAGCACATCGCAACATCACGGGGCGACCAAGTCGTGAAGGACGTCTGGGGCCTCTGCCTTCAAGGCACCGCACTACACTGGCACTCCATAGAACTGTCAGACCTGGAGCGCACAGCTCTATCCGAAGGAGACCTAGACAGGATATCCACAGCCCTGGAAAACCGATTCAAGAAGACCAAATCCGATTGTAAAGGGGTTGGTCTGAGTGACGAAGTAAGGTGATGCAGAGTAATAGGTTTGTATTGCTAAGTGAACTAAAGCTTAGGGAACTAGGAGTGTGTGTACGGTCGCAGGGCGACCGTACGGACTATATAGGAAAACTCTGCATCGGCCGATCGAGTCGCGACCGAAGTCCGACAAGGACTTCGGGTGCGACAGTTGGGATCGGCCGAGTAAGGCGGTGAGGCTCCAGCCGAAACGCCGATTAGAGTCACGATCCCGTTTCTGGTCTGGCGCATATCGATCGGAGACCGTAGACCTATGTAACGTAGCGGCACCGTTACACTGCTCCCCCCTTTTGAGATGCTGGTCTCCAGCATCGAATTGACTGTAGACTGCCCGGCCGACCTGCCGGCGCAGACCGTAGACCTCCGGTAGCCTGCTCGGTCCCGGGGCTTGGTTGCGGCTTCGTTCGGTGCCGGGTCGCCGCGCTGTGATAGGTCACCCGTCTGTTGTTTGTTGTTGTTGTGATAAATCCAACGCGGTTCGGTGTGTGTTGCCGGGCCAGCGCACCAGTCGCGTCGACGCGTCTCGTCCCCCACCATTGCCACCGGCTTTGCTTTCTGTTGCCTACCTCTGGCTTATTGCCGGGCGCCCCTCCGTTTCCTTCCGTCCCTCGTTCTTCCTTCTGACCTGTGTGTGCACCCGCAACGGCCATCCGTTTCCTGCTGCAACCCTACCATTATTGTCACAACACGTTCCCGTCGTCATACCTTGTCTGCCTTTGGCACTTATCTCCCTTCCCTCGCCGGTTGATCACCGCCACGCTTATTGTATCCCCCTCCTATTCCTCTTTCCTATCGCCGGCTGGTCACCGCCGTGCAACTTTATCGCCAATATGGCAAGCGAACTGCAGCCCGCTTCGCGGATTGAGCTGGCGGAGCAGTACCTCTTTCGAGAGGATTTGGGATGGAGCTCGTGTGACCGGGAGTATGTTCTAAAGAATCGAAGCTATCATGTCGAAGCCACCGTGCCCTGCGCCAATTGCGTTACCAAGCGGCATGTCGATGCCCGCTCGCGTTGTATCTGTCTGAACGAGGGCCAGCTCCAGTGCCTTCAATGTGTTCATGACAAGCAGGCTTGTGTTGCTGTGCGCTTTTCCCCCTCCGCTCGGTCTCCGTTAGCTAACCGGTTTCAGATCCCTCCTATCTTTGTAGGTGTCGCCCAGCGGATTTCCGAATACGCCATGGCCACCGGTGTCTACATTGATCGAGTTGTCGACGATATTGCCGAAAATGCTCTCGACGAGGAGGAGTATGAGCCCCCTGTGGCGTTAGTTGCTCCCGCTGGTCGCTCGATCTACCTTTTGCACGAGGCGGAAATGAGTCTCCGCCATGCCATCGACCAGGAACATGGGTACACCGGTCCTCACCCGCCCCCTCCTCGTGAAGAAATTGCCCATGTCCGCTCGGAGCGCGCTGCCCTTCGTCGTTTGGTCATTCATGGCCTCGACATGTTTGAAGTAAGTCCCCGTCCCCCGGGCGCCGTTCTGTGAGCTCACAATCGTTAGCGTACAATGACTTTTCAAGAAGCTCCCTCCCCCGAGTGGTTTCGGCGCATGCGGTCCTACGCCGGATTGCCGTACGAGGACGCGAATCCTATCATTGGTGCCCTGAGCCGGTCTTTGGTGGATCTCTTGCAGGATGTCAATCGTCCACTCCGCAAGGGAGAAGAGCCCTGGATGAAGCGTTTCCGTATCAACAACGCCGACTTCCTATCTGTCGGCAAGTCGTACTGGAACCCTAATGGAGCATGCGGGCGCTACCTGAGCTCCGATGCTAATGCGCCTCCTTTCATGATGCCACGGGGCGCTCGTGCCGCTCGTCGTGTCGCCGGTCCGACAGCGCCGGGCACGTCTGCCGCCCGTTCTCGCACCAAACGTCACCGTGATGACCAAGCTTCTGTCTCGGGTGGCGGGGACGGGTCGGCGGACGATGTCAGTTCAGCCTCGTCCGTTGTTCCTCCGCTTGAAGATCTTCAGCTTGAAGACGAGGAGGTCGACATCCTTGAGGATGTCGACTCCCCAGGTTATGAGCCCGATGTAGAGGAGGAGGTCACTGAGGGTAGTCAGAGTGGCCAAGGTAGTCGTGCGGAGACTGAAGAGCGCGAGGATAACCAGGGTCAAGGGGATGAGATGGATGTCGATGTTGCAGAGCCTGAGGTTCCGAAGCAGACCGCCACGAAGACTCCCTTGCCTCGAACCCGTCCCGTTGCCAAGAAGACCTTCGTGATCGCGCTTCCCAGTACCGCTGACTCATCGCAAGCCGACGCCGCGCCGCCCGTTCTGCCTGCGCCACCTGCTCTGGAGCCCAAGAAGCCTGAGGCTAGCGCTCCCCGTGCTGCGACTGTTGTTCGCCTCTCCGGTTCTGGCCAGACCGCTCCGGTGGAAGCTGTCTCTTCGGCGCCCGGTAACCTCCCGACTCCTCAGAAGTCTGTTGCTGCTCCGACACCCAAGAAGCAAGGTGTCGCTGGGTCCACCCGTTCCGCCAGTACGCTGCCCCGGGTCTCCGTTCCGCCTCAGACGCCCTCCAAGGTTCGTCAGGCCCAGCCACCAGCAGCTACTCCGAAGGCGGCGGGCAAAGGCAAACTGCCCACCGGCAGGGTCCCAGACCCCCCGGTCACCCCTAAGGGGGCTAAGAACGCCGGCGTTTCTCCCGGCGGTAAACGGCCTACGAGCCAGAAGAAGAAGCACAAGCTTCGCGGTCCCCCTCGTACGGGGACCCCTAAGGCGGGCAAACGATAATCGGTCCCCGACCTTCAGCCTGCTGGCCTATACAGCACGGCATAGTTTATCAGGCGGGTGAGCGCCTACCAGCCCCCGACCTACAACCAGAGTTGCTGGAGAGCTTGGCTCTCGTTATTGTAGTTGTTTTTGTTTTCCTGGAGTTCTAAAAGGTTGATACCCGACTCGAGTCCTTAGGACCAGTCTTTGTCTTTATGAGAATACCACCCGGTTTCGGGACCTTGGGACAGGTTCTCCGTAGTCTAAATACTAGCTGCGCATTGCAATGCTTTTGATTCTTCACTTGTGATCTGACGCTTCACTTCTCGTCCGGCTAACTATCCGTAGCGCGGCCCTCGCCCTCCTGCGAATGTGCGTCTTCGCGATAATTGGCGGTAACTCGTCCGACTGGCCCTCGGCGCAGCTCGGTCCTCGCCCTTCTGCGGACATACGGTCTCGCATTTCATCTTGGCGGCAACTCGTCCGGCTGGCACTTTGGCGCAGCTCGGTCCTCGCCCTTCTGCAGACACACGGTCTTCGCATTTCATCTTGGCGGTATCACTACTCTCGGCGCACTACGGGCGCTCTTCGATCGGCTTATCACAAGCACCGACTTGGCTTCACAGATGGGAACTTCTGAGGGAAACGATTGGGGTTACTTATCTATCTAGCTATTTGGGCGCCGGTATGTCGTCCCACTTCGAGTGCGTTCGAACTGTCTTCGTCTCGTATCTTGCGAGCAGCTTCTTGGAGCCGTCTAGGTGGCTTTTGGGTTCCCAGGTGTTGTATTCTACCGGCCATCCTGCCCACTTAACCAGATATTCTCGTTCCCCGCGGTCGTCCCGATGCCGCACAATATCCTCCACCTCCCATTCTTCCTGCTCGTCTTCTAGGTCCGGGAGCTCCGATGGGTCTCCGTCCCGAGGACGTCCTGTCCATGGCTCCAAGGAGGAGACGGGGAAAACGTCGTGTATGTTCGCATACTTGTCAGGCAGCTCGATGCGATAGGCCAGGGGCCCTACTTTTTCCACTATTCTGACCTTGATATATGTCGGCGCCAGCTTCTTCCCCTCTTTGAACCGGAAATGGGCCGTCGACAGGCCTACTGTTTCCCCAGCTTCGAACTGTCTTGGGGTGTGGCGTTGGTCGTAATGCTTCTTCATGGATTCCGCGGCCTTGGCCCAATGTGCGGTCAGGGCTCGGCGTACCGCCGCAATCTTCTGGAGTCTTTCCCGGACTCCCTGGACGTCGTCCTGCATGCGTTCGGGGACGTATTCGACGGATCGAGGGTGGTAGCCGTACAGGGCCATGAACGGCGAGCAACCGATGGTGGCATGCGTGCTGTTGTTATAAGAGAACTCTGCTTCTGGTAGGACACGGGCCCACGCGTAGGGGTGCTCGACGGCGTAGGATCGGAGATACTTTTCCAAGGACTGGTGGACTCGTTCCGTCTGTCCATCCGTCTGAGGGTGCCAGGCTGTTGACAGTCGCCGCTTGATTTCGCGTACCCGGCAGTATTCCGCCCAGAACCTGCTGGTGATTAACTTGTCTCGGTCACTGACTATACCTTCCGGAGTGCCGTAACGACATTCCACGTTGTTGTACAGGAGCGCCGCTAGGCCTGCGGCGTTGAGGTTCTTCGTTGTCGGAATGAACATGGCTACCTTCGTAAAGCGGTCGACGATGACTAAGATCGCATCGTAGGTTACTCCGTCGCTCCTGGTGCAAGGCGGTAGGCCGGTGATGAAGTCGAGGCTGATCTCTTGGAACGGGCTGCTAGGTAGGGGGAGAGATTGGAGTTCCCCGTAGGGCTTGTGTCGCGGGCGTCGAGTGCCGTTACAGACTTCGCATTCGGCGACGTATTCCCGCACGCTTTCCTCCAAGCCTTCCCAATGGAACTTCCTGCGGAGCAGTTCGGCCGTCTTGTTCTTACCTACGTGGCCTGCCCTAGGGTCATCGTGGTGCTGGAAAAGGAGCTGTCGCACCAGGGTCGCCTGGTTAGGGATAACGAGTCGGTCTTTGAACAGGAGTATACCTTTGCTATCCAGGTGATAGCCTCCTCTTGTGCCTGGTCGCCGGAGCGCGATTTCCTTCAGGTCTCTAATGTTCAGGTCCTTCTCTTGCAACTTGCTGACCGCCTCGTAGAACGCTGCTGACGCTTGGGGTTGGAACATCTTCTCGTCCTTTGTCAGTTCTTTGGCGGCCCGCCTGGAGAGATACTGTTTCGGGATCGGTGGGCCGTCATTCTCCTCCTCCCCCCGCGGGGACCGGGCGGCGTCACGCTTTCGTTTTCGGGCCCGGGTGACTGCTTGGATTATAAGGGGATCGGAAAGGCTTTCTTCCAGCCGCAGCTTCTTGGTAAGAGTCGGGATGACGTCCCCGTACTGGATCTCACCTGCCATGTAGTCCGGTCTCCGCGACAATCCGTCGGCGGGGTTAGAGACGCCCGACCTATGCTGTACCTCAAAGTCGAAATGGGAGAGACGGTATACCCACCTTGCCAGTCGCCCTCTGAGGTCGCGCGCCGGTGAGTTGACAACACCTTTGAGGGCCATGTGGTCGGTGAGGACCGTGAATGGCTTGTCGGTCCCTTCAAGGTATTGCCGCCAGTGCTCGCAACTTTCTACGATGGCGAGGAGTTCCTGCTGCCCGGTGGCCCAACGTGTCTCTGTGTCTGTCAGTTTTCGCGACCAGTAGGCCACCGGTCGCCACGCCTCGCCATGCCGCTGGGATAAAATTCCTGATACTGCCCTGGTTGATGCGTCGGTTTCGACCCGGGTGTCTAGCGTGTTGTTCCAGTGGCGGAGCACGGTCGCCGTCGTGAAAGCTGTCTTTACTTCTCGGAAGGCGGCGTCGGCTTCCTTCGTCCACTTGAATCCGTCCCGGGGTCCATCCTTCGTCTTCAGCAGGGCCGTGATCGGCGCCACAATACGCGAGTAGCCGGATATGAACTTACGGTAGAAGTTGGCGAAGCCGAGGAACACCTGGATGTCGTGGACCGACTGCGGCGCAGCCCATTCCTTCACGGCAGTCACGCGGCGGGGGTCCATCTTAATGCCTTCGGTATTTACGACGAACCCGAGGAACTCGACCTCCGTCTTGAAGAACTCACATTTTGACAATTTGGCGTAGAGGTCGTATTGTTCCAGTCGTTCGTGGACCAGTTGGAGATGCTTCTCATGTTCCTCCCTTGTTTGAGAGTAGATCACGATGTCGTCTAGGTACACGACGCAGATGTGGTCGACGAGTCCTGCCAGGGCTTTGTTCATGTAGGCTTGAAACGTTGCAGGGGCGTTAGTTAATCCGAAAGGCATGATCGTATACTCGAAGTGGCCGTAGCGCGTGCGGAAGGCGGACTTCCACTGGTCACTCTTCTTAATGCGAATGCGGGTGTAGGCCTCGCGGAGATCGAGCTTCGAGAATATCTTCGCGGACCCCAGTTGGTCCATGATGTCTGATATTAGCGGCAGCGGGTATCTGTTCTTGATTGTTACCTTATTCAGTCCTCGGTAGTCGACGCATAGCCGTAGGGTGCCATCTTTTTTGGGCACGAACAGGATGGGCGCCCCCGCGTCGGCTTTCGAGTAGCGGATGCGACCGCTGCGGAGGTTCTCCTTGATATATTCTTCTAGCATTTCTCGCTCTTTGTCGGTGATCTGATATAGGGGTCCGAACGGGATGCGCGCGCCAGGTATGGTGTCGATAGGGTGTTCTGCTTCGGGAAGGACTGGTAGTTGTTGCGCGAGCTTTTCCGAATATACCTTGCGGAACTTTTGGAGGCACTCGGGTAGGTCTATCGTCGGAACTTGGTCGTCGTCTCCGTCGATAGCTGGGAAAGGGAGGTCGCTTCCGAGCATCATGGTCGTGAGGTTGGCGATGTATGCGGTTTCGCCGTTGAGCACCATGGATGCGAATTCTTCCGGGTCGACTTCTTGGTGCTTGCCGAAGTACCACCGGTCCGAGGCCGTATCGAGGAGGATGCCTTGGTGCCCCATCCCAGGTCGAGATAGCAGGAGCTTAGGCACGTCGGCGTCCCGTCGGATGGCGAAGAAGATCTGGGTGAATTCGCGGGTGATGCCGGCGGCGTCGGTCATGCGGAGATCGGCCTCATACGCACCGTGGCAGGTCAGGAGGTTCCCCGTTACTCCGGCCATGATTGGGAGGGGAACATCGTGGAGGCGTCGGAGATTCTTCCTCGCAAAGTCCTTGCAGACGGTGTTGACTTGGGCGCCTGAGTCGAGGTCGATAGCGATGTCCCGCGCTATCCGGTCGCCGCCCCGCAACACCGTTGCGGACCCACGGAAAGGGTCGTTGATTCCGTACGCCTTAAAGGCTTCGGCCAGAGTTGCTTGGACGTACTCTTTTACTCTGGCACGTCTTTTAAATCTTCGGCGACGTGGTCCCATTCGGCAGTGAGGGCTTGGACGGTTTCCTTTCGGCTTGGACCGTCGGCAGGCCATTCAGGGCGTGACATGGTCTTGCCTTGCTGTTTCTCCCTGGGCGGCGCCCGGTCTGCTTGCCGTCGTTTCTTGGCTTGGGCTTCCTTGCAGAATCTGGCGATGTGGCCCAGTTCCTTACAGTTGTAACATTTGAAGTTCGCGTAGTTCCTTGTGGGCCCCGTCCTTTCATCTTCCGTGGCCGTGATGGCGTTGACATTCGCAGTGTCGTCTGGTCGTGGTCGCTTAAGGGCTGGCGGCCTGGCGTCGGGATTCCTCACGGTCCAATACCTTTCAGCCACTAGGGAGATCTTGGTGGCGTCGTCGATGGGCACGGCTTGGTAGACGAGGGTTTCTTTGAGCCAAGGTAGGAGTCGTGTCCAATAGTGGAAGGCGTACTTATAGTCGTCTTGGATTGTGGACGGGTTGCGCTCAACCCGGTAAGCCAACATCTGCCAGCGGGCGTAGAATGCCGATGGAGACTCGTCAGGTTGCTGTCGAATCCTGTCAAAGTGTTCTTGGAAGGCCCTCAAGCGGAGGCTGGGGTCCGAGTTTTCCTTCCGGACGAACTTCCAGAAGTCCTCGAGCGTGGCGTCCAGGGCCGGGTTGTCGTATTTGAGGGTGGCCCGGTAGGAGCGCCATTCGTCGCCGATGGACAGGTAAGCCTGCGTCATTGCCCACGAGATTTGGATGTGGTCGGGTCTCCCAGGCTTCTGCAGGTTGCCTTCGAGGATGCCGGCTATCCATTGCTCGACTTCTACAGGCGAGGCCCCCTGTCGGAGACGGCGGACCGTGTAGGCGGGGACTTTGGTGTTGTCGCCCCCATGGGAGTGATCCTTGCCTTCCGACAGCTTGTCGAGGACGGCTCGGAGGTCAGCCCGACTAGATTGCTGTACCTGGACGAGAGCCTCCGTCAGTCGGGCTATCAGGTCTGCCGGGTCCGTGCCGGGGCGGGGATTGCCCGGCGCTGGCTCATCTTCAGACCTGGGGGTATTCGGTTGGGTGGCTGACTCCTCGGACTGCGTGGACGGCGCTGGGGTGTCGATGGTGTTCTCCCTGGCGTCGTCCGGCGCATCGTCATTCCGGCCAGAACTAGTCTGTCCCTCCTGACCTTCGTTGTTCTCCTGCCGACCTTGATAAGGCTCAATAGTCAACTGGTGATCAACGGTGTGGTTGTCCTCGGGCGGAGCAGCCGGTCCCTGCGAAGCGGGTTGCTGGTTGTTCTGCGATCCATCTGCGGGCAGTTGGTGAGCCCGTGATCGGGTGATGCGTTCTCGTGCGTCTGACATCGCGTTACTTCCCCGGTTGGGTAGAAGCTTTAGAGTGTAAGGGGGTTGGTCTGAGTGACGAAGTAAGGTGATGCAGAGTAATAGGTTTGTATTGCTAAGTGAACTAAAGCTTAGGGAACTAGGAGTCTGTGTACGGTCGCAGGGCGACCGTACGGACTATATAGGAAAACTCTGCATCGGCCGATCGAGTCGCGACCGAAGTCCGACAAGGACTTCGGGTGCGACAGTTGGGATCGGCCGAGTAAGGCGGTGAGGCTCCAGCCGAAACGCCGATTAGAGTCACGATCCCGTTTCTGGTCTGGCGCATATCGATCGGAGACCGTAGACCTATGTAACGTAGCGGCACCGTTA